>JAWWMP010000041.1:39756589-39814539 GCA_035047865.1 Dendrocincla tyrannina | reverse complement strand
GCTCTGGGAGCGCCCGCGTGGGGCGCCCGGAGCTCCCACCGCGCCTGCGTGCCGGCCCGCCCCGCGCCCCGCCCCGCGCGGGCCGGGCTGGGGCGGGACCGGGAGCGGGACCGGGACCGCGGCAGGGAATGGGACTGGGAGCGGAAGCGGGACAGAGATCGGGACAGGGACCGGGACAGGGATAGAGAGCGGGACAGGGACCGGGACAGGGACAGCGACCGGGACCAAGCCGGCGGCGCGGGCAGGGCCGGGTGCGGGACTGTGCGGACCGGGCTTGTCCCGCTCTCGCCGCTAGTAGGTGAGCACTGTCACCTTCTTCAGGGGTCTATTTTTCTTTCCCATTTTCTCCTTTCTTCGCTTTCCTCTTTCTGTTTTCTTTTTGACTTTTTCTTTCCGTCTTCTTTCAGTCGTTTTTCTGTCTTTTCAGATGCTTTTTCTTTCTTCTTAGTTTCTTTTCCTTTCCCTTTTTTCTCTGTTGCCCTTTTCTCTTCTTCCCTTTCCCACTTTTCTTTCCCTTGTTTTCCCGTTCCCCTATTCGCCCCTCAGCTCTCCAGAACAGGTCAGATTAGTAGGAAAGAGAGGACTGTACTCTTTGTGGATGGGATGCCAGAGCAGCGAACTCCACACTCTCACTTGCCCACATTCCCTGGTATTTCCCTCTCTACCAGAGTGAACATCCAGGGTGATCTCTTAGCTCAGCTTCCAGTTAAGGAAAACCACTGAAACTTGGCAGAGGGGGCAGGCGGAAAGTAAGACACCCCAAGGCAGGGGACGCTGCAAGCTGGAGCTCCCCCAGGACAGCCCCACAACAGGGTGCTGCCTGCGAGAGGCGAGATGGATATAGCCTGAGCTGCGCACTGGGAGCGGGACATAAATAGCCGGGAAGGAAACCCAGCTGTGGGAAATAACGTACTGAGAACGTCTTCTGGAATTCATGGGATATAGAGGCATGCATGAAGTTATAGAAAGGATTTGGGTCCATCAACTGATTATTTCTTTTTTTATAGAGAGTTTTTAAAATGTTGCCTCCTTGTGCTGATAGCCAACCCTTTTGTGTAACTGTTTCCTCATGATTTCCATCAAGTGGCATATCACGCTGTCTCTGAAGAATGGGATTCTGTACATCAAGCTGTGTCTAATAAATTGGGGAGCTTTTAGCAAGTTTTCTTTCTCCCTTATGTGATTATTTAATGCTGTTCTTTGCAACCTAAAAATACACAAACTGCATTAAGACCTTTCAAGCAATGCTTAAAGTGCTCCTGTGAAGTCTGCCCCAAGTGTCACAAACATCTCAGCTGCTTCTACTTAGATTCAGGGAATGTGTTATCACCATCAGTGGCAGTAATTGCAGACATGGGGGGAGGGTGCATTTTGTTCAGAATATTAAAGCTTTGAGGGACCTTATTGAACCCATTAGCAGATCACATTGATCTGGCATTAAACTTTTCAGCCTGAAGCATGGAACGTAGTAACCTAGATTTTAAAGAGTTGGTATTCTTTGTCAGGAGATCTGTGAGCCTTCCTTTCAAATGCCAATTCTCAAAGTGTTTCTGGACCTATTGCCAAGGTCTCAATCATCATGACTTACTCCTTCTTGCTGCAGTGGGATTGCCGAGTTTACTCACTAGATTTGCACAGCTCTTTCTCTGAAACATCCTAATAAACTCTACATAAGAAGCAACATAATTGCTGCTGAGTCACAGTGGCAGAAGTCTCTTGTTATTCATCAAAAGTACATGTATTTTTAATTCAAAGAGGCAGAACTACTGACTGCGGTAGATGACAGCTGGTGGAAAAGCTTTAGAAACAAAACAAATCCTTCAGGAAAAAGAAGTTTAACAAAGCCTGACACTGTCTAATAAAAGTGAATGCCAAGAAAGAGGGGGATGAAGTGTATAGGCTGTGTAGAGAGTACCTCCTCCTCAGGACATCCCAAGTGCTATAGGGTGACTGGAGATAGCATTAGGGCTCCACCAGCCTGTCCAAGTGGATTTAGCTACACTCACAAGAATCCATAAAGTCTGTATCTTGCAGAGACATTCCTCTGTATAAACAAAGGGTAAGTTTCCTCCCAATGGCAAGAGCTTTCTCTGGTGGCTTTGTAGAAAGAAATAGATGTCAATGTGTGCATGCACCACCCCACCTGTCAGCTCTGCGACTTCAAAAACCTGGTCAAGCTGGGGGCAGCAGCCAGAAAGAGCCAATGCAGAAAGATGGAGACAAGTTCAACATAAAAATTACTGCCTTTATTAAGCAAACAACACCACAGAAGAAAACAAGAGGGTTGAAATCTAATCATGATAGAAGAATTCCTTCTTCTCGGTTAGTTAAAAGTATTAAATGCATGGAGTTACGAAAAACATTATATTTCACTATATCATCCAGAGATATCAGATCATATTCTGACTCATAGCAGATTTACAGTGTGATGTTTAGTAATCACAAGGTGGCAGAAGAGGTAATTTAGAAGTTCAGACCTGTCACTAAGCAGACATTTTGAAAATAGCCTTCACTTCCACAAAGTCACACACATTGGTATCAGGGAAAAGGGAAGAGGTGTAGGATTGTAAAACATAATAATAACAGTAATTGTAAAGATAACTAGAGATATGTAGTCTAACAGGTGATTTATTGTGTATATCTTAGTAGACAAATTCACTTTATTTCACTTTATTGCAAATATATCAATCAAAATGATATGGTTTAATACCAGAAATTTCTTTATTAAAGACATGTATTCTGAGTCACTGTGCTACAATATACTTTACCTAAACTGTGCCTGAAAGATTAAGTTGTGACACAGCATGTAGAAATGCATGTCTGTCACAGTGACAGATTTGGTTAACCGGTCACTGACTATGAGACTTAAAATGTCAGGGTTATGCATGTGGTACAGATCCCTCAACAGATTAGGTTAGACACTTCAATTTCTATACACTGGGCTCATTTGCTGGAGCCTGTAGAAAATATTTGTCAGCTTCCTTAAAGCATCTGAGAAGACAAAAGCTAAACCCTTGAAAGCTGTTGGGTTCTTTGATTAGAAAGAGGTAACTGAATATTAAGTGTTACTATAGGAATAATCAAGTGTGATTTCTAATTTTTTTATGCTCAGATACCATCAAATAAGTGTTATAATATATTGTGCCTAATTTTGAACAACCTAAATTATACCCGAAAATGTGCCTTAATGAACCTCAGTAAACTTTGGTGCATTTCAAAACATCCAGGTAGTTGCTGTTGTCAGCAGTCAGGGATAAGTTGGTGTTATATGAGAAAGGAAAAAGTGGCCTTACTTTATCAGAAGTGAAGAAAGTGGAGTAGAGGAGAATGTTTTAGCCTGGTGCTGCTTTAACATTTAATAACTGATTCATAGGGGTAAAGTTGTTTAATTTTGTGGACTAGGATCCAAGCTGTTGTTTCCCTGTCATGCTAACAAGATCATATTAATTCTCAAACAGACCAATATTTCTGCTTTCTCTAAGAAATTGCTTTTTTTTTTTAATTTTGCTAACATTATCATAATAATATCAGCAATGACAGCTAAAGTAAAATTAAGTTGCAACTGCCAAACTGTAAAATCTCATGAAAACTGCAGGAAATAGGACAGAAAAAAATAAACCACACAGAAAACCCAAGAACACACAAGATTTCCATCAGGACTTTGAAGAGATTTTAACTGGACATATTTCCTAAGGATATATGTTTCCAGGAGGCACCAGTTCCTACTTTAGATCAGTCAGTGGAGCTAGAGTATTGCTGCAGAGCTGGACAGAGAGGGAGAGGGAGAGAGAAAACCAGTGCATTTTTAGCTTGACCTAATCTAATTATGCAGACTCTCTCTGGTAGGAAAAAAGATAGTTAAAGGGAAGTTTCTTGTATGCACAAAACATGCAAAAGCATTTGTGTGACTCACAGGTGAGCATATCTCCATGGCAGGGAAAAAGGCAGATTTTAGTCTCTTAGGAATTTTCAAGGATGATTTTCTTAATATTACTTCATTCTAGACTAATCCTAATCTGCTTTACATATTTACCTTCCTTGTCCTTTGAGATAGCTCAAAGAGAGATCAAAAAGAGTTTTTAATCCTTCTTGTTCAGAGAAGGTTGACAGTGTAAACTTACTAATTGCAGATATGTCTATTTGTCATCTCGCAGAACATGGGCCTCTTTACTGCTTTTTCATACTTCATAAAAATAGCAATATACCAGTTTTCTTTTTCTTGTTGTTGTTGTTGTTCCATTTATCAAAACATCTCAAAGGAATAAAGATACTTAAAAGATGGCTCTGGAAGTAAATTAGAATCAATCTCATTTTACACAGGTGGAAATCAAGACAACTGGCATTTGTGTAAGTTTATCCAGATCATATGGGAACTCTACAGCAGAAGAGGAATCTCTCCAAGATCCCAGCCATGATTCCAAGTCATTCATCAGCTTTCATCATAAGATCATCCTTCCGTTCACAGTAACTGATATTTCCTTAGACAAAACACAATGGAACTATCTTAGGGATTAATTTGGCCTAAGACGTTAATTCTGGGGAAAGTCCTACTTGACAGATGGATGCTTGCAACATAACCAAGAGGTCTGTGGCACACAGCCTGGATTTTGTGCAGGTGGAGGATAGGGAGTATGAGTGGTATATCATATCCTGCTTCTCATCATTTCTTGGCAGCTGTATTACCCAGTAGATGGAAAAGCTTCATCAGCAGCTGAAAATCTGTTCCTTGTCATCTTCCTTCCCATAGAAAGAAGCAAGTCATTGTGTTGTCCATTAGTCCTCTACTTTTCAGGGTACTGACATTTCCCCTGTGATGCAGACGTTGAAAGGCAGTTTTTTACTCTGGATCTGTCTGCTCCTACTTCATTTGTCCTTCAAATGTACAACTTGGGATATAGGCTGTGAAAATTGGACAAAAAGTGATACATCTCTATGACAGCAACATCAGACCTTCGTCCCATGGCAGAGCAAAAGCAGCCAAAGATGCAAGCGTAATTTCCACCTCAATTCCTGCAGATTTTCTATGGAATAACCTAATTTACTTCTTAACTTCAGTCCAGTCTTGGCTTCCTGCTGTACAAGTATGAAGTAAAGCCAGGAAAACCATGATTACTCTTATTTTAGAGGGAATGTGTCAACATTACCAAAACATATCTAACACCAGCACAAGCACAATTCTCAAGAGTTAAAGAAACAAGGGAAAATTATTATAAGGAATAAACCTTTGAATCCCTCTAAGCAGAGTCAGTTTGATTTTTCATAAGAATGCTGGAACCAAATAGTGTTTTGTACTGCAGTGTAGACAAATCCAGAGAGGATAGTCAAGGAGTTCTAGATTTTCAATGAACAATAAAGCAGAAACAGAAACTGAATTAGAAGAACTAAATTGTTTCTTCTCCTCTGCTTAGTTGGAGAAACACCTTCTCAGTATATATGAAATCCTGAATGGAAATCTCAGATGGCCTCTGTCTCCATACTTTAAAATATAATTAGCACATGCTAGCAATGAAATCACATTAAATTTAATTTTTAATAGATTGAAGATATTACTTCATTTTTAGTGGATTAAAGACATTGCTAGTTTGAATTAGAGCTAAGGCTTTTTTTTAGAGCTAAAGCTTTCCTGCTTTTATCTGCAAATATGGTAAAATACAAAACATGAACTGTTCAGGGGGTGTTTGTACATAAGTACAAAGTTTTGTAGCACAAGTTTAATCAGTTCAGTGGAGCATTCAGAGCTTTTAACTGACTGCAGTGACTCAGGAAATGCAGGTGACCCAGATTTCTCCTCTGCTGTGCCACACAGATAGATATAGAATTGTATGCTTTCTGTGAACACTGAGTCAATTGCTTGGCTACTGGCTATTAGGTATAGATGCTGGATTCCAGTTACATTGATGTGTGGCATAGAATTCAATGAACTGAAAGGTTATAATCTCCAGTGTACACAAAAATAAAACCATTTGGAGACTCTATTCAGGCACTTTTTTCTCCCAGGTACATTGGCACGGGAGAGAGAATTCCCTGTGTTTTGCAAAGTGGCAGCTTTCTAGTTAAATTAATAACTTTTTTTTCCTTGTAATATTTGCTTACTTTGTTTCCTTAGGAAAATATACCTAGCTCTAGCACCCATAAAATTTACTGTCACCAAACCAGCCCACATATACCAATGTTTTTCCACATTAGTAACAGCAAACTTGGACTTTGATCAGTCTCTAGTGACCTTTGGGAGAATGTAGCATCACAAGATTGGTTTTGTTATAATTTGTAGATAAAGTTCGTAAAAGAATATTATCCTTCCCTTTTCCATTAGACATTTTTGGGAAACAACAATGTCCTACTGAATACATCTCACACAAAATACTGACTTTCTGTGTTAAGGATTTCATTTAGTATTCTGAATCTGCTAAGGAGTGAAAGATAAAACCTGCATGTCAGCAGAAGAATTTTCCCATATACTGGCTACCACATGATTAAATCTGTATTTTGTGGGGCAGGTACATTGTCCGAGATTTTGAATGATGTTTGCAGCTGGTACAATTTGTCATATCTTCACAGAGCTGTCACAGTTTCTATCGTCTAGTATCTATTCCTTAATACTTAATACAGAGGGAGGCATGAAAAGAGGTAAACAGGTCTAGAGAATGTTGACATTTTAAATTCCTTCCTACCCTATTTTGCACAAGAAAAAGCACTAAATTTGGCTATGTAAACAGAACCCAGATTTTAAAATAGCCAGGTTCTCTTAGGCATCAAGGAGAAAGAAAGATATAAACCAGAATTATTGGCTTTCTGTAATATTTTATATTCAATTTTCCCATTACATTCATGCCATGTAATTGTGTGCACATGTGTACATGCATGGTCCTTGTTGTACAGGGTTACAGCCAGATTCTTGTTCATGTGCCAGAGCTCTACCATGGGTTCAGGGAGTTGCTGCCTCACCCTCCTTTATTCTGTGTACAACAATGAATGCTCCTTCCTATATGTGTCCTATTGATCCCATTGATATCCATTTGGCATCAGGCTGTTCACTAACCCTTCACCACAGCCATTAATCACATGCACATGCAAGGTGGGTCTGCTCAGTTGTCTTGTGTTATTAAAATCCATTGCTGAAATACATATTCCCAAGTGATTCCTGGCTCTCCACCCTATTCCCAGCACCCACAACATGTAGACCCATTCAAGTGCAGGACATATTCCAACTGTTTCCAGGAAACTGCCTTTTCCATTACCTCATAGTTATCCCTCTTTCCCTGGACTCATCCGCAGCACTGCACTGTTGTACATTGCAGCATATTTTAGCGAGGGGCATGGAAAAAACCCGCCCATTTTAGAATTCCATTTTGAACATTTAACAGACTGCAAATTTTTCAGTCTCCATATAGTTTGGTCTCAGGCATTTGCCTAATTTGGGCCAATTTGAACAGTTTCCATTAGCAGCAGCAGATGGCAGTTGGCTAAAAGGCTCCTGTGACACAATCGTCCATGTGTACAAATAACCCACAAACTACTTTTTTCCCCCCTAGTCAAAGCCAAAATCAGATAGGAATAAAGTTTCTTTATTTGCAATTCCAACCCTCCTTAGATAAGAATTTCTCTTTAACTTGGAAAGAATCCTGACAAAAGTTTAGTCATGAATATTACCTGAGGAACACTGCCCCAGGGCTACCGAGCAGCACCCACCAGGCAAAAGGGCTACTGCACAAGACTTCAAAAACGTTGTTAGAAACTCAAGACCTTTACCAGCAAAAAGGAACTGAGCTAAGAGCCCTATTTTGTGAAAACAGGGCAAATCTTTAGTTCACTTAAGTCATCATTGCTTTTGTACAGACACCAAAGATGGCTGCATGTTTCACATAGGTAATTTGTAAATATATCTCCATCTTTGCCATACACTCTATGGGGAGACTACTGTAATGTTACTGACATACAAAAAAAAGACAGAAAAGTCTAATTTTTGCACATATTTGAACTCAGCTTCAGAGAAAATTTCTGATAGTCTCTATAACACACATTTGAAAATCAAACCTTCAGTGGCAAAACATATGGAATAATAAATTATTTTTCCATAGAAATAACAAACTCTTGTCACAGGGACACATTTATCTGATTCATATTCTCCAGTGTTCACTTTTATTGCAGCTTTTTAAGCCAAATGGTTTAGTTTGAATTTATAAGTTTTCTGATGTTCAAAGTTTGGCAATGGATAGACAAAAACATGAACATAGAAGAGAACATGATGGAAAAAAAGGGGAGAAGAGGACTGGAATGGGCTTCCTGCAATGCTTAGCTCTGGGTCCTCCAGCTGCAGGCAGCTGGGGATGAGGCCACTACCCATTATATGCAGTGCCCGATTTCCCAGTTATATTCCTCTTGAGGTACTTCTGTTGTTCCTATCACAGAACCTGGTGCTTCTGAATGGTTTTTAGAGCATTTAGGGAGCTCAGAATTACAGAAACAGATGTCAAACGTCCCTAATTCTCAGTGTAGCCATTAGAAATCATGTTTTCTTAATCCTGTTGTCAAAATGGAGACAGGAAGATCTTTCCCACAACTAATGCCTAGCATTTTCCCCAGCCTACTTTCCATATGAGGTGAAATGGTGAAGTGTTTGGGAAGCCCTACAAAACTTAACAGCAAGTTCAAGTGTACATCCTCAGCCAGGTATACACCCATCACCACCAGAAAAAGTACCTACTTGATGCTGTAGTTTTAGCAGATCTTAAATGCCTAGAGCACTGCATTGCAGCAACAACCTTTTTCCCCTTTACATGAGGAATAAATACATGTGACTGCACAACTTCAGAAAGGAGGAAAACTCATCTAGGTTTGTTTGAGTGTTTGAGGAGCTTAAAAATAGAAGAGCAATAAATACCAAAAAAAAATTGTATTTTTGTCAAAATTGACCTTTATTCTAAACGAAGAAAAGTGACTACACAGCAGGGAGGGCATGGCTGCCCACCCTTTGCATTAATCCCTTCTGCTGGAAGGGTACAGAGGGTAGCATCCAGTGATTAATCCAAAAGCAGTGGGAGGATGGCATTCAGAGAAGGGCACAGAAGTTCCAGGTCCAGAAGTTGCTGGTATTCAATGCAGGATGATATAACTTCAGCAGTGAGTTACAGTTCTGTGCCACATTGTCAAATCTTATTCTGTAAGTATATAATATAACAGATCAAGAAAGAAGCATGTTATTCTTTCTAAATCAGAGGGATTGAAAGGTAATCATTTCCTCTGTCTGTCTGTCTTTCTTCCTTTCTGATTGCAGTATTCTCTCTCCTCAAATCCTAAATAAAGCCTATGGTTTAGAGTGTCTTCCAAAATGCCTTTGAAGAACTCATGATGAATTGATGAAGGAGTTTACGTTCAGGTGGTATTTTAAGTTAGTGACATTTCATAACAAAAAGAAAAGACCTGTGTTTGTTAGCAGGTGAAGAGGGTAGAGGTCCCTCTTACACCTCATCTATTTTCAATCTGCTTTCAAGTTTGTTTGAGCTTATTTTACCAGTGCAGAGACTTAGGAGGCTTTAGAAAGCATGTGTTCCTGCAGTTTAGAATATATACTCTTGAGTTTGAGTTTGAGTCCAGTGGAACTTTCAGTTACATTTCTTCCCTTTTGGTGTTTCCCCTGTTCTTAATCTGCATTGATTTTCCCCTTATAAAGCAGGCAAAAAATCAATTTTCCATTATGTTTTTTTAATCAGTCATAGAAAGATTGAAATGGTCCTGGGCATTGCAAGTAACACAGCTGATAAACAGTTGGGGAGTTATCTCATTTATTGCTCTGAGTTAACAGAAGGTAAAATTCTTCCTTTAGCATCATGGCTGAGGCATGTGGAGCAGTGGTGCCCTGCCCATCAAGTACAGTGCTTGCAGAATCTGTGCCAGAGCCTGTGCCAGATGGTGTTAGGACAGTTCTGCCATCCTAGGGTAGCTCGAACTGATGACTGCTACACCTAGAACCAAAAAAATAGCTAGAAAGAGGCAGCAGCCTGCTGTCAGGAGACTTCAGAGCTGGGAAATGATTCTCTGATCTATGCATTTTTTAGTCACTGGCTGGGAGACCTTGGTCTGCTGCCACATTACAGAGACAAGACAAGTGCTGAGACCAGGGCTGGCAGTGCAGTGACTCACCCAGAGCGTGAAGCAGCTTTCCTTAGAATCAATGGGAGCCTTTCAATTGGTTTTACAGCAGGAGTTTGTTTAACAGTCACCATTGCGTGCTGGGAATTATTTGTCCAGTGGAAAGTGCAATGAAAAAACAAACATTCCCATATTCATCATTCTCGCTTGACAGGAAATGAAAGAACGCTGGTAAAATAATGCATTTTCAACCTGCAAAAAAGACACCTCAGGAGTCTGAACACTGGAATAAGCAGCACAGGGTTGGGGGACTGCTTTGTGTTATAACTCTCTGTAGCCACAGCTTCAGTTTCACTACTATGACTCAGCCTTGATTGCTCTTAGGTAAGTGCCAGATGCCTTCTTATTGCTCTCAAGCTCCAGTTCACCAAAACATATAAACACATGCCTAAACACTTTTCTGAATAACAATGGACTTCACATATAATTAAAATTCAAAACACACTTAAATGCATTGATGAATCAGGGCCTTCATTCTCAATATGAGTGAAAGGATCATAATCTAATAGTTTCTGCTGACAACATGACATAATTTTTCACTGTACCTCTGTAAAACTGGGATATAAACTCAAAATGAAATTAAGGAATACCTTTAAACTAGCAAAACATTATGGTACGGAAAAAAAAGCCCCAAAGTGCAGGTTCAGGTCTCTGCTGGAAGCAAGGGAATTTAATTGCCCCATTAATCACACTTTTACACTTCATCACATTTAAGTGTAAAATATTGATCAATGGTACCTTCGGTGTTAGTCAGGGCATTTTACTGATCTTCCCCAGACTGTGTCACCTCACCACTATGTCCTGCCCCAAAGAAGAGGCCAGTACTGGGCACTCTCATGTTGACTGCCATCTACAGGCTCTCAAGGCCATTTTTACAACCACAATTTTATTAATCTATGTCAGATATCTGAGTGGTGGTGTAGGGGTGGTAAGGCAGGAGATCTTAGAAACAAAGTAACTAAACGATTAAGAAAATGCTGCCCCTTGGTGGCCACTCCATCCTTATCGCTGCTGGATGGCACAGGACTGCATACTAGTGCCTGTTTCTACCCCATTTTTTCAGCCAAATCTAGCCAGCTTCCATCAGTGCCAGTCTCCTCTCTGACTTGCATACAGATTTTGCTTTGCCTCCATGGTGCTTTGGGTACATTGCAGAGGTATGTGTGAAACACAGAAAGAGTCAAATTTTATCAAGCAGTTTGGGTGTAACACCCATTTCTTTTTTCTTTGGCGAAATACCAAATGCTTCTGCTGCACATGTCTTCAGGCAACACTGAGTTGCTAGCAGCAGTGAAAAATGGCAATGCTTTTCTGTAGGGGTGTTCTGACAGATCCCACACTGCAGCCTTCCAGCAACTCAGCCCACTCAGAGAAGACAACTAGAAGTTATACTGTTAGGTTGACTGCAGGTACTGGGTACAGCAGAGTTACCTAAGACTTATATATCCTGGTTTCCTCTATTTTGCAGTATGTTAATTTTTACAAAAAAAAGCCTGCAGCACTCACATGTGCTGTAAGTTTATCTTGTGCTAGTCCATCTAGTGATTCCTTCCATTCAGTCCCATGTTAGACCACTCCAGTGCATTGATACCTTAGTAAGGGTTACTCTTTCCTCAGGTATTGGGTTTGTCAGGCTTACCTGTAGAACTGTACAGTTGGACCACTCTGGCTCATGGCCAATGTGCCCTTAGATTTTCTTCTTCATCATCAGGTGACAGTGCTCTAGGCGTTAGCATTACAGACATCAATAAATTTCTGACATAACACTCCTGTTTTCCTTAAATGGCAGAGGCCTTTAGCCAGCTGCTCTCCTTCAGGTCATTTGCAGGACAAGCTGCTTTCAGCCCCCGATTGATCTTACAGACCACTTTTTGTGACGGGTAGCTGCAGAATGGGTATTTCTCACTAGCTCCAGCTTTCCCTCCTGCTGTTCTGCTTTACCCCCCCTTGCATACACTCCCCCAGAGATGCTGCTGTCACTGCTGGCATCTTTCGTGATCCATCCTTGAGCACACAGAGCCAGAGTCGCCCACACAATTCCTGGTGCTATGTGAGGAAGTGTCTGGGTCCCTCCTGGACATTTTTGGGCTGTCGCAGTGATTTTCCACTCTAAGGCTCTTCTTCTTCTCTGCCAGCAAGCACACTTTGTGGTTTCCTGTGTTCGGCCATTGGTCTAGGCCACATGAACTCTTGCTATTGTTTTGTTGCCTGCTTTAAGACCTTCTGCTAGGATGCATTCTTACTACACCCAGATTTTGCTGACACTCTTTCACAACTTGTCATATGACCCTAATCCATAGCAAATTGTCTCCCCAGGCTTTGTTCGTGGTTCTTACCTCATGCTTCCTGCTCTTGTATTGCTCTCCCTTCATCAGTAAGCTAAAATGACCAGCCATGAAACTTTTAATTCTATAACTTGAATTCAGCTTTGTAACCCCCCAGCTCTGCACCTGCTACTGGGTAGGTTGAGGGTACCACAGGCACAGACCAGACTGTCTCTGAGATAGCTATCCAAAGTGACAGAGCTTCATTTTTCAGGCTAAAATTATTCTCAGTGTTCCATGGTTTTACCAAGCAGAGCCATATGACTTGTGGTTGCTTTCCAGCATAGTTTAGAAAATATCCGTAGTCTTAGCCAGTCGAGTGAAACTAGGTCATTCTTAAAAGACATGTCTTGTCTGACTTGCAGGCTAAATGGCTTCTTCAGCTACAATACAGGGAGGGACTGTATCTTCTTGAAATCACTCTGACAACTGATAGACAGAGATATTCCAGCTTCCATTCTTCACTTCTGGGATGGGTTAATCATGCAGGCTTCTTACTCCTGGGACCTGGTACAGTAGATTTTTCTATGACACTCAGAGCATCGCAGAAAATACACTTATTAAAAAAATATTAAAAAATCATAAAAATATGCATGGAAATACATATATTTTCTGATACTGATGCCTTAGGATTTTTATATATTTGTAGATTTTTATATAGCTGTATAGTTTCTCACACTTGAGGTAGCAGCTGACAGTTTCTAACAGTTTCTCATGGTTTGTGCCTCATTCCTGAATTTCGGTTTAATTGTCTTACAAAAGGACAAGATTGCAACAAACATTGTGTTTGGGACACATGGACCTGGACTGGAATAACAAGACATATTGTAATCAAAACAAGATAGAAGGCTCAGAACCCTTGGAGACGCTCCAGCAGGGCAGTTCTGAGGGTGTTACAAGGGGTAAAAAGTTCTTGGATTGGATATTCCCATTAGATATGATAATTAAGTAGTGTTATAAATTTGTAAGAACCCTATACTCTGCACATGCCTGTATACTTCGAGCACCTGAAAGCTTTCATTAACAAACTGCTCTCTACTTCATCTATACTAATATAGTCTCAAAAGTTTTTTTCCTTGATTTTAGGCAACAGTACTGTGACGCTTCACCTCCCATTTCACACTGATTCTGTCCTACCCAGTTTGGGATGTCCTTTAACAGAAATGCAAAAACTGTTCTCAGACCATTACACCAGCACTGTAAAATGGTCAGAGGAAGTGGGGAAGCAGATGATGGTGATGTAGACAGAGAAAAATTACATACCCCAGTGCCAGAGGTAAACTCTCACAGGTCAGTGCTTCCACTAGGATATGACTAGGATATGTCCTTGCTGCCCAGGATAGTGCAGCATTGTTCTCTTTTATCTTCTTCCAGGACTTTTAGCTTATTCATCTAGATAACCACAATCTTCCAAAGTGAGCTGGTCATGTAAAAGTTGTAGTCACTCTAATATTAATCTAGTCACAGATACTCACAAAAAAAGTCCCGGCCATCTTTCCTAGATTGCATTCCCTAAACACCTTTCATTCCTTGATAACAGTAATGCTGAAAATGAAAATACGTATTTTTTTAAAATGCATTTAACTTCAGCTCAGCTTAAGGTGACTTTTTTACAGCCATAGAAAAGCAAACACCAACCAGCTCCCAAGTCTGCTGCTCCACAGGAAAGTCTGACAGACAGCAGCATTTTTGAGTTCTAGACACCAAGTTCTTCACCTGTCAGTTAGATAAAAGAAGTTTGACGTGGATCTGTCTCTCTCTGTCTTCAGCTTTCGACTGGGCAAGTGTAAGTACGGGCACAATGGCTAAAGAACAGTGGCTCTTGCAAGATATAGATATTGTGAGGGCCTCCTTTTAACTTTGGGAAGGGATATTAATTATTTTCTGATGCGTATGGTGCATGGACATCCCACTTACACCTAAAACACCACAGACATAGTATCTGTGCATACAATATGTGAGGATTGACAAAAAAACCCCAGGCCAACTGCCTTGGATTGTGCTTTTTTGTGGTGATTATCAAGGCAAGAACTGAGAAAGGAGTTAAACATTGAAGTATTGTTTGAAGAGGCTTTATAGTCCTCTGGAGCATGGCAGAAATATGTCTGCATCTAGCGAAACCTTACTGAGAAGTGTTCAGCCTGGAAACTCACTTCATTAAAAAGTACCCAGACCTACTGGCAGAAATGAAAAACACTGTGCTACCAAGGATTGTTGTGAATTGCATTATTATTACTCATTATTGTTACTATTATTGTTGTTTATTAGTTATTATTAATAATTATTAAGGATCAGGTAGGGTCACTATTATACTTAATATATATTAGACATAATAATTTGTACTTACATGTTAGTTTCCATATAATATCTTCAAGCTTTTTACAATTCTAAGTCCATTTTAGTGCATTGGTTCTAAGTCAGTTATAAGTAATACACTATTATATAGACTGACAAGAGGAGAAAGAGATAAGATAAATGATTTGTGCAAAAATTCTCAGAATTCCTCAGCATTTACTCTAATACTGATTTAACTTAGAACAAACCACACATTATGTACTTCTAAAATCTTTTAAACTTTGTTGGACTGTGTGAGGGGAAGAAAATATTTTCTAAAGGTCTAGAATTTGCCTATTTTGCACTGCTTATTTCAATTAGAAAGATCAAATGCCCACATTTCCAAGGATGCTAAAATGCATATCAAAGCCCTGTCATCTGCATTTATCAGATAATCCATAGCTTTATAATTTAAACAAAAAAACCCACAGTTTATTAAGCTATTGTAATATCCGTAGTATCACATTCTTATTATATACTTTTTCTCCATTGTTTTCTCATGGGATGTTTGCATGGACAGAGGAAGTATAGCCTATTCTAAAAGAAGGTTGAGTGAAACTCTTTAAACATCATTCTGAAAGTGGTGAGGAAACGTAAGAATATGGTGATTTACCAAATTTATGTAACATAAATTCCAGATGCTTGTCATACGAACAGTCTTTTATGTCAAACACACACATATGATGTTTTCCCTGATTCAAGCAGAAATTCCACACTCTAGCTTGCATTTTTCATTTTAAAACCAAAGAAAAAATTTGATGTGACCTCAAATCTTTTGTATGATGAGTCAAATTCATAATAATTAACAGACCTTTCAAATGAGCAATTGTGTTAATAATAAATCTGCTGTGCACAATGTATGTAATTTTCTCAGATACTGAAAAGTTATTTTTGGTAAAATGAAGGCCAATTCCTGCTAAGAGATTTGACAAGCTATCTGGTTGAATCCACACAAAAGTACTGAAGAAGCTGTCTACTGTGTATTTCCCCCTAGAAAATTTACCTTATCTTTGGACTTCTCTGTTAGTTATACTTTCCAACCAATTTGGTTTAGTCATAGAAAACCTCATCTCCATCCCTCGTATTAGGAACAACTCTATTCTTTTGCTACAGAATCCCATTTTTGAAAATCATGGAGTCAAATCTTAACTTGGTGTTAATTGAAGTTTTGACTAAGTAGGACCTCAGTCAGGCCAGGACTTTGGATACGGCCCAGTTTCTTTTAGTAATATAGCTACAGTCCTTATTTACAGAAGAGTCAGCAGGCGTCAGGAGGCAGCTGTGTGGAAAAGAGGATGGGGAGAATCAGTACTGGCAGTGCTCATTTTCCATCTCTCTGGCCCTGATTCAGCAAAGCACTTAACCACATGTTTAATTTTAGGCGCATGAGTAATCCCATCTCTGCAGAGCAAAGCATGTGTTTCATTCTCATTGACTTTAATGGGGCTTCGCACAGACCCGTCAAACCTCGCGTGCTGTGCGTGACACTTTCACCACTGCTTCCACCTCGCCCACCCTGCAGCATGGCCTCTGTTCTGAATCTTTGTGAAATGCCAGAGTCTCTTTTGCTCTGCAACCCCATGAGCCTTAGACCTTTTTCCACCTAATTGTGTCCTCGTAGATGTATCTGGCCTGTGGGAAAACGGATGGAGTGTAACTGGGTACCATATTATTCATTCAGAGCATTCTCAGACCAAAATCAAACAGCCTCATCTTATTATCCAGCTTGTGCCATCATGCTCAGGCACTCTGCTGAGTCAGGCTCTATCATCCTAACCCTCTGAGAAGATTTCTGTGAGGATATTCCTCAATTCATTAACTATCCTGAGGCTGCATAAATATGTATTGCTGATAGACAGTACATCCTCTACTCAGGACAGATGCTTCAAGCAAAATAGGTGAATGATGAAGACCCAGACCCACAGTTCTGCAAGTCTTATTTAGGAGTCTAATTCTGCAGTCATGGAAGTCAGTGGATGTTTCCAATAAAAATGGGATCAAGGTAGTAGGTCCTCATTCAGGTAAATATTTAAGCAGATGCTTACTTTAAGGGCAAGATTAAGTCTCTTTGAACTCACTACGAATCAAACACATGCTTAAGCACTTCAGTGAATCAGGGACTTATTCCAGCTTTGGATCCACAGCACTGGAAGGTATCAACAGAGGCAGTCCAGCAATTTCCTGTTGCTGCCTCCATCTCTGGCTGCAGCTATGCTCGGCTTATTTTGATAAATATAGTATTCTTCCCACTTCAGTAATTTTTTTTTCTGTAATATGCAAGGTACAATAAGTATGTAATTGTTGCTGGACTAATAATCTTTTGAAGTGATTATATGCATGGAACTTGACCCTGTTTTATTCTATTGCAGTCTTTCTTTAGATTTTTGCTCTACTCCATTGACTGAATCATGACAAATGATTTTTTGAGCATGCTGAATGCAGTCAGCCTGGTGGCATTTCTAAAAGCCTGCTTGTGATGGTTGATTTCATTTTCAAAACTTGCAGGGGTAATTTATGGGAAAACAAAAGCCCTTTAACTGATACCTAACAATGGATTTGGCTAGTTAGTTTTGCATTTACTGTGCAAAAGTGGAAAACACTCAGCAGCTCTTTCTGTGTATGCTCTCTTATGAAATACTACATTTGCTTTTCAGTCATCAGCTTATCAATCTTTCATGCCAAACTGGATTTAGAGGTAAAGACTAAAATCTTTACCACAGCTATTATGCAGTGCCAGCCAGGAAAGAGCCAGAATGGACTGCATAATTTGGCAGTCTGCTGCCATAGAAGGAAGCATTTTTCTCCTATTAGAATCAAAAATAGACTTTTTAACTCGAGATCCTGGGGGGTTCTTGAAATGTCCAGAATCAACAGACACAAAAGCCACTCTTTTTTGGATCAAGCCCAGTGCATATTATTCTAATGTTGGATGTATAGGAGTGCAAAACTGTACCACAGTACACTGAGAAACTTTTCCTTTACTCTAGCACAGTTTGAGAATAGCTTGACATTGAAATTAGACCTCTTGATCAACATAAAAAACACTTAATATTTTGTTTGGAAAGTTACTGTGCATGGATATATACAAGAGGCACTTGCTTACAGTAAATACAAGTGACTTAAAGTCAGTAAGTAGCATTTTCAAGGCTGACAAGGACTCAAGTTTTACAAAAGTAAAGCCACCTACTAAGCATAGAAAAGGCACTAAAAATTAGGGATGTATGAGATCGTTCTGTTTTATTTCAAGCACTGCACTTTTGGTTTGAAAGCTCCAGCCTTCACAGGATTTCTCGTTCAGTTTATTAAAGTTTGTGGGTATAAAAGGAGCAGAGACTGAGAGAGATTTTAAAAAAATACCAAAAAAACTATGTTGTATCCTGTATGTGCAGGCACACACCTATTCCTGCCAGCCTAGTCAGGGCATGTGGCCTCCTTCAAACAAAACAAGTACATTTGAAATAAAGAAAGGAGGATTTTCAGCAAAAACTTTCTTCTCCCTTCAAAGAATGTTTCAGCTAGGAGAGAAAAGATTTAAAAATGTAAATAAATTCTGCAAGCCTAATAATCCCTCTGTGAGACTAGTTACACTGAGGACAAACAAAACTATTCAAAGTGCTTAAACGTTTAAAAAAAACCCCAACAAGCAGTGGACAAATTTTTGGTAAAGACAAGCAGCCTATCAATAAAATTTCCCAACAAAACCACAAACCAAAATTCTGTTTTCAGTACTGATGCACATTTGAGATCTTATTTACATATTGCAAAGATATTTGTGTGCCTTATTTATCTCTGATATTACAGGGAATTAGGCACCTGAATGCTTCTAAAATATCATACAAGATTCCAAGAGTTAATTATATTTAAATCAAATTCAAATTATATAGACACTTCCAAATAAGAATTTCAGGTTCCTCTGTTATTTATTTAGGTGTTTTTTAGAACAGTGTCTGATTAGTAATTTTTTTCCAAGATGTGTATCCGGATGTGGATTTTATTCACATTAACTGACTGTTAATAATAATGTTCAATAAATAGAGATTGCAGCCATTCTAAAGATACAAGAATGCTGCATTTGTCCTTATCATGATCAGAGTCAGCTTTGGGTGTAAAAACACAGGCAGCACCCTCCTGTACCACAAGCCCTACTGTACCTTTGCTAGAGGGCACATGTTGTCTGTTCCAAAGGCAAATGCAGCTCAAACCACCACCTCATGGAGAATAAATTTCTCGTTTTGCCTCCTCACCTCATTCCTCTGTGGCAGCTGCAGGAATAGGAAACCTTGCTGCCCAGGTGTTTTGTTTCAGTGCTTTTTTTGGGGTCTGTGAAGGCTGATGATCTGAGGATTAACATGCATTATTGAAAAGAATGAAAAGGAAGATCCTGAAGGAAGGCTAGCGAGAGGTCCACAGTTCTCCCCAAAGTGTCCTAGGATATCCCGAATTACCCTAACTGTCCCCCCTCCCACTGGCGCACTTATGCCAATACACATCATGCATATACTGAGCTCATTCTCAACTCCCAGACTTTGTTTAGAGAAAGCTGGCAGGGCTGGGAATATCTTATTTTAAATTGTCTTGTGGTGGAGGATGATATAGTGTGAATACCAGAGGAGACGGCTTTCCAAAATCACTGAGTCAAGAGACACAGACATTGTCAAATGCAAAGTTTTTACTGTCTCCTTACCAAAAAAAAAAAAAAAAAAAAAGCTGTTGGCAATATGCAGGCACTGAAAGCTGTACCAAAAATAACAATAACACATAGACCCTCTGGCCACAGAATGAGTACTCTGTGAAATATAGTGGATATAAATACTAGCATTCCTGCTTGGGCTTGGCAAATTGCTGAAAGATATACAGGGAACATAAAGACAACCCTTTTCGTCTTACTCTTTAAGGTAATATGACCAAACAAAAGTGTGCTTAAAGCTCAAGGATTTGTTTGGAAACAAAACAAGACTTAGTAAGTGGCCTTCGTTCACTGTGTCCTCCAGGGCAGGAATGAAGATTCAGGAGTTAAGACTGCACAACCTCGAAAATCTAACCTTCAAAATCTAGGGCTTCAGCTCCAGATTTTCAAGCAATGGATGCTTTCACACCCCATAACTATGGTGTGCTGCCCCTTAGTTTGGACATGCTTGCAGCAGTGTGATACTTACCACTGCACACTTACTGTCTGTAGGTGCAGGATGGTGAGAATCTGGGGCAATGTGCAGACAGCTGAGGTGTACCACAGCAGCACATGGAGGAGATACTGCAGGCACTGTAGGAAGGACAGTAAAATGCAGTTGTAAAGATGCAAAAATTTTCACAGTTCTAGTTGATCATTAAGCTCTTGTGCCAGGAACACCTGATCATTCTCAGGGAAATATGCAGTACACCAACCTGGCACTTTCATTACAAGGACAGATGACATTGATACCTAAAGGTTTGATGTGTATTTTGTAGATTTTTAGAGTTTTAGAAGTATAGGTTTTCTTGCTCACATATTAAGTGGTGTTAGAAGTTACTAAAGTGATTCTCTCACACACTCTCAGGCTTTCCGAAGGTCATGATGTTTTTCAGAGACACCTGCAAGATAACTTGAAGCCAAAACAATAGAAGAGCCCAGAAACCCTTGGAGGTGGTCCAGGGGGCATAGCCTAGGACCCTGCTGGGTGGACCACTGAGGGAATTAGAAATGGTGATTGGTTATAGATATCTAATATGTTAATTGTTAGGAAAAGTATAAAACTGTAACCTTTCTGAGGGCGGGGTTCTTCGGGAATCTTTGTTGAAACAACGTCCGTCTTGTAGGCCCAGCAGAGGCCCAAAGAACTCCCAATAAAGGTATTGTCTATCTTTCTCCATCAATGTTTTCTCTGAGTGCCTGTCTTCCAGGATTTTAGGCATCAACATATCACTCTGAAAGTCCTCAGATTCCTCCCTCATTGCAGAACCTGGTATTTTCTGTCCTTCTTCATGGCCCTCTGTCTGAGATAGGTCCAGAACAGGCCTAAGAGGGAATCCCCTGAGGAGCAAATTCTGAGCAGAAAATAAATAACATGAGTCTACATTTATAGAGACTTTGAACCTCCTTGTCGATGTAGAATTTAGTCTGCTCAGCCACTTCCCTTGAACTCCTTCCTCTGGACAATACCTGTGAACTGATTTCCCTATTCTGAACACATTCATCCAAGGAGCAGCATCTGAAAGAACCATTTGATTTCCATACTGATCTCTGCACATGTTAACTAGACAAGAAAAGGAGAGTGATCAGTTTAGATAAGACAGAGCATGAACTGGATCACAGTGAAAGATCTGCAGACTTTAATGGCTCATCTGCTGAAGGTGGTGGTGGTGATTTGATGGAAAGGGGAGAATAAAGAAACTTT
Organism: Dendrocincla tyrannina; assembly: GCA_035047865.1. Classification (NCBI taxonomy): domain Eukaryota; kingdom Metazoa; phylum Chordata; class Aves; order Passeriformes; family Dendrocolaptidae; genus Dendrocincla; species Dendrocincla tyrannina. The sequence continues at coordinate 39,793,361 of JAWWMP010000041.1, read as the reverse complement.
GGACTTTGTGCATAAGAAGGAGACAGACGCCAGGCTGTCTCATTGACATACCACTCCTACTTATGGCCTTCATCATACTTCTCTCTCTTCAGAGTGTGAAGCCAAATGCAGCTTTAAAAGACTTAACTATTGTAGTGCCAGAATGATTTTCTTGGTTTTCAAGACCAGGCGTACCCTCCTCATTCACAGTAACACTAATCTGGTATTTTATGCCTGCACTTAAGCTCCCATGATATGAGAGCTGGGTGTGTTTTAATGAGCCTCAGCCTCATTAGTAGCTTTCAGGAACGTACAGGAACTGCTAAAGTTCCTGCTACACGAAACATTTTCCTATATCACTGCCCAGGAGTGGGCGAACATCTGGAGAGTGAGAGACTGTCTGTTCCATGAGGGTGTTGGGCTCTTGGGCCCTGTAATGGAGGGTGGAGGAAAAGGACTCTTCCAGCTTTGGCATGTGGCAATGATGGGAACTGACACTTCAGGGTATTTGTATACTCAATAAGGGCTCTCCATGTCTGTTTCAGATTGATCTCTGTCAGGACTTTGGGCTCATCTGGGCTGTAAACTTGTCACAGGAAGTTCTAGCCTCTGTACACTTGTTCTACTGGAACAACCTTCCCGTGCACTAAGAGACATGGATGAAGTCAGCTAGGGTAAGTCTGTGAGGAAACTAAGCAGATGTTCTGGGGCTTGAGGATGGACACCTGCAGGGCCAAGTACTGTTAGAGCAGAGGACAGAGCACAAAACAGCTATCAGTGTTGATAGTTGCATTATGTACTGAAAGCGGGTGAGCAGCTGTCTCAACACATCCCTTCTGCTTTGCCACTGCAGCCAGTCTGACTTGGCACTAGCATGGACAGGGAAAGACAAACTAGAGCTTTGGAGAAAAGGACCCCTATGGTGTATTAATCAGAGATTTTTCTAAAATCATACTTTAAAAAAAATCTACAATAAATTGAAAAGGTTACCAAGTATTCCTATACTGACAAGTCTGACTGTTGATAGAAGAGTGTTACTGGTATTGCTGGGACTGTCACAGAGCTGGGAAAGTGGATGAATCTGGCAGCTCTGACAGAGAGAATGGCTATAGGTGGTGATAGACAAAGACCTAATGAAGGTACATCTGAAGGTGATTACTAGGCAGATACTTTGCATCCAATAAGTGAAAATAATTGCTTAGAATGTGAATCCACCTCAGGGGCTCACAGAAAGAGGGGACAAGATTACGTGACTAAACAAAAATTATGCTAAGGCCTAATTACTGCAAGACACCCCAGTTTGTACACTTGCACAAAAGTGTTCTCATCAAAGACTCCACAGGAGAAATCCCTGTAAAATTAATGGAGGGTATTGGGGTATGGACAATGAGTTAATCAGAAGTATTTTATTGCCATATTAAGCCTTTATATTATTGAAAACCAAGACAGTTGTCAATTAAATAAGAATGTTATTCATTTATTATATTTCATTATATAATGCATTGGTTTTCATTGGTGTGACTTCAGAAAGCTGCAAGTACAAAATGCAGGCTAGAGGCAATAATGTGCAAACTAAGGTGTATAAAGGAATACAACCAAAACACTAAATCATAGGGCTTTGAGAACTGGGGACAAAGAAGAAAAGACAAATGGAAAAGAGATGGGATAATCCTCTGCAATCTTATGGTATGCCCTACAGACTAGTTACAAGAAATAAAAAGGCATCAGAGAGAGATTTATCAAGGCTAAGGTGTACCACTCAGGTACAGAAACAGCAAAGCGCTACAAATCATCTAGAAGAGAGCTATACAAAGTTATCTACCCTCCTAAAGTGAAACTGGCTGAAACGGCTCCCCACTAACTTGCACAGGGTCTGCAATAGTAATAGGTGGTCACATAATAATTTTTTTTCCAAGCTGATTTTGAGCCAATTTTGCTGGCAGCACCTTAGAAGTCAGCCTGAAGGCAGTGTGTTGAGCAGTATGTCTGGTGGAGGTAGTTCTGTTTGCAAGTTGTAGATTGAGATCCAGACTGAGCTCTGGATGGGAGCCTAAGACAAGAGGCTATCAAATGCCAACCCATTGGATAACAAAACACACACAGAGGGTGGTGCAAGCCAGGTGCATGGACACTGGGAGACACATCAGGAGCAGAGGTCTCAGGAGGAGAGCGAGACTGGTAGACTGTGAGGGTATAAAAGTCCAGGTGTTCCTTTGTTGGGGGTTCCTCCTTAGAGGCACCAGCTCCATCTGTTTCTGTGTTACTGTGCCATGAATAAATGGCTCTAAGGAGTGAGACATCTGAGGCTCTGCTATTGAAAACGTGGGGTTGAACTGGCCAGGAAACCTGATCTGGCTGTGTGTGAGTGGGGTGTGCATGGAGTCAAATGGGAACCCCATCAAGTCACTGGAGCTACTGTGAAGGGGCTTCAGTCCCACCAGTGAAAGTCTCTGGAGTGTGACTGCCAGAGAGTCTCAAGAATGGTCAGACTGGGAAATTTCCCTAACAGGTCTACAAATTCCTTTGTTTTCCTGATGCCTCTAATTGATCAAAGTCGGTAGATGCACAAAGACAGTGCTTAACAACAGTGTAGTGGGACACCTGCCCTGTCTTTCCCCTCAGCCAAAAATGTTCAAGTCACTGAAAAAGAAAGGAGGACAGAAGTTCCCTGAGGACAAAGAGACCTTAAGCTGGAGCAGAAGCAGAGCTACAGCTACTAATATGGCTAGAAAACATGCATCTTGATACACTTCAATCCATTGTTAAATTCTGAGGATTCAGTACAGATATGATCCTGGGCTTGTGTCCTTCCTGAATAACCTGTATAAATACTCTGTGAGTAACGGGTAGGTTTCCTCACAGAGTTGTAACTGACTTTGCAATACCTGGCTAGTGGGGAGTTTTGCAATGCCTCTGTGAAGCACTGTATTTCTGATGCCCTCTAAGGTTACAGAGCTCTCCAATACCTCTCACTGTAATTCATTTCTCAACAGAATACTATTATTCTGTACTGTGTAAATTGCCTGAGGCTATGCAGACTGAAAACACAAGACTGCCCTCTGTGCAGAGAAAAACAGAAATGAAAGAAGAAATTTTTAAGACAGGTCTTTCAATGTGAATTCTCTTATAACAGTTTCTTGACAAACCATAACTGACCTAAATGTTGGAGATCTGAGATGTATACATCGACACTGGCATCACAGATGAGACTGCACTACAGTGTTGAGATAGGCGAGCTAACTTTAAATTAAATAGCTCAGATACTGAAGTAACATTGAGAGCAAAGAATCACCAGCCTACAAACAAATCCTTACCCAAGAACCACCAGACTCAGAGGAGGTTAGAATAACATTAACATAATAGACCAGTTTTGCATCTCAGTTGCTTTTCTTTATTATTTCTTCGTATTCTAGCCTTGTGTATATAAAACATGCTCACTTTTACTCTTCTTCAAAAACTCCACATAAATAAGAATATGAATTTGCATTCCTTAGAGATGCAACCTAGTTTTCTAACCTTTATTTTCAACAGTCAGTGGAGTTACTTCAGTGTAGCTGAAGGACTGGTTTTCAGGGGGTTCAACAGGGCTATCTCTGCTGCCTCCAAAGCTCCATTTCCTGCTTCTTTGCCATGGCATTCTCACTGGGCCATTAAAATTTCTTTCTGTGGTCCTATTGAGATACCAGAGCAGGCCTGTGCCTAAGGAAATCTTATGGTCTCTGGCTGGCATAATCCAGCTGTGGCTGGCACTGGAGGGTGAAGTCACTGTAGTATCAAGGTGTGCCGTTCATATCAGAGCAGCCTGCACTGTCCAGGGCAGGATCATAGAATCATAGAATGTCATGGGTTAGAAGGGACCTTAAAGATCATCTAATTCCAATCCCCCTACCATGGGCCGGGACACCTTCCACTACACCAGGTTGCTTAGAGTCCCATCCAACCTGGTTTTAAAAACTTCCAAGGATGGAGCATCCAACAGCTTCTCTGGGCAATGTTTTCCAGAGCTCACCACCCTCATAGCGAAGAATTTCTTTCTAAAATCTAGTCTAAACCTGCTCCTTCCAGTTTGAAGCCATTCCCTCTTGTCCTGTCACTACATGCTCTTGTAGAATGTCTCAATCTTTTTTTAGACTCCCTTCAGATAGCGGAAGGTCACAATTATGTCACCCTGAAGCCTTCTCTTCTTCAGCTTGAACAATGCTGGTTCTCTTGGCTTATCCTCATAGGAGAGGTGCTCTATCCCTTTAATCATCTTGGTGTCCCTCCTCTGGATTGCTCCAACTGGTTGATATCCTTCCTCTGCTGAGGATTCCAGAGCTGGATGCAGCACTCCAGGTAGGGTCTCACCAGAGCAGAGCAGAGGGACAGAATCGCCTCCCTCAACCTGCTGACCACGCTGCTTTTTGATGCAGCCCAGGACACAATTGGATTTCTGGGCTGCGAATGCACCTTGCCAGCTCATGTCCAGCCTCTCATCCACCAGCACCCCCAAGTCTTTCTCTGCAGAGCTGCTCTCCATCTGTTCATCCTCCAGCCTGTATTGACGCTGGGTCAGCCACTGTCATTTTGTGGTTACTTCCATAACTAAGGATTTTAACTGAAAACACAGAATAGGCTTGAAAACTGAGAACAAAGCACATTTGTTTCATTATATATAAATAATGTCATGTGTAATAATCAGATAATGGGTATAACAATAACATGAAGATCATCTGAGAAATTAATTTTTCAGCCTAGCTGTGCAATTTATACTAGCTCAGTTGCTTTGCTAAATTTTCCTAGGATTATTATTAATTTGTAATGTCTTAAGATGTCTGCAATGACACTGGAGTAGATACCTGCATCAGGACCAGTTCAGAGGAAACTCATTCTCTAGGGACTATGAGAAAGTGACTGCAGAGTCATACATGGCAATGAATGCAGCCCACATCTTTCCCAGACTGTAGTATAACTTCACGGGAGAAGATGTGAATTAATGCCTCAGACTACTCTCCACGTGTTCAGAAAGGGACAGTTCATGCAGTTTAAGTTCAGCTTCTTGCTCTCCAGGATCACTATTGCATGTGAAAAGTGACATGGTCATAAAGGCAGTTCCACATATACTTTGCTGTTGTTGTTCAAAATACCTGTGCTGCATTCTGTTTCTCAGCTGAAAAAGGCTTTCCTCAGGAAATGTCTGAATATAACTAAATAGAAACCAAATTGTAAGTGGAAATCCCATCTGTATCAAGGAACTTTTCAACTATCTTTCCTGTAGCTCATCGGCCTGACAACCAAAAATTTAGAACAAGGACTAAGGTAATCACAGAAACTTTATAATGCCTATTAACAGAGAAGCTCAGTCAGATCTGCTGACGTGAAACAGCTGGAAGTGCTGAAGCTGTTAATAAATGGGCTCCTCTGATGAGATTTACAAGAATTCCTGATCTGTCATCATGCTGGTTGCATCTGTCACTTGCACCTGGTATGAATATATTAGTTAGATATCACATATCCCTTTCATATGGTCCAACAGAACTGCTGGAATTTCTTCACCTTTGTGTCAAGACCTTTAATAGTTAAAGACTTTAAGATTCATTTGTGCCATTGATAGTGTTGTTTAGTGCTGGACTCTCCGAAAACCACAGTAGGCCTGCAGTGGTCTCATCCATTGGTGATGCTCAGCTCTCACAATTAGTATTGTAAAATTATCTGTGTTTCTTTTGTCTCTTTTACAGGCAGTCATGTACAGAGTTGTTCCAAGGAAAGGGGATCCTCTGGGGATCAGCCATTATCTGAAGATCGTATTGTGAGTTAAGCACTTTATATGTGTCTCTTTGTGGACCACCTGCATTTCACAGAAGGCTATTCCTTTACATATGACCTGAGGTTTCCATTATATGTTATTTCTTTCTTTATTCTGATGCTACTGTCAATACAAACACATGATTGCTTAGGTGCTTTTATCACATATCAATACCCCAAAGCAAAAAAACCTCTTCGTTTCAAAACCATAGTTCATCCTGTGTCAGCTTGGTCCCCTTCCCCATCAACAGCCCTGTCTCTTAACAGCTCTCCATATCCATATGGAAGTCAGGAGACTGATTAAGTGCCCCCACATAGATATGAACTAAAGGAATGCTGTACAGGCAGGAGCGGTTGCATAACTTAATCAAGACCAGTAGTTACCTCTACTGGGGCAACTTTCTGCAAATGAAACAGAACACAATTGTCACCATGGCCCAAAATTTGGACCTTTCTGTTCCAGAGGTTCTCCACAAACACAGTTAAACTGTTCAGCTTGTTATATAGAACAATACTGTGGACCACCCACTTTAATTCAAGCAGATTAAAAAGGGTAGAACTGTTATTTTTCTCATGTAAAAATAATGGTATTCACCTCTGAAGTTATGGAAAATAGTTAAGAAATAGCCTCACTGACATTATTTGCTGCAAGATCTGATGCTACTGCTTTTTAGTACTGGATGCAGATCTTCAAAAAGCAATGTTTACAAGTTTTTAGCAAGTCTCCCAGTCTATGATTTTGAGAGAGTGCCATGACCATGATTCGTTCCCCAGATTTATGAAGCACTTAGAGTTTAACATAAAAAAATGACCAAGCATGTCACTTGCAATCAAGTGATCAATACCATTTTCTATAAAGTACAAACAGTGGATCTAAACCACCTGCATATTTCTCCTCTTTCCTTTGAAAGTTGTGTTTCAGCTATAATATTTACAACCCTGCAAGAAATTAATTCAAAAAGTTGAATCTCTTTCTCTAGAAATACTATAAGGCAAATTTTTTTTTCTATGTGTTACATACTAGGTCAGAGTCTAATAGCAAAAGATTAAAGACATTATTTTTCCAGTCAAATAATGACCTTATCATGTTTCCTTTTTCCCATATTCATAGGTCCCTAACAATATTCCTTTAAATTTATGGTCCTTCAACATAAATTCCTGATTCAGTCCTCCATGTAGTATTATAAACCCGTCTGTGACAATGAAGTGTTGAATTTTTCTTCTCATATGAAGATTTTTCTCCTATTGTTTCCCAGTTTGAATTATTTCCATGTTTCCTGTCTTCCTGCACACTAGCTTAGTGAAGTCAGACAAGGGATTTAGTGGGTACCTTTGCTTCTAGCAGGCCTCATACTAGCTTTCCTTGTTCTTTACTTGCCCTTTTATCCTCTCACTGCCTCTCATGGACATGCATTCAGGTATAATTTTTATTCACACAGTGAATCCTTTATTTTGCCAGAGGATAGAAGAGTTTGTGTCAATGAGAATAAAATCTTGGGTGAAAACAAAGTGCAGGGCAAACAGAATGAGAGGAAAGGATGACTGAAGAAAGGGGCAGCCTGAAGCACACTGTGAGCTGGGAAGGGGTCAGTGCTCCACAGAGGTGATGGTGCATCAGAGCCAAGGCAGAGCGAGCACGACCAGAAGGGGCAAATGCAACTTAGGTTTGCTGGCTTCTGCTGCTCCAGAAAAACGTGTCAGTGGTTGAAAAGAGTTCAAGGAAAAAAGTAGGATAGCTGGAGGAGGTGGGGAGAGGGAAGAGTGATGACAGCGACTGCGCAAATCTCTTAAAGCTCTTGGCTGTGGAAGGGCCTGACTAACCCCTTCCATCTTCCCACTCACATGGGCTAATCCTGGCTCTCTCTTCCAGTTGGCCTTTTGCACTGGCCAGAACTTATTACTGAGATGAGCAGTCTTCAGCCTAAGCCTTTTCAGGAGTAATTTAAATTTAATTTTCAAGATGTCTCTCCCTCCTCTCTCCAAAGAATATCCGTGAAAGACTGAAAACCCTTTGATGTATGTTTCATTAGGAAATCTACTCACCTCACAATCAGCATCAAAGGGAAACATCCATAAAAATACAAATTTCGTGTAATGAGGCCTAAAAAAAGTGTCTCAAATAAGACAGCTTGGGCTACAGGTGGACTAAAGGAGGAAAAAGAGAGGGAGATGTGATAAAGCACTCAGGCATCCGTAGAAAACGTGCAGCTTGAGAATCTGCATGCAATAAGTCTTCAAAAAAGGGTTATTGTGCAGCTTTACTGAGCACTTCCAGAGCATTTGGAAATGATACATGATGAAGTACAAAGGAGGAAAAGGCATCCATGCGCAATATGGTTATAAAGCTGACAGATCGATATGGTGTTGAGAGCAGGAGAAGAAGTCAAAGAAAGAATAATTTTTTTCAAAGATATACTGACTTCTCTTAAACTATCCATTACCAGTTTGCAACATTGGAAAACGATATTGCACTAGGACTATTTTCATGTCCAGGATATTGTGGTAACCTGCAAGTTTATCATGTTGTAGGTAAAGAGAAAAACCCATGACCCCAGAAAACCTACTGAAGAAACATTAACAATGAAAATTAAATAAAATTAACATAACAACATGCTTCATTTGAATAAAATAAGAGATATTCGCATACTGGAAACACTAATGAAGGATTACTAAAGAGTGAGACAGCTGTGAGGCTGTTCTTTTCAGTCACCTGTCCTTTTGACATGTCACACTCAACTTCTCCAGGATGTATATATAGGAAATTTTATATCCTTCTATTAAAAAGATGAAAAATTACTAGCAGGGTCATTTTTAAAATGCAGCTGTGTGAGATCAGTTTGTGGGGATCAAACAAATGAAGCAGAAACATAGTTTCTGACAAAATGTTTTGCATAAGGCTGTGTTTGAAAAATATGCAAAACCTGCATGGGCACATGGGCAACTTATCCCTTAAATTTTGTTGACTGAATAAAGAAGAGTGTATCAGTCTTTTTCCCTTTGACCATGCTGGTATGTTGTACCTCTTCGAGCTCTTCATCACTCAAGGTATTGTAGGCATCTCAACTGACAGAAGTTTTGCTCACTATAAATCTCAATAGTATAAAAGTTATGTATGTAGCCACTCTAATAGTCATAACATGCAAGAGTAATAATAATAATTATTATTCTAAATTAATTAATCTTTTAAACTTGGATAAGATTTTGCATTTGACAGAGAACAGACAAATGAAGAAACAATGACTTTCTTTCTACCGAGCTGAATAGAAGTGGTCACTTATTAAAGAAATATGTTCAACTGCTCTTGCTGAACTAGTAAGCCTGGCAAACTTCAAGAAACAGTATATTTTACCAAGCCCTCACCAATTTGTTAAAATTGTTAAAAATGCTTTCTTGTAGCTCCTTATCAAAATTATTTCAAAGTGAGTGCATTCTCCAGAGCTTTCCTCAATATCTAAGTAGAAAAATACTTATAGTCTAAGAGATTCCAACTTAAGCCCCTTTATCCATGATTTCAGCTAGAGGATAAGAGCTCTTCTGTATGTAGTTTTCCTGCCATAGAAACTCAATGATAAAATGGAATGGCAGGGAAAATTGTTCTGTTGTGTCAGAAAAGATTAAAATGTGAAAAGCATAACTATCCTGAAGTCTTCTGAACTCTGGGTCTCCCTTACATTTCTTTTTACTATTGTTAGTTGATAATTTCTCACTGAGTAGTTAGTTTTGACATGGGATTCAAATGATACTTTGGCTCATGCTTTTTAGGGCACACACTACATGCAGTGTACCTTCTCTTAGAGTGATGCTCCCAGGAAATTAATGTAAAAATCCCAGTTCTGGAAAGGATTGTGCTCCAGCATTAGAACATTGCTAGCAGGTTCATTTGCTGTCTACAAGGGAAATGTTTTTTACCAAATGCTGGCCCTTTGGATAGCCAGGCTTCCTGGTGGTGGAGTCACCTTTATTTCAGCCACACCTGGGCTGCTAAAAGGGAAAAGGCACCTTCTGTGCCCAGTGAAGAGGTTTGCTCTTTTTTAATGACCTGTCTCCAAAGTGCCATGAAGGGACTTGGATGCATAGAATTTCAGGCCAAAGGAGAAACTCCAGAACAATACAGTCAAGCCTCCTTTGGATCTTACATTTCATGTGCTTATCCCTAGGTCAAACCAAGAAACCAAAGCTTAATATAAGCCTAAGGCACTAATTTCTCTTGTATTTACTACTTCCATTTTACCATGGCTTACTTCAAAGCAAAACAACTGGAGTAGGAATAGATTTCCATATGACTCTTGCCTCCCTTTTCTAACTAGAAGAAAATTCATAAAGTGATGGCTTCATTTAAAACCGCAGATGAAGATATGATAATCTCAGCACAGCAAAGTGCTGCCCAGTCCCCCTCAGTGCTAAACACATTGCTTCACTTCTACAAGTTAGCTGCAATTTCAGGAATCTTAACTGCACTGTGGACTTTGTCTGATGTTAATTTATTAACATTATTAAGAAAATGGATTATTAAAATAAGCCTTGTTATGGTTTTAAGACAAATACATTTAATCTTACAGTAAAAACCGGTTTAAGATAAAAATAACGTGATAATAGTAAGATGAAGGTATTTCAGTTAAAAAGAACCAGAAACCACCATGTCCTTATCTTATGTAAATGCTACATTGCGAAAATCCTCTCAGGCTTAGTGTGATTTAGCCTGTGTAACATTGCAGCTGTTAGATTTCAACTGTAATAACAAGCAAAACGTAATCTTAACAGATCTTATCAAATCACCACAACCCATCCACACTCAAGGACAAAATAACCCCTTATCAATGCTATGTACTCTATACCTGGGGTTCTTCTGTGCTTTGGGATCTGTCTTCCCTTTCCTCCCCTTTCTGAAGGAACAGCAAAAGTATTTGCTAAAAAATAGCCCAGTCCATGTTCCTGGGAGCCTAAGAATGCTGTCTCCTTGTGGATTACAGCTGGCAGCTGTAAGGTGTAAAGTTTTACAATTCAGAGTGCTGGAATTTCTTCTTCTTTTTAATCTCCACCAGTCAAAAACTTTTAGGTTTTTTGGTGAGTTCTGAAACCTTAGATTGTCCATTAAATAGAATGTTCTGCCTGCAAATGTTATACTGCACATATAGACTAGAGGGAATGTATAGTAAATGAATGCAGAATGCATTAATATTGTCTAGTTTGGGAGAAAGGGTGAAACTACAGGAAATTTTAAGCAGCTACAAGAACTGTCATAAGGATGAAGGATCATTTAAGATGTGAATTAATCTTTTTCTCTAGTTATAGAAAGATCTTGCTACAGTCAGTATAGAACTAGCACACACTTTTAGCAGAATGGACATATTTCTCCATTAAGTTATGTAGATTGATTTTAGATATCTTTAGAAATGGGTTCTATAATACTTTACAATATTAATTTTATCAGACAGAGTCATTTAATTTCTGTGCCATTCCGCTACATCTGTCCCATTAGATTCATCATCATTATGCTTCTGAATTATGGTCTACAACAGCTGGACCACATCATCCCCTTCAGCACTACAATCCTCAAAAGAGAGTTCTAGAAGAAGACTACTTGATGCATACCTCTTTGGAGAGAGATGCCTGCTCTTCCACTGGAGAGCCCAGGTTTTCTGTAGTCAAAAAAGGGCACTGCACTATTAATTTGTTGAAATTCTTAAGCAGATGACTGTGTCTATTCTTGCTTGTTTTGGCCCCAGGGAAGCCTTCTGGCTTCTTGACAACATTGCTGTATTGTACCTGCAGTGTATGGGATTTCCTCTGGCTCTGTCTGACCCTAATAAAAACCCAAAGAGGCAGAGAACAAATAATAATACCAGAACCCTAAAGCAATTGCTGCTAGAATGGATGCTTGCCTTTTCCCTAAGCTCCATCCCATTCACTTCTCCTTAGCCTGTCTTTCTTTATTCCCCATCTAGGAACTATATCTCCTCCTGTCCATCCTGTCAACAAATGAGTGTGTAGGTCAAACTATCACTTAAGGAAGAGAACCTCTGTGTGGAGATCACATGTGCATACTACAGGTATCCAGTTAGAGTTTTACACTGGAGAAACAGGCACACGTGTCCCCCTCCTTGTTTTAGGAGAGAGATCCCACCACCCAATTTCTGCAAGTCTAAACTGATTGTTAGCAGACTTTGTGCTGATCCCAGCTTTACCTTCATTTAAAGGAATGTTTCAGCAATGTGCAATCTGGGCTTACTGAAATGGCCAAACAAAAACCACTGAAAACAGAAGTTCAGGAAGGGTGGAACTAAACTGTTACCAGTCATTAGGTTTTGCGTCCTTGTCATCTCAGTCACAAAATAGCAGCCACTGTCTTTGCTAAAATACTTCACTCACAAACCATTTTTAAAATAACTTTCATAAGTTAGCTATGGCTACACATCTCAAATTTAATGTGTCTCTGCAACTGTTCTCTCAAGGCTCCTCACTGACACATACTTAGTCTCTCCCTCTTCTTCAGCCTCACTGCTGTGCTTCTGCATCAGTCTCAGAACACCACATAACCTGTGGACAGAACTGCAGCTGTACTTGCAATTTCCTCATTTTTATGGGATAAAGCCATACCTTGACCTCGGTTTAAAATTCATTCTTCTTTAGTCTTACACTTGTTTAAAAACAAATGGAAAAGGCTTTTCAGTCAAAGAAGAGACTACATACAAAATGCTCCAGTATTTTTTAGAAAACATAGCACTTGCTTAGACAACTTTGTGTTAGCAACATTATTATATTATTGAGTTTGTCGCTTTAAACAAAACATAAAACCAGTAAATTGGACATTATACCTTGACAGCTAACATGATATGAAAATCAGGATTTTGACTATAACATAAGACTAAAGGAAATAAACTGCAGCTACAGTGATTTGGCCTTCCTTTTCTACTCACTGTTTCTTAAAATTGCCAAACTCATTTAACCTAATTTCAGGGGAAAAATTATTTCTGTGCCTAAACTTGCTCAATATTGCTCAAAACTGCTAAGTATGTATTTCAGTCCATTTGCACAGTACCAGAAGAAATGCTCTAATGTTTAAGTAACAACTCTGAAAGAAAAAATAAATAAAGCTTTGATATAAATGTATCACCCATGCAAAGAATAAGGTTTAAATTGCAGTTCTGTTAAGTCAATGTAGCTTCTGTTGACTTCAGAGAAGGTCAGGATGCCATCCTATTAGTTTTACAAATAAATCTGCATGCTTTTGCCTTTGTTATGGATGTGACAGCGTCAAAGCACAATTTGCAATGGAAAGTACGAGGGCATGAGTTTGCCCTAAAATTTGTAGATACATTAAAGTCCTATGGTTATTGTTGTCCTTAGCCTGAGAACATTCCTCCTACAGACTATCCACGAAAATATCCAAATGCAGAAGAGTACATTGTGGTGTCAGCAAGAGCTGTACACTGTTCAGAAGGCAAGTTACATTAAGAGAAGTCATACATTTTAAACGTGAGCATTTGTGCTAGCAAACATAGTTTACCCTCTTCTTCACCAGCTCAACATCTGTAGTTACCATCATGGTAGTTCATACGTTATTTGTAGTTGTGCTCAGCATGGAGCTTCATCTTTACTTCAGTGCTACAATGAAAACATTTGAATTTCACTTTATTATTAATGTGTTTTAAAGCGCATGGATCAGTCATTTTGCAATTTCTTTCAGAGACACTGGACAAATTACAGGGGCTAGCATAGGATGATTAGTTAAGCAGGGTAGTTTGCAAAAAAGTTTCCAATTCATGGCAAGCATCTTGAAATGATTATTAATTACAGACACTTTAATGTTTGTATTCTTTTCCCAGAAGCCAATTATTGCTGCTGCATTTACAATGTTCCTCCCACCCTATGCGTCCATTTTCTGACTAGAACTGTTTCAGAGTTTCGTATCAATTTGAGCCAATGTTATGTGAATTGGTGCCCAGCCCAGTTCCCAGCAGAACTTTGGAGGCTGGTGGAGCTTGGTGAGTGGTGACCTCTACTGCTTGTGCATTGCTATAGTCATAGAAGGCTCAACAAAAGCCCAGCACTACAACAACTATATTTCATCAAGAAAATAGAATACTTTTCTGCAATGTTAGTTTGGACTACTTTGGGAAAGTTTCAGATAACCAGCTGCAAAATAAGCGACTTAAGTCTAGAAAAAACAAGTGTATATCAAAGGGGGTGTGTCTCTTTCACAGATTTATAGTAGTGTTGTAACATTTCAGATGAAATGCTGTCCAGTGTAACTCCAGGTGTTTGGCTGCATCTGTTGTTTACCAGAATGAAGATTGTGCATATTGATTAAAATATAATATCTGTAATTTCATTTTGTGAAAAAATACATTTATTATTAATTTCTGAATTATAAATGCCAAGATTTAGCATGCAGTAAGATATAGAAGCATGCTAGAAATCATTTTCTCTGTACAAAATGCTGTCAACATATAAACAGCTACACACAGATCCTCCATAGGATGCTCACTCCTCCTTCACAATATTATTGCAGAAAGAAAACTGTATCATTGCAAAATTAGGACACCAAGGACTAATACAGGATCCATGGTTTGCACTCACATATGTTTCGTTGCAACTTTCAGACTCTTTTTGTAAAACTTGAAATTATAGCTGCTTTAGAAGATGGGAGCACCTTAGTCAGTATAAACAGTGCTAGCATTTTCACTCTCTTTCTGGAACAGAAGAGTTTTCCTAGGATGCCTTTTAAAGTGATAAATACAAAAATCAAGGGAACCAAGGGATAGAAGAAGAAAAACCTAAGATTGTTTCTAAATCCCGAAACTTCCAGCCTGACTAAGAGAATGAGGTGCATGAATGATTCCACAACTTGGTTGTAGGTTAGTCCTTCACGTGTGCTTTAACACTACCCTGTTTCATCCAGCATAAAATAATCCTCAAAGATTACAAGGGCACCTCAAGATTCTTGTAAGACTCTAAAGGAGATTTCAAACATCCAACAACTCTGAAGAGCTAATAAATCACATCTGGGGCTAAACTGCCACAAATCCCACTGATGATTCCATGCTGCACCACAGCTTATGAGTCAGAGTGGCCCAGGAGTCCTGGCCCTGTGTGTGCTGTGGCATAATTGAGAGACCCAGGGTTAAGAGAACATAAAGTTTCAAGGTATGTACAGTACTCAGAGTATGCTTGCGGATCTGTTAGTTTGTTTGGGTTTGGTTTTGTTTCCTTAAAAAAGAAAATTTTCAGAGTAGGGGAGAGATAAGAAATATTTCCTTTAAAGAACCTGTAAGGAGGCTTTAGTGAAAAAGGAGTGGTCTTGTATCACTCTTTTCTTCCCACAGAGCGGATGTGCACAGGGTACATCACGTTGTGAGAGGTTCAGGGGGAAAAAGGCACATTGCACTGGTAGAGAGGTATAACTGGGGAGATACCCTCTGAGCAAAATCTGAAAATCAAAAGTGACCAGTGTTTTAGTCAAATCTATTTCAAACGTGCAGTATCACTTCTAGATAGTTCAACTAGATACTAAGCAAAACTATGTATGATTGCTATTGCCTCTCTCTTTCAGAATATGAGTCAAAGTCCTTCAGGGCTTTCCATGAAACATTGTAGGAATTAGTGCAAAAACACTGCTATAAGACACCGTAGTTACTTGTGATTAAGTCTGCACTTAGATCCAGAAAAAGGCCAGTAATACACAATAATAAAAATACATCATAACACAAGTGTTTGTAATTAAATTCATCAAAAAGTTTTTTTAAAAGAGAATTTGAAGTCATCTTTTAAGTGACATAAGCCAAAAAAGTAATAAATAAATAAAAAAATAAATATAGTGGTAAAGCTCCCCACCCCTGCCCCCAGACTGTTCCTGTTAAGTTTCCCATTCAGACTTTCTCATGCCTGCTACTGTTTAGGCAATGAATATTCATGAATATAAACATGATTTGTAACATCTGTATACCAGGGGTAGAATGTTAGCAAGACATCTACACTCCTTTGTTTGGGATACACTTCTTTGTTTGGGATACACTGCTTTGTTTGGGATACATACATATACACAAAAAGAGAAACTTTCCCCTGTGATCTTCTCCAGAGATAATTTTGCAGTCTAAAGTCTGGCCTTAAAAAAATTCTAATGTCTATCATATGATTCTGCAGGATCATAAATGGAAACAGAGAGTTTCTCAGCCCACAGACAAACCCTCCTACCTTGCTAGAAAACAAAAATAAAAGTTTAATCTGTGAAACCCTTTCACAGCCTTCACCCTACCAAAAAAAAAAAAAAAAAGGAAGAAAAAAAAAGTATATACTGTATTTGTCAGTACATACAAAGTCCATCTCTGAGTTAAAATTCCCCTTCTCCATGGCATTTCTTTATTCCAGTTATGTCACCTACATTAGATGAGGTGACAGGGCCTGTCAAATAAGAAAGTCACACTGATCTACACAACCATCCTTCTTTTAACAATGTCTTGCAACCAATATAAAGTGTATTATTTCAGCTTCCCACTCTTTGTTTTTGTTCTTCTTAAATTAACTCAAAATTAAATTAATGGCTACCCTTTTGTGACAGGTTTCACAGGTATAAATTTGTATTTTCAGTTAAGAAAGAACTCATCTAACTGGAAAATTCTTTGAGACAGAAACTTAATCTAAACCGATTAGTTAACAATATCTAGGAAGGGTGGTATTACACTTCGGGGTGTGAGGTGTACTCGGTGATCAACACTTGTAAAGACTAAGAAAACAACCATCTGTGACCTGACCACACAATCCTTCTGGTCATCTGGCTCCCAGCTAAACCTCTTAGAAAGTTTTGCCAGCGAGATAATATCATTGCCAAACCGGGGTGTGCATGCACATATCTGAACATCTCATCCGCTGATGAATAATCTAAAGCTACCTGTCAAGAACAGATGAACAGCATCTTGCTCAGTGGGTTCAACACACTTTCTTACCTTCTGGTTATTTTGTTGCTCTGTCCTGTTTGCATGCAAGCACATAAATAATTTTGATAATTATATTCCTTCAACTTACCACTTCCAAATTTTTCTCATCTGGGCTATAATAGGAGGCAAAGAATTGCAAATTTGTGCAACACCCGAGTTTCAAAACTGGAAGTTAAACGGGTCCTGAGTGAGCTGTATATCTGACGTTCCTACCCTGTATAGATTTCTTTACATATAGGTTACCCTGCACTTCAAAAGAAGCTCTAATTTGTCTATTGACTTTTAGCACTTCAATTGCCAGCGTGAAGTGAGTAGGTAATTAAAGGTCAGTCACTCAGCTGGCAGTCCTTCCTGATTCAGAAGTGAGAGAGAACTCACAAATTCAGGATTCGTGGAAACTGAAATGAAGTTCTAAAATACTGATGACAGAAGGCAAGGGTTACAGAGTAGTGAAGCCGTTTTGATCACTCGCCAGTGTAGAATGAAATGTAGTCTGTGATGCACCAAAAGGCTTCTGTAAGAGCTTTGAAGTTTTACTGCAAATGTACGTCCACGAAAAGAAAAGCAGTCTTCCTGTGATTGTTTTGTTTCATTCTTTTAAACCAAATTGTGCTCTGTGCTATTATGGTCCACTATGTGATTCTGCAGTCAGCACATCCAATAGTATATCCAGTGTCCTTGGAAAGAGAATCCTTTATTGAGCACTAATCTTTAATTGGATCTGAAGCATCCCTCTTCTTGGATAAGAGATGTTGCCAGTGTGGTGAAAAATGCCATTAAAATTTTCATTTGACTTATTCCTAAATCTTAATCTGAATAGTTGTCACATTCAGACTTCTCAATCAGCATGAAAACACTCTATCTCAGCCTCTGTATAGATAAGATAGGTAGGCTTGAGTGGAATATTACATCATTTTCTGGTCCTTAAGTGTTGCTACATACAAAATATAGATTCTTTGCTGTAACTACATGGTATGGACAATCAAATGGCTCCAGTTATCCTGCTATGTCCATATTACAGATTGACTCAGACCTTCTGGAAAGCCTGTAAAAGAAAGATTAATGGCAAATAGGAAGCTTTAGAAAACACAGACATCTGGAAGTATAGATATCACAGTGGTGTAAGTCACAGTGGAATAAAACATTTGTTTAATTCAAGATTTGGTCTCTAAAGCCAGTCAATATGGAAAGAAAGCCAACAACTTAGTGACACACAGTTGTTTACGTAAGGTCTGCTGTGCAAAAGAGTCATCCAATTTTTTTGCGAATCCAGCAGGTGTTGGGTATGCCGAACTGTCAGAGCACCCAGTTTCTGGATGTAAATACACAGCATCACTCACGTAATCCCTGGACCCCTTACAGCTGGTTGATGACCTTTGTCACCTGCATGAGCCCCTTCTTGCTCAGCCTCTTGCAGCAATGCAGGGTCAGAGAGGTACAGGGAGGGAACCAGCAGCACTGATTCCATGGGGATGGCCCACAACTACCCCCTACTCCTACTCAAATCCTAGGGCATGTCTCATCTGGATGTGCAGCTGCTGCACCCTGGCAATAGCTGGCACAAGTTGCTACAAAAATTTGAGTGTGGATACGCAATAGTGCTAATATAAAAAGTTACTAGTTTTGAATATTATGAGCTGTTTTGCTGGTGACGCTTACATTGCACTGATTTTAATTTCCCACTCAGCAGGTTGAAATATTTTCTTCTAGACTGTCTTTTTCCTTGATCATACAAGTCTGTTTCTAATTGAAACTGATATTAAAATTAAGTGGTTTTTTTCCTTAATGTAATTTCATGCAGTGCACTAGTATTCTCAAACTTCTTCGCTTGTACAGTAGCATTGTTAATAGGTAACAAAATAACTATAACCACAGTATTTCTTTACATCTTGATTTGCAAACAGCATTGCACTATGAGAAGAATCTCCAAAATCATTTGCACTGTGTGATCCATCAGTGAAGAACTGAAGTTCAGTTTAGTATTTTGTAGACTTTCTAAAAATGAAAAGACTTTATCTAGTAGATGACTTGGTAATAGAAAGTACATAAGAACATCAATAAATTACACTGATGAATGGAGTCTTGTCAGCTACTGAATTTAACTTCTGTTAGGGTTAAATCCAGTTTAACCATGTGTATAGGCCAGGTTTGAGAGCCCAACTTTGAATTACCAAATATCGGTCACAATTCCGTAATGCAGTGAGTCACCTCCATCTTATTCAAGTCAATTTAAGTCAAGAGTATTTACCTCTTTGAGAACTGAATAAGAGGAAGGATTATTCTATGAGGAAATAAAATTAACTGTTCTATGAAAACCATTTTGGAGTTTTCAAGAATACTTAAGACTGCCTTGCATCTTCACTATAATCTCTTGAATTAGGGCATATTACTATTAAAAAGCCTCATTATTTACTGTCAGAGAAATGGAAACACCCCTTCCCTAAATTCAAATCTAGGGTGAGGAACAGAAACTCTTTTAGCAATTGCTACTGGGTACTATAAGATTGTGGATCAAAAGATTATGGCCATTCTGACATCCTTATATAAAGAAATAGACAAGCAACTGTGGAGCAACGTAGTAAGGTATGTGAGCAAAAAAGTCTCTTTGCAAAGTGTCTTTAATACATGAAAGAACTAGAGGGGAGACTATTTCTTCTTTAGATGAAGACTGGAGAACTAGAACTATCCAAGCTTTCCTCCTGCAAAACAAACAGTAATTTGTATTTGTATGAAATCCTACTTTAGTCAGGGTGTGTCAGGTCCAGTCTCATAAAGCCAATTGCCAGCTTACGATTAATTAAGCTAAACTGTAATGTGTATATTAACGTTGGGAAGGAGAAAGGGTACAAATCTGCAAAAAGAGGAAAGATACAACAAAATTGTGTGCGTAGGAATACTGGATAGGCAGCAATTTTCTAGTCTGAATTTTGCAACAGAAGTTAGCAAATTTCCAGTGCAAGCATAAGAGTGTAATGTAGTCATAAAAGTTCGTTTCCTTTGTTCAAAATCTTCCCAGCTGATTTGACACTTTTTCTCTTATTAATTTAATTAGAAGGGAAAAAAATTAGACTACCAAGAGCAAGTAAGTAGTTCAGCACCCTAATCAAATTCTCCTTGAGATTTTTTTTTTGCTTGTTTTCTCTGAGAATAATATTTTATTCCAGAATATAACAGAAGAAGCAAGTAGCAAAAAAAAAAAAAAACAAAAAAACAAAAACAAACAACCAAAAACCAAACAAGAGGATTCACAATGTACTAGGAGAGACTGTGAAAGACTTGTTATTTTACACTGAACAGTGACAGGTTTCTCAAAAGCATTGAGAAATTCTCAGCAAATGACAACCAGGTATCTTCCACACTGGAATGAATTTATCATAGCTTAACATCTCTTGGTCACTACATGTTTCAAACCACTCATGGACCCAGTTCAGTTTGACTTCTGAAAGACCAATGCAGCTTCGTCCTAAGACTTCACGTACACTGCACATTTCAAAGGCAGCACATGGTTAAATTCTAAAATGTCTCGGTGTTATCCGTTGCTCTGAGAAACAGTGCTAGGAGAAATGTGATACATTTCCATTTTAAAGACCCAAGAATCTTTTTGGTTGTTACTTTGAAGAAAGGGCAGTCCTCACACTCACAGCGAGTCTGTGAGACTCTTCTGGTGTTAAGCAGAGAAAAGTCTCCTCTTGGAAAGAAGTCAAAAGTGCGATTGATAAATCAGATAATTTCGTGACATAAGCAGGATCTCAGCAGGAACGTTATTGCCAATCTTCTTGCTGAGTAAAAAGTTCTGGTTTATCTCCTTACACAGACATAGTAAGTAGATTCTCAGCCCAACAAACATGTTTCTCATAAAAGATCAGCTGACACTGTTGTAAACTAGTAAAAGTAGCGAATACTTTAAGAATTTATTTATAAACTTTCTCTTCCTTCATTCCCTTTCCCTTCTGTAACATTTCTATCTGCATGAAAGTCTTTTACCACCTCTTGAGAGCTACTCTTGGTCTTTATCTTTCCAGAAGTGCTTATATCACATGCTAATTGGCTTAATTAACTACAAGTCATAGCTCCAACAAAAGCATTTCCTATCTAGTCAATGTGACCATTAAAAAGTGATTTGCATTACATTTGGAGCAGCAGACGCTTAGCTTGTGAAAGGGGCTAATGAAGCATGTGTTCTGGGCACACAAATCAGGTGCTAGACGTATAGAAAGCAGTACACAATTCCTTTGCAGAAGCAATTTAAAAGATTTTAACTAGTGGTTTTCCAATGAAGGCTGACTTTTTTTCTTACAATTAAGAGAAACAACATCATCCTCAAGCAATTTTACAATTACAAGAAAAAAACTCAGTCTTCCTTTTTTTTTTTTGTAATCATTCACAGAAGTGATTCCACATGCACAAGGTCAGAAAGTTATTCTCTAAACTGTAATTTGAAAACAGAATTTCGAAGGTCAAGTGCAGCAATCAAGTGTTGCAAATGACCTGCAGAGACATAAACACAGGCCTGCGCTCTTACATTCTGTAACAACGTGGCACTGGAGGCACCAGAAAAGAGCACCCTTCCAAGTGAAATTTAGTAGAACATATAAGTGCCAGTATACAAAAATACAACCCTGTAAATCTCTGCACAGCTGCTAACAGATCTTGGATTTGCTCAAACTCTGTGGGCACTCTTGTTTTCAACACAACTTTTCATCCCTATCTGTAGCTCCTGTTCTTGGCATGTGCACGTGTATTTCTTGTTGGCAGGGCAGAGCAGCGCTGTCTGCACCTGGTGGTAGATCTAATTTAGGATTAGAGGGGTGGGATTCCGAGCCCTTGTCCAAGGCTCCTGCACTGGTCTGGGAGACATTCTTAGAGCACGTCTGAAATGCCTGCATGCCACACAGCGCACAGGAGAAACAAACAATCCCTTCAGAATACGGCCAGGAGAAACAAGCGTTTGTTTCCCTTTCCTCTTCCTCTTTTGCCACTGTTTGGTGGTCGCTGCAGCCCCAGAGGTGTGAGGAAGGCTCGACTGAATCTCCACCACCTGCTGGCCGCTCCCATTATGCATGGAGATTTATGCCTCTTCTGGAGGCTGCTGCATCTTCTTCATCTTAGCTTTTGTCTAACTCTGGAGTTAGCTCTGCTTTAAGGGCTGGTCTCCAGAGGTCCTTTCCATCTTAAGTTATTATGTGATTATAGCACCCGCTACTCGCATTTTAGAAGACAGCAGCAGTCCTTGTTAATTTTCTGCATGAAAAACTGTACACCTATTTTGGGAATTCCACAATGAATAAGGGGTAAATATAAATAAAGAATAAGAAAGACTAAGGTAAGTAAATCCTGTCTGTGGAGTTTTTCACACTGGTGAGATGTAGATGGTTTACTGTGCATGTGGATGCTTGATTCTGCCATTCTTTAACCTGCCATCAGGTCCCTGAAATAGGGCCATGGAACACTGCAAATGTGAAAGGATGGATCAGGCCATGTCATTTGGAGAAGCAGCCCTGTGGCTTCAAGCTTTGCAAACTTTCTTCTCCTCAGGCCTGAGCTCTCCTTTTTCACTAGAATGGACAATAAACAGACATAGTTTGAGGTATCATGTGGACATGTCCCATAACAACAGTGACTACAGATGCTGCCCATCGTTAAGTTTATTCTCTCATACTTATGAATGAATGATCTTCTCTTAATCATCTACAGGCAATCCAGAAGGCTTTGTCCTTAGGCTCATGACACCTTAGGCCTGGGTCTTTAAGATTTTCTAACTCATTACTCAGATGTGCCTCTTGCACAGCTGGCTCAAACACCACGCTTTTAATCTCTGCTGCTATGCAAGACCAGACTTGCATTTGGTCATTGGGTGGTGGGGCAAAGCGGCACCCTCTGGCTCTGGGTGACTCAGTAGACACAGGCTCTTCCCTGATCCCATGGACTCCTCCTCCAATCTACACATGCTGCTTAGAGTTACTCGAGATGCTGCCCTTGCAAGAGACTGTCTGTGCCTTTTACTGTGTTCATTCCTTGCTTTTGCTCCCTATGCTCAATTTAAATTCTGAGGTTTCAGATCTTATCTTTGCTACTGTCTGGAAGAATACAAAGCTTCTGGTCTTGCTCATATGCCTACTTTGTGTGGGTCTCTGACAGTAAGCAGAACTTTGCTGGAGGTATGAACTGTCAGTTCTGTCAGAACTGGTGTGTACTCCCTTGAGAAATCTATTATCTACTGGAAGGTATCCTTAAAGTCTTCCTCATTATTTTGTTTAGCAATGCATCCTCTCAGGATGATAATTTACAAAAAAAGAACACCTGTGTTTGTTTGTTTTTCAGTAATTGTGAAGTTTCCAAGTTATCCCTCCCCCCCCCTTGCACTTAGTTTTCTTCTTTTCTTAATAGGTGAAAGATCACTCCTATTTAATCCTAAATCTAACCGTTTACCTTCTGCTAACTGTGGCTTTTCTTTCAGTGATAATATCACAGTTTCTGGCAGCTCACAGACTTGTGCACCTGTGTCCAACTTAAAATGAATAAATATTTCATTCAGTTTTGGACTGGTTGTTAATCATCTTCTGAGGCAATGATGTCCAAAAATTCCTGTTTCTTCATTCTCCCTTCAGACTCTTCTGGCACCAGTAAACTCGTATAATGTGAGGTAATTATTTCCAGTGTCTGCATTTTCTTCTGAAGGCCAGGCATTGTGTTGTTTATTGCAATGTATGGAAACGTTTCATGTATGCTGATTTTCATCTCCACATACTTTATTTCTTCTTTATTGAAGTAGTTCATCTTCTTTTGCATCTTCTCTGTCAAAATTGCCTTCATTTCTTCAAAGCAAAAATCTAAGTAAATTTTTAAAGTTGAAACTGGATGCCCTATTAATTACTGTCTTCTGTTTCAGATTTCCTATATATTTCCTATATCATTTTCCTATGATTTGCTATACAGAAACTTAGCTTCCAAAATTTGAGGGCTTTCAGCCCTCTCTATGTCAGAAAGTCTTGTATTCTCTGTTCACTCTGTGATTAAGAACACCCCTCTCTCCTTTCATGTAACATGGAGCAGAGCATTCCTCCAGTTCTGGGACAGTTTCAGAGCCTGTCTTTTCTGTCCTAGTGTTTGTGAAGACGGCGAAGTTCTGCTCAGTGTACTCTAAGGTTCCATATATATATATATATATATTTATATATATTATTTTTTTTTTAAAGTGTGTTCCCCTTCTGGCATCCTGCATCAAATAGAAAACATAAGTATTATAGTGCTTGATAAATATCTGGTTTAGGTCATAATACCCCAGTCATTAACACTTGATTGATACATTTCCAGATCTAATATATTTTTGATGCAGATCAGGCATGGTTATACAAACACTGTTTCATAAAATTAAGACCACACAACATGGTGTTAATGCTGCCTTTACCCTGTGTGATTTTTGATCTTGCACTGCAGTCTCTAAGCCTGGCTCTAATGTGCAGTCAGCCCATGACCTCAGTGCCCAAGTTGTAAGCTGACAGCACGGTGTAATGTGAGCCTCAACAGAGTACAATGCATTCCCTGCAGCTTTTGCAAGGGTATGTGAAATCTGTAACTCCCCACTAGTTTAAGGAACCTACACAAAGGAACCACAGTCAAAGCTGAAGATGTGTAACAGTGTATTTTTCTTCATACACAATGATATAGGACTTCCTGACGCTTAATATAAACTTTAAAAAAGATTTTTGCATTTTCTAATAAGTTTCTCATTAGTCTACCATTTTTTTCCCCATCCATGTATTTCAGATTCCAGAATTGCATCATCACAGTAGCTTTGGCTCTGAATGCCAATTTAAATACACATTTGATAATGACAGTATACATTTAAACTGACTTTCAAGCTCACATATTAAAATGCTCTTTAAATATTACTGATTTTTTTTCCTGTGAGGTATGCCTTTAACTTACATTGTAGTTTTATTTTATGAAGTCACTGCTTTAGACGGGAAGAAGGCTGCAGGTTAACCAAAGAATATTTTACTCCAGAAATCCTGTCAGGAAAAGGGAGAAAACAGAATGCTGACATGTAGGAGGAGAGCATCTATTTCCATTTTGTCTCTTCTGCAGAACACAGTTTATTATATTTGTCTTCATGCTCTCATTTATAAAATAGGCATGGAAATGTATTTCAATAGGCTTGGGGCCACAATGAGGAAGAAACACATATGAACATATTCTTTATGTTTCTATGAGTGCCAGTACTAACATTATTTCATAATTTACAAAAGGCCTCAGTGGCTGACTAGAGGATTGGAAAGATTTGAAACCTGACATTGTGTAAATTGCTGTTTCCAGCTTTGATAAGGAAAGTAAAACATTTGGAAGATGATACACTGAATAAAGATATGGGTCTGGAAAGGCTCTCAAGGGATCATGTAGCCCTTTTGATTCTAGTGGGTGAAAGTCACCTATTAGATTGGCTATCAAGCTTCCCAGAGCTGAGTTGGCTCTGTGCCGACTTATCACCTTCTGTACCATCATTTTTTGCATAAAAGCATCCTAATGCTGTGAAGCCTGAGTGCGCTTGGATGCATATGCAATGGACTCAGTGAGAGAGGAGGATGCAGGGGTGAGAGTCTCATGAGTGGAGGTGAAGTGGCAAGCAGGACACAGAGACAATGCTGAACTCATCCCATATTACTGCTTACCTTCCTGCCAGCTTTGCCCTCATTGCTGTGTTCATTGAAAGGCTGTATACTGTGGGTTACTGTGGACAGAGTTGGAAGACAACCTTACAAAAGGTGGGATGGGAAGTGTGGAATTCTGTGCCTTAGGGGCCAGATTGTGTATAGAGACTAGGGAGGGCTTGGGTGACAGCACAGAAAAACTGATTATCTGCGACTGTCAGTGATGTACTGCACACAGTAGTATAAAAATCGTTGTTTGCATCCCTTGTTAGATGACCCTGTAGCATCTCCCTTTCTTTCTCTCAGAGGAGAGCTCTGCAGATTTTCTCCGAACCTTCACAGGTATTCAGCCTGGATTAGGAGGAAAAAATTGTGGATTTTGAACAAGAAACATTCAGTTGTGAACTAAATCCACGCGCAAATACTGAAATTTATATTCTGTGGGGAGCTGAATGGATTTCCAAGGTCTGCAAGCTTAGAAGACTGGAAAATTGCCAGAAGCCTGGCAAGGTGACATTGTCGTCATTCTACAATGACTGTGGTATAACATAACCTAAATTTTCTTGAGGGGAAAACAGTGCCCACTGAGCTTGTACAATAAGCCTCTGTCAAGCACTTCCAGTTTCAGGAAGCTACAGTGTAGACAGTGCTTTGAACTGGAGTAAGTCACAAGGTTAACAGAGGGCTCCATGGAACCTGAGACCACGCTCGAACAAATTCCAGACAACCACGAGCAACCTATAGTTCAACACTTTGAATTCACAGTTTTCTTTTCCAGTAAGACTTTTAAAGTCCAGGTAGGACTTTAAAAATATACAAGAATACCACACATCTTTATGCAGGTACATAGACAGAAAAGTGAAATCCAAAAGAAGGGAAACCTAGCAGGCAGAATCTAAGCTTATTTTCTTGGTAAATGTAAGGATTTTACTTTTAAGATAACTGTAACATTCCTTAGCTAATGTGGGGTGATGACTTTAAAACTTGAAGGCTTGATACTAACGTTCAAAATTTGGTTTATGTGGTGAAAAAAGATACTGTGCCAGTTGGCTGATTTTCTACCTATTTTTTCCTGCATATTACTACAATGAAAGGAGCATTTTTCTTAAAAAAGAAAGAAACCTTTAATTTAACTTCCTGGAGGAAAAAAAAAAAAGTATGAGAACTAATCTATATTGTTGATACTTGCTGCTTGCTTATAATGGAAAATGTACTGGTGTCCTTGCTACAAGGCATATAAAAACTATTAAGATACAGAAAATTGCTTACGTTTTCTACTGTGTAGAGTCAGTTTTGATTATAGGTCACACAGAGAAGAACTGTCCTCATCAATTCACTTTTTTGTTTTGCATAGGCTGTACAAGGAATCCTGAACTGGTAGGAACACAGGTAGGAATGCTGATTATTTGGCCAGTCATTAACTCTCATACTAACAAAGGAGAATATTTCAAGAAAAACCTAATAAATTTTTGAAGAACATGCTCAGAGAACTACCTAGAATGAACATCTTTCATAAAGTTCAGAAAATCTCCTTTCCCTAGTTATGTAAGATCAGGAATGATGTGAACCAAGGAATTTAACCACTTCTCTCTGTTTCCCGAAAAATTACAAAAATCTTTGTAACTGGTCAAAACTTTATCCGTCATGCATCCTAGGCCCTAGGCAGAAGTGGATATAAAACATTACCACAAACATCCTTGTCCACAACTTCATACATCAGAAAGGAAAGCTGATTTTTCTGGTACATGGTAGTTGCTTAGCACAGGAAAAGACCGAGCCATAGACCTTGTGAAGTCCAATCCTTTCTTCCACTTGCCAGTATTTTTTGTATTAAGGTACAGCACTATGAAATCACATTTGGCAGTTTTTCTTGAACTGCTAGGAGTCAAGTGACTTCAATAGAATCCCTTCAATTTAACAAGTATTAACCCGCTCAAACAGGGATGGACATTAACCATGCAGTTAAGAAAGCAGGAAATACATTAAAATAAACAGATGAATAAATAACACTTTTTGTTCTCACCATTAATAATACCAACTACTGACTGAATGCCTGAGAGAGAGGATAAGATAAAGCAGTCTTTGCTCAGATTCGAGTGGGGACAGCTCCTCCTTTCAGGTATTCCATGCTGTTAGTGCAGAAGAGCAATGCAAAAGGACTGATTCATGACCAATAAATGCAAAAAAGTATGCTCAGACATGAGCCCTGGATTTGTCACAGGACTGATTAGAAAAAAAAGCAGGCAGAAAATACATTCTAAGAAAAGCCAACAAGGATTTTCCACACTACTCCTTCTCTGAGCACTCCAGAATTAAAATAGGCTTGCATAAGGAACGGGAAATGGGAAGAAAAAGGCTCCTGGGGTTACTAGGTAATGTTTAGATTTGTATTAATGATTGATATAAGAGATTGAAATTGAGTAGATATTCTTTATATGGCAGTATTATGTCATCTCATATTTGATAGAGAGCAGGGGGAATATTTACTAAAACAATACAAAAAGGCAAGGTGACTTTCTGGTCCAGAACTGAAAAAATGAAATTCAACATGAAAATAGAGAAACAAAACTTAATGGACACATTATTTTGGCTTTGTGTACATGGCAACTTTCATCAAATCCTGACATATTTGTAAAAACTGTGAAATATAGACCCAGATACAGTAAAATCAATAACAGAAATTCATCACTCTGCTATTCAAATTATGAAGCTGCAAGGTGTGTACTGTCATGGTGTATAAGTACATCTTTATTGTACAATGAACTGGCTTAGAGTTTTCCCATTAGAGACAATTATTTATAAAACTATGTGTGTGTTGAGCACACAATGTGTAAAAATAGATACACTAACTGGAAACAATTCTAATTTACATTCTGCTCAATTATTTTTGTTTACATTTGCTATGTTCCAAATGGTCAACATATTTTTTTTTCATAAATTAATACTGTTGGTCTTGCTTTTGTTTTCTGTTTTAGCTAAACAAAGCCTAAAAAGTTTCCACTGTTGCTGTTGTTGTGTTTCCAAAACATCCTGTGGTATGTCCGATTCAGTACATATTTGGCTATTTTTCATACACTTTCTTTCAGTGTTGAGTCTGTATATCATACAATGTTCTTTCTGGCATCAAATGTCTGAATTTCCTTCCTAGCCTCTCTGTTATTGGTTCATGGCATACTTAATTTGATCATGATACAAATATAAATATTAAATGTGTATATTATGCATACCAAATTAATCTTGCAGAAAAGTCTGGGGTAAATATGTTTCAGAAATGTTTACTTTCTTTAACTAGCTAATTGATTTCAAAAACATATTTCTTTGGCTTTGTTTGTGCCTATTTGGTGTACATGCTCCATAAATAGTTTTGTAAATGCTCTTCATTAAGTGAGTAGTTACAACTGCTAATTTTGATCAGATGCTCTTATAGTTGCCAGAAATATCGTTCATAATTTATATTCCATCATTAATCCCCCTTTTCAATTTGCCATTCTTGCTGTTCTAGCTCATAATCGTCTAAGATATCCCCCACTTATTTGTACTACAATGAAGTGCCTCATGACCTAGACAAGACTAAAGGAGTGAGGCTAAGCAAATGAACCTATGTCTGCACAAACAGACCTTGTTATACTGCAAAAATTATCCAGTCAGTCAGGAAACAAAACAGTGGAAAATGTAAATAATCATTCCATACCATTTGTGAACCATCTGCAGGCCAACAGTTATTCACTGAAGAAATCAACGTATCCTTCAAGACATCAAGTCTGGGAGATAAATATAATCTGCTAATACAATTCCCATCGGGGGGATTCGGCAGCAAACAAGATCAGAATCTGGAGGAATCTTGCAGGCTGATTTTTAGGTCTTCAAATAGAGTTTAAATTAGATATAAGTAGTTAATGTATTCTAGGGCCAGAGTTCACATAAAGTAAGTGAAAAGTTAAATTAATAAATTTGTGGCAATGTTTTCTTGTTCTTCTACGTAGGACATAGATCCTCGATGAAAATTACTTTTTTTACAAGGAAAGATGACATTCAGTTCAGAAAATGAGAATGCTTTGTAGTGTTCTTCTGATAGTGTTTACTAAAGCATCTGTGTTTTGTATGGGAAGTCATTTATTACCTGTCTGCTTTTTAGGGCATCTCAGCACCAAAGTGCAGAGATAAAAAATCCTGGCATTTTAAGCCAACAAATACACAACTTTTCAGGAACGGAATGTCAACACGTGTAAGGTCACTTTCAACAGAAGATACATTGATTAGACCCAAAAAAGAATGAAAAAGAACTTTAAAATATTAATAGGTCTGTAGCTAGCTTTCATAACAAACATTTCAGGTTTTCATTGTTACATAAAACTCTCTGTCTAGAATAATTTGCCTGTTTTTTTGCTGGAATTCATGTTGCTCAGTATATCACTTGTTTTGTTTTCCAAAAGTCATACAAACTGAAGGACATGATTGCTTATATTGACATTAGAACTCTGTAAGTTTAAAGCTGTTATGGGCACCTTCTCAGCATCTACAAACCAAAACTCAGATTTCTTCTCCCTATAAAAGCTTATTTAAATTATTCAAAAACACATTGCAAACTTTTACTTCAACTACAAAACGGTATTTCTCTTCAAAACTCCATTATGCCACAACCACAATGAGCAGTTGGAAAGTTCATGGAAATTAAATAGTAAAGATAAAAACACATTTCTAATACAAAAATATAGCTGCCCTGAGGAGATGTTTCAAGAGTGAAAGTCAGTTTTTGAAAAAGCACTTTGAAGAACATTTTGTTGTGAAGAGGGTTGTCAGAATACAAACACAGTGATAATGCTGGTAGTGTACGTGCTCTTCTGCCAACAAAGGCGGATATTTATAATTTATCACACATAAGAATACTCACCTGTCTGAACAGAAATGGGGTTTGGGCTTTTTTTGTTGTCTCTTTTTAATAATGTCCTCTAGGCAACCTGGGAATGATAATACGGATTGCAATGTTCAATGGCAAGCCTGTGATTTCGCTGTTCAAAGGAAGCACTCTAGTTCAATAAAAAAATGCTCAGAACAACCTGAAACAGCACACCCCACCATACTGCAAAGCACAGTGTCACTTCTCCCAGAAGAGAAAATAAATCCTGCAACAGTTTCCTGCAGGAAAGAACAGTTCCCTAAATGACCACATAATTGCATTAATAAGGCTGCTTGCTGCGAGGACTGGACATAACCGGTACAAATCAGGCTGGCACAAAGGGAATTATCCAGCATTGCGTGGCAGCATGTCCTAGGCACCAATTACATGAAAGGGATATGCAGGAGCGATGCTTGACCCTCAAGCACTGCATGAGCTGTTCACTGCTACCTGTAGTAAGAGAAAACTCAGCCCAAAGCGCTTGAAGGCATAACACAAGTAGTGGGTGGCAGAACAGAAGTCATAAAGCTCTTTTTTCTTCTTTAACCTGTTTCGAACACTCAGACTTGATGCTCGGAGCATAGACCCACTCCTCCCCTGGATTATACAGGAACAGAGTCATATCAGGGCAGCACTTCACCACAGTTCACTGGTGATGCTGCAGAGCATAGAGTTAATTTGGGGTAATCCCATACTAACAGGCTGATATGGCCTTTGGGACCCAAGGTAATAATATTGCAGTTTTACATGGTGTAAAGCAGATATATCTTTCCTTTACAGATCTGAAGAATCAGAACGTAAAGCTAGTCTCAAAATTTGACTAAAAGGCAGCGAATTAAATTGATATTAACTTCTGATGACAAACTGGTAAAGAAATCAAGTTCTTACTGTGAACCGTAATCTCTTGCATGTAGTCAGATTTGTTTTCTATATAAATTCAGTCTTAAAATACATCTTAGATGGAATTATAAAAATCAGTCAAAATTTTTGTCTCACAGTCTACATTTATAGGTTCTGTATTGAATTCACGCACTGTGCAGAAAGTTATTAATTAACATTCCTTTCTTTAACACATAGCTCCTGAATAAGGGATGTGCTCCCTACAAAGTGCTGATAGAGGTGACTAACTGGGGAAACATACCACACACATAAATTCAATTCTTTATTTTAAAATGTTCTATAAAATTTCTGCACAGAGGAAAGGAAGGAAGGGAAATACAAGTGAAAATGATTAGAGAATATAAATACAAAGTGCAATCTTGCTGTGAAAATATTCTGTTAAAGTGCTGTAACAAGTGTTGCTTTTTTTAGGAACTAAGGCTTAATCTTGCTTTCCATATTCACAAAACCAGTTATAATGGTGTTCATGGGAACTTCACCACTGGATTCAGTGAAAGTACAGGCTGTGACACTTCAGTTATTCTCAGAACAATAAGGGCCATTTAACTCTGTACTACTGTAGTCAGTGCCGTCATTGTCAAAGGACTAGCGAGAGGACAAGAGAAAATCCTGGAAGTTTTGATGCATTAAAAACATATTATCTGCAACAAACAAACAAAAAGAACAAAAAGCCATTTGAACCTTCTCTTACTACATGTCAGGAGGATTTCAATGATGAACCACTGTTCACAGTAATTTCTATAGTGTTCAACTTCAATATGTATACATAAAGGAAGCGTACACAATCTCTTTGCCTTCAGAAATGTAAATTTGGAACTGTCCTTATACAAAAGATATTTGATCATCCACACTGTTTGTCTTCAGCACATGCTTTTGTACCCAAGCCTGCTCCCATGGAAATCAACAGAAATTAGCCAGTGACTCAAATGAAGATGACACGGGTGTTCGCTACAATGTTAGACAGATATTTTTTAATTAAATAAAAAATTTGTCTAAGGGTAATCTTAATCAGAGCATTTTTACTACATGACTGTACCAATACTCATATTCTCAAAACTAAAATTTCTGTGAAAGGGAGGGTTTGCATTTTTTTATTTTGCTTTTATTTACAATTTTTAATCATTAACAACATGGCAACAATTTTGCTAAAATCAGCCTTAAACCCCTTACTAGCTAATAATAGTGTGCCAAGAAACACTGAAGAGCTTAAAATTGATAGAACTTGGTTTATATGCTGCTCATTGAGTATTTTGTGAGTTGTGTTCTTTGAACTGATACCCATGCCCTAGAGGATAAAAAGGAAAGCAAATGGCACATTTATTCAAGTAATGTACAGCTTTTTCGGCACCTTTTAACATTTGGGTGTCCTCTTGATGACTTCAGCCTTTTTAAGGCTAACAAGTGAATTTAGGATTTATAGTTGAGAAACAGCATGGTCGCTTCTGCTGTCAGTCTTTATTCATTACCCTAATAACAGGAGGTATAATAAACAACATAGATTTACAACTGTACATTTTAATTATTGTTTCTGAAGGTTTGTATATCAGGAGAGGTGATCAGCGCTCCTTTCTGATTTGGAATTTTCTCTTTCAGCGCCAGACACTACCGAGTTATTCAGTAAGCAGACAGCTTTGCTCTTTTCATCAGTGATTCATGAAAGAGTTGGCGGTGTGTTAAGGTCATCTGAGCTTCGGTCTAACAATCTGATTTGTTGGCTTGGTAGATTTACTGCATCTTGATTTTCTTGATAAATTCCATGTGAAACCCAATACCAGCTGCCCTGACAACATCTTTATCTACATGAATAAATTCATATTGGTCCGGACACAAAAAGAACCGGGCTTATATAAACCTGAGAATTTTGTAATGAAAACTTAAAAGTTTCAGAGGTTTCACAAGCAAAATTTTTTAATCCACAGATAAACTGCAGTTAAATTTAGAAGCAATATTTTGGTTTCGGACAGTCTCTGTTAATTTTACAGAAAGATATTAAATAATTGTATCTTGTCAGCATGTGTTACATTCAAGAAAAAATGAAAAGTCCTTGCTTATTATACATAACCACTGTGACTGTAATTGGAAAAGACTGAAAAGAGATAAACTACTGGAAAAAAGTAAAAAAAGGCAAGCAAATACTTGGATTATACAACAGGTACAAAATTAATGTTGTGTAGAAAACAGCTTGAATTCCTGGGGTGAACAGTATATTAGACTGTTGCCATAAAAAAAGTTGTCACTTTTGCAGCTAGTTCTTAAATTATTAGGCAAATTTAAAATGCAATCTCCTGTTTATTTACTGAAAGGTCATGCTTTCCTGCACTCCAGTTGAACATAATTGCATTTCTTCCTACAGTTTATAAAGAACAGTAATAAACTTTACAGTAACTGCAAATCTTTCAGATATTTTTGTCCATAAAATCTTGTGTACATGTTTCATAGTTATGATTTTAACAAATTCTGGCTACCAGTGCCTCATGATGTAACCTGTACATATACAGTGCTTTCCTACCCAAGAATTTATGCAGTACAATTT
Source organism: Dendrocincla tyrannina (assembly GCA_035047865.1). Classification (NCBI taxonomy): domain Eukaryota; kingdom Metazoa; phylum Chordata; class Aves; order Passeriformes; family Dendrocolaptidae; genus Dendrocincla; species Dendrocincla tyrannina. The sequence goes on along the minus strand of JAWWMP010000041.1, from coordinate 39,759,686 downwards.
CAGTTTCTTTCACATTTAAAACCATTAAACAATTTTCTGATTTACTTAAAATGTGCATTTCTGAGGAAATTATGGGATATAGTAGGATTTCACTTGGATAAAACAACATAAGCTTACTGTAAAATCAATAAATAAATAAACCTAGAAGTAGCCAGCACTCCTAGCAAATAGTTGAAGTCATTTACTCTCTGGATGAGCGTGTTAAGAGAAGGGTCCACCTGTGGAACACAAACCACAGGACAAAATTTTGTAGACCTATTAATGATAGAAGTGACCATCAGTCAGAAGTGAAGAAATCTGTTAAACAGATTTCAATAATGATATCAGGAGAAATTTTTGAATGGAGCATACCCATTCTAAGAATTCTGTTGCTTTTTAATATAAAGCAGAGAGTGGAATGTCATTCGCTCGCTGATTTCATGAACAGCATCACTGTGATGGTGAGACAAATGTCTATTTCTTTTTAGTTTGATACAAACATTGCAGACAGCCTTGAAGAGGATGCAGGTTTATCCTGCAGAGATTGGTGTACAACCGCATATTTTAACATTTTGAGGCCAATCTTCATTACGTTGGTGGATTTTCTTGGATGTTTAAGTGTAATGATAAGCTGCTCTGGAGTTCCTGTGAAGAAAATGCCTCAGAGCTCTTGAATTGAAAAAGACTTGTGAAGAGAAGATATTGTGCACAGTAATTTTTAATAACCTATGCCTCTCAGGATGTCTGATGCTTACTAATCTTTCTGATCATCAGGAATTAATTTCAAGGCTTTAAGGGAGAAAGCAACAAAAAGCATAACTGTTGTATAACTTCTCCTAAATCTCAGAAGGATATTACTATTACCCTTAGAGTACACTGAAATACAACATTGTCAGAGGTAACAATCAGGGATAAGCAAATTCAAAGAAACCAACTTATTCAGCAGTTGCCTGAAGATACAGAATATAGACTCAGTCTGAGTTGGTTATTTCAGATGGCGAGGGAACTGCAGCTGGATTCCTACAGAATTAGGCCATGTTCCCATATGGCAGGAAGTATGGGAATTTTGGAAACAGTTAAATTTGAATGGATTTCAGAAACTACGGGAGCTAAAGTCACTGTTCCGAGGGTCAGGTGGCTAATTTAAATGTCTGGGCAACTATACCTCAGTTCTGATTTGGTTATAAACACTGAAAAGATTCCATGGCCCACAGCCTAGCATAGATTCCTTTCAGAGCACCAGAATATGTTTCATGAAGAAGAAGGATAAGATGCACAAGACAAAGAGATTTAAAGATGCTAACAAAGATTGGGTATTCAGTTACTTTCCATGGAAAAGGAAGTCTGAAGCACCACTCTGCAACTGTGAAGTTGGCTACTTCACACATAAGCCAGGAAGATTTTCTTGCTGCTGGTCCTATCTTACCACTTGCCCTTAATATCAGGGATCTCTGACAATATAATAAAGACCATCTAATTCCAACCCCTCTGCCACAGGCAAGTCTTGAGCTACAAGCCCACCAAGGGAGTTTTACTCCCTTTTTTTAAAAAAAAAAAAAATAAAATTATTTAAAAATATATAAAGCTCCAGAAGTTTGTCTGCTGAATTATTAGAAGAGCCCTCAGTTCTTCTAACACTTTAACAGAGAGTGCAAAGGAGAAGATACAGCACACATTTTCTCAGGAACTACTTTACTTGTAAACTTCAGAAAAAATGAGTCCTTGGCCGAAGTTTAAAGGGCGACATACAAACAAAATAAAGTGCTCCACAAAGCATTGACTTAGTACATGCTACCACATACAATTCAGCAAACCCCAAACCATCTGGTGTCCAGCTACCCAAAAGATTAAGGAGATTAGAAGAAGAAAAAGAAGAAAAGAAAGATAAAAGGAAAGATAGAGCTACCATTCCCAGATTTGGCATAGGTCCAGCTGCAGAAGTCTAGAAAATGGTTCAAACAGGTGGTGATCAGGTGTCTCTGGTTTGACCTGCTCTGGCCACAATTCTCGGGTGGGACCCTGGTGCTTCCCCTGTGCCAGCCAGTCAGAGGCTGCGTAAGGGGCTCCGGGGTGTTCTATGGGCCCTGCTCCCAGGCTGCCTTTCATCCCAGGCTGCATCATCCCAGGCTGATGGCTGCTCCGGGGTTGCCCGGTGAGGAGCTCTGGCAGGAGCTAGGATGTGGGACAAGACATGACCTCACCTCCGTGAGATCTGACCTCTCCCTGCCCCACTCCCACACACACACACGAGTTGCTCTGAGCCAGAATAACAATCCAGTGTCTCATACCACCTTCCACTGGACTAGGTTACTCAGAGCCCCATCCAGCCTGATCTTGAACACCCTCTGGATGGGGAGTCCACAACCCCCACTACTCTGGGCAACCTGCTCCAGAGCCTCACCATTTCCTCCTAATAGCTAATCAAAACCTACCCTTCTTCAGCTTAAGACCATTGTCCCTTGTCCTCAGGGTTTGTCTCGTTCCATTCTCCGCCCAGACTGTGTTAGCGCTTGGGATTGACACAAAGCAGGCAGACAACCTTGCATGTGCCCTTGCTGAACTTCACTGAGGGGTGCACAGGCCCACCTCTCAAGCCTGTCCAGGTCCCTCTGGATGGCATCCCTTCCCTCCAGCGTGCCAACTGCACCACACAGCTTTGTGTCATCAACAAACTTGCTGAGGGTACACTCAACCCCACTGTCCACGTCACTGACAAAGTGCCAGCCCCAGTGCCGACCTCTGAGGAACACCACTAGACCTGCAGAATTATAGTCAAAAAGCGGGTTTGGAGACCTTAGGGCTACAACAACCTCTTGGATATTAAGGCTGCATACACACCTTGCACATAATCTTGCTCCTCCATCTAAGAACAAGTTTCAGCCCTAAGAAAAATAAGTAAGACACTCAAAATCTGCTACAGAATGTATAGCTGTGTCATGAACAGAATCAGGCAAACACCTGATGGGAAGCAGGTATATCCTCTGTTCCTCAGGCAGCATACCAAGACAGATAGCAGTGTGTCAGACTGAAAGAAAATGGAGATTCTTTGCAATCAAAAGACTTCATCATATTTAGGATACAGTTCACATTGTAGAAGAACTTCTAGCAATAACTACGA
>JAWWMP010000041.1:39729064-39743458 GCA_035047865.1 Dendrocincla tyrannina | reverse complement strand
GTTAGATTTTAGAAAGAGGTTCTTCACCCAGAGGGTGGCTGGGCAGTGGAACAGGCTCCCCAGGAAAGTAGTCACAGCACCAAGCCTAGCAGAGTTCAAGAAGGGTTTGGACAATACTCCTGGGCACAATGGGTGACCCTTGGGGATGGTCCTGTGCAGGGTTAATGGTTGGACTCGATGGTCCTTGTGAGTCCCTTCCAACTTGGCATATTATGTGATTCTTTGATACCTCTCTACTTTCCAGTATTTTTATTATCATAGAGAGATGAGATTCTCTTTAATTTTCTGATAAGCCTAGTAAAAGACTGGAGACTTGCAGTTTCCTGACTTCTGGTTTTTAGAAAATATTTTTGCACATGTAAAACAGAGACTCATATGGAAACAATTTTTTCTCATAGTTCTCTGGTTGTATTACACAGTCTCACTAAGTTTTAGCTGCTTTTTTAACATCACTAAATAAATGTATGTATTAAGACAGTGACTGTCTTTTTTTTTTTTTTTTTTTTGTGGATGACAAGGACATTTGGGATTACACTGGAAGTATGCTTCGTACATGCTTACTCCCACCTTATATTCTTCCCAAGGCATCAGTTTCTGGCCACCACCAGAGACAAAGCAGACTTTTGGTCTACGCAGTACAGCTGCTCTTTTGTTAATTTCTAAATAGAGCTAGAAAATAAATTCTGCATAAATTTCTCTTTGATTTTTGTTGTCTTTGAGAGCAAATGTTTAGGCTTCATCACATTTTTGGCTATGTAAGTATTTTTTTCTGAAGAGAGGATTTTAACACATTCTGCAATATTGTGTAGATATAGTGCTGACTCCACCATGAAAACTTCAGGGTCAGAACCACTGTTGAGGGAGCAGTTGTAACTTTCCTCTCAGTAGTATGAAAATAGCATTTTTTCTGTGCTGCTGCAGATTTCAACATAACTGGGAAATAAAAAATAATATTGTTTACATCAGCATAAAACCCAGTCCCCAGTACGCAGCCAGCTGCACATAAAATGAGGAGAAACATAAGCAAAACAGAGCATTTACTTGAATCAGGTCTTTAGCAACCATACAAATGCGCAGTTTGAAGTAGTGTTGACAGACATCTTACTCTCAGGGCAACTTGCATTTGTCCAGACCCTTTCAAGCAAAAGGCAGCATGTCTAAAATCATGACCCCTTGACACAAAGTTTCTACGCTTACTGGTTTTAAAGAAAATAGTGAATAAATCTCCACCAGCAGAGTTTAGTCAATGATTTCACAAACTGATTAGTGCAAAAAAATCCACTATTGTTTTTGGGTGAGTGTAAACATACTGAGAAATACATCATTTTACTTTCAGCTGGGGTGAACGCATGATGTTGGTGCCTATTTATACCGAAAAGCAAACAGGTAACTACATTTGTAAACAGAATTAAATAGAATCCTTTTAAAATATGGCAAATTTCAGATATAAGTCTTTTTCTTAATGCTGTAAGCATGACTACAATGTCATTTGAATTTACTTGCTGATTTGGTTTTGCCTTTTTCTTATAGTTCATACTTTGATATGCCTGGCAAATTTTAAGTGATTTGACATTTTGACTACAGATTTTAAACAACGCTTTATCAAAGACTACAACAATATTTACCTTAAATATTTTACACCCTTGCCACTCCTACTTTTTCTTTGTTCTGAATTTGTTAACAATCTGACTAGTACTCTCGAGTGTATCCATTGCACAACTTGCTCTCATAGCATGGTTGTGATGTTTACAGAGTCATATTCCATGCCTAATGCTATGTTGCCATCTGTTGGCCAACTGAACAGTTGTAGTACTAAGACAAGACCCTCAAGAACATAAAATCTCCAAAAGATCTTGCAACTTTAAATCTCAATTTTGAATTTACTTTTTTTTCCTCCATCTAGAAAAGTTATTTTAATATTTCTTCTTAACATTTACTAATATAAAGGAAAAAGAGGTATTAGGCCTTCAAAGCTCTACAGAGGCAGCTTAAGACTGTCTAAAGGCTAAACTAAACTGGAAATATATTGGAAACTAAAGTGTAAGAGAAACATATTGCACGGACTGAAATGAGTATCTTGCATGTTTCTATGTTACACGTTTCGGTTTCAAAAGGTACCCAAATGGATCAAGATAATATTGTAAAAAAAAAATGAAAATCAAAATGGTTCAAAGTATTTACCATGTGATTCATGATTCATATTTTTTTTAATATCTTTTAGTTTAAACTTAAATACTGAGGAAAAAAAGCAACATGCTTGCGTATGATAGTATTTCAGCTAGATTTAAAGAGATACATGAATTACTTTTACTGGGATGTATAGTATCAGCACAGGAAGTTGTTCTTCATGCCTGCTTCACTTAGCATCCAAAAAGTATACTTACCTTTAAATGACAACATGCATAAAATAGAGAATTACGTTTTTAGCCTCAAAGGAGATTTGTAGGATTAACTTTAGAAACAGTAAAAAAATCTGATTATGACTACCATGCAGAATAAAGGATTGGTTTTATATAAGGTCATTAGAATAAAGTAATTTTAAACCAGAATCTTTTAAAGAATTTAAACATGGAAGTCTGTTTACAAAAAAAACCATGAAAAAAGCCCAGCTTTGATTTGTTTTTTTTTTTAATACATATCAAGATGGATAGACTTGCTCTATTAATAAAAATATTGCTTTATATTCATACAGCAATTTACAAAGTAAATCAACTTAGTTGCTTAAACATTCCATTGTGGTGCCGACTTCAAGAACGTACCGGGATATAAGAATTTCATATAGTCTGTATTTAGTGACTCACCTTTGAATCATCCAGTTCCAGCTTTTTCAGAGACCTTCTGACATAATCTATGAAGGAGGATGATTTAGAGAAAGTTTTTCCAACATGTCGATCACTGAAAATACAGCATTGAGATGTAGGCTTTTAGACATCCAACAACAGAAATTCATGTACTTTTAACTTAATTTTCAATTTGGGAGAAATAAATCAGCAGGACGGTTACTACTGCCAAGTTAGTAACAAGTGGCCTTTTTCCTCCTTTCACTGAGAATAATCTAGCTAATAGTTGAAGTAATTTCTAGATACAGCAATTGTATAATTGTATTATGGCTATAGTAAGGCTATTATTTTACCTAAAACTTTGAGAGTTAGGTGAAGGTTGTTCTTAATTTCTTTACTAATATTTTTATTTCCCTACATGAATGACAAAATGCTTATTTCTGCTGACAGATATTTCCCTCTATACTTCTATAATTGACTGTAATGTTGCTGTAATTTATTTACAATCAACCACTGGACTGAGCAAATGCCACTTTTGCTTTTTTACCTTGTGTTCTTATCTCTGCAATTTTTATTTCATTAAATGATGCCAGCATTTTCTTCTGCTTACAACTCAATAGTCTGCTTTTGTAGTCAGCCCAAAATGTGGGGTTTTTTTCAGAAAACATGTTAAAGTAATGCACAAAAAACTTAAAAAAACCCAAATATTAGGAAGAATCCTAACAGGTCACTTGTTTTTTCTCTTCTGTGTGTTTAAAGTATCTTGGAGAAAAAACATGCAAAGTTTTTGTTAGTCTGAACTAATTTTCTTGACTGTGTCCTAATGTAATTCCTTTTCCAGCTTTGCAGTATAGCAGTTGAATTTTCAGATACAGAATTTTCAGCTACTGATTTACTTAACATGAAATACACACCCCCCAACCCTTCCAGTGAAATACTGAATAGAAATATCTTAGTTTAAAACCTTTGCCCTTCTTTATTCTTAGTAAAACCCTACCTCCTTACCTAAAAACCAGAGCTAACATCTACTGAGGTCAATAGAAAGACTTCCCTCGGTAGCAGTTCCAATGCAGTTTAGCTGTCAAGGACACCCACTCGTTGAGAATCATTTCTGTTGTCATATTTAATATTGAGATACAGCTAAACATTTGGGCTGATGCAGTCTGAAAATTGGTTAATGATTATGCTGTTATGTCATTCTTAGGAAGATGCACATCTCCTCCTATAACAAGCTACTGGGAAAGAGATGGATTTTGGATCTGTCTGGGATAGAGCTAACTTCATAGCAGCCCATACGATGCTGTGCTTTGGATTTGTTATTAGAACAGTGCTAGTAACACAACAATGTTTCAGCTACTGCCAAACAGTGATTGCACAGTATCAAAGCCTTCTCTGTTTCTCCTTCTGCCTCTCAGTGAGTAGACTGAAGGTGCACAAGAAGTGCAGGGGGAACACAACTAGGACAGCTGAACAGAAGGGACCATAGGCGTATTCCATGCCATACAACATCATGCTCAGAAATAAAACTGGGGGTGGTGGAGGTCGTTTCAAGGTAGCCATTGCTTTAATTTCAAAAGTATAATCTTAATTACTTCCTCCAAATTATACTTCCTTTAAGAAATGAAAAATCTCATACTTTTTCTTTTCTTTACAATTTAGCAGCCATGACTTCTTGTGTGATATTTCATGCAATTTTAAAATAAAGAAGCATTTCCCTTCTGAAGGGTACGATGTCCGACTTTACATCTAGCATAAGTTTTTCGAGTATCAGCATTAGCATTTATTTTAGATCTGGAGTATATATTGCTGAAGTGAATTTTCTGGTTTCCCCCCTCAAGCCTTGGTTCACACTGTGAAATAGTATCAGAGCTCAACAAATGAGTTATTTCAAAGTAAATTAAACTAGAAGGTGTGCTTCTGAACACATTCCAAGTGATAATAGCACACATGTCCTAGAATTAGATAAAATCTAATCCAACTACAACCACAAGAAAGAATATAATGCAGATGTTAGGTCTTCAGTAGCAGTTCCCCAAATCCCTTTCTACAAGGAGGCAGTACTTGCCAGCGTAGGCACAGGCAGTGAGTAGCTCTTTACAGCCATCGTGGCCATTGACCTTTTAGCAGGTTTTTTCAGGACAAATGGAAATGCCTTTTTCTTTTTACATTATTAAAGCTTCCAGGACCTCTGCATGATAGAGCAGCCCAGGATTGCATTGACTTTTTAGTGAGTTTGCTGAGTGTTCTCTGGTGAAGATACGTTTTAGCCACGTATCCAATACCAAAGAGAACCTATTTCAGCTACAGGTGAAGGAAAGGCAATATGCGTGTGATCCAGATTTAGGATGACCAAATCTTTCCTGCATTTTAACACTAATGTGTATATACAAAATACTTTCTCTACAGAATAGAGGTGGAAGAGAATAAGATACTTGGTTGGTATTCTGTGAATTCAGAGCTTCCTACCTTTTGGTAACACCATAAATTTCTTCTATAATAACCTGAAGAACAGCTCGATAAAACAATGATTCTGTAGGCAGCTGCAAAAGATTACAACCGCAAAGATTTAAAATTGGGACTGAAATTAAGATCAGAGTAACAAAACCATTACTGGCTTCCTTTACAACTTATAGACTTGTGTTCTTTACATTCAGTCTTAACACATTTAAGAGGACAATTTACTAATGTTCTTGCATCCAGTCAAAACTGTATTTTTGGGTCAGACTCTAACATAACCATAAATGCAAGAAAAAAAAGAGAAACCCAAGCTCTGAAGATCAAAGTTTGATCGAGGGAAAAAGAACAGAGAACAGCATACTGATCCTGATCCAAATTCTAATATGCAAAATAAATAACAGTTTAGCTAAGTTGTTTTGAAGACAAAAGGAGTAATTCCCTAGCTGAATCATCATACACTGTAGTCTGAACCATGCAGAAAATACCATGCTAAAAAAAAAGAATATACTGAAAATTTCATATCTTTGCATATGGAGGATCTCTTTGCACAAAAATAGTTAATGATTCTCAATTAAAAATTTGTAGAAAATAACTACTGGGGTCAGTGGGCTTACAAATGGAAAGAAGTCTCTCAGCCGTGCCTTTTAAAATACTTGCACAGTTGGTGTCCACCATCCCCTAAAGGATAACTTGCACAACAATAATTCAAAATATTCACAGGGAAAAAATATACAGGGATTAAAACCGAGAATGATGATGTTTCTAACGGGTTCAAGTTTTTGTCATAACAATGTCTATTTTTACATTAGTTGATAAAACATTTGGGATAGAGTGATCCAAACCAGGAATATCAGAAGGACATTTTGCACTGAATTTATGTATTAGCTGAAAGGTAGTGAAGAAAGTTAGAAAGGTTAGTTTAATGCCTTAAATTTTAAGCTGTGCTTTTTTCCCCCTCAGACTCTTAATTGTCAAAAGAAAACAGATCCACTAAGTATAACCACAGCAATAAAAATGTGATTTCATGACACATGCTATCTATCAGGATTTGACATAGTGTATTGCCAGTATTTTAGATTCCAGATATGCAGAAGTTCAGTAAGAGGCCATGGATTAAGAACATTCAAAGGAAAAACCCACATTTTATCTTAGAATGGCTAAAATAAACAATATTACTTACCATTTGGCCAACTGCAACTCGCTCCAAAGCCTTTAAGAGTCAAGGAATTAAATTGCTGATATGTTTATTCTTTATCATAACATTTTATAAACACATTGTATAAAAGTCAGAGGAGATGACATTTTAAAAGATTAACAGTGTGACACGAAACAAGCTTGCACACTTTAAAGTGTTAATACCTTTAGGTACTCATAATCAGCTACTCCTGTTATTTTGGTTTATTTATAGGAGAAGTAATGACATCCAACTGTGTGGAACTAGATACATGCAAAATTTGTTTGCTTTTCTTTGTATTGTATGAGAGTTTCAGAGGATTACTTTCAGTGAAAACATTACAAAGAAATGCATTTTTTTTGGGTCTGTTCCTACTGAAATACAAATAATTCACTTTGCATATTTGACTATTTAAAAGTAAATACTGGTTCAATGTACAATATTAGTTTTAAACCCTAGAACTCAAATAAATTGAACCACTGTAAATAAAGTTAAATCAAATAAAACTTCAGGGACACTGCACTTTAAAATAGCGTGCACTGTTTTTCACTAGATTCTTCATACTTTAAATGCTGATGTAGGTGTTAAGACTACTTTTTATGAACCATAGTGACAAAGAATGACAAATAACTAGAAGCATGGAATATCCTTTCACAGTTGAAAAGATACTGTGCCTATAAAAATTTTAAACAAGTTTTAAAGATCATAGTAAAAATGAAAAAAAGATGGGTGCCTAGCGGCACTGTGCTGGCTCCCTTGTACCTCCTAGAAGGCAAGGCAAATCCTAGTCATGAAAAATGCATATACAGATTTACCAACTTAACAGTAAAAATATCTAGTGACACTAGAGAACTCTTTGCCTTTTGTGAATGTCTAACAAAAAAAGTTTTTAACTGCCAAATTTCTGTGATTTCTGAGAAATCTAAAATAGATATATATGGCAGATCAGTACTGTCTCCTGAGGGTCATTTGCTTACAAGATTTATCTTCCAACCACTGTTGAAAAACAGCGCAAACTTTTTCCAAAAGAAATGGAATAGGAGAGGAAATAGCTAATGTGTCAACCGAGGAAGGATTGGTATTGTACGACACTTACAAGAAAAAAAGAAATGGCAAATCCCTTCAGAAAGCACATTTTTTGTGGCAAGTTTTACAGCAACATCTTTAAAATTAACAAATTTCTTTTTTTTTTTCTTTTTACTTTTCAAGAGTAACGCATTTAAGCCTTATGACTATTAAACAACTGTACTCCTATACTTTCTCCTGATAGCATTTAATTATCACAGTACTTCAAGTTTATGTAACCTCAATAAGCTAGCCTATACTGTCTTTAGTCTACACTGTTCCCTGTAACAGAGGTAGAGAGCTAGCAGCAGAGGCTAACCATAACCTGATGTGATTCCTTATGATACCAGAAATTAAAAATTAATAGAAGAAAGGAATAGTAGTCTTATAACTGAAACAGTGGCTGAAATTTTCAGTACCTATCTGTTTCTTCAAATTAAACAATAGCTCATCAACCTACCTTGATGAAGCTAGGAAATACTTCCTCTCTTGGTGCAATGTTAAAAAAATGTTTCCACATTCTTAAGCCTGATGGATTTTAGAGCTCTGCTAGTTTTTGGAATGGGCAAGTCTGTTCAGGTTTTAAATAGTAAGAACATTTACTATTATGAATCATGAAGACATTGGGGGAGTTACTGATTCCAATCCTTCTACAATTACCTTGTTTCCCCCTAAGTCCTTGGCCAGGAACTATTACTCTGAGGGGTTACCTTGTTTAGGTTTCAGCAAAGCTTTGGCCTTTCTATACACTCTTAAAATACACTTCTGTCACTACTTATTTTTTCATGCTGTTAGCTGGAAGGTCAATACTATTTTTTTTAGATATAATTTATCATGCTTACAACATTAATGATGTTATTCTGTATAGACTTGGATAAAGTCATGGCTTTAGGATTAGAAGCCAAAAACAATGAATCCTATAACATCTGGACAAAGCTCTCAGTAGAAAAAGAAAAGAAGGGGAATCATACCAAGCATGCTGACATTCTAGCATTGCGACCACAGCACCAGCCTTTGTCCTTCAAGTACTGACACATGGGAAACCCCCACACTTTGTCACAGCGTTCTGCAAAATGGAGAAAAATAAAGGCACAGCCATTCCTCTTACTTACAGAATACACAATGGACTGGGCAAGATGAACAGTAGTTAATGGTAGCAGAAACACTTAACTGTTCTCATCCAGTCCCAAAACCTGTGGTGGTGTTATAAAAACCATGTTTTCCCTGTAACAGATGTTTTGGGCTTATGCTGAATTTCTGATAATTTCCCATTTTCCAAAACAATTTTAAGTTAACGTCCTTTACTGAAAAAAACAAAGGGACAAGAGAAAAGTTTCCAAATCCTCACGCCACCCCATGTCACGCCAAGTCACAAGATGTAGGCCAGGCAGTCATTCCATGCAGAAGGACTTCAGTACCACTTCTCATTGTGTTCTTGCTCTATCATAAACATCTTTTAAACATCACACAGAACAATGTGTGTTTGTTTATTCCAGTTCTGAAAGATTGGTTCTGCTGTGAGGCAGAATGTTTGTTTTCCAGAAAAGAGCAGCTGCAAAAGCTCTTGCTGTTTCTTCAAAACATCAAGAAGCATTTGCACCATAATCTGTGCTCAGATTGTTTCAGTATCATTTATATTTTGAATAACAACACAATTCTTCATATTTAATACTAATGCAAATGTGGGAAAATTAAAGTACAGAGATTACTTTATCGATGTTCTTAGTATCAAGTTTTCAATGTGGACAAACTCTAAATGTTTAGAGTTTTCATTAGCATATTTGTCAGATGATTTTTTAGAATGCTGAATAAGAATTACTATTTTCTTAAAAAAAACCAACCACAAATTGGCTGGGAAACTGGCTTTTTAGCATAGCAAAGTGACTGGGGGAAATTTAAGAATAAATCATGCAACAGGGTTAAAAAGAGAACAGCAGAAATATAACTTCATATTTAACAACAGTCTGAGATACATATATCTAAGTAGAATTCATTTAATAAAAGTTAAGCAAAGAAAAAGAGGAAAAACAATAAAAACCCCTCCCACCCATAGCCCTTGGTTTTCCAGCAATAGTGCCCAGTCTCAGCTGGTCTCTAGAGAGTAACAGCAAGCAGGTAATTTTCAGCAGGCAACCTCACAGTTTGCTCTCCCTTTAGCCCCGAGAAATGTCAGAGGCTCATAGGGGGTGAATACTGATTTGAGGACCATGATTTAAGAATAGCATTTTAATTCTGAATGAGTAGCAGAAGTAGAAAGAAAGTTCTTTAGAAACAAAACAGCTTGCACTTGGTTTCAGCACTAGGAAGGTACTAAGAATTTGTAAATACCTCACGGCAAGCTCTAAAACATTACTTTCAAATCTAATTATAGAGTAATGGATTATATGGATATTTCTACTGCAGGGATGGCAATAGGAACTTATTAAATATATTTTTTTTTAAAGACAATAATGACAGCCATAATTCCTATTGTATGAGTCACACTAATATATCTAATACATATGTTAAAATATTCAAAAATAAAAGTTTGCAAACTTCAGTTAGAAAGAATTGATCTTTTCAAGTAAATCCCTTCTAATTTACACCCTGTCCGCTAGGCAAATCAATCACCCATGAAAGTTAAAGTTACTACCCTCTCAGCTACAATCCCAATATCAGTGTACTGTACTCAAGCATAATACTGAAGAATTCATGACACCTTTGAAAAAGATAATCAGGCAAAGCACCATCTTCATGAAAATTCTTGAAATTGTAAAGTAGGAGAAAAAGAGAGGGAAACAAATGTTTCAAGTGAGAAAGAATTTTTGTGTACACCCAAAGTTGACCACACATCTACAATAGTGCCTTAAGTCCTATTTATTTTTTCATATCAGTCCACTCTCAAGCACAGTGATAAAAATTGTAGGATTAATATATCACTACAAAGTTCATATATATGTGCTACATTTTAAAATCCTTCTTTTCATGCCTACAACTATTTTCAGTTATGCTTAATATTATACAGCTCACTAAATACCTTATTGTGCTTCTATCTGACAATATAACAGCTGTTCTAAACTGTGTAAACCTCCAAAAATACTCAAGAAACATTTTAAGTACAGGTATTCCATGGAAAATTTGACAGTAAACAATGCAAGTGTTCAACAGCACATGAAGCAATCATTATAATTCAGTACAGAGCAAACAAGTCAGACAGAATTCTTTCCATGAACTGTTAACAAAAGGGGCAATTTAGGCAATCCTTTGATGAGCTGAACTGACACTATGCTGGGATATAATCTTAGAATGTATTAATTAAATTGCTATAAATTTACCTCTAAGCTAACCTTTAAAAAAGACTAAACCGCACATTTAATAAAATGAATTGACGCAAATAAGCATCAGCAATTTTCTATTGATGTTTCTTTTTTTTTAGTAGTTACAGAAAAATATATGGCAGTAGAAGTAAAATAAAGGTAAGATTCTTTTAACAGCTAATAATTCTCTATGTTCACAGATGATTACAAGGAAGTCCAAGAGAATGGGACAAACTTCTACAATACCTTTAATACTAGGCCATCCATAGACTTTCATCTCTAAGAGTAGTACTACAATTTCTAGTGTGTTAAACTTTACTTTCCAAAGCTTTACAGTAAAATATGGTATTTAAAATACAGCAGACCAACAGGATTCACCATTACTAGGAAAAGAAGCCTGACTTGAGTTCCATGGGGTGACCCAGATCAGAGAGGCGTGGAGGCAGCAATGTTGGTGCAGTGTCATGCTTCCCTTTTCCAGCCCTAGAGGCTTTGTGGCTCTCTTAATCCCAACCCTAAGCTTCATGTCTGCTTTTGGCTGAGGATATAACTCAATGGATTGAAAAGCCATTTTTGGTTCTGAGATTTTTCAGTGGAAATTAATCTTTGTTACCCTCCTCAAATTTATTCACATACATCCTACTTTGTCTCTTTGTATATATGGTAAAATTTCATCAAGGTAGTAATAAAATACAAATAACCTTTTCCAGGTCCTCCATAGCATCTATCTTCCATGACATCACAGATTCTCAGTCTACTTCTGTTATTCCAAACAAAGTAGATAAACTACTTAGCTGCCTTTTTCCTTCAAGGGAAAGACTAAATCCACCATGGCCATATCATTCACAGTTCCTTGAGTCTGCATTTAAAAAAAAAAAAATCCATGACTAAGCAGGATTTTGCTGAGGGAAGCAGAGTCAGTGAGGAAGAAAAATGCTCTTTCCTTTCAGGAAATAGAATCAGTTGTCACCAAAATAATTCTCAAAACCCAAACCTAGAGTATGCTCTTTAATTACTGTGTATTATTAGAACTTTGGCATTCTCAATTCTAATCTCTTACTTTGTACACAGAGAAAAAAGGATAAATGTAAGATGGTTTCAGGTTTTAATATATTCTTGCTACATTTATTAATGAAAAACACCTTAACAACTTCAATAGGTAATACTTTCATTTAACATCTGTAAAACTCACCTAGTTCGTATTTTTCTAAGTTTCATATTTTTTCAGGATCCATTTTTATAGGAAACATCTGGGGTTTAGTCACCATTTAGTTGTGTCACAAATTCATGGGAATGTGCCCTATGCAGCAATATCTAAAGATGCCTTGGGAAGGAAATGAACCTTTTTGATCTTTTGCTTGGAAGTGTTTTCCTGTGTTGCCATGGTATCAGTGATAGCTATTTTAAGACATTGGCTGTGGAATATCTTTGAAAATATACCTAGGCAACACATAAATCATCTGTACTCTAATACTCTGAAACAGTGAGTAATCTTTTATATTTCAGTGGAATGAAGTGATATGAAGCCATTCTGTTTGCGCAAGGAATCCTCTAGAAAATTCAAAGTTTTTGTCCTCTGAATCCACCTTACTCAAGGTCTTTTCAGGTTTCACAAATCTGATAAAATTCTGTATGTGAATTTTGACTACCTTTTGCAACCCTTTTTGTGCCCTTAATTACATTCACTAGTTTTTAATACTCAAAGTTTATCCTGCAAAAGCTTTGCTGACTTTTTCCAGAGTGCATTATTGAGAAGCGACTCTCCACAGCTCTCACAGGGCTCTAGGACTCCACTGCCCAGCAGTGACCTGACTTTGGAAATCCTTACAAAAGCTGGAGTTCATGATTTCTAGTACTCAAGCCAACCTCAAAAAGAACTTCTATCAGACAGCTATCATTGAAAGTACCTATACAACTATACCTATGTCTTATTTCAAATTGTGAAATACTTACAAATAATAACTATTCGCATCCTTGTTTATCCCATCAATTGTTACAATCCAATCATACCCTACAGTTATTCTCCTGATGTTTAACTCTAAAAATCATTACCAAATTGATTTTTTTCCAGAAAAACTGTTATAATGGCTCACTATGTAAATAGGTTTATGTAAAAAGTCTCTAATGAATAGTCAAACCCTTACTATTCTGATATCATTGACTATCCAATGCAGTAACAGGGAAGAAAAACCCCAAAGGAATCAATTATACTTATGGCTACATGTATCTTATCCATAGAAGAATCTCTATATAAACAGACAATTCTCCTTAGAGAGAGCCAATGTAAAACTACTTAGAATTTTCCAAGAGCTGTCCTAATATTCCTTATTAACTAAAACTTAGAATTTGGTACTGCTTATAACAGCAGTGAAATTTGAAGACAGATGTTAAAAGCCATTGGCTTCAACTTTTTTAAATTGACTTGAAATTGGACATTACACAGCACTTCTTGGTTGCTGAAGCTACTAATAAATCAAAGCAAAGGCTTTCATGATATTAAGAGTTCAAAATTATTTCCAGCACAATTGGAAACCTGATCCCATTACAAAAATTTCCAGATTAATTTAGCTAATTTATAGACATAGAAGGACACTATACAGTGATTGCATTATCCAAGACTGTGACTGCTGGCACTGCTTTCATCAGAAATGCTCCCAAAGTACTCACAGCAAGTCCAATGGCAAACTGAATCAGGCCACCTTGCAGTATCTTCACTATTTTTAGAATATATGAGAAATGTAATGAATTATTCCCTGTAGTCAGCTCCAAGACAAAAAAACCACCCCAAACTTGTGATCACCAAGATGATTCAATAGCCCACCAAGAATACCACAGTAACATTTCGTTGATATTTTGTTAACTCACCATCTCAGACTTACAAACATTATGTTAGGCATCAAAATAGGTAAATTTTCTCCCTATGAATATCAGCTAATTCCAGTTATTATGAAGAGAAAAAGCAATTTTTCACGGGCCTCAAACAAGAATGATTATTATTAAATCTTAAATGCCAAACTGCACACTGCTCAGCCATCTCAGGTTTTGGCAACTAACAGTCCACAGCAGCTCTTTGGCAAGCTGGCTCATCTGCTTCAACTACAGATTGAAGGGCACAATGATCTGAGTTCACATTAAAGAAGCAGCGAAGATGGAAAATGTGCTACTTTAGGAGAAAGAGCTTTGAGGTGGACTTGCCCATAACCCTGACATTAAGGATGCACACCTCAAGAAAATAAAAAAGCTTTTAAAGAGGGCAAAAAACCCACAAGCAAATATAAAATAGAGCAATTATATTTTTCAAACAGATTTTTAAAAACTTTGAAGCCACTAATTATTTAATCCAGATTAGTTATTTAATCCAGATTAAATAACTATAAAATGCTTTGTAACAGACCTTACCACTGTGTCCTTGCAGGGAAGCCCTTGCATACTGGACTGATTTCAAACACAGTAGTGATTTCCTGTGTTGCAGCAAATTCTGCCCTATCATTGCTTCTTAGGAAGATCTTCTATCCACCACTGCATCCTAATATTCAAACTAGTCTCTTCATGTAAGACTTCTACAGGTCTCTAGAATCTCTGATTGATGCCTAGATCATCCAGTAGCTTTCCTGAGTTTAGT
>JAWWMP010000041.1:39715311-39728964 GCA_035047865.1 Dendrocincla tyrannina | reverse complement strand
CGACGCTCTTCCGATCTGCAAACTTGAAATAGAAAACTGCATGTGACCAGATGGGATGCATTTCATGATCAGACCACGTTCTATCGTCTTTGACAGGTCATGTCCACCAAGGGAAGTTTCCAATTACGGGAAAAAGGCAAACATCACACCCACCTTCAGTCTGACCTGAATAAGCTCAGCAAGTCTCAGTAAGTTTAGAGAGCAAATCTTCCAGCAGTGACCAGTTCAACAACTAGCAAGTGGCACAATCAGTTTACCGTGATTTTAGCAAATCTTTCAGCAAGGTGTCCTTAGTGTCAAAATGAACAAAATGGAAAGATACAACTCAGACAGGTGGACTCTAAGGTAGGCAGAAAACTGATGGTACTCTGAAGCATGACAGTGAAGCCAGCAGCTTAAAGGATGTGATTATTTTCCCTTTTTAGAACTTGTGAAAGTGAGACTATCTAGAGTGCTTCTTTCAGCTCTCCATCTCACCACACTGACTTACTGAAATGAATTTACTGGTAGCAAGAGGACTGGAGGGTTGCAGAAAAGGTCAAGGAGGGATCTAACTACTGTTCTTAACTACCTAAGGAAAGGAAATAGAAAAGATTAAGTTGGACTTGGTCATGAAAAATGAAAAAGACAATAGATAATGCACAAGAGCTGCAAATTCTGAATAGATATAAAGAAAAGAACCTCATGGTGAGGGCAAACATTGAAATGGGCTGCTGAATCACTGCCCTTGGAGATATTCAAAACATGAATGGACAAGGCCCTGAACAACACAATCTAAATTGGCCCCGCCTTGCACTGTGATCTGGCCCAGATGACCTCTAGAAGCCATTTGCTAGTTAAATGCTATGATTTGGTCCATTTTGGAAGCGGTATCAAAATTTATGTGTGTCAGACAGCTGCAAGAGAAATTGGCTTACTTAATTGCTTGTACAAGTGAATTGTTGGATCTATACCATCTGAATACTTAAGTCCTCTAGCATTTTCTAGAATGCTGTGTCAGTTTGGAATCCATGCACATGAAGAGCAGATACAAGATACAGTCTGAACTCTCTCATTTTCCCTTGGAAGATATCTTAGATACTGTCAGTTCTTGTGCTCTTAGCTCTCCCCTGCACATTTATGAACAAGCCATATAGTACATGACTTAGGAAGGGAATACAACAGCATTAGAGATTTCAGAATATGCACTCACGTAGTAACAGCACTCTCACAAAAAATCTATTTTTTCAGCACCACTGCCACAATGTGTTCTTTCCCAAGAAAGGAATACTTCAATTTTCTTTTAGTCTGTCCAAATTTTTATCCTTCAAGCTGAGAAAACTCAAAAAGCTATAAATTCCAATGTGCAATTTGGCTTCATTTCCATACTTCTACGAAACTGCACATCTCTTATTACCATGCATATATATCAGTTTGTTTGAATGTAGAACAGGTTATCAGACCTGATTCTTTGGTGGTGTCTGAGTAACAATAATTAGTAAAGCCTTATGTGCCGGTCTGGAAAACGTAGTCCTAGAGCTAGAACAGGAAGCCGTGTCCTCTTTGCAATAAGCATATGAAATAACCAAATGTTTCAGACACTCAGATTTACTGACAAATAACTGTAAAGTTCTGAATTTCTTAAAACTCTGATGTATAAGAAATTCTAGGTTTTTTTACTAACTGCATTTCTATGACTTAGAGATTTTGATTGCATTTTCTTTTTCTTTGTTTTTGGAGCTGAAGTATTGTGAAATAACTGAGACTAATATACTGCAAAAACTCTTAAAATTGTTGCAGAGCAAAACAAAAATAACATGAAAAGATTATCAAAGTAAGCAAAAGCTAGCACATGTCATGGTGCCTTATATGTGCCTTAGCTTCCTGAGCAGCTAACTGTTAAAGAGCAACAGCTGGGTTTCACCTGCCTTTCTGTCTGTGAAGTTCCCTGAAAGAGCTGAAATAAACTTTGCCAATCCACCCGTTTCTCAGATTTGGTTGATATGATAATCAGGTTCCAGGACTTCAGCAGCTGGTTGTTTAGACAGCTCAGCTATGTACCACTTGTTTCAAGAAAGCCAGCTACTGTTTTTCATTTTTCAGAATTTCATATAAAAGAATTTCAAGTAAAAATACCAACTTTCTATCAAAAATGAAAAACATCAACATTTGAAGGAAAATTTCCTATGGTGTGAATCCTAAAATAATTTTCAAGTTGTGTCCCCAAGAAAAACTGTTATGTTATGTATGTACTGTTTCATGACGGTCTAAATTGGGAATGACATAGCACCCAGATGAGTGTTCTTTTGAGTATTAGCTTACATTAAAAGAACGTATTCTGCTCATAGTTGTATATGCGCAACTCAACATAACAGGATATGATGTAGACAGCCAAGGACAAAGTCTGGTACAAAATATTTCGAAAGCTAAAAAAGCCTTCACCATTTATAAGTGAAGCAATGGAATAAAACCAGCGACATTGATTATGCATTGATGTCCGTAATCTCAGTAAGGAATATTGGCATAACACAAAAGCTACAGGGCATCTGAAAGTGAATGACCCCCTCAATGCCATTAAAACCAGTTTCAAATAAGCCATTAGAAAGGAACAAACACAAGGAAGTTATTAATTAAAAGGTATAATACTCTCAATATGCAAACTTTCAGCCACAAGTTAAGCTCAGAAGAATTACCTTCTTGGTTTTCAAACTGTTCTGACAACAGATGATAGCAGCAGCCCACACTGCAAACAGCTTTGATTTCAGGCTTGGCAGTAAAAATTCGCAGTGTATTCGCAGCCAGATCTCCACATGTATGTAGACCCACCATCATACAGTCCTAAAAAGAAAAAAAAAAAAAAGAAAGCAATAATAAAGCATCTCCATCATCAACTAAAAGAGTGTGAATAACAACAAATTCCAAAACTCAAATATGCTGCAAACTGTTAGTGAACTGTAAGGTAGAAACACAGAACTCCACAAAGACTCCTGCTGTTCTGTCCTAGAATTTTTCAATATTAATAAAAAGTCTTCAGGGCTGGGAAAACACAGTGAAAACCAGCCATGTGGCAGCAGAAGTTCAAGACTATGAATCTGTGAATAACAGCTGCATGGAAGGGAACATCTACATGTTGACTGGACACAGGACATCTTCTCTTGTCTTTCCTAACTTTCCTGTTCTTGTTATTAATACCACTGCCACTTCCTTTTCTTAAGACTTACTGCTGTAAATCTGGCTGGACCTATCTATGGAATTTCTGCACCTTTAAGCTGCTGAAATCAAAACCACTTCCTAAATACAGACGGAAGGTGAAGAGCAGGCTTTATTTCCAAAACTGTAGTACTGACACAGTTTCACAATATGCCTGCTCCTATTCAACAACAAATAGGTTGTATAATAGCACAAATAGCACAAAGGAAGAACTTCAGGTTCAGATGGTCTGTTCTTCTGTCCATTCTATTTCCTGCTTTCCTTTTCCCAAAATTTCCCTTATCACCCCATTTCTCCATCAAAATTTTCCCTCTTCTCACCATTCATAACAATATTTCCCTTCTGGCATCTAGAATCTAGTTGGAATCTGCATGGTAAACACAGTGTTGCTTTGAATTTCAGCCATTTTATTAATCACAGAATCAGAGAATCATGGAATGATTTGGGTTGGAAGGGACCTTAAAGATCATCTAGTTTCAATCCCCTTGCCATGGGGAAGGACACATTCCAGTGGACCAGGTTGCTCAAAGCTCCATCCAACCTGGCCTTGAACATTTCCAGGGCACCCACAGTTTCTTTAAGCAACTTACAGCAACAAGTTACAACTCCAGTTGCTCACTACCCTCACAGTAAAGAATTTCTTCCTAATATCCAATGTAAATCTATCCTCTCTCATCTTAAGGCCATTCCCCCTTGTCCTATCACTCCATGTCCTTTTAAAAATTCCCTCTTCAGCCTTCTTGTATGCCCGCTTTAGGTACTAGAAGATGCTATAAGGTCACCTCAGAGCCTTTTCTTCTCCAGGTTAACAACATGAAATTAGCGCAGGATCACTCACTTGGGATACCTTTCTATAACTATTCTAATTTTATCTGATTTTCTCATCTGATTTTACCCATCTGTATTACCTAGCACATGCATGTTCAAAACAGTAAAATCTCCCCTTTACTCTTTTACTTTTTCTGACAGTACTAGTGATAGAGCATTTCATCTACCTTTTACATTACACAAATTACATGCTAAGAGGATACAAAATCCAGCTGTGCAAATGTAAAAGCATATGATTTATCAACAAACCCTGCTGCTCAGGGTGTCTTTTGCAGACAGACATGAACTTGCTCCTCACATTCTCAGATACTCAGTAGCATTTACTTACTCAAGTTATAGGCACATCAAAACAAACCTATGGTCTTGATTCAGAGATGAATTACGCCTCGGAATATAACAGCTTGGTTACCACTGCACATAGGCATGACTTTATCATTCCATAAAAGACAGAATGCATCTAATGAAATCAATGTACATTATTTCAGGCATAGGAACTAAACATAAAACCATACGGCTTCTAGATTAGTGTCACTGTCTCTGGGCAGCTGAACTTGGGTTTGTTTGTGGAGACACAAACCCTGCCACCTAGTAAATTACTAAATTAACTGAAATTACTCTGAAAAGTCAAAATAAAAATACTGTTTACAAACTCTTCATCTTGAGTACTATACACAATAAATTCTCCTGTGTCTTCCCAGTTTGATGGAAATTACAAAAATCTGTAACTTAAAAAATCAGAAATCTCAGGAAAATTGAAACTCCGGTGCTTAATATATGCACCTACCTGGTAAATATAACTCCTTCAATAATAATTAGATTTTGTCCATAATGACAGCTGTAAAATAACTGAATGTACTACTATGTATGCTGTTAACTTTCACAGCTGACTATTAAATATCTACTTCATAAATTCTAAAAGCTGCTTCAAAACAGTCCCAACACATATATTAGAAAAACATTCTGTATCTGCTGGATGTACTTCTGTTACCTGGTTGAAAACCATTATTGGGCCAGAATCTTCATTTACACCACAGACAGCACTCTATGTACACTCAGCAAACATTATGTACATAGGAAAATGGCAATATAGAGACAATGGACAATCAAAATACAGGAAATATTTATAGTCAAATAACCTCCAGATCTGTTATGATGTCACTGAGTTCTGTATCTGCAGTGATGCAAGACGTCAATGGAAAGTAGAGGTTCAATTCACTCGACTTTCTTGCTTTAGTCTTGAGAGATGTAATTTTTCTTTGCACTTTTTCCTCTTCACAAAGTTCCCCCCTGTTACAATAAGATGAAGAAAAAACTTCAACAGCATCAGCAGGCAGAACATTTAGAATAGCAAGAACCTCTTCAGAAAGTTTGCTCTCATGAGATTGCGTCTGAGCCACCAAATCAGCATCAGTTTCTGTTCTGTTTTCGGATGTAGTCATTTCTAAGAACCCACAAGAAGGAACTAAATCTTGCATAATCACTTGGTCCTGACTTTGAAGACTGTTGGTATTATTGAAGAGCTCTTCATTGACTGTTTTACATTTAATTTCACTTTCCACCGGCCTGTCATTTGCCTTTTCTGAACTCTGGCTTTGGAGTTTTGCTCTTCCTCGACTCTGATATGCTCTCCAGTGTTTCTTCAATTTTCTGTTCCTTTCATGAGCACCACTTGTATTGGAGTTTGAGGAGTCAATTCCATAAACTTTTAGGTTATATTGCATGGACAAAAATGAACTCAGGTAGCCTTTTCCAGAACCTATGTCAATCACCTAGATAGTTGAGGGGGGGGAAAAGAAAAGAAAATTTGCTATATTAATGAGCAACAAGGCACACTTCATATGCAAAATAATTTCCTAAAAAAATAAGCATGGATTGAATAGCTACATTATCAGTATCATCCATTCCAGCACACTTAGTTCTTTTGCTTTGTTGGTCCACCTTCTGTCTTTAAGACACTGAATTAAGTCTTAACTGATTTGCACCAGAAAAAAGACACTGCAATGCTTATGCAAAAGACTTCCAGTATATTTTTTGACACAAAACTTCCTCTAAAGAAAATAACCAAAAACCACCAGGAACTCCACCTGCCTTTGCTAAGCAAATAAACTGCTCACAGTATTTAGCTTTAGGCACCTAATTCCCATACTGAGGAGCCCTCTACCACTGGGTATACAGGACAAAAGCATCCTCAGATTCAGTGCCTAATTGAATCACTTCAGATGTGACCAAAAGACAGATGATACTGATATCCCCTTTTATGTCAGAATACTGATACTGCGTTCTCACCTTGTGAAAACAATCGATACAGCTTTATTTCATGTGAGGATGCTTTTGTAATAAAACAAAGATGCTTGCATCACATTTACTTTCTACTGCTTGTTCTGGAGAAAGCAGTGATAACTGAGAGTTTAGTTTGTCTCATAGCTGATCTAACAGAGGAAAATCCCACACAGAGTGTGGGATTACCAGAAATTACAGCAACTTGAGACCTTTCAGTACATCATCACAGCTTTACATAATACACATTTTAATTTGCAATAAATACATAATACAATATTTTATGAGAAGTGGCAGAGTGACATTACTCTAAAGAAAGAAAATTATAATGTTCACTTCTGTCTAGGTATCTACCAAAAAATTATATTGGCTAGATACAATGACTTCTTTGTAGAGTTCCAGAAAAGTGATGAAAGTGTTTGATTCCAGAACTTGGCCTGTCAAACATTCATAAAAAAGCTTACCTGGGTATTTCCATATCCAAATTGTAGTATATGCAGTACATGATCCATCTTAAACTCAACTGCATAGGTTTTTTACCAGGTAAGAATACTCAATACAGCAATGTTCTCACTGAATGAGCAAGATTTATTCATTACTCTAATAAAAAAGATTTGAAAAGTCATGGGATTAAAAAGAAAAATTTGAGCCCATGTCACTAATGACTACATAGAACAGTGGAGAATATGAGCTATTAAGTAAAAACTTTTTACCCAGGCTGCACATGGCTTTCTTGTCTGCAGTTATCATGTGATACTGCTGCATATTTGTAATCAAGGTATGCTTTGTCCATCAATTTCTTGAAATAAATCGGTACAGGAGTGGATTCAGTGAAATAGAATTTATAAAACCTGAGCATACTTTTGAAGATTACATTAGGTCACATTTATCACCAATATTCTCTTCTGTTCAGGCCTGGTGAGACTGCATCTGGAGTGCTGTGTCCAGTTCTGGGCTCCTCAGTACAAGAGACACATGGAGCTCCTGGTGCAGGTCCAGCAAAGGGCCACAAAGATAATTAAGGGACTGGAGCATCTCTCTTATGAGAAAAGGCTGAGGGAGCTGGGCCTGTTCCACCTCAAGAATTGATGACTGAGAGGGAACCTCACCAATGTCTGTAAGTATCTGAAGGGAGTGTGTCAAGAGAACGGGGCCAGGCTCTGTTTGGTGGTGCCAGGCAATAGAACAAGAGGCAATGAGGAGAAACCGATGCACAGGAAGTTCCACCGGAAAAAGAGAAAGAACATCAATGCAGGGGACAAAGCACTGGAAGGGACTGCCCAGAGAGGTTGTGTAGTCTGCCTTAGTCGAGATATTCAAGAGCTGTCTGGACAAAATCCTGTGCCATGTGCTCTAGGATGACCCTGCTTGAGCAGGGAGGTTGGACCAGATGACCCACTGTGGCCCCTTCCAACCTGGCCCATTCTGATGCTGTCATTTAAAAGGAAAAAAAAAGTGTTCAAAGAATAATTTTATCCACTCTTTTATGCAACTGATATTACAATTATGCAGAATATGCACACTTCTTCAAGATTTTAATTATTTCTATGAAAAGCAGCATTTGGACACGAGACAGCTAATGAATTATTCCTAACTCCTAAGTGTGACCTCTGGTGGCTGTAGAGACAAGCTTACTTTGGGGAAAGTTAGTTGTTTCCAAGTAAAAAGAAAACAGTAATACATTGTTAAATTATAATGGGAGAACCGTTTTTAAATGAAAGGAAAAATTGACTAAAAATAAGCAGGCAATGATCTTGTACTAAACAAACAGACTGCATTACATTATTCCCTGCCTTACCTTCCCTTGATTACACAGGCAGAGGTAATCACCAATCCATAGCATATCTGTCAAGCATGAACTTTTAAAATGAAAATTCTATGATATAATAAACTCCAAAGGTCTAGTCCACAGTGAGTTGGGTTCTATGTTTAAATGCAGTTTCTGGCACAGTGCAATCAAGAACTTTGTCTCCAGAAGCATTCCAACATTTCCCAGCACCAAATCACAAATGTAATGGATGCTGAATGCAGAATTATATCATCCTTATATTATAACATCCTTACACATTGCAAGTCTTGCTGCACATGCTGCTATTTCCAAGGAAAACTTTCACAAAAACATTAAAGAAAACAAATGTGCACTAAAGTAAAGAGGACTCAACACTGGCTTCCTTTCAGAGTTTAATCAAGAACTTCTTTTAAAAAAATAGTTCCATTTGTATGATAGGAATAGTGCTTAAAAGGGGCAATAAACAACTTAAAAAAAGCGCTTTTATTTATTTTGCTTTAATGTTTTAATTCAAATCATTAACCTAAAGTGATTACAGTGGTAATAAAATTCTTACTTTTATTCTTATTATTTATTATGCTACATTATAAAATACCAACAGAGAGCAATATCCTCTACCACCCATTCTACATCATGGGTATGGAGGTGAAATGGAGGACATTTTTCAAGCTATGAGTGATCTGTAATATCTGAAAGAAACATCCTGAGGACACATGATGTTGTAAAATATGCATTTTCATGGCTCTAGATTTTTTAATTAAATGCTGCATATATTTTGGTTTGTAAGAAGGATAGAGAAAAATCAATAAGGAAAAACTCTCCTAAAACTTTATAATCACTATATTCTTTCTAAGTTGAAAGGAAACCAAAACAAAAGAAGCTGCTTTTTAAAGACTGAGAAGGCGGCTTTTCTTTCTTTTTTCCTCAAAGTAACAGGAAAGCTCTTCATATATTAGGGATCTGTAACTTTGTGCAACTAAATGTTGTTACAGTGCATGACTAAAATGGAAAAAAGATAATACAGAGCAGTAGGCATTTCATATTCAGTGATATACTGAAATAATATTTTCTATTAAATGTTACAATTCTTTTAGAAAGTAAACAGAAAATAATCTTATGTATATAGATACTCCAAGCCACCTGATAAAAGTGCATAATGACTGCATGACATTGCAGCATACTGACATATTGACATTATACCTAAAAATTATTAGTTTGCAATTTTATTAGTAACCAGCTATATTGAAACTTCAGTTAAGTTATTAAGATGGCTTTACTTTCTGAACAGGGTTTTTCTTTTCCTTCATTCCTGAATCTCACAGGAACTATTTAAATCTGAACGAAAATGCTATATAAAACACTACTTTCCAGCAAATGCAGAGAACATTTAATATTGCATTATAAGCAAACTCTACTCTCCTACAACTTTTTAAGTATGTGAAAGTCTTCAATACTTGAACAACTAATACTTGCCTAAAACAAAAGGTAAGTAAGGCAAAAAACATGCTTATGATAGACTAAAAGACTTTCACAAATCTGCTGCTACTCTATTTCTGCTCTTCACAGAGCACATGCACTTCAAGGCTGTGGAGGGCACCCACACTTGTCACTGTGGCTGGCCCTTAAATTGCTGCTGGAGAGATCACCTTCCATCACTTTAAGTGATCACAGATGCTCACAAATTGATTGTGTCTCATACAGTAATATTTGGCCTTAATTGCAGCTATTTATTTGGTAATCCCAGCTGTAAGAAGACTGCCTAAAACCTTGCCTTCATTAGTTGCTCCTCACAAAACAGACGGTCATGATTGAGAATTTTGATCCCTTTTTCCAAAGATGCCACAGGCCTGACCCAAACCTATCAAGAGTACTGCATCATTTACTTATCTAAATGAAACTCAAACTGAGCCAAATAACCTCATAACCAAAGTTCAGCTTCAGTAATTCAGAGCCAAATCCAAATTTTGGGGCCTTCCCTATGGTGGTAGCAACAGCAACTTGGGATACTGCAGGTACATTAATTTTAAACTATACTCAGACATTTATTTAGGACAAAAAAGAAAAGCTCGAGGAAAATAAGCTCAGCATGAAATCTGGGCAGATACCTTATTAATTTTGGGTGTTAAACTAATACAGTTTGCTCTCCACAATCTCTGTGGGAATGAATATTAGCCTGGAGGAAATTAGTCTCCATATATACTTATAGCTCCTTGCACAGAAATCGAGTGCAGCTCAGATATAGAAAGGAATCAAATGCAGTGTTCAGAGCCACTACTAGTCATCTCTAGTTTAAAGCAAGGATGAAGCTGCATTGGCAAGTTACTGGTATTATAGAGATTAAAATGAATAAATGAACTCAGCGTACCTCAAGTGAAACATTCAGCCTTACCATGACACAGGTCTAAGGTATAGAATCTAACAGAAAGTTTAACATTGCAAAAACTTACAGAAAAACTGTGTGTGTAAACTAAGGAAATGGTATTGGTGCCTTTGTCTAACAGACTGTGAAATACACTACTCAAAAAGTTTTTGGGGTACTTGTGTTTAGATCCGTAAGTAAAACTCTACAATGTTTTAATGAAACAGTGATCTTGTGTACTGTGCAATCATAATTACATGTATACATATTAAAAGTTGTTACGATCAAATTGGAGAAAGAAATCTCGCAATTCTTCACTTTCCAAGGACCAATGTGCCATCTAATGTATTAATCTCTGCTTAACTTGCTCCCTCTTCCAACTAAAAAGGTCATAACTAAATTCCTAATTGATAGATCTCAATCCATGTTAAATAAAGGCAAACGGTATTAAACAAT
Source organism: Dendrocincla tyrannina (assembly GCA_035047865.1). NCBI lineage: Eukaryota > Metazoa > Chordata > Aves > Passeriformes > Dendrocolaptidae > Dendrocincla > Dendrocincla tyrannina. Next base: position 39,718,066 of record JAWWMP010000041.1, on the reverse strand, counting down.
AGGAAGTAATTTAAATCTTGTGCCAGAATAAGATAAGCTTTCAACATTTTTCAAGATACTCTGCTTTGGTCTCTATGTGGCACTCTTTTGTGCCTGACAGAAGGCAGCTCTCCTACTGATGCTTATGGAAAATTGCCAGCAATATCATACTGATAAACAAGGCTACTCATCTATAGCAAAAAGCAGTACAGTTTTTAGCTGCTCAATATAGAGAGGATGATTGTAATTTTGTAAAATTAATCATGTGAAATGCTTATGAGCCACTGAAAGGCAGCTTCTTCGGAACAACACATTTGTAAACAAAATTGTCCTTCAGCTTGGCGCTGACAGCTCTTCTTTAGCTACTACTATGTACAGGAAAACTAAGAACACCAGTGACAGAATATCAAAATGAGGCATTCGCACACAATAAGGAGAGTAACTTGGAAGGTACCTGGTAATATACAATAAGAAATACTTTCTTACCTGCTTTACACCACAATAATTTGCTATGTTGTCTACCAGCTCTGACATCACCTGCACTTCATGTGATTTCTTATTATTCATAAATTCATCTGGTTTGATACCTGTATCAGATTAAGAAAATAAATACACCTTAACACAACCCATAATAATAGAGACTTGTGATCAATGAGGAAAACCCCCAGGTAATGTATGCTATACCATTTATATTTTCAGGACAGTAATTTTTAATTAAAAACTCATTAAATTATTACAAGATTAAACTTATGAAATATGGATGAATAGTAAAATTCAACATACTGTAAAACTCAGGTTTTTTAAGATGTAGCGTATCTAATCCCTGAACAGGTATAAGACAATAGCTACAACAATAAAACTGTATTATTTCTCCCTGTTCACTACAAAACAATTATTTTTGTCTCATTTCCTGCATTGACCTTTACAGAAATGAAATAAAATGACAATTATCACACACCTTGTTCATGTTGCAGATTTGCTCACAATATCAAGTGGGAGATAATGCTAATAAAAGTTATGAGTAATGCTGGGAAAATTCAAAGGAAGATGAATTTCCTTTTCTTGATTTACCCTATGGATGGGTTATAGAGCTGTTATGCCTTTAGGGTTAAAAAATCACTCATTTCAGTGTTGCTGAAGAACGTGTTAATGAGATGGAGTCAATATCTATCACGGGTTTACTGCCTGTGGACTACACCAAGAACCCACTTGGCTACTCTCTAACGAGCCAAAAGAGGAGCTCCAGAAGTCACTTCCTTGGGAGAAAACTCACACATTTAGGGGACCAATCCTACAGTACATGTGGATATAGTTAAATTGATGGAAATTTTTGTAAGTCTGAGTGATGGTAGAAGAAACTGGATCATTACTAATGAGCACGCTCTCGGAAAAGAGGACTTTTCTACACAACCAAGCAGATTAATATACTTTCCCATTCTCTGCTTTTTGCACAGTATGTGTTCATCTGTCCAGAAACTGATCATTAGGCAAAAACTATGTTCATTCCTTGATCAGATCATGCTGGGAACAGAGCCAAGTGTGTTACTTCTTTAAAAGACAGTAGGGAATTGAACTGAGCTCATAAGAAACCCAGTGTTCTTCTATTTTTCCCAAACCCCATAGGATCTTTCTATTTCTTAAACATCTGGGGTTTTTACAATAAACTGTTATGACAACACTTAAAATCTAATGTAGACTCTATGAACTGACAAAAGAAAGAATAGACTAAAAGATTTAAACAAAGCAAATAGCAGAAACAAGTGTTTGTCATTTTACTGAAGATTCTCCCGAACTTTAAAATTGTGAAGATCTACACAGTATCCTAAAAAGCTCTTAATGTGTAAGCATATCAAATTAAAGAAAAACAGACAGGATAAAAACATTAAAGAAGATAAAAGGTCTCTGTTTAATTTTTGAACATTTTTGTGTCTGGATAGGCTCAACAGAAGAAGAAGCAGAATCGGAACAGGAAGAAAGAGACATTTAACTTCTTGACAGAAATAAAAGTTGTTTGGTTTCCAAAGCAGCACTGTCACTTTTAATGATGACCATATATTGCACCTTTACTCTCTTCTATATTATGAACTCAAAAGACTGAATGGAGTAATTCTAGGTGAAGTACTATTTCAGAGAGCACTTAATTCAAATTAAGTATTTCAAACATGGTAGAAATCCAGAAAACATGATCCAATTTACATAAGCTGAGGTTCCAGATGGAAAAAGCATAATTTGTTGATATCTACATATATAATCACCTTAGCTACTAAAGTTTTTTAAACATTGTTTGACTTCTTTTCTGCTTTCTGCAGCATGAACATATTGCTTATATATCAGTTCATGGAAAATGATACTGTTTGCAAAAAATTTTGGACTTTTCAATAAATTTTATTGTTGCTGCTTTTTCTGCAAAATTCTGATAGATTTTTACACTATTTTGAAAAACAAGCAGACATATTACAAACTGATACAAAAAATGTATCTGTGGACTCTTTTTATATTGCCCAAACAACTGAACATTTGAATTAAAAAAAGGATATTAGTTTTACACAAACTGTGTGAATTCTTTCTGCTATCATAAAATTTCTTTCTTGAAAAAAATTATTGTACATGTGGATTTCCTTGTGTGTACAACTGATATAGGCGGAACAAATGCTAATTTCAAAAACCATTCGAAATTTAGAGAATCATCTCCTTTTGTGACTGTTGCCTTAGGGTTTTCATGAATTTGTAGATTTTTATACTTCTAGGTAGTTTCTCACATATAGCATAGCTTGTA
>JAWWMP010000041.1:39658310-39707708 GCA_035047865.1 Dendrocincla tyrannina | reverse complement strand
GACGTCACCCCGGTGCGCCGCGCCCGGAGCGCGGTGGCGGCGGTGGTGGTGATGGCGGCGGCGTGGCGGGGCGGGCCCGGGCCCGTGGCGGGCGAGCGTGGCCCGGGGCCCGGTAGAAAGCGGCGGTGGAGGCCCGTCCTGCTGCGCAGCGTCGTGGGCAGCCTCCAGGAGGGTGAGTAGGGGCCGCTGGCGCGCCTAAGGCCGCTTCGAAGGACACTCGAGTCCTCGGCCCCGCTCGGAGCGGGGCCCAGCCCCGCAGCCTTACCCATGGGCCCGGGGGCTCCCGGGGCTCGGGGTGCAGACCCTGCGCCTGGCGGGGCCGCTTCGGGCTGGGCAGCGACGGCGCTCTGGGTTGGGACTCACTCTGCAGGGTTTTTTTCCATAGAAAGCTGTACACTTAAACATATTTGAAAACAAGTTTGGGCTATTGATAAGTGGTTATGAATATGTAGAAAATTAATAGGAAAAAGAACATCGGCTTCAGCAACACTTTCTTGAATTTGCAACTTTGGAGAAAGACTTGAAAGTTACGAGTAATTTGACTTCCCTTTAGAAACTGGTTTGTTAGTGAATATTATGAAATTCTTAAACTAATGCAATAAAAAGAACATATTAGGAAAAGAAAATCATGTTCTGCCTCAATTTTGGTGAATTCTATGATTGAGACTGAAACGGCCATTATTTGTTGTTTCCTTTAAGGCTAAATGATTCTGTGTTACGGCATACCTTTGAAGCTGTAGAAAAGTTCTTTCTGGACACGTGTAGAGAGAAAGTAGTAGCCATAAAATAGTATTTTTTAAGTGAAAAGATGTAATGGATTATTAATATAGCATAATATAGTGATTTTTAGTGACTTTTTTCCCCGTGTCACTGGAGCCGCAGACTGCTGCCAGTATTATTGTCAGTGTCTTCCTGAGACTACCTTTAGGAGCTTACTTTGGAATTTATTTTGATGTTGCTTACGAAGCTATCAAAAGTAAAGAAGTTAGATGTTAATACTTCTTTTCACTGGGTTCAAAAAGCATTGGCAAAGGTGTATAATGTTGAGAAGTAGCAATGTTTGCAATGTTCTCAGGTTCAGGCAATAATTTTCAGTAAATCTGTACAAACTTCATTGCTACTGTAGGGAACAGATTAATAATTTCCTTGAATTTATGGCTGGTCCTTATAAAAATTGACACACATTTTTCCATTTTGGAAAGAAAATGGATTGAAATTGTCCTGACAGCAGCTGAATGTTTTGGTACTACTTGAGTGAAGGTATATTTAATTCCCTTTTTCTTACGTTTTCAGGACGAGGATTTGCATTTCAGAGGAAACAGAAGATTGAAAGACAATACAGAAAATTATTGAGAAAGGGAAGAAAGGTCCGTTCACAACAGGATGATCAGTTTACTGATACCTATCCAGAGCACTTGAAACATCTTTACCTCGCAGAGGAAGAAATGCTTAAGAAACGACGCAGGACACCAGGGGATTCAGTGTTATCAGAAGAAAAGCTTAATAAAGCAACAGAGTAAGTTTTTAAATTATGTCTTTAAAAACAAGTCATTTTTTCAGCTTTCAATTGTTTAAAGAAATAATTTAGATTTTATGTTCTATGTGGACTTCAGTGTGGTGATCTGCTTTACTAAAAATGCATTAGGTCTGAAATATTTTTCCTGATAGTTAGGAAAATGAATCTCAGTGTAACTAGTTTTTTACTTGAGATGATGAGACATCATTGCACAGTATTGCCACAAGGTGGAGATGAGAATAAAGCAATTTTTTTGTTTTCTCCAGAAGAGAGTGGTATTTTTAAATGAAATTATGAGCAAATACCTCTCTTTGGTTTTGATCATTTGTTTGAATCTCCTTGATGCTGATGGCTACTTTTCAACTTCTTGTAGTGCAAGTGATAGAGTAATCCAAAACTTAGATTGTGAACAGCCTAAATATCTGGCAAAGCTTGTATTTTTTAAGTGTGAAATGTCTTTGCTACTACACTGTTTATGTAATGACTTTGCTGTAAATCGGAAAAAAAAAATCAAAACTAAATAGTCAGAAAAATCCACTCAAAGTAGTGTGACAGTAAATACCAGACAAATGGCACTGGTCTTCTTCTGTTTTCCTTTGTAAAAGATGCATGGGCAGTCTTTTATATTGCAGCCTGGAAGGAGCATAATTGTAGTTCTTTATTTCACAACACTAAGGACAATAGTGTACTTCTCAGGACCTAATTTCAGAACATTAATATGCCATCTCATTCAAGAAGAAACTTTTAGAAAGGCATTGTTACTACAGTGCTTTTTCACCTTGCTGTGTCAGCCTCACTTCTCTGGCAGGCAGTCTGCCAACAGTTGGCTGTCCTCATATCTCTGCAGTTGCACCTACATGTTGAAACTAGAAAAAGACAATACAGCTGTAAGCTAGGACATTCATTTTTTCTAGCTCTGAAGAGCTTGCTTGATGGGGAAAACTACTGTAGGCACTCTTTGAACTGCATGTGAAGATCCAGCAGGTAAGATATATGTGTTAAGTAAAAGTTGTGTGCAGTTCGGTTTTTGGTGCATTTGGCACTACAGGAGTTCAGTTTGTTGTATTTTCATGCTGAATGCTCACTACATGGTGTGAAATGGTGTTGGGTATGGTGTAAGCGTGGTGCAAATAGGTCTGTGTACAGTGTAGAAGGATGAGTCTTCTGAAATCGGTATTTGTAATTAACTTCCCTGAATATGCAAAAAACAGTGGAAGACTGCTGTGATTCTGCAGTGGCTGTGGGATATATGGTTATGTCTGCTTGATGACAAACAGTGTCTGAAGTATATGTAGTACTTTTTCTTACAGGTCAGTTGTGGCTGAAGGAAAGTTTAAGAAGAAAACATCCAATCAGAAGGCCAAAGAAGAGTATGAGAAAATAAAAGCTGAGCGTGCTAGAAAGAAAGAGGTAAATCTTAAACAGAGTTCTTTCTTGATCTTAGACAAAGACTAGATTAATAACATTTCTACCTGCCAGTCTCCCAGACGGGACAGTAGGAGAATAATACAGGTATTACTACTCTTTCACTCTTTTTCAACTTGACAGTAGTATTCAGCCATGCAGATGTTCAGAGTATCATTCTCTTTGTTCTTACTCTTTTTGTCTTGCAGTTGCAGTTAGCAGGATTTTATTGTCAGTTGGTACATCAAGAAAAGCTTAGAGCTTGATCTAATATAATTCCAGGATTATATTAGACCTCTTAACAATGTCATCATCTTGTGATGAAAAATAAAATATCCATCCTATTTCTTATGATGTTGCCATAATGCAGTCTTCATTTTACCTTTTTTATGTATTTTAACCAGTAGTGAAACAACTAATGTAATAGTATTTGTGGCCAAAATCTTTAGTAATTCCCCTCATTTTGATTTAATGGGATTTATTTTTACAGGATATTAATGTTAATATTATCATTGTTGAATAACTCACTTGAATTATTGATTTGAAAGATCCTTATTTAACTAGTTTTGTTCTCTCCCAGTACATTGTTTGTTGCCCTGTAAAGTGGCACACAGTGTAACATGTAACATGCCTTGCATATCTTGGTCCTATCTCTCTCTCCCATGCAGATGTGTCCAGTATCCTGGCACATCTACATTGTCAAGACATTTACGTGGGAGCTGCCTCGATTTCTTGCACTCAAGAGGAGAAAGTGGGGAATTTTTTGCTGTTTTGTCATTGAAGGAGAACAGTCAAGGAGCACATTTTGCAGAAGGGAAATGGTATGCATTGTAGCAACAAATCTTATTGTAGGAAAACTTGCCTAAAACTTCAAGAGAAGAGTCTATATAATGTGTTTTGATGGCAGTATGTGCTAAAAGAACACCCTGATGAAGCTTTTAAGAGTAATGGTATTTCTAATGTCAGTACAATACCTAATTGTCATTATCTGTACAAAACCAAATTTTATTGCTTATAGATATCTTCATAGCCATAGAAGATATGTAATGGTATCATAATTGTATATCTGTATTTAATTTCAGGAAGCAGAAAAAAGAAAACAACAAAGAGAAGAAGCTCAACGGTTGTACAAGCAAAAGAAAATGGAAACTTATAAAATATTGAGTAAGAAGACGAAAAAAGGACAGCCAAATCTAAACTTACAAGTAGAGTTTCTTCTTCAGAAAATACAGCAAAATACATAAACCTCTGCATATATTTGAGTATAATGGACATTTTATTAAATTATTTTTAATAAATAATGTCATTTTGCTTCCATATTACTTTTGTTATCGGTTTGATTTATTTCATCAGTCCAGTAGTGATATATTAATCCTGAAAATATGTATACTATGCTGAGAGTGAGAGAGATTTGGTACTTTGAAAATAAATGGTCTGTATTTCTAAACTTAAATTCTATTAGCTACATAACATTGTGAATTCAAAATCAGTGGCGCCTAGAACCATCTGAACATAAATCTAACACGTCCTGCAATTGTGAGTACTAAAATTACACTTAATTGAGTGATACATGCAACATACTTGATATCTCATGAACTGCCAGTTCTAGGAGTGTGATTTGTGTGCTCTTGGATAGGGTTTGGCACATGAAAACAAAGGACATACGCTATACTTGGTTGGCTATTATTTATCATTTTCCACAAAGCGTGAAATTTACCAAAGGGCCAAAAATGGTTTAAATGTAAAAAATATTGTGGACTTGACGTATAATTTGTGCTTAGTGATTTTTACTTTGGTGATTTATTTTCATAATCTTAAGTATGACTATGGCTGTGGTGGATGAGGTAGATGTGTTGAGGCTTTGCTATGCTGAGCACGTCAAGTTTAAATATTTGTTCTTTGTGATGTATTTAGAAAAAGAATTCTTTTAAACCTGAATTTGTAGATGCAGTTAGTATCTTTGGTCTAATAAAATGAAAGCATTCTTCATAAGTCTAATAAGTTTACGGTAACACAAGTTAACTATTTTCCATAAGTTTATACAGGAGAATAATACTGTATATTTTCCTCTATTTCAGTCTACTTTGGCAGCCAAGAAATAATACTGAGGTTTTTTTCTGCATAGAATAAAGGTTAGATAGTAAAGGAATATATTGGAAGAAATTTCTTAGTACGTGTTTCATGAGATTTGCAATATGTTTACAGTATTGCAGTGCTATTTGTAGTATTACATTATTTCATTTAGTAGTTGATGTCAACTGCAAAAAAAGTCCACTGTTAAATGAAGAATGCTTAGGAGTTTGAGTAGGCTAAAACATTACTCATGTCAGTATCCTGAGGCTTTTTCCACCTCATAATACTTCTAGCAAGACTTTGAATCCCCATGCTGTAATGTCATTTGGAAAAACTGAACACAAGGCATAAGCTACTGCACCAACAGAAAATGTGGAAGCTTTTCCTGGAACACACATGTCCGTTCTATGAGAAAAAGGGAGTGTAAATTTGACATGCTTATTCTGTGTTAGACTTTTTCCCTCTCTTGTTTTGGTATAGAGAGGTTCTTATTCTAGACTGTCAGCTTTTATTTTAAAAAATAAAAACTACAGGTATTTGCATTTATTATTTTTGAGGGGTTTTTTTATCAGAAGGGCAAAAGACTTGAAACATTAGCTTGGTGTAATGTTTAAATAACATGAATATCTTCAATGTGAATTCATGCTTCTTCCATTTTTTGTTCACCTGTGTCTGTTACCCTGTACGATCTCCATGATGCTGAAATGTGAAAAAGAGGAGCGTAAGTCCTGTTGCTGTTCCCTCTTGTTTTATAGTCACATGCACAGCTCTCTTTAGCAGTTTGTTTTGTATTCTCTGGAAGCCTGCTGATCTCAAGTGCTGATGGCTTTGCAGTATATCATCTGAGTTAGATGAAGTGGAAGGGATAGAGCCGCACAGTTTGAAATTTCATTCTTGTATATATGCAGAGTTGTATAGTTGGTGAATGCAGGCAACTTACCACGTGTCTTTTTTTCTTTTCCTATTTTGTTATAGACCAGTGAAGCTGTGAATCTGAAAGAAAGTGCAATATGTTTGTTTTCTTTTTGGTTCCAGTGAATGGAACTGAGGCTTTCCTTGCTTCTTTTGCAAATAACTTCCTGGGAAATCATAACAGTCATTTAAATGGATCATCTCATTAAGTTAACTTTGACAGCACAAGGACTTTCTTACCCCATACCCATCTGGAAAGAATTGTTTTCCTTGCCACAAATAGGAAAAAACAAAAACTTTGATCTGTGAAGTTACTAAGGCTTTGGTAATGTGGGACAGTGTAGGCTTTGGATTTTTTTATGTTTACAGTCTGGTAAATTGTGCCTTCACTAAGAATTCGGTAAAGAATATGAAGTTAAAAATTTGATTCTTAGTGTCTGTTTCTGCTTTCAGAAGGTAATGTTTTGAATCATTAAAGAATTTAGAAGCAGTTCTAAATGGATTAATGTACAGAAGTGTTGTGAGCATAAGGAAAATGGAAAGGCACATCACTTAAAATTAGTGAAGACAAGACCTCTGAAATACCAATTTCCATAGAATTTTTGTTACTTCATGCGTGCCTTCTGGAAAATTCTGATTGGATAGTTAATAATGAACTGAGGGCCATGCAGCTAACTTGCTGACTTCTCTAAAGAGAGACCTTTATGGGATGTGGAAAAGAAAAACTAAAAGTCTTAAGTAGTTCAGTCTGAATTCTTGGTAAAATAATTTTTGGTCCATTCATAAAGCTGCTGTGTAACTGGACCTACAACAAACTGCTCTCTACCTTTTATGTATAGCTTTGTCTTGAACTTTGTTTTCTTCTGTGTAGTTTTTGATTGATAGCAATTTCGATCATCACGTCTGGATTTATGTATTTTCCCCTAAAAAGGTTATTCCTATATTTGTATCTATTTTTTAAATATCTTACTATCAACCCAGCTGAGGAAACACAACACATGTTTGTTAAGAAACTGTATTTGAGGATCCCACTTTGTGGATTAAAAAGGAAAACAAATATAAATTAAACTAGCTGCTTTGCAGATTTAATTAGTCAATGCTTGCTCACTAGAAAATGTATGTGCTGGTTTTGGCTGGGGTTGAGTTAATTTTCTTCACAGGGGCTGGTCCATGACTATGTCTTGCATTTTGCTGAACACAGTGTTGATAATATATAGATGTTTTTGTTGTTGCTGAGCAGGGCTTGCGCAGAGCCAAGGCCCTTGTACTGCCATGCTGGCAAGGAGACTGGGGGTGCCTGGGAGGTTGTGAGGAGGCACAGCCGGGACAGGTCACCCCAACTGACCATGTAGTGAAAGGCTCTCTGAGGCACAAAAAGTAGTAAATAAAAACAATAATCAGGGAATTCCTGAAATAGTTTTTTTTTAGCAACTGAAGGTAGTTTTGTTTGTCCTGTTTTAAGAATAAATATATCACTCCACCCTTCTTAACGTTTTCTGTAGTCAGTGAGGATGCTGTCAAGCAGCAAATAGCCTCATCTGAACATAAATCACAGGTATCGCTCCTAGAGATACATACCTATCCATAGGAGTTCATGGTAGCTAGTTCTAAGGTAGCTAGACTTCTAGAAATGTCTTGTGTCTTGAAGAAGCCTTTGCAAGTGTCATTTGCCAACATTTAAAATTCGTGATTCACAGTGCAGTTCTGTTAAAATTTAGAGAGAGTAAAAAATAGTAAACTATCCTTAGCTAGTAACTAACTATCCTGTTATAGTATAACATCCTATGAATGCATCACACACAGCTGACTAGGACAGGGCAGTAGGGTACTGTGTTCTGCAGCCACTTTTGAGCAGGGAGATGTTAATCTTATTATAGTGATTTCTCTCTCCCTAAATTTATTTTTAGTATTTTTAGTTCAAGAGTAATGATTTGCTACAAGGCAGGTTATTTTCTTTTTCCTTGCTTTTTTCCTTTTTCTTGTTCCTTTTTTCTTCCCTTCCCCCCTTCCCCCGCTTCTGTGCTATAATGAAGTACAAGGACTTAAGCTGCCAATGGCAGATGGAATGTACGTAACCTACAGTTGCTGCCATGTCACTTTGATCTAAAAGTCAAAGGTATGCTGGCACAAAGTTAGAAATAATTCTTCTGTTTAACACTTAAAAAAATTAAAACTGTACTGTGTAGTATGTTTTTGCTCAATGCCCAACAGAAGTTGTTGGATTGTTTTAAGAAGACCAGGGTGGTAAAACTTGTACAGTAGCAAGACAATGCTAGATTATGGAAAGACCTTAATTTTTTTATCATTCAGTTGTTAATATTTGCATTCAATTTATTATATTGTCCATTTCTGTTAGATCAAATATAATGTAAAATAAAGGAATACACTTCCTTTCAAAATACAATCCTATATGGAATGCTTATCAATTAATTTTTTAATTCATTCTTAGTTTCAAGGACCAGTGATAGATTTGTATGTGGAAGTATCCACTAGAGTAGTGAGGCTGTTGCTGTTAAGTGCTTGTTTCTCCAAGAGCTGCATATGCTAATTTAGTGTTTATATTAAACAGTCTTCAGGCTGATACATTTTATCATTCCTACCTACACCAGTTTGGGGTTTCTCCCTTATGACAGGACTGCTGTATTTTTGTTGAGGATTTTCCAGGGAGGAATGGGAGGAGCTGCCCTCCACAGATGGCCATCTCATTGGCAGGAAATTCATCTGGTCTCAGCACATAGGATTTATTGTGCATGTACAAGCTCTACATTCAGTGAGCATGCAGTGTACCTGATCTGGCCCAGACTCATCAGGTTTATGGCAGGAAGCTCTACAGCTGATCTGCACAGATACTGAGCATTTGAAACTTCTAGAAATTTTGCTGCGTATTTACATACATGGCACAAAATTAGCTTTCTCAGCATCCCTGAGTGTTTGCAACACATCAATCAAGTCTGTGTCCACACTACTGGGTATTGAACAGTTATTTGAAAATGTGTCAGCTCATCAAACTTCATCAGACAGCATTATGGGAAACAAAAAGTCCACTAACACCATATATTTCATAATCCTATATGTTAGTAAATTAAAGCCAGGCATTTTTTTTTCATAAATGCAGTTCCTTTTGCTTCAATGTCCTTGTTCAGTTTGCATCTTATTTCCTGATGATTGTTAAAGATCCCCCAGAATTCTGCACTTAGAATCATGGAACATATATCTGCTGGAGGTATAGTGTCTCTTCTCAGATATAAAGCTGTAATATGTGATATTTTGTATTCCACTGTAATTGTGAATGTGGGATTTTGTCTTCTCAAGAAATAAGTTATAATTTCTACTTGTGAATACAGCACATACATTTCATTCTCCAAAGACAATGCTGTGAAAGTTTTTTTTAATGCTGTTTTGATTTTTCCAAATAATTGTCCATCTGTAGAAATTGTAGGTATAAAAAGCATAAGTTCATACTGTGTCACAATTTTGACTGATATTCATGATTTTATTTCTTCTACTTATTTTATTTTGGTGGGGTTTTGTATTTTTTCCTTACAGATAAGATAAATAAAGCTGGTATCTTCAGTGGAAAATAGTATTTGTGTTTAATAAGGTAGACTGGGTCCCTTTCAAAGCAACCTGGTATGCAGGAAAATACATTTAGTGGTTGACAAACCATGCGCATTAAAATATCAACTTACTTGTAGTGTATTTTTGATAATTGTTGTATAGGTGTCAATACACTGATTTGTGCTGGAGGTCTGAAAACACGGAACTACTTGACATACACTATTCTCAAGATTAAAACAAAGAGGATGTAATTTTCACACCCATGTCAACAGCTGTAAATACTGGTCTGATTAGCAGGCAATTCCTTAAGATAGTCACTTTTAATTTTAAAACCATGTCTTGTCAATGTTATTTTAAAACCAATTATATACATCACTGTGTGGTAATTTCAGTTTCTAAACCGGCAAGAGTATGAGCTGTTGCTCCTGGATCCTTACAGTATTCTGCTCTGAAGGCAGTTGAAGGCATGCTGATAAATTGCCTTTCCACTAAAAGCAATAAATCATGCCAAAATTTCCAAACATTTTGTATTAACAAATATTTTCTTTGGACGCGAAGGAAGGGAAGAAAACACAGTTACAATATACACAGGAACACCTTCCACTTCTGCATCATACTTTGTAGCAGAGCAAGTTATACTATTTTTGGCTGCACAGGTGGGGACAGGACAGCTCTTCCAGCACACCTCCTCACTCCTGTCTCTGTTCAGAAGAAGCACACTTAGGAATGGACTTCATCTCCAATCAGTGGGGCTTGAGCACATGCTTGAATTTAATAATATGAAATAAGAGAAATAAAAAGGGAAAATAAAAAATTACCTCTTCCTTCCTCTTACCTCTTATCCTGTTTTGTTGGGTTTTCCCTTAAGTTGCAGCCTAAATCTTAGAATTTTTATTTATTTCTGGAAGAGTAGGATATTTTCTTTGTTTTTGTTTGGTTGATTTTGGTTATTTTTTTTCCTTACGGGAAGAACCAGAAGAAGATCTGGAGAGCTACAGGCTTAACAGTTTGACCTTGATGCCAGAGAAAGTCATGGAGCAGATCATCCTGAGTGCCATCACACAGCAGGTGCAGGAAAACCAGGGGATCGGGCCCAGCCAGCACAAGAGCATGTGAGGCAGGTCCTGCTAGACCAAGCTGATCTTACGCTACGACAAGATGATGTGCTTAACAGATATGCGAAAAGCTGTGGATGTTACCTAGCTGGACTTTAGCAAAGCTTTTGATGCTGTCTTCTGCAGCATTTTCCTGGAAAAACTGTCTTCCCATGGCTTGGATGGTTAAACTGTTTGCTGGCTAAAAAAAACTGGTGAGATGGCTGGGCCCAGAGAGTGGTAGTGAATGGAGTTATATACAGCTGATGGCCAGTCACTGGTGGTGTTCCTCAGAGCTCAGGATTGGAGCCAGTTTTGTTTAGTATCTGCATCAGTGACCTGGATGAGAAGATCAAGGGCACGCTCCATCAGTTTGCAGATGATACCTCAGTGGGTAGGAGGCTTGATCTGCTGGAAGATAGGAAGACACTGCAGAGGGTTTTGGACAAGCTAGGTCGATGGGCTGAGGACAACAGTATGATAAGGCAAAGTGCCAGTCCTGCACTTGGGTTGCAACAACCCCATGCAGAGCTACAGGCTGAGGGAAGAGTGGATGGAAAGTGGCCCAGCAGTCTGGAAAAGGACCTGTGGGTACTGGCTGACAGCCGACTGAACGTGAACCAGCAGTGTGCCCAGGTGGCCAAGAAGTCCAATGACATCCTGACTTGGATCAGAAACAGTGTGGCCAGCAGGACCAGAGGAATCCCTCTGTACTTGGCACTGGTGAGGCCACACCTCGAGTTCTGTGTCCAGTTCTAGGCCTCTCACTAGAAGAAAGACATTGAGGTGCTGGAGCAGAGAAGGCAACGAAGCTGGTGAAGGGACTAGACCACAAGTCCTCTGAGGAGCGGCTGATGGAGCTGGGGTTGTTCAGCTGTGAGAAGAGCAGGCTCAGTGGAGACCTTATTGCTCTCCAGAGCTGCCTGAAAGGAGGTTGTAGCCAGGGGGTGGTCAGGCTCTTCTCCCTCTTAACAAGTGACAGGACAAGAAGAAATGGCCTCAAATTGCACCAGGTAATGTTAAGATTGGATATCAGGAAAAATGTCTTCACCAAATGGTATTTTACATGAAAGCTTTAAATGTCAAGTAAATTCTGAATATTGTTCATAACTTCAACATTCACAACTGATGAAATGTTAAGGTTTTTTGACTAAAGGTAAACCTACACTTAATACTCTGTGTATAAAGAAAACAAATTTGCTGAATTCCTTGGTTCTGAAAGGTACAGGTATTCTACAACAGTAACATGTAGTCACAACTTTCATAGTAGGACCCTTAATTTTTTAATATTTTCAGCTTTCTGAAGATTCTTGGGTTGTATTGTAAACTCTTTTGCAGTAGGTCATTACTTCCCTTGGATTTGGATTCACAAACCAAAAACATGGGTATGGTGATGTTTGCATATTTACTACGTAAGGAAAAACTTGTAACTGAAAGAAAAAAAAAAGGGAAAAAAATAGGAATCAGAAGTGAGTTTAACCTGAAACGTTAGGTACGACTGTCATAGATTTTTTTATTTCCTGAGAAGGTCATTTGGCAAATGTAAATTTAAGCTACCTCACGCCTTTAGCAGCTCTAAAAAACACATACCATTATGAAACAAAACAACAAAAAAACCCCAAAAGCTAGAAGTGTCTTTGTCAGTTTGCATTAGGTATCTCTCAGAACAGTGTAGTCTCCTAAAACCTCATGAAATTAATGCAGAAACTCTTCAACCTGTGGTATAAGAAATGTGAGAACAAATGATCAGTGTACAACTTGTTGGCAGTTTGAACTATTACCTAATATGTTTGGGCTATTATTCCTGCTCCACCAAAATCTAATTTGTACATAAGACTGAAGACTTTTGCATCTGTTATCAATTGCAGATTAATTACAGGATGAAAAGCTTTTCATTATCATTTAATTTCATTGTCTTTTAGTTTCAGTTCTATAGTAGTATTAATAAATTGTAAATAGTTCTTTGCAGAGAGTAGCAGAGCTACTGTATGAGAAAGAGGCTTATTCTGAAGTGAGTTTGGCATTAGATATAAGGAAGATGCCATCCTTACAGTGGTGGAGGACCAAAGAAGTGTATTTTCTACTTCTCTAACAGGCACAGAACAGGGTCTCATTCTTCTTCCTGGCTTGGGACAAAAGCATTTCCCTAAACTGTTTTTTCTTCTTGAATATATTAAATGTGCACTTCCTCGTAAGCTTATATTTTTTAATGGTTTGTGACACATCACAGTAAAGTTTGGGGCCTGACAGAAAAAAAGGGGATGGAAAGCACAGACAGTTGGAGAACTGGTAACAACTCTGTGTTTCTTAGTGTAAACAATATTCAGCATATATGAACCGCCGTTTTACAAAAATGGTGCATATACCTGAAATAAGTAATTTAATGGAGAAGCTCACATCTACAGAACTTATTTTGTTCTAAGCCTTTTAGGATAGTTCTTTCAGAACCCAGGATATTTCTTTCAGTTTAAATCAGGGTTGCCATTGCAAATAACTAAATAATCTCAACTGAAAAAGGAAAAGAAAAAAAAAAGTAGAACATACTTTTCTTTAGTTTACATATGGATAATAAATACTACAAAGTAAAGAGTTATTTATTACCAAAAGTCAGTGTTGTAATCTGTTTTACATTTATTTTAAATATTTAAACTAATTTCAGATTTTTTATATTTAAAGAACCCAAACCACTCTGAAATTTAAGTTTTTGCCTGGTGCCAAATGGATTTGGATGTTTCCCAAGTAAGGTCACAGAGTCACAGAATATTCTGAGCTGGAAGGGATCCACAAGGATCATCCAGTCCAGCTCTTAAGTGAATGGCCTGTACTGGGATTGAACCCGTGACCTTGGCATTATTAGCACCATACTCTAACCAACTGAGCTAATCTCAGGGTTTCTATAGCAACAGGAAACATATTATGAAAACAATATTAAAACATTTTTAAACATTTCATATTGTGGTTATCTAGCTGCAGAAAATAATATCAAATACCTGTCACCGTTTCAGCTGAGCTACTCCACAAAAAAAGATGGAAACAAATAATTTGCAGCACCCATGCTTCCATTAGTACTGTGTGTGTGCATGCACTTTTCAGGCGCTCTTCTTGTTCTTGCTTGAAAAAGCCCACTGGGTGGAGGCATGGAGCTACGTTTCATCAGGAGGCAGCCATTCGTATATTAGCGAGTGTAAGAGCGGAAGGGACATTAAGATCGAAACCTGATAGCTCTGTTTAATGAAGCTTTTAAGACTTACTTGTTATTTGAAGTTGCACACATCTTCCTTAAAACCTACTGATTATAATAGAAACCTTTTTGTGAACTGCTCAGATGTCTCTCTTATTTTTATGCTGTTCAGTTACAATTTCTGCCATATCCTGCTGATTACACAAACAATCCTGCAACAGTTGCATGTGTGTTTATTCTTCCTAAGCTACATAGAAGGAAACCTGAAGCCTTGCAGTACGAGTCTTTAGTAAATTTACTTTAATAATTTTTTTACTCTTATGAGAGCTGATTGCCATTTTATCAATATTTTTTGCTTAATGGGGGCCCCAAAGCTGAGCAAGGCTAACTGTTATACAAGCCACTGTGCATTGCAAATGCCTTGTTTTCTACTACATTACACACTTATCCAATGCTAAATAAGATTCTTGGCCACAACTTGTCAATTTGTCATGTGAACTTGCTGCATGGCTAATGGAATCAGTGAACAACTCTTCTTGCAACAGAAAGTAATCACAACCCCACAGCTTCCCTGGGCTTGGCTTTCTCCTGCAGGTGCTGCCAGCTGTGGGTGGGCATTCTGGTTGTGCCAGTGACACAGACAGCTCAAATGCTTTTAGCCATGTGAGACCCTCCTCCAGGGGACCAATCTGAAATGCCACAGGGGATGTGCCTGCATTCACCTGCACTGCTTCAGCTGAAGGAGTTGCTTCAACAGGGCCAGTGTCCTCGCAGACAGAACTGGCAGTGAAGGGCCAAAAGGAGACTATTTGACATCCATTACATACATATATAGGGATTTTTAATGGAGCACTGTGAGGTGCTGGGATTTGATAGTTTCTGCCTAATCTGCATTTCTGGGCCTTGGACACACTTTCAGCCCAGAACCTCTCTGTCAGCTGTAATGGTAGTGACATCTGCCAGTGACTGTTCTTCTGTTGATGTAGCTCAAAACAATTTTGTGTAATGTCTTCTCTGCAGAACTGCAGGGGAAAGAAAAACAAAGTCAAATGAGACCTAGTTAGAAGCTTGACAAATATCTTCATAGTCAGCTCTAGTTAGTGGAGGCATAAGTACCACAAGGTCAGACTTTGTAATTTTGTCTATAGATGCCTATTCGGTGCTCCGTGTTCCTGGGAAATGCTTGTAGAAGGTCTCTGGAGGAACTGCAATTACTAAGTGGAGTCTCGGCAAATATTGACCTATCTGTGAGACAAGTCAGTGCCCCAGGGTCAGCCCATGTGACTGCTGTGCTGATGCAGTACTATTATGCTTCCTTTTTGGGCTGGTTCACTTGGGCATTTTCAGCTGGGCACAAAGACAGTCTGCAGTCAGGATAAATGCACGTTTAAAGTACAAAAGCAGAAATTTATTGATTAACATGAGAGTGATAGCTAGAAGTTAATAAGCTGTTAGTCTAAATAACTTGTTGTGCCCACAACCTCTTGTGTGAGGAATCTTCGCTGGGAGGCTGGAATCAATTAGAATGAGTTGGACACCACTACACATCCCCTCTGCTTCAATGTGCTGTCTGCCACCAGCTGCATCAACACTGCCAGTTGGACCCAATACTTCACAGCTAGCTCCAAACTGAACAGACTAGCCCAACTAACCTCCCTGCTGTTTTACCATTAGACCTTAAAACTTCTGTGTGCTGTCATTTTCTCTCTTGTATCCCCCAGTGTGACTTTCGCCTTTTCTGTCACTTTACAGACCTTCTCACAGCACTTCCATGGCAGTTTAAGCCAAGGTTACTAGACATGGGTGTCTCATGAGACCCAAGTCTTGGATGACCAGTCCACTGGAAAGAGGCCTTTGGATGGGGTTAGAGAGGGAGGGTTTCAGCCTGCGCACTGACCCATGCAAAGGTGGTTCCTTCCTCTGGAGAATTAAATTAATATAACCTATTCTGTTGCTTTTCACAACTCAGTGTGAATTACAAAAAAATCACAATTTTTTGTTGCTTTATGTCACTTTGGATCATGGAAGCGGTGTTTTCATCCAGGTCAGGGTCCTCTGTATTCAAGTTCAGGGGTGGATCATATGATGTGATACCTGGTTCTCCTAACCCAAGTCCCATTCATCTTTGCCCCTGACATTCCTATTTGCCTATTCCTCTGGCCTGCCTAGGTCTGAATCAAAGTCCTGCTTTTGAGCATGTTGATTTGTATCCCCAGTTTGGTCTCCAGATCAGTAATAAATATGTCAGACATGACAGGTCCCAAGATAGACTCTTGTGTTACTCCATTTGTCACCAGCTCCAAGTAGCACCCCATGACTCCAGTCATCCAGCAAGTTCTTACCCATGCAGTAACCTGTTTAGGAATATTTAATTTTATTTTATTTAAATGTAAATATGCAATGTATATCTCATTTTGGTTTTTCCTCAAGTAGTGAGTAGAAATATTTGTTGAAAATTTCCTGAAATAGCATGGATAAGATTTCATTTGTGCTAAATAGACCTCAAATGAATTTTATACTCCTTACTGTCAGCTATAGAACTTTCTTGTTATCCTTTAATTTCCTCTATTGATTTTCTATGATTTCTTATTGATATTTATTTCACTATCCTTTCTGTTCTTTTGAACACAAAAAGGATTTTTTTTATTAATCTGTACAACACTGTGATGTATATATGTAATAAAAATGAAAATGTAGAGGTACTAATTTATGTGCATAAATTCATCTCATTATTGAAAAAATTAGCATCATAGAAGAGGCAGTGATACACCACATACAAATAGCAATAGCTGTTATACTTTATACTTGTTACACACCTAACAATCCTGAAGTATAAGAATATTGTCACAAGTATTTTTTCCTATTTTCTAAAGTCTACTATGTCGCCCTGGGATTTCTAAGTGAATAGCATCTAGGGAACAAAAGAAACCTTTCCACTGAAGATTTTACACCCAATGTTATCAGCTGTACCAAGATTATTCTTAAAATCTTATATAATTATTTTGAAAATAACTTAATTCGGCACAGTAATATTAGGTCTTATCTATCCTTACAGATGATGAGTTACCTCACAGAATTATAAATTTTTGTAGCTCAGTTCCAGTGATCATGTCTTGATTACATTTGTTATGTGCAAATTACCTACTGGGGAAGCAGTAAGCTTATAATACTTAAAAAATTACAGTACAACCCTGGCATACACTTGATATGCAGGGATCTCTTAATTCTAGCAAAATAATACAAGTTTATTACAATATGAGGTTGTAAAATAGCTAGATTACTTGTTTATGACTTTGAATACTTTTATCTTCTAGATTTATGATGAACTAAACCAATCCAAAGATTTACAAAAGAAAGTGCTCTTATGTATTCATGCAGATTTTCTCTTGACATTCTCCTGAGACTAAATGCGTAGCATATATAAGTGGCAACTTAAAAATTTGATTTTTCTCATGAGTTTTATGGGTAAATGGATGTTTTCCAAGTGAAATAATCACTGAGAGTTTGTCTACATAATGTGATTGACAAACACCTCAGTACAATTACTTACAGATTGTGAAAAAATTCCCAGGGAAAAGTATAACTGAAGGGATTATTTTGTTTGCTGTAGCTCTAGCACTATTTCTAACAACAGTGTATGTACAACAGGGAATGTTTTATGTAAAAGCGGGTGTTTGTTAAATCTCACGTTTTGTTCCAAGTGGCTTTTCGAAACACAATCCTGCTAGACCATTGAATTGGAATTCTATGCATTGAGATTTCTTTGATACCCACTCAGAATAATTATGCTTATTTGTGGTTGGAATCTGTAGGCTGTACTCGAGGAAGTGAAGCAGGAATTCCTGCAGAGCTTGAGTGAAGCAGGGGGAGGAGAACACACACTCAGCCTGTCAGTGTAATGTCTGTCATGTGAAGCTTGAAGAGTCATCTCAGTTTGAACAGGGGAGTTGGTAAACTAGTTGCCATCTCAGCTCCTTTCTGTTAAAGCCTTTCTGAAAGATGGTACCCACCTGCTAACATTAAGGTGAGACTATAACAGGTAGGAATTATGCTGGCTTGGCACCGCTTTATCCTGCGTGGTGTAAATAGTCCCTTTCCCCTTGAACAGTACTCAGCAGAACCAGTCCATTAGTGAGCAGCAGGAGAGGGTGGGACAATTAAGTGACTCTCCTGTTTTTTTCTTATACCTTTTATTCTTCAATGTTTGCCCAATGCTTTATGGAAGCACAATTCAGCCTGCACATTATGCACATCTTCTTCCACTCATGGTGCAATTGAATCTGATATGATATATTTATATTCTGATTGTTCTACCAAAACATTTTAAATAGTAGAATGATTGATAAGTAGTAGGTAGCAATGATTTTTATTTCCTTCATGTGTACCATCATAAAAAGGATATTAATATTTTAGGATTATCTGCAGCATTCAAACCTGTTCCACAGTCTTTAACACCTCTGCAGTTTTGACCTGCAGAGAGAGACTAAAAAGGAGCTGGGTGTACGTGCCCATGCTCATGTATGTATATGCGTATGTGTGCACATGCATGTGGGTACATGCTTAAAACGTGAAGATGTTGCATACTCAGCATTACTACATGCTTTCCACTGTCTGATTTTCACCCTGGGGCCATAAAACTATTAGTTTTAAGAAAGACCAGTTCCAGGGAACCTATCGCATTCTTTGCAACAGATATTAAGAAACCATGATACATTTGAAGCCTTACCTCTGAAGTACTTGATGTTGTTTGTTCAATTTTTGGAGGCTGTTGTTACTTTTCTTGTAATATTCGATGACAGTAATGTTCAGATACTTTTCCTTTTCCTCTAATACTACACTGATTATATTGTTTCACTACCTGAAAATTGGAGGTAAGATTTCTTCAGCTGGGCTTGTCAGAGCCTGCAACTGTTCTGCTGGAAATCAGAAAAACTGATGTTCAAGTCTGAAGATGCTACTTTTCCACTCTAACCGTCAAATGAGGAACTTTTCTTAGCCTGTCTCAGAGCAAAAGTATCTGTCAAATGAAGTCTAGCAACTCAGGAGCAGAAAAAATATAACATCTTATGGGATATTTCTGGTAGCTGGTCAATTCTCTTGAGTGAAGAGAGTGAACCTTCCAAGTCAATACCTTGATTATGCCTGTTTGGGGGTTTTACTGTCTCCCAAAGCAAAAGATAAGGAATATGAACTTTTTTTCCACTTTTCCTCTTAATAGCCCATTCCCACAGAGCCTCACAACAATATTTTCCCCAGAGAGCCTAAAAACAATGAATATTTTACAGTTTGAGCATCTTTCTTCTTGGTTTCTCTTAAAGTAAGCAAAGCCTGCTTTCATGGCCTCTGCCTTTTTTCAATATGGAGCAAAGTAGACACATTTGAAGACAATCCCTATTACTATTTTAGGTTTGCAATTTGCTGGTTTAGAGCCTGGCTTTGGGGGAAAAGCAAACAAAGAAAAAACAAATCAACAAAAAAATCCCAAAACAAGTTCAAAAAACCTCCAATTCAGTCTCTACTGCTGGATCTGACAGAGTTCCTCCTTGTAGTTACATGGATCAAGAGAAGAGCCTGTAAGGCAAATCCCAATGTAAGATGAGGCCATTATTCATAATTAGTAGATTTCTAGAAGGGTAAAAATGCTAGGTAGCATAACCCTGTGGGTTAGTATCTTGCTTATCATATTGTATGTTAACATAGTATAGCAATTATGACAACTCTCAGAAAATGAAGTAACAACAAGTAGTTCTATTCAAAGAATTCAATTGTTTTTAAACTCACTAGAACTGTTCTAGTGAGAAAATACTGGATATTTTTAAAGTTTGTTTCTCTAAAAGAGAATTAAATTTCTGTCAAAGACAGTAGTAGTAACAGTAACAGTACTAGTAAAAGTATCCAGATACTTTATTATTTAAAAAGTAGTAAGTATTTAAGTATTATTTAAGTATTATTTAAAAAGTAGTTTTTAAGTCTGATTATTAGTCATAAATGAAGCAGCTTGTATTAGCTTAATTTTATTTGATTCTTAGAGTAAAATTTTGATCTCTTGAAGGCAATCAGATTTTCACCTTGTGTTTTCAACATGCCCAATATTCTCCCCTCTGTCTCTTTTGTTAACCTTTTTTGTTCCCATTCCAGCATTTCATTTCTTCAAATGATAGAGTTCAAAGACCTGACTACAAGAACTGATAAATCTTGTGGACCATAGCCCTGTATTTGATGTGTCAGTAATTTTTAAGCTGTAAAAGCACGCTTGCTAGATCTCCAGGTGAACATAGTTTATTTCTTCTTGCTAATGTATGAGGATGGTAGCACCAACACAGTGCCACAAGACCTGGCTGTCTCTGTGATAGGGAACACACAGATTTTTATTACCTCAAAATAAAATGCAGTGTTGAACCACTGATTTCTCATTACACCCCTCCTTTTAAAATATCTACAGTTGGAGACTTCTTCCTCTGCTTGGAAATACCATGTAACAGTACACAGGGAGTATTTCATCCTGTAACAATCATAAGTCACTTTCCCACTAGTGTGGAGAAACAAATGCATCCCAGGGCCATGTCTTTGAAAGGCACATCTGTTTGGTGGTGTGACAATGGTTCAGGAAAACATTTTGTAGAACCTACTGCTTTCATGCAGTGTACAGATGGCATTTAAAAAAGAATTTAAATTCCAGTAACTCCTAGCTTTGATGCCCTCAGTTCACTTTAGAGACAGATGAATGAAACTTTCTTGTATCCTTTACAGAAAAAGTGAAGAAAAATCTAAACAGAAATCATATTGTTCCAGATTTCCTCTGGGCATCCCAAACAACATTTTCTTGAGAGAAAGCCAAAACGTCATTTCAAAGCACTGTTACAAATGTGTAGTCTGAAGAAACATTTGTTTTTCCATTCAACAACTGAGTCAATAAAACATTTACAAAACTCATTTCTAAAAACAAACTGTGTGCTTCTACAAAGAAAGCTCAGTCCTTATGTAGTTATTAATTTTACTACATCATGAATTTAAATTCACCAGTGGATTTCATACTGGTGTAAATTCAAACGTGTAAGTTTAGAAAAAAATAATAATATCCCTAGTTTATTTATAACCTATAATGTAATCAGTTTTTACTTTTCACAATCCTGCTATAGCATACAGTTGCATTATGCTAGGGGTGTAGGGTGTGTGTTCTACTGTCCCGTTGTGGACCACAAGAAAATTTCCAGTGATGGTATAGAACACTTCAGGAAAAAACCAAAAACCCAAAACCAGACACATATATTGCTTCATGACAATATATGGTCTTGGGAGTTTTTGAGTCATATTTTCTTAGTTCACTAGAAATAGTTCATGGAACCTTGTGAGTGTATGGATCACAAGCCATAAAACCACCTTTACTTTTGTGCAATCCTATTTATAATTGAGGTCTGGATGCTAAAGCAGAGCCAGCAACAGATGAGCACTGGAAACCAGCAGCTACAAATCACATTCAGAGACAGGGGAAAATAAATAGTTAGAGCGGGATATCAGAGCTTAGCTACATCTTTTGACTAGAAGTATTTCTTCCAGAGAGATCCCTTTTAAATAAGCCATTTCTTAATGTAGTGGTTTTGTAAACAACATTTTGCCCTAATCCAGTAGGCAGGATTTTTCAAGGAGAGCCCATGGAGTAGGGACAGTCCTGGAGTAGGGACAGTCACTTCCAGGTAAGAAGATTTATTTATGGGCATTCACATGAGGATCACATGAGGATGATAAGGAATGGTCTAAGGCAGCAGAACTGGAGTCCTTCACTACATCAGAAAACAATCTGTGAAGTTTAGGATTGATTGGAAGTCACCACTATGTCACTGTTTGGTTTTTTTGTGTGTGTTTTTTTTGTTGTTGGTTTTTGGTTTTTAGTTTTCGGTTGTTATTATTTTTTGCTGAAGGGGAAGAGTAGGTTCCCTCATACATTCCTCTGCCGCTGCATTACTTATGACTCTTCTGGCATTTGCATGAATCATTTCTCGTTACTAAATTTTGGAGGGGTTTTTGTTTGTGTATTTGTTTTGTTGTGATTTGATTTGATTTGGTTTGATTTAGTTTGGTCTGTTGTTGTTGAAAGACCTTGCTGAGCCACTCCACTATACTTGAGACACTTCCTCTGTTTTGGTGAAGCTTTTGATCTCTATTTTCTATTGTCTAGTTAAAACTCCTAGGATCCAAGAACCTTGTACAGTATCAGAAAACACAAGTTGTGGATGAATTCAGATTTAACAGACCTGAACTTCTATGCAGCTAATCTGGTTTTGTTCTAACTTAAAAAGTGCAGGCAGCTTTGCAAGTGATGTATTTACTGCTTAAAACCAGTGTCAGGCTTTCAGCATTTCTGAAGTTGTCATAATAATGCTATCTTCATGCCATGGAAGGGACTGTTCAGTAATGATATGCTAAGACTGTGAAGAATAGAACATTTTCCTACAAGATTTGATTCCATCAGGACCACTGTTAGTGTGACCTTTTAAAACCAAAGGAAGAATTTGTTTGGAATAAAATCCTGAAATTGGATATTCATGTATTACAGTATTGTGTTTTAAATGGGGATAATAGCAAGAAATGCTGCTTCTTAAAGGATTTTCTGCTTATGTTTCATTATTGAAGTATTCACATTGGTTTATATTTTCTCTTGCTTTGCCTGCATGTGGAACATTTAGAGAACCAGTGAAAAATACGGAATGCATGTCATATTCTTCACTACACTATTACCCTTCCTAAAAGGAAGTCTTTCCAGTGATAGAGCCAGGTAATTGATAAAGAAACCTTGTTATACTGCCAGTATGTTTAGCCCAATTTGTGCCTTCTCTAGAAAATTGCTTTTCATTATATGGATTCCTCAAATGTGACACATAAAAAATTTTAAAAGATTCTTCGCAAAAATTGGGATCTTGCTTAATTGCACGTTCAAAAGGTCTTTCCTAATATAATGACCATTCACACATGGCTGAAATCAGCAGTACTTTCAGTCACTTACTGGAGAACTGCAGAGTTCTGGATGATATGCTTTAGAGGAAAAAAAAAAAAGACAACAATTTCCCCTTCACCTTACAAGTATTTCTTTCTTAGTAAGAGTTCAAATAATGTCAGATTTTGTCACAGAAAATCAAGAGAAGAAATATTGATAACATAAGTCGGTGTGTTGGGAAGGGAGAAAGAACCAATATAAGGCTCAAGAACTGTTCTTCACAAAATATACCATGCACCCAGAGAGGGGCTTCACTTTAATTATTTTTCCTTCAGATTTCATTCACTGAGTTATGAATTTCTTACAAGAGACTTTTTTTTTTTTTTTTTTTAAAAAAAGGGTATCTCACTTCTCCAGAGAAAACAGCAAACTGTCTCAAATAATAAGCTGCTGGATTTGTGGAATTGCCTCCTTTGTTGCCATGGAAACTAAAGTTATGAAAAATTGAATGAAAGAAGCTGATGAAGCCTCACATAATTTTCCCATAACCCTTAGAGTTGTTAATGTTACTTAACACAGGTAATTATTTGTAAATACTTTGAAACAAATGAGAAATAATATGGAGTTTTATTCAAGAGCATCTGGATATTTACATACATAACTGGAACATGTTAATACCCTACAGATGAATGCTAAAAAATCATAATCCCAGTAAGGGTAGTCAAAATTTAGCAGTGAAAGCAGTAGGAAGAGGATTTGATCCCAGTGATAAGGGATGCTTGTTCTACATTCCACAATTGGGAATTAATCTCTTTCTAGTGGTTACTGACACACTACAGTGGTACTCAACTGCTGTTTCCATAGCCTTAGTGTACAAGACTCTTAAAAAAAAAAAAAAGAAAAAGAAAAGAAATCTGTCTCCTACAACAAGAATCACCTGAACAAAATCAAGCAATTATTTTGTTTAAAGGAGCTGTTTTGTAGGATCAACCCAGTAAAAGCCTCTGATCAATTGTTCTGGCCAGTTTATATCTACGGTCTTCATTATATATGCATAACTGGCTTCTGAAAAAAAAAATTTGTACTTTAGGGTACCCCTGGGTTCATTAACATGGGCATGTTACTTTGGTAGTCAACAAGATCAACTTCTTTAATAAGCCACTGATATCTTATATCATCAGGGAAGCAGCGAAATCAGAGCCACTTTGCACCTGAAATGTTGAGAACCAGCCCAAATCTTAACTCTCCTTTATCTTTCCTTATTGATTGTGCAGGTAATTACTGTGTTTTCTTGGCCACAGGAAACTTTGTAAGCAAATATTGGATGTCCCAGATCTGTTTCTTTCAACCATCTCTTAGAACAAATTTCATGTTACAGATTTTCACTACCTTACAAAGCAATACAGCTAGTAGCATTTAGAAATCAGTCATGATGAACCCCACATTTTACAACATTATCAACACAACACCTTTTCTACCTAGTAAATTAATGGTTAGAGCACTGGATGTGTAGTTGCCATCTTGGCTTAATCCTCTTCCTCTTAAGTTTATTCAAATCTAGACTAAGATACATTCTGTGCAAGTTACTTAGCACCTTGTTTAAAGCATGGGAGAAAAAACCCTCTAGCTTTTCTGTTGAATCTGTGCATCCTGCAGTAATTAACTTATTCTTAATAGTAATGGACAGCAGGACCTGGATGAACCATGATGGTTTGGGTGTTCCCATGTGAATGAGTAATCAAGATTTTAATCCTACTTATATGACTCACTTCTCTTTTCATTAAAAAGATTTTGCATATATGGCAGCAGCATTTCTGCGAGGAGGACTAGCTGTTAAGATCTGGTTCTTTAAAATTATGAGAGAGATGCCTCTGCCCAAACTAAAGGTGCAAATGAGACCATATGCCAAAGTCAATAATACAAATTTTTTTTAACAGTACATGGGAGGTAGAGAGAAAAAAAAAAACAAACACAAAAAGAGAAGAGAATCGGGAGAGGAGAGGAGAGAGTAATAGATATTATATTATTATTATGTAGAAAAAATATTATGTAGAAAAAATAGCACCACTCTGTGGATTCCAAGGTTTTTCTGATGATTCTCTGCTTGTGATTTTGGTGATGAGAGCCCCAGTCTTGCTGAGCTGATGGTTGCAGTCTGGATATGTCAAGGGAAGCCCAGAGTGGTGAGTGAAGAAGAGTTCATGTGGCTTTTATTATGCTTAGGCTAGGTGGGAATTTCCCAGATACGTCCCCTGAGGTGAGAAGTTTTACAATGGATGATGTAATACTGAATCACGGGACATTTCATGGCACATTTCATGTGTCTGACATCTTCTAAAACATTACCACTGCCTTCTTTGTCAGTGCAGTTGAGCCTATTATGGTCCATGAGCAAAGATGAATGTCTTCAGGCTATGTATGAATTGTCTCTCTGCTTCCCCAAGGGGAAATTATCACAGCTGAGTTATTTGTTTAAGGATGAAGAAACACTGCAGGATTTGCCTCTCTGCTCATCTTGTCCAACACCCAGCTCTAGCTGAGGTGCAGGCCCTCAGCACCTGGGGGGTTACTTTGCACATCCTCAGCTTGCACCTGGACTATCTGAGCCATTAGCATTTCAGTCTCTTGCACTTGCGATACATTCTTCTCCTGGGATAATATTACCACCTTTATCTTACCTCAAGTTCCCATCAGAGTCCAAGTTAGTAGTCATGTTCAGGGAAGGGCTGGCTTTGGTGAGCAGTTGCTTCTTTGCACAGTCTGCTCCAGCGGACAAAAGTCTTTCATTGATTATCACAATGTTTAAGCCATTAACCAATTTCAGACTCTCACATTAACCACAAGGCAAGCCCCTGTTTTCTGGTTGCTGTGCGAGGGTCTGTGCCTTCTGCCTCCCAATTTGTCTAGGGAGCAGTCAGGTCACTGCTGGCAAGTTTACATCAGTCCTCTCAGGTGTCCTACTCATCCCAGCAACCCTATATGCAAAGTGTTTCATTCAAAGAGTCTTATAATTCATTATCAGACATCAAAGAATTCTTATTATAGTACATAACATAATGTCTGTTTAATGTACCTAATCTTTTATTGACTCTGAACCTTAGTTTTTTCTGCTTTGTTTTCTCACTGTTAAGTGATGATATTACTGTTATATTTCACTGCTATTGTTCACAAAGATACTGTTAGAAAGAGCCTTTAACTTGTGAGTTGCTCATGTGTTGAGTGCTGTAAAAATGAAGTAGATAAGAATAGATAAACCAATACAATAAAAGGTATCATTTTGATTTCTGAGTCTTAAAAATAACTGCTGTAAACTAAAGACTCAATAAAAGGTATTCTCATTCAGTCCATAAAAATAGCATTTCATATTAGAATACAAATGGTAGTATTAGCAGACACAATATAGGAACAATAGTGCAAAAATAAAACCATTCAATTATTTTTCCATAAAAAATAGGTTATTAATAAATTAATAAATAATACACCAAGTGCAAAAGAAAAATAAATTAATATGAATAAGAGTTTTGTGTCACTTTCAGAAAGGTCAGTATTTTGCTTTGTAAGGTGAAGAACCTTCAGCTTCTTTTTGCCTTTATTCAGAGTTGTTCATTCTGATTCAAATCATGTTCAACTTTAACTCTGCCATTGAAAAGTAAAGCCAGAATTACTTGAAGGACAAGTTTGAGTGCTTTCCCTAAATCATGCCTTTCCAAATCTCCCAGTTTAATCACATTGTTTTTCCAGAACAGTCTTCTGAATTTCCGTAGGTAAAAGTTCCAGATGCAAGTTTTGTCTGTTTGTCTTCTTTATTAAGCATTCTGTCTTTATAGAAGTAGATAAAACTTGAAGACTTTAAAACCCACAAGGGCACACATTCTAGAAAACAAATAAAAATCACCTCAAAGGGTTCTTTTTATAGCTGTTTTTTGTGACCTAGCCTCTTTGAGGTTATATCTTCAGTGATATAGGATCAAAATCTCAAGACACATGTAGCACACAATGACATTTTTAAAGACATAGGTTTTTTTTCAGTGAAAGAAAAAAAGTTCTTCTAGTCTTCATATGAATGTGAGTTTTGTTATTATAAAAGCAAGGAAACAAGATTTATTTTAACCTTAGGAAGAATGATGACATGAGAAATGCTAACTTAGGTTTTATCCTTTATATAATTTTCCAGACTATTTATGATGATAACAAATTTTAAAATATATTCTTTTGCCTTAGGCAATCTGTTTATCCACAAACCAAAATGTGTTTCATATATGAGCATATATATTTATTTTTAAGAAGATTATAATATCCCTAGTATTGGTAATTTAATAACCAAAAGTTGAATGGCACGGAAATCTTATATTTTTTCAGAGATAAAAGGAACAAAGGGGCTTTTAAACATTAACATGTTTTTCAGGACAAATCTACAAACAACATTAAAATATAATCCTCAAAAGGCCAAGCTTCTATTATTCTTGTGTGCTTCTTCTTTAATTGACATAACTGTTTCCACTATTTTGGAATGAAATGAAATTAAACATATATGAATACATTTATACATAAACATATCTTGGCAATCTCAGCATATCTCAGATAAGATGAGGAAGCTAAGATTTAACCACTGGAACATTTTATAAAAGCTCATTCTCCACCACTGTAAGTTTCCAGGAGGATCCCTCAAAGAATTCTTATAACTAATACGTTTCTCAATAGCTGCAATTCTGAGTAATTGCTAATAAATATTTTGGATTCAAGTGTGGGTTTTCCCCCCTAAAATGTATGCTTTTGTTTCAGTACTAATATGAGATATGAAGGAAAAAAAAATTAAATCCTGTGGACTGTTTGTACTATTCTGAAAATTGGAGGGAATGAATGTCAGCCAACTTTAAGTTTAGGCACCTAGTCTAAGTTAATTGTTTAGGATTAATCTATATCCCATAAAGAAAATAGATAGTGCTAGAGACAGAATCCTCCTGCTTTGAGACAGGTGTCTGAGTCAGGACAGTCAGTGGGGTAATAGCTCGATGACAAGCATTAAGCATTATATCCCTCTGTGTTATATCCCAGCACCAGCATCAGTACTTTACCTGGCTCCATGGAGCTTGCCTGTGGGTCTGCTTCTGCTCTGCTTTGCAGCAGCTTGTGGGGCCATCCATGCTTCTGCCAAGAAGCATGTGTCAAGCGTGTCAAGAGAAAAACTCACTGCCTCAAAGGAGCAACCTGCTGCATATGAGGGTGGGATAACACAAATTCATCTTCTAAGTAGATAATTGTAATCCCTAATGGGAGAGGAGAAATTAGGAAAAGGCCAAAATAGAACTTGAAGAACAAAAAGACTGAAGGGAAATGAAGAAACAGGAAAAGGAATAGCTGTAGCAGAAGAAAAAAGTGTGGTACTCATTTGTGTATGCATAAACGCAATATATGATATATAAAGAACCACAAAGGAAGAGGCTGTTGGACCAAAAGAAGAGGCCTAATTCAGATTTTATGATGGACTTGAGCCATCTTTGAACGACCTGGCTCATGAATAGTTAAACTGAATCCCTTGAATAACCTATAGAGTGACATTTGTTTCCATAAATTATTCATTGAATACCTACAAATAACAAAGATGTTTGTTGTAACCGGCTTTCAGGCAAAAATGGGTGAATTTTTCAATACATTATTCAAACAGCTGGAGTTCAGATATGTTTTTTGTATGCCAGCCACAAACACACTGGAGGTGTTATTAGATGGCAAGTGTGATAAACTGGGCATTTCCTTTGCATCAAATGCTATTGATTGTGAGCTCAGAGAGCCATTGTCTGCTGAAAACGTGAAGTGTTTGAGCTTTTGCCAGTTTCTGGTTGCTGAGCAACAGCATTTGTCCCTTCCAGTTTCTTGCGTGGATATAGCTTGTACATATGGATTAAATGGAATGTGAAACGAAAGCTGTCTTAACTATTTAATGACTATAAAATATCTCCTCTGTTTAAAATGCAAGAGCTGCCACATGGTAAATTTTTCTGGTTTTCCTACACAGTTTGGTTTAGGGAGAGGACAGCTGCCCAGGAGCAGGGGGCACAGGAATCCCTGTGCTGTACTGAGTGCTGGAGCCAGGGCTCAGCTCCACAGCTGGAAAGGGGCTGGGGCAGATATAGGAATCTTGGCCAGGTGCAGCCATGTCCCACATCATGGTGTCAGGGCGGGTCCAAGGTCCAGCCACATCAGACATGGGGCAGACAAGGCCCCAGGATGGCTGGGCAAGGCCATGGGTGTGGGAGTGGGCTGAGGCCAGGCTGGAACATGGGCACCTGGTGAGCCTGGCTGAGTGGGACTGCAGGGCTGTATGAAACTGGAGACCGGCTGTGCTGCAGAATCACTGGGGGATGGACTGATGGCCCTGGGAGGCTGACAGGGGGTCCTGGGACTGTGGGTAGGGTGGGGGTAACCCAGGGGAGCTCGTACTGAGTCTTGGGCTATGGTCAGGTTTTGGCGAGTCCTGGTCACCCCAAGATCCTGACAGAGGTATTGGCAAACTTCATTAGTCAGAGTCACATGTCCTCACTGCTGTGTCTGAATTATTTTATAATACTGAATTTTTGGTCAAAAAGTAAAGCCTATTACTACATTTTAGGCACTGTCTGCATTTTTTTTTTCATTCCAACTGTGCAAGCAAACAAAAAAAATTAGTATTCTTTAGCAATGAGCATGTTCTCCAAAGCCTGGACTGTCAGCATCATCTCACCACCATGGAAAATAAGAGCAACTTCGTGAGATCCACACATAGGTAAAAGTGGGATTCACATAACAGTGCTAAAGATTATTTTGACCTTTTCATCAGTCAGTTTCAAATGTCAGGTATTTTCAACTGACTACACAGAACACCTTTAGCTCCATTAAGCACCTGTTCTCTATCTGATATTTTAAATTTTAATAATGAGTTCAAATAGTGGCATGTTAATTAACACAACAAAAAGTGATTTCCAGTGCACTTCCAAATAAAAAAATTATAGGTAAATTCAAGTTCCATTCTTTTTAAGTGTGATGACATCACTGAACCCAGCTTCCAAATCTTTTAGTTCTTATGAGGTCCACAGTGTCTAATTGGAGGATTTTTGGGACTCACTGTTGAAGGTCAACAGCAAATGTCTTAAATGTGATAAGAAACAGTCATGCTGTATTGAGTTATTCATATCTGAAGGTGCTTTGGTCAAACTCTGACTCTTCCTTTTTTTCTAGTATTTCTAACTGGAGTCTTACTGCTGTCAGCAATGTAACTTTTGCCTGCCAGCTGAAAAAGTAATTAGTAGTAGTACAGCAGGAGAATTTTCTAGAATATATCTGATTTTATAACTGAAGTGAAATATTGGCTTAAACTGAAGTTCTGATGAGCTATTACAGATTGCCAGTAAGAGGCAAGGTCATCCCAGGAAATGCTGGCCATCATTTTGTCTCTACAATCAGTGCTGTCTTCATCAGTACCAAACTGGTGTCTGCTGTCTCCTTCAAGAACAGTGCTATGTGTACATGAAAGGTAATTTTACAGGACAACTGTCACAATAAGTAAAGTAAGGGAAGAAATTTAGTCAGCTGCAAAGTTTTTCTATGGAAATGCCTTTTTCAGGATCAGAACAAGAAATTGCAGAAGATAGGTGGAAAACAGTGTTTAAATAAATGAAGAACCTTTATTTTTTAATTTCACAAAAGATGCAAACCTTCTGTTCTTCCATGCCTTCTTACTGAGTAAATAAATTAAAAAAAAAAATATGAAAGAGTTTTTTATGTGCAGCTCATGCATGAAAATTATTTCTGAAGAAAAAGATGCAGAAATGTAAAACAATTATTAATTACGTACATCTGATTTGCTCAGTCCCTCTCTAGGTACAAATATACTTTATTTGGATACATCAGAGCACCCCAACTATTTCATCTGTTTCAGACTTTCATCCCATTTTGTAAAACTTTCCTCCTGCTCTAGCCCAGTGCCAAGATCAGGCAAGATTTAGGTTGCATCTGCTATCATTTTCTCCAAGATGAGGAAAGCACATCCAGAGTAGCTTCTCAATGAGGCTGGTAACTGAAAGTAGAGATTCCAAACTACCCAATAATGCCTATGTTTTCCCACAAGACAGTGATCATCTTGTGTTTGGAAAAAAACATTTTATGTTACTTTAAGAAATGTGACTGTTGTGTTTAAATGCATGCTGCTTGAACTCCTGAATTTTATAGAAACTGGATATTTTTGGTGAGGAGTATGAAAAAGGATGTGTTAAAATGACTCTTTAAAAATCCCAATTTATATTTCACTAAAAAAAGTAATGTGGTCTTGCTTTTTGTCCTTCTACCATAGGTGGTATAATGTAGATTAAGTGCAGGTATACTATAAAACAGATTAAGAAATTAAATTTTGGTGTTGATAGGCTAAAACTTCCTGAAACAATAAGCCAATTGGTTCTTTTACATTTCTGTTATAGAAATATAACAAATGTGCACAGTGAAAGTAAAATATGGACATAAGGCTGCTGGATTAGTAAGACGATTTCTTAAGATGGTGTATTGGTCTCATCCTCTGATTTTTGCCAGTGATTTTGTGTGCAGTTGTCTGCATACTGAGTTTCTGTCTGCAACACCAACTACTACAGAGCAAGAGAAAGGTCTGGAGAAGTACAGAAGGAAACATGGATATAGATATCATACAAATAATACGGATACTATAATTCAATGTCAATTAATGATGAAGCAAAAAAATTTAACTAAAATCATCTCAAATCCTTGTTAAATCCTAAAAGCAGCAGCAACCTTTACCTCAGCGACATCATTGCTACAGATCAAAACTACTAGCTGCATTCAGTTCTGCAATGTAAGTGTACCAGACTTGCCAAAGCGAACTTCTATGGAGAGAGTGCTGGAGTTTTACCTTAATTGCACATTTATTCAAGGACAAATTTACCTGTTGTGTTAGATCACAGTTTCATATAGTTGAGTCAGGATTTACCTAAAAAATTAATGGGATATATATCTTCCCTCTAGTCCCTCACAGTCATGATTTTGGATCACACTGCACATATTTCTTGGCATAGAAGCTCCTCTAAAGCACCACAGGGTGTACATTAAAGGTTATGACGGCATCACCAATTATGCAAGGAGAACTGCAATGCCGCTTACGTAATACTTGCAACCAAAGTCATTTTAGTTTGCCTCAGCTGCTCCTCAGAATTCATGCTAAAAAAATAGTTTATGATAAGTTCAAAGCTGTCTGTTCAGACATGCATACAACTATGCATGGTCTTATGAAACTAATATTCATATGTCTTTGCAAAGACAAGTGTTTTGTGGCAGTATGAATGGAAGCAATGATCAGTGGTGAATATTTTGGTACAGGGCAGGCATAATTTTACTTAGGTTTCGGAGACAGTATAACAAAATTCTCATCATAAACAGAGGAAACTCCAAGTTTGAAAATCCTGAAGCTGTATAACACCAATTACAGTGATGGTAAGGCTATTCCAGAATGGTATCTGGAGGCCATCTAAATTCCAACTGAAATTTACTCATGGACAGTTTGTTTCTACTTGTTTTTATGCCAATATCATCCCTTAGATTAAATAGTTCCTGTTCTTCTCACGTGTTTATCCCCAGAGTATTCATAGAGAGTGACTGTATCCCTTTCAGCTTTTGTTTTGCTAGGCTAAACAAGGCAAGTTCTGTTGACAGATGGTTGGCCAGAACCCAGTTAGGCAAAGCTCACACACCAGCTTCAGACAGGCAGGAGCAATCACTATTTGGAGGGTACCTCCAGACTCTAATGCAGGTCATCAGAGATCTGAGAGCAAATAAACATTCTCTTGGGCTGTAGCTGTCTCACTTTTTCCCATTCCCTGATTACTAATACTCCACTAACTAATTTATTTTTTTTTTTAAATAATTGTCAGTTGGAAACTCAAACCTTTTTATAGACATGGGAATTGTAATTGTAGCCTGAGTTGACATAACTGGACTACTTTTGATCTAATTAATTTGTCCACTAAAAGAAATAAAAGATGAGGAATCTGAAGATGGAGCAATAAAAAGCAATCATGAATCGTGAGTTCTTATTTCACAATCTGAGATGTGGTAAAGTTCTTGCTATAGGTATTCTTTCTCTAAGTGTTCTTGCTTCCTCTATTCAAAATGAGCTTTCCTATGTATACATGTGTAGCAGTCATGCTGGTGGCTGCTGTGTGTTCATATTTTCCCCTTGATCCTGAAAAAGAACTCTCAGTATGCATATGGAAAACCAGAAGAGTACAAATCATTGATAAATCCTGGATATTTTTCCCCTCATTTCTTTAATATGGAGCTGGCAACAACAATTAGTTTCACCTTTCAAACCACAAATGTCAGGCCTAAGCTGCCTGTGTTCTGCCAACATAGGAAACGAATTGCTTGTTTCAGATTTAAAATTATTCTCCTTCCCCATCTTAGAAAATATTTTGCAGTCATGAAGTGGCTTCTTACCAACAGTGTTGGCTGCTCGTCAGCATGAGTGAGGTAATTCCTACATATAGTCCTCAATCTTAGGAACTGGCTAATTTCCAAACTGTAAAAATGAATAGGTTGGTCAGTTGAAATAGGCTTTGAAATCTTGTTTCTGTAAATCTTACACAGGAAAAATATTGACTTTGTCACCTATGGATAATTTTATGGCTAAAAAAATCTGGTCAGGGGTTGTCCCATGTATATGTTTTGCTTTTAAAGGAGACAAAACTGAAAGGAGTATTTATCAGGATCAACGATTCCTGACAGGCTATCTGTTTCCCTCCCTCCCTCCCTCCTGTTGTCAGTTCCTCCCATGCAGTCTTCCTTCCCCTTCTCCACTCCCTCTCTCTCTTCTCTCCCTCACTCAATCCCTTCCTTCCTATCCTCTTTCTATCACTCAGATTGCTCTATTTCATCAGTCATTATGGGATGATTTCTGCTGCTCAAATGTTTTCATGTTCAAATGAATCAGGGGCATATTTTTAAGTGTTGGAATAAGTCCAGTAGTCCATTTTCTTGATTTATTAGGACATATATCATCTGATTATTTTATGCTAAAATTTTCTTAGTTCAATTTATTAGACTTGTTCCTTTTTCAACATATTCTTCCTTACTCCCTAATACTTCCTATTTTTCTTTGTTTTCTCATTATAATCTAAATGATTATGAGAATTGGGCAAATACATTCTATTTGACACTACTGAAACTTTGCTAATATGTTATGCCATTTTTCCATATTTCCTCCTTCCTGTGAGTAAGCACGATGAAATTCTTCACCAGGAGCTGTAGCTTTGTTGTCTGTGGATGGACGTTTGGCTTTTGAATGCTATCATAATAGAAATAATGTATTTATTGATTACACTGCCTTCAACAGAGAATCCTGCTGCACAGTAAAAGAACTTTTACCTTATACAGCGGCCTGCTAACTGGGTGTTTGCTGCTGTATGGTATTCTGTTCAATAAGGATAGATGCAAGAACTGTACCCAAATGCATATTACATATTATATGCAATATATTAGTAAACATTCTTAATGTTATAATTTTAAATGCTGTAATTTTTATCAGTGAAATTCATATTCAAACAGTAGTCTTTGGTTGCGGAGACTTCAGCATTTGCAGATGTAATTTCAAAACAAACTCCAGTTTATTTTTACAGTGACTGAGTAGGGAAGACCTGAAAAACATCTAACCAGTTCATTTTGAAAGATGAAATTCTTTAAAGTAAAACTTTAAACTATATACTATATATCTCTAGCATTATCACAAGTACAAGACATTCATGAAAAACATGTCTGCTTCAAATGCCTCAAATCTCAAAATCTTTTTGAGTGTGGGGGTAGAGCCTAAGTGAAAGAGTAGTGCAGGAAAGGCAGCTGCTACCAGTGGAGGGGAAGAGGGAGAGAGCAAAGAGAAAAGATGGGACAAGGGAAAAGGAAGATAAAATACCCCAAAGAAGTAACTTTTCAACAGTTTCTTCAGAGCAGAATGAATGGCCTGAGCTGAGTAGCACAAGAAACTGGGACTTGACAGATGTACAAAAAAATCCATCTAGTGTAAGAGCAGCGCTAACCTACCTGTGTACTAGTTGGCATGGACAGCAAGTGACTCAAAATGATTCATTACAAGCAGGTATTCACAGTGCAACCTTACAGTTACTTTTCCTTCCTTAATGTTTCTCTTTGCCTGACTGGATTTCCATATGTTGTACTCCGTCTTACTGCCATATGGTGGATTGAAATGTAATAGCTTTACATAAAATTGTAAGCAAAGCATTCCTTAACAGCTGAAGGATCTCATTGCAGTCTTCTTATCGTGAGTAGCCCTGTCAGTTTCTGAGTGATCATCTCATGTGATTTTTTTATTCCATTTACCTTGGTAACAAACAGTTATTGCATACCAACACTTCTTTCCATTTACATTTTGAGTGGTACCTTGAAAATATTTAGCTCTCAAAGAGACACTTCTGCTTTGATTTTTATTCTTCATTGTTGCCGCTGTTCTGTTTTCTTATAGTTATTAGAACCCATTTTTTAAATAGTGGCCATTCACAATAAAAGGGTAAAGTTTATACTAAAGTATTTCAGGGCTTAATATTCTCCAGTGATGAGGTTTCAGAATTTTACTGACCAATGCTTGATTATTGGTTTTTATGCAGACATGTTATTTATAAAATGGACAGAACCCCAGGAAAATAATGAATAAAGGAGTGGTGAAATGAAACCATTTTTATGTTAGGTGGGTTTTTTGCTGGGGTTTTTTTTGGTTTTATTTTTTATTTTTCTTGCTTTAAGACTTGTTCACAGCTCTGCACACTTTTACTACACTTTTTATCATGTGTTTATATACATCTTAGCACTATAACTTCCTCAAATAGGATGATGAGACATGCTGTGACTGAAATGTACATGCTATAGAGACAAGGGCGGATTATAGTAATTCTTGAAGAGATAACTACCAGAAGCAGAATTTTTTCCAAGGTCTTCCTGAAGGTGATGCAAATCTCTTTAACAGTGAGTTTATTTATTAAAGAAAACAAAGGCCCATTCATTTGTGCTAAGATGACTCTTGAATCTGGCCAAGGACAAAACTGACTCATTGACAGAAAGATTTCACTTTCAAATCAATTCTGTTTTGATAGTTAAAAGTCAATATTGAAACACGCAAATCTGCTTTGCTTGTCACAGCATGGGAAAAGGAATATGTCTAGAGTAAGATGCACATTAGCGGAATCCTAGAATATCTTGAGTTGGAAGAGCCCCACAAGAATGATTGAGTCCACCTCCTGACCATGCACAAGACCATGCCAAAAATCACCATGTGCTTGAGAGTGTAGCACAAACACTTCTTGAACTCTGTCAGGCTTGGTGCTGTGACCACTTCCCTGTTCCAGTGCCCAACCACCCTCTGGCTGAAGAACCTTTTCCTAATATCCAACCTAAATCTCCCCTGACAGAACTTCAGGCCATTCCCTTGTATCCTATTATTGGTCACCACAGAGAAAAGATCATTGTCTGCCCCTCCACTTCCCCTCATGAGGAAGCTCTAGACTGAGGTCTTCCATCAGTCTCCTCCAGGCTGAATGGACCAAGTGACCTCAGCCACTCTTCATATGATGGCCGCTTAAGGCCCTTCACCATCCTCATTGGTCTACTTTGGACGCTCTCTAATGACTTAATATCTTTCTTATATTGTGGTGCCCAAAACTGCCCACAATATTCAAGGTGAGGCTGTTCCAGTGCAGAGCAGAGCAGGACAATCCCCTCCTTCAACCGGCTGGTGATGCTTTGCCCGATGCCCCCCAGGACACGGCTGGCCCTCCTGGCTGCCAGGGCACTGCTGACTCATATTCAACTTGCCATGGACCAGGACCCCCAGGTCCTTTTCCGAAGTGCTGGGCTTCAACTTCTCATTCCTCAATTTGTACAAACATTCAGGGTTGTCCCATCCCAGGTGCAGAATCAGGCACTTTCTCTTGTTGCACTTCATATGGCTGGTGATTGCCCAGTTCTCTCAATTTGTCCAGGTCTCTCTGCAGGGCCTCTTTATCTTTAAGGGGGTCAACAGGTCTTCATAATTTAAATGTCCTCTGCAAACTTATTTATCATTCCTTTTAGTGCTGTGACCAAGTCATTGAAGAGTTCAGGGCCCAAGATAGAGCCCTGTGGAACCCCACTAGTGACAGGTCACCAGTCTGATGTCACCCCATTCACTGTCACCCTCCATGCTCGACCCTGAGCCAGTTGCTCACCCACCACATGATGTGTTTACCCAGCTGTGTGCTGAAGCATCCTGAGAGAGACAGTATTGAAAGCTCTACTGAAATCCAAAAAGATTACGACTGGCTTCCATTGATCAACTAGGTGGCTTGCCTTGTCGTAGAAGGAAATTAAATTTGATAAGCAGGACTTTCCTCTCATGAACCTGTGCTGGCTGTGATCGATGATTGTATTGTCCTTCAGGTGTTTTTCAGTAACTCTCAGCATAATTTTCTTCATCTTTTTACCAATCACTAAAGTAAGACTGATAGACCTATGGCTACATGTGTATGCTTCTTGCTCTTCTTGAAAATTGAGATAGTTGCCAGCTTCCAGTCCACTGGGACCTCTCTAAATTCCCAAGATCATTCAAAAATCTTGAGACTGGTCTTGTGATGACATCAGCCAGCTCTTGGATGAACCACGTTAAGTCCCATAGACTTACAGGAATCCAGTTGGAGCAGCAAATCCCACACAGGTTTGGATTGACTGTGAGTTTATCATTCTCATATTCTCAACTCAGAGTGGCACTGAAGACTGAGGCAGAGAAAGCAGTGAACAG
Organism: Dendrocincla tyrannina; assembly: GCA_035047865.1. Classification (NCBI taxonomy): domain Eukaryota; kingdom Metazoa; phylum Chordata; class Aves; order Passeriformes; family Dendrocolaptidae; genus Dendrocincla; species Dendrocincla tyrannina. The sequence continues at coordinate 39,670,229 of JAWWMP010000041.1, read as the reverse complement.
CTATGTCCTTTTTTGTGTGGGGACCTTCTTCACCAGCTAAAGGGTCATCATTATTTCTGGGTTGCTTTTGTTATTAACATGTTTTTAAAAGCCGTTTTTACTGACCCCCATGGTACCGGCCAGCCTCAGCTCAAATTGTACTTTGACTGAATGTATTTCCTCTCTACAGTGTCCAACAGGATCCTTGTAGAATGTTTATATGCTGTAGACAGATAGTCCTAAATTATTAAGCTTTATGCAGCCCTAAAATGGATTACTGCTATTAGTGGAGGTGAGAAAGGTAGAAGGTTTTCAGACTTTTTTGTTTTCATTTTGCATTTATTATGTTTCAATTTTACTATAACTGTGGTGTACACTGTAGAAAAATAACAATTTCTTCTTCCAACCATTCTAGAGAGGACAGTGAGTATTTTGTTCCATCAGAAATGAAAAATTTTCAACTCTTTATTGTTTATTGTTATCATTATAAATAGTAATGGATTTATTGTAATTGATTTTGATGTTCTATGCTACCAGATTTGGCCTACATCTCCCATTGAAAATTGGTTTGCTATCTGTATTGGCTCTGCATTAATATTTGAGCTTGTCTCTTTTACAAAATATGCTCTTGCTATATTCGGGTTGCATGTTTAGTTTTACTGATTTGCTATCCTTTTACTACTAGTTTTTCAGGTTTAGTGGGTAACATATACAAGATGTTTGTATTGCAAAGGCTGTCTTGTTGTGTTTGAAAACTTTCTCAAGGAAGATTACCTAAATCATAGAAACTCAAGACATCATACTCAATGGGACTTGTAAATTCAAAGTATATTCTCTTAACATTCAATTTACCAAGAAAATTCTTTCAGCACTGCTTGCAATCACCTCTTAAGGTAGTTTCTTAATTAGTGTGTGATTTTACAATACAATGTAAATTTAAGATTTACAAAGTAATGCAATTTTTTTCCACGGTTTATTTAAGACTGAAGGGACTCATTGAATTTCTTCTGTTTAAAAAAACCCCAACCAGTTATCTCACAGATTAATTTGGCATAATTTAGTTCTGCATATCCTCTGTTGCATGTTGGGGTTTTTTCCTCTGGGTACTAACTTCTCTTATTTTCATACTTTGTTCTAAGTTCTTTCATAAATATGGTATCAAATGGAGAGAATAGAGAGAAAAAAATGAGAGAAAAGAACTTTCCAGGCAATATTATTAGAGATAAAATAGAGAGCTGCCTTCAGGTGCCACAAAATACATAGGTGCACACCCAGTATAAGGTTCTTACAAATTTATAACACTAATTAATTATCATATCTAAAGGATACATCCATCCCAAGAATCGTCCATCTCCGGAACCCTCCTCAGGCCTGCCCCTTGGCACGCCTTCCTGGAATTGAGTCAGAGATCTAAAGACCTCCCTACTTCCTCACCATCATCACCCTCACATCACATGCCTTCTTTGGAACCCCTCCAAGGTTTCTGGACCTTCTATTTTGCCTTGACTACAATGTGTCTTATAATTTTGGTCCAGTTGCATGTGTCCCAAACAAGATGTCCTTGTTAAATCTCTTTCCTTGAAAAGCATGTTAAACAGAATTTCAAGAATGTGGCACAGTGAGAAACTGTCAACTGCTACCTTAAGTGTGAGAAACTATACAGCTATACTAAAATCTACAAATATATAAAAATCTAAAGGCGTCAAAACTACAGGGTATTAAGTCAATGAGTGTCATATAATTTTTCTTCCCTCTTTTTAACATTTTGTGCTTTCCAGTTGAACTCCAGTTTAACTCAGTAGACCTCACAAACCATATTTTTCCAGAACTCTTGTGATGTAGGTAATCACCAAACTCTTTCAGTTTCAATCTACTTTGGTTGAATCAGTTCTCTCAGACAAGAACATTATAGTAGCAACCATCATATGGACTTTGGCCTTGAAAGGGTCATAGGAAAGAAGCACAGTCTCCCTAAATCATAGACTAAGCTTTTGTCTTTAGATAGCTGGCTCTTAGGCTATTAGTTGCTCCTTATACATCTATTGAGAGATAACTGGGCTATGATCAAATAAGGCAGAGCTCAATGCTGTATTAAAAGTATAAGCTTAAACATACAACATATTTAGGAAATAAATGGTTATAGTTCTTTGAGTGTTAACAGTTATTTTTCATTAATTTCCAACTTATGAGGTGTTAAGGTGATAAATCACAGTGCCAAATACAGCTTGATTTGAGAATATTGTAGCTCATGGCTTTTTTCTTCCCCTAATGTCCACAAGGAAAGTGGATGTGCTGGAAAACAATGCATTCATTATCTTATTAGTTAAAGTAGTAGATATTGCAATAAAACAATTAGCTCTCCTTTATTGCATGCAAACTCATTTAACCACTTTAATAATTCTGTAGATGACTGAAATTTTAAAAAATTCAAAAGTGTATCTTGTAAATACCAAACACAAACCAATGTGGGTTTTTTTCCTATCTAGGATGAATTCTCAGTGTGTGGAGAGAAGTGTTTATTTGAAGTTCAAAACCAATAACAAACAAATTTGTCTTGTAATGGGGAGCAGGCTGAAATCAGAATTCTCTTTACTTCAATATAGTTGTGTGTACCACAAAAAACTCCTTTGAGGACACTGGAATTAAACAACTGGTACACAGGAGAAAGGGAATGAGTTCTGAGGAGTAATTCTATACTGAACATTCAAGAAATGAGTTACCAGCTATCTTTAAGGAAGATGAAAGGGTGACTTCCACTACTGTAACTGCCTTGAGGGATGCTTAATATGCACCCCCCCCCAACCATGTCAAGGAACCAGATTAGTTTAATTCCATTGTTAGGGGTTTTGTTTGTTTGTTGCTATGTTTTTAAATCTGATTTTCTGTATTTTACAAGATACTGACATGTTCTAGATGCTAAAGACTTTTTACTAAGTTGTTAACACTTTGACATTCAATGTTGTATTTAGCAGTACTAGAACTTTAAAGAAGCATACTTTAAGGTTCTTCCAGTCAAAATCTGTACTTGCAAACAATAGAGAAATTCTATTCAGTGCTGTCTCCATTTCTATTATATTAGTTAGGGTACTGTACAAAATGCCTGCCTGTTGTCTGTTTGCAACATGATATTTTCAAATGTTTATTTTGAGTGTAAAGGGATTGTGGAGATATTGGATGCATTTCCCAGAAGTGGACAAATCTATCTCCAGGAAGAGAGGAAAAATATGAAGACAGCTTTGCGGCATATTCCTTAGCAGATGTTGCAATGTGATAGACATTGGTCCACAGAGTAAGCCACAGAAATTTGTACACTTAAACAATGCTTTATGAGAGACAGAAATGCTCCCACTGAGTAATAGAAACAATCCAAATTATATGGTCTGTGTGGAAAACTTGTTCTCACAGATAAATATATAATTAACAAGAAATAAAAGGTTGTGTTGATGCCTTAACTTGAGAATACATTGCTCCAGAAACCAAAAATTAACATGTTCTCTAAGAGACAAAGCCTTGGTTGCATTGCTACTAAGCATATGTTCTCTGGAAGGAGCTGGCTGTTCTTTTGATTACATCTGGCATTTGGTTTAAAGCCTTTTATTCTTTTTGAATTATATAGTTCTTTAAGTGCACACACTAGCTCTTAAAACTTATACTAACAAAGAGAGAAGCTGATGAGCTACTTGGAGTAGACAGCTCCGTTTTCTGAAAGCATCCTAACTGAGAAACTTGAAACACAAATAATAAAATAAATCTGTGAAAAATGCCAAAAAGCAGGAAGGGATTTAGGTTATTTTGGCTAAGTTTCCAAATAGATAATGCATCCAAACTGCAACGTCTCAGAATTCCCAATTAATTTTGAAAGTAACGTTTTCAATGAAAATTCACAAAGCAATTAAATATTAAACATGTTCTAATATTTGTTGCATTATGATTTTGTATCACTAGTTCTTTGATATCCATAATCTGGCACAGCAGTTCCTATCAATTTAAGATAATATTCCTTTAGTTTAGTGACAAAAGAACCAGAAATTCCTGGGACCTTTTGCTGAGCACTCTCTTATAGACAATGGCAACATTTAACAGAACTTCTTGTGGAAGTTCCCCTTGAAGGAAGGGGAGACAGAGTAGTCTTGAGAGCTTTGGTTTTTATTTTTATAAACTCAGACGGCATAAAATTAACTGTGCACTTATGTATATGCAAGCTGAAGAAATTGCAAGGATACATATTTACAAATTAAATATTCAAAATCATAAGCTTGAGGTTGAAGATTGATGTTTGTTATAATTCTTTAAATCTAGAGCAAAATCTCAGAAGAAAATTGGCTTTTCAATAGGATTTATATTCTATTCAATGGATTGCTTTTCTACAGCACTTAATATTCTTTTCAATTTTTTCCTTTCTTTATTTCTGTAAAATGTCTATTGCTATGAATATTACTTACAGCTAATAGGTGTGGCTCCTTGTGGTTTTGATTGCTGAGCACAGATGTCAATTGATGCCTTATGTTTTCACATCTGATTTAGCCCTTGGAACCTGATTTTGGTTGCTCCTTATCACTAATCCACCTGGGATCATTCTAGCCAGTTCCACCTCTCTGAAGAGAGGTCAGGTTGCTTTCTTCTTACTAATGTAGCATGCTAAGTAAACCACTGAGACCATTACATTGGAACATAGTCCTACAAGTTTGTATCCTCACTACTCAAATATCTGTTTTACAGAAAAAAATTATTTGCAACTGATGAAGAACAGCTTCAATGTGTTATTTTTGTTCTGCTTGGATGTGTTCAATTCCCTGATTTAGTGATTTTAGAGTTCTGTTTACTTTCCACTGTCTATTGCTCAGATACTTAATGCTATTAATTAGCAATAATGGATATAACCATGAACATTAAAGCCAGATAAATGTCTCCTACCATTTTAATGAGATGAAAAGAGACACAGAGAAAAGACAGGCCTATTTATTTAACAGCTGAAAGAGAAAACATTTGTCTGATGGCCGTACATAACTTTTGTATCTTGCTAATAATACCAAATTACATAGTTAAAATAGGCTGTCAAAGTCAAATGCATGTAGTGAGATTTTTTGTACTAAAAATGCAATGAAATATTTTTATTTGTTTTACTTTAGTTCATTAGCCACAAATATTTTTCTTTTAATATGCTGCAAATTCAATTTTTCTGAAGTAGTTTGTTTTGCATGCTTCTGTTGTAATGATGCCTTAAGATTTTTATATATTTGTAGATTGTAATATAGTTGTATAGTTTCTCACACTTAAGGTAGCAACTGACAGTTTCTAAACCCCTTTCTCAGTTTGTGCTACGTTCTTGGAATTCTGTTTAAAGTTCTTTTCAAGGAAAGAGATTTAACAAGGACATCTTCCTTCAGATTCATACACCTGGACCAGAATTATAAGATACATTATAGTCCAAACAAGATAGAGGGCCCAGAACCCTTGGAGGGGTTCCAATGGGGCAGTTCTGAGTATGCTACCAAAAGCAAATGGTTTTTGGGTTGGATGTACCCACTAGATATGGTAATTAGTTAAAGCTATAAAATTGTGAGAATTCTATGCTGAAGTGTGCAGTTATGTATTGTGGCACCCGAAAGCGCTTTCATTAAAGACCAGCTCTCTATTTTATCTATATTAATATTGTCTCAAAAGTGCATTTATCCCATTTTAGGAAACAATAATTAAAGGAGGAACATCTAGATAACTCATTTCTTTGGCAAATCTCTCATATCAAGACAGAATATGGCTCAGTTTCCCAGGTTTAAACCAAAGACTTTCACTATGGGTTCACTATGTTAAATTCTATAATATAACACTCATCATAGTAAAACTCAATACTAATTTAACTAGAGATTTTGCTTAAAATAACCCTTTGATTCTGGATGGTGTATGAGCTATATGTATTATAGGTCTTATTTTAAGTACTGCTAGTAAATATAAACAGTATTCAACAGCCTTTTGATATTTTTCCTGCCTGAATTTGTGCCAAAACTTGCTTGCATTCCTCTGCTTAAGAATATTCCCAGGGGAAGAAGAGGATTGAAAGGTGGAGAAGATTTGTGACACATGCAGTCCTAAACACATATTTAACCATATCTGAGAGGAGCAAGTGGAGCTATGAGTAAGCTGATTGCTGTCTGTCTTTGAGGCACTCTCATGTTATTGCTGTTTGAGGCACAGGAAAGCATCAAGACCATGTCTTGGTAACAGAACAGTTTGTTGGGATGTTAAATTTAGCTCTGGTACATTGTGGAGATACAACTCAACATGCACTACTTCCAGGAACTGAGTTAATTTAGTCTGTGCTCAGTAAGAGTTTGAGACTCTGATACCACAAACCTGATGGTAATCACACTTGTACCACCAAGGCATGGCATCACATATATGAGATATGAAACTTAGCAAAGAATGAGCATGCTTCTCAGCCTGAAGTCACCAGTGCAGTTGTATTGCTTTATGCTCAACAAGTCATCTGCTTAATGAAGAGAAAATGAATGCAAGCTAAGCAAAAGCTATTGCTTCTGTTACGTCCAATGTGCGCTCACTAAGGTTGTTCTTGAAACCAGGATTCTTCTCAAAGGTCAAATTAGTTTTAGCTCATCCTCTGAAACTGAAATAATTTCCGTTTCAGCAAGTGCTGGAGCAAGGAGAGGAGGGACAAATAGCTGGCAGGAGATTAGAAGGTGTAACACATAGCTAGCAGAATACAAGCATACCAATAATCCTGGGATATCCAGCAGGCAGGATCGCTCAACAGAGACAAGTATGGCTTGTGCCAGCAGATAGTGGAGTGGGGACTGCTGTCTCTGGAAAAAGTCATGGAGCTCAGAGTGCCCTGAGAGTCCACCCCTTGAAGTGGCTAAAAAAGAAAGTGAGAGAACCAAGGCAAACTATGGCCAAGGCAGCCAAAGAAGGAGGTGAGGAACCACTGTAGAAGTGGCAGAGAGAGCACAAGCTGGTATGAAGCCCAGTGCTGGAAGAGCCAGCTGTGCAAGGAGCAGCCAGCCAAGCAAGGAGCTAGACAGAACTATTCCTTATCCCTTCGAGTGCTACCAGGCTGTGTTTCCCTGCTATACTTAAAGATTACTTAACTACAGAAACCAGCAGATACAGTAGATGCTTTCCTAAGGGAAGAGGAGTATAAATTATTATAGCTACTTTTCAGGAGTTGTAACTCTGCTTATCTATCTTGTCAAAAGTGTTATCCCTGCAATAAAAAGATGAAAATACTTAGGTTATTCTACATAGTAGAATGACAGAATCATAGAATATGATGAGTTGTCAGGGACTCATTGCAACATCAAGTCCAACTCCTGACCCTGTGCAAGACCATCCCCAAGAATTACACCATGGTCTGAGAGTATTGTCTAATTACTTTTTGAATTCAGACAGGCTTGGTGCTGTGACCACTTCTCTGGGAAATCTGTTCCAGTACACAACCAGCCTTTGAGTGAAAAACCTTTTCCTGACATCTAACGTAAACCACCCCTGATTCAGCTTCATTCCGTTTCCTCAAGTCCTGTCACTGGTCATGAAAGTGAAGAGATTGGTAACTGCCTCTCAGCTTCCCCTCATGAGTATGTTGAAGACCACAATGAGGTCCTCTCTTGGTCTCCTCCTCTCCAGACTGAATAAACCAAGTGACCTCAGCCACTCATCCCGTGGCTTCCCCTCCAGACCCTTCACCATCCTCATATCCTTCTTTTGGATGCTTTTTAGTAATTTAACATCTTTTTTATATTGTGATGCCCAAAACTGCCCACAATATTTAAGATGAGGCTGCCCCAGTGCAGAGCAGAGCAGGACAATCCCCTCCCTCAACTGGTTGGCAATGCTTTGCCTGATGCCCCCCAGGACACAATAAGTCCTCCTGGCTGCCAGGGCACTGCTGACTCAGATTCAACTTGTCATCACCCAGGACCCCAGTAAAGATCTCTGTGACAGTCACAAAAAATGGTAATTTTTTAAAATAGGATTTCACTGTGATGTTTCAAGTGTTCACTCTGAAACTCTGCCTGCAAACTACAGCTCAGCTTTTATTTCATGCTGGTGTATGTTATTTATGGGGCTGTCTAAATATAGATCATGTTTACTTTGTATAAAACACTGTGGACTCAGTTCTGCCATGGAATTTTGCCATTGAGTTGCCTGTAAGCAGAAATGGGTCTGGATAATGACGAAATAGAGGATAATCAGGAAACTGGTAAGCTGACACCTGTCATTTCCTTAAGCATTTCTCAGCTGCAATATTTTGTCTCCTTAATTTGGCTTGTTTGCTACTAAGTGTTTTGGCCCGGGGTATTTAATGAAATTTTACCAAGGACAGACCTCTAACACCAAAGGGAGCCTTTTGAAGGCCATTGGTACTATTAGAGGGAGCAAATGCAGCTTGAAAAACAGGGGAGTTACCTGCTTCAGAATCACAGACCTGAAAGGGTAAAGCGGTAACATTGTGAAAAGTGTTCAGTACTGGATAGGAACAAGGATTTACAACCTTCTCCAATGTGAGCTCTTTGCACAGGCTGCAGTTCTTCATGAGCTGCCCTAGCATGGGTCTCTCCCGCAGGGTGCAGTCCTTCAGGAACAGACTGCTCCATCATAGGTCCTCCATGGGGTCACACAAGTCCTGCCAACAAACCCACTCCAGCCCACTCTTTCCAAAGGGTCATAGGTCCTCCCAGGAGCCTGCTGCAACACAGGCTTCCCATGGGGTCACAGACTCCTTTGGGCATCCACCTGCCTTGGGGTGTAGCCCTCCAAGGGCCACAGGTGGATCTCTGTTCCATTGTGAACCTCCATGGACTACATGGGCACAGCTGCCTCACCATGGGCTGGTGAGAAGTCTCTGCTGCGGTGCCTGGACCACCTCCTTCCACTCTCTCTGCACTGTCCTTGGTGTCTGCATGGCTGTGCCCCTCGCATATTCTCACTCCTCTCTCCTGGTAGCTGTTGTGCACCAGTACGCCCCTTCCTAAATCTGTTGTCTCAGTGCCACTATTGCCCTTGCTGATGGGTTCAGCCTTAGCCAGTTGTGGGTCCAGCTTGGAGCCAGCTGGCATTACCTCTGTCAGACATGGAGGAGGGTTCCAGCAGCTTCTCACAGAAACCACCCTTGTTGTCTTGTGCTACCAAAGCCTTGCTACACAAATCCAATATATGCTCAAAAATATGACATAGTATACTAATGAAATTCTGCATTTTTTTTAAAAGTAGATACTATTTTTCAGCCATGTTTTTTCTAAATGCTTCCTTTTTAAATGTAAGTAATGGCTACCAAAGTTTTCCTTAAAATAGAAAAGGATCAGCTATGGTCAAGTAAACCGATTCAATTTGCTGTGTGAATTGACATGTGATGTTTAATATGCTGGGTTACAGAGGCTTCAGAATAAGAAATTCATAGACACGTTTTCATGGCTGATTCTCATCTTACAATCACCAAGCAACTATTATCAGTGCAGCCAATCATTATACATTGCAACAGATTAGGCAAAAATCAGGCTACTAGGTATGCTAGACAATAATTCTAATCACATTCTATTGTTAAAAGCAAACCAAAACAATTTACTCTAAGAAGTTATTTATGCTTACTCTGAAAGTAGTCTTTGTATCATTAAAAACAGATGAGAACTACACCATATAGTTAGCCATTTTATAGTCCTTACTTGTACATGAATAGATAAAAAGATTTGCAATGGTAACATTATTTTACTGAGCAGTGTATTAATTTCAGAGAAATAACTCAATTCTGTAAGCACTGGGAATTTGCGATTCTCCTATAAATCAACAGTATTTTTCAATATAGAAAAGCTGCTGTCAGCTGCCAAAAATTGCTATAACCTATCAAAGTCAGTGGAAATATGGTCATATACACTAGCTGACAGCAGAATCAGAAGATTCAGCTTCAGAACCATTTGAAAAAATCAGAACTGCCTGCATGAAATAGCTACTGAAATAGAGCACAATGTAAACAGTACTTTGGAATGAGAAGTAATAACTCCAAAAAAAGAATATGAAAACCTAGAGATTTGTGGATATAATTAGAATTATTTGAAAAGTACCAGGAAATACTGCCAGAAATACAGTAGTTGAAACAAAATAGAATATAAAGGCAGAAATAAATTCTGGTTAATATAATATCTACCAAACAGCAAATGTGACAAGCAGCAAATAAGTCTGCACCATGGAGACTCTGACATTCAGAATTGTGATTAAGACATGCGAGTCTCCTTCTCTTCACACAGTCACGAGGTAATTTGCTCTGATACTTGTTTTTACCATATTCATCATTACTCCTTATGTATTGTTTTCCAAGAAAACTAGACTAATAACTCTTTTTTGAAACATTTACATTTTCTAATTTTAATTGCTTAACCTATTCAATATATTACTTGTAATAGGTATTTTTATTTATGTTCTTCAGTCCGCATGCACTTTCTCTTGCAGGCCTTGCTGGAACCTGAAAATCAACTCATCTTTTCCACAGCTTTCCATTACCAATGGAATTGCACTTTTGTGTAATAGATATTCAATACTAATCTCTTTAAAAAAAACTTCTGTTATGCTTACATAATTGTAAACTGAAGGAATCTTTCTCCTCTGTTTTTTTGGATTTAACAAATCCATTTAATTGAACTAATTTTACTTTTGTGCTAGCAGGAGAAGGTTCAGGTTAAGTAATTGAGAGATTGCATTAATTCCAACTGAGTTAATGAAGCCAGTGTGCTAGCTAGCAAAAATTACTATTAATTACTATGGGTCAACCTCTGAATAAAAAAAAAAGAAAAAGACAATACATAGAATGAAAATTGGTTCAAAGCCAGGATGGTGTGAAATGCAGTTTGCAGTACTGATAAATCAGCATTCACGCCAGAAACAGGTATGCAAAACCTTGTTCTCTAGTTTTGTGTGTTTTGACAGATTGAAAGTCTGCATGAGGTCCAATGAATCCATAAATGTAAAATATTACTTGATCCAATGTAATTTAAGTTTGAAGTATTGCAGACTTAAATTATGTTGGATCAAGTAATACCTATTTCAATGGATTCCTGAGCCTGTGCTGAACCTTATGGAGTGACTGAGGTTTCTTTTTTCTAATCCCCTGCTGTGTAGGTACTTTTTACAGCTGCAAGTGCATTAGCTTCAGTACACTTTGGATTTATATCTTTCAACAGAAGTGAGAGGACTGCATGTAATTCCAGCCATCTAAATCTTTTTTAGGGGGGGGTTTCAGTAAGGGGTTTCAGTCTGAGTTGCCTATCTATATTTTTTCTATTTCACAAAAGACAAAAATACACTGTCACCTGCAACCATCTGACAATTTTAAGGAACATGTATTAGGATATGTGAATCTGAAGAATAAAAGCGGTTTGCCTAGATTAGGTTTGTTCTGTTTGTTTTTTTCTAACGTGATAAATGCTCTTTCTTGTAAGAGATGTTATATACAATCACAGTAGACTCCACCAATATGAGAGGCATCACTATTGCTAGACCAGAAAAGGCAGAATTCTCTCTTCTTCAAGAAGGTAAAAGCTATCTGAAACATATTTAGTTGCAAGCAGAGAAGAATAAGATAATATTTAGTGATTGACAAATTAGACTCCAGATCTTCCTAGGTAAAAAGAAACATGGAAAAACCTGTCTCTGTGAAGGAAGGCTCTTCCTCAGGGGTGGCTGGGTGCTGCAACAGGCTCCCCAGGGAAGTGGTCACAACACCAAGCCTGACAGAGTTCAACAAGTGTTTGGGCAACACTCTCAGACACATTCTTGGTGTTATTCTTGGGGCTGTCCTGTGCAGGGCCAGGAGTTGGACTTTGGTGATCCTTGTGGGTCTCTTTCAGCTCAAGACCTATTCTTTCTATTCTATTCTATTCTATTCTATTCTATTCTATTCTATTCTATTCTATTCTATTCTATTCTATTCTATTCTAT
>JAWWMP010000041.1:39491352-39658210 GCA_035047865.1 Dendrocincla tyrannina | reverse complement strand
TATTCTATTCTATTCTATTCTATTCTATTCTATTCTATTCTATTCTATTCTATTCTATTCTATTCTATTCTATTCATGCACTTTCTAGACATGAAAGCTACAAAAACACAATGAGAAATACCCTGAATGTCTTCTCCACAAAGAACAAGGGAGAAGAAAGCACCACAGATAAGAAAGATTTGCAGACTAACCTGTTTGAAATGTTAGTAAAACATATGCAGATATCAAAGAACTACTTATATTACCAGTTATTTCTGATTTTATTTGCTTTTGGACTTTAAAAGAACTACTGGCGTGCTGCAAAATACACAAGATAAAGAAGGAGTCTATCAAGTTAAAAAGGGTGGTGTTATCAATTATACTGATTGAAAAGAGGAAACAGAATGAGAGGAAGTCTGCATTGATTGAATACTACAAAGACACACTGCTGGCTCCAGCTAATGGAGTTATTTAGAAAACTTTGGGTTCTAGTCCCAAAAGTAACTTCTCATAATTAATTTATTGTATTGTATTGCTTTTGCAACCCATTAAGCAAGAATGTTGCGACATGGAAACCTGCAGTGTTGTCTTTTAAATGATGACTACAGTGCTATTCTTAACCACAAAGAAATTTGATTGGAGATTATGCGATAAAAGAACTAGGATAAATATAAAACAATGTTGTACCAGCAATTTTATGAAAAATGCCATTGAAATGCTTTTCTATCTCTTTTCCCAAACAAGACATAACAGTTTTTAGGGGCAATCATGGAAATTTTTTATATCCATACATGATTGACTGTTCTAAGCTAGACATCTAAAGGAGTTTGTACATATATTACACATTGCCATATATAACTGCTGTATAGCAGGTCACATGCTAAGCCAAACAGTGAAGCTGGAGGAAAGCATATTCATTCAAACACCAGCGCAAGGTAGATTCAAAAATAATTGTTGAAAAAATAATCTTTTTTTCCATGTGCTGTAGTATATTCTGCACATTCTGTAAGTCAGAATTTCTCTAGGGCATCGAATCATCCATTTTTCTTTGAACGTCTCAGAACCCAGAAGTCAAGATTTCAAGAGCTGTATCTGGATCCTCACAACATTTGAAATTCATATGTAGATAAATATGTGGATTAAGAGTTCTGAAAGGGTTCCACACTCATAAACTTACTAATTTCAGAAATCACTTGAAGCACAGACTTATAGAAGATTATGAAGATGATTTTTAATAGAACTTCATAAAGTACAACACATAATTCACTCTGTTTAGTGTGACATGAACAGAAATAGATTCCAACATATTACCTGTGGATGATTAATACAGTATGTATATGTGGATGCTGATGAATTTGATCTTAATTTTCTTAAGCAGAGAAACTAAGTAATTCAAAGTTGTCAAATAAAATAAGGAATTGTTTAGCTTCAGGCATTAATTTTTGACATCCGTAATGGATGACCACACAGAAATACATTTCACAATTAAACATTTTTGTCTAAATATAGCAGGAAGAATAATTTTTCTGACTAACAGTACAATGTCTTTTTGATATCCTTCAATTACTTATGTCACTCACCTGATAGCATGCTTTATTTCACACAGATTTATATTCTTTCACGAAGATTGGCTATATCTTATGGCTGGGATGATGGCAGATTCCTTCTTTTCAACGCTGTGGCACTTTGCAACCCATTGTGGCCCAAGAAGCTTTGTCTGTCCCATGCCTTCTGGAAGACTGCCAGGAACTCCTGTGCTCCAAGAGCCATGCCTACCCACAAGGAGCAGACCAGAAGATGGACATTGCACTGAGTTTTGTCACGGTGTGCTTTGACACTATGGATCACTCCTACTCCAGTCCAGCCCCAGGGGCATGTATCAAACAGCCCACAGCAGGCTGCAGCAAAGGCTCAGAGAGGTGGCAGGGAAGCTGGTGACAGTACCTGCTCATCACAGAGATATGAGGATGTCACACATGTCTCTACTTGGTGACCTAGAGTCTGACATCCTCCATAATGACAGGACAGCTGGTGGTGGGTGATGGCTGGAATCACCAGCCCAGCAGAGTCTTGACAAACTGGACACCATGTGAATGCCAACACGGCCACAGTGGCCACGTAACATAGACTTATGGAGCAGGTGTTCCTGACAAGCTGCCCTCCCAGAAACATTCACATTATGTGAGTTGCCAAAATGAGTAGATACAGGAGGAGCGTGACTTGCAAGGTGGTGATGACAACCAAAATCTCACCTCAGCAAGTTCAAGTACAGCTGCATATACTTGCCTAATATAAAAAACCCAGCAGAACTTGTGTTTTTCTTTCCATTGCTGATCATGGCAAACTGCCAAATACTAGAGTTTATAAGTAAATTTCAAACTGACTACGATACTGTAAGACTACCTGATACATGTTTTCTTTAAATTCCAGATATATTATATTTAATATGTCCAGTGCAAATAGCAATATTTTGTTGATTGAATGCATCAGTAAATATATCCACACATAAAGGTTTAGTATCAAAGTGTATCTCAAACTTATTGAAAGTAAGACTTTAAAATAAGAGCCTTATTGCAGAATAGAGATATATTTTTGTACTAGCAATTTTTTTTCATTACAGCAATCAGACATCAGAGAGTATTTGGTGTTTATGCTATAGTTTTAACAATGACAAATTTACAGTAAAATTCTAATATCTGCCAGTTTCTGTAGGACAAAGACTGACTCCATAATATGAGGGTAGATCTTCAAACTAGACACCAAAGTCAAGCCTTGCCAGGAAATGCAGCCCTGACCTAAAACCATCTGAAATAGACAGGAGATGTCTGACTACTCATACATCATACCAAGACTAAAATTATCCAGTGGGGAGTGGAAGTGTCATACACTTCCATTACCACAACAAGGCAGATTTTGTATAGGTACTTAATAACCTGAAAATGTCAGGGATACCTAGCAGCACTTTGCAAAGTTTTGCCTCTGGCTGCCCAAATACCCCTAAAATTGATCCTTAGCTGTGAACATCGGCTTTTAAGTGAGTACATATATGTAGTTCCACATACAATTTTTCAGGGAGAGTGCTGTTTTAAATAGGTTCCATTTCTCCTCCTGTTTTCCAAGAACTCATTTCCAAAGCCAAAATATAACCAAGGGGAATTAGGATTGTTCTTTTTATAAGCTATAAAGTTTATTAATCATCTGGTTTGGATTTAAAGTTGAGCCCAACTTGGTTGAGAGCCCAGCCCCTCAAATACTTGTGCTGGGGTCTCCAAGGGAGCAGCATCCTAAAACAGACATGGCAGGTGGGAAGGGTCAGCAATACCTTAAAGCTGTTGCAGAATATAAACCTTTGTTTTTAGACTTTATTCCCTTTGGTGCTTTCAAAATTGTGTGTTAAATCTCTTCTGGTTGTTGCATAAAAGCTCTGTATTCGTCTTGGGACACGGGAGTGTTTCTATGCATATCTGGAAAGAAAAATTCAGGAGGCAATAAGGGCACTTTCAGAGTTGTTTCAATAGAGCAGAAGTAGTTTGTTTTATTTATTTGTTTATTCATTTTAACTACATGCTCTGTTTTATTTTTCAGTGCAGCGCTGTCTACATTTTCTAATATACAAAGAAGTATGGAAGTATGAAGTAATCAGTGTACACAGATAAATGCATGTCAAACACACTTGTCAAAGCACTTTTTTTCAGTAAATCATTGTGTCATTCTGTAAATCATTCAGCATAGGCAGTACAATTTTCACTTAGGCTTGGAAAGATGTACTTTTATAACATTAGGACTGAATGAGATTTACAAAAAAACATTGCAAAATATAGCATGTATGAAATAATTCATCATCAAAGAGACAAAATCAATGCTTGTTTAACCTATTACCACCACTGCTAAGTAGGTAATTCAACAGAAGTTGTTTTCTTGCTATTTAAGAGAGGAAATTTTGATTAAAGAAAAATTAAGTGATTAAAACAATTTTAATTTACAAAACCCTTTTTGGTTCTTGCAACCTCTCCTGTTTACATCCTTAGGAAATTAGGGTGATATCTGCACTGGTTTTGTATTTAGACTTTCCAGGCTCACTAGTCATTGTCCTGATAATTCTGCTTGGTCATGTCAGTCAGTTCATTCAGGGACATAACTGGGTGTGGTGCATCATACAGAGCTAAAATGTCAGAGTTAAGAGAATGAAAAATAACTTGCAGCCTGAGGGACTCCCAAAGACATGATTTCAGATGAACCACACTGTGAAAACAAACTAAGATAAAAATTTGAGGGCATATGATGAATCTACTTTGTCCTTAGTGTAAAATGGAGAGGACAGGGCAAAATTTTTTTCAGCTACAGCCTGTACCACTTTTAAGAAAGCAAGTGTAGCAATAGCAACATGTCACATTCTAATCACTCATTTCTTTTGATGTGCAAGAAACTGGTGTGTGCTTGGAATGAGAAAATAGGTTGATATAGAAATTTAGGATTCTAAGGTGACCCATACACAAAGTCATTGAGCTGGTTTGTTTTCAAATAGCCTCAGTTTGAATCACTGCAATCCCCAGCTCGGACACATTAAACAAGTCACACTGCACAATTGTAAGCACATAATGTTGCTAGATGGTCAAAATAATGTAATGTGAATGTCCTCTACATCTTTAGATTTAGGTTGCATTGATTTATAAAAACTTAATGCAAGGGTAAGCTATATTATTTTAAAAGTGATTTCCAATTATTAAAAAGAACAATTGTGTCTGTAATTTTTTGTAAATATCGAATCCTCTGTAGCAGTAAGTTACACTCATGCGAGTAAACTAGGTTGGGCTGTGGCACAGGCATGGGTGCTGTCCTGTTGTCACCTCTGTGGCTTAATGTGGCTGAGCCTTGTGCAGCTCAGGCTGCTCCCAGCCCTGCTGGCCATACTGGGCATGGTTTATTTGGAGTGATAGCTCAGACTATCACATTTCAGGGGAAAAAAAATCCAAATTTACCTGTATTGATACAGTAGCACCACACAACTTGTTCACAGTGCCAGAGAGCTATAGCCTTCTTTTTTCCTCTCTCTCTCTTTATTTTTATTTATTTTAAGACTCATGCAGAACCAAGAGGCATTCCTGTCTCACCTTTCCTTCTCCTTCTGCTCCTTTCAAAATCAGCCACTAGTCAAGAACAATTCCTCAGTTTGTCTTTGAATATAGTGGTGTTGTACCATTTAAGTACTGGAACTTCATATTTACTTTTTTATATTTAATAATGCAGTTTCATTAATAAAGCCTTAACATATTAGTATAGTGGTTTAGACAAGGCAATAAACAAGGCAGTTTTTTTCATTATAAGTGATTTTGTAGCTGTAATGAAAGCAGAGAGAGCTATATTATTTTGTGTATATTGTTACAGTTAAAGCAATGCAAGATACACTGTGTATATTACACTGAAATAAAATGAGTAGGGAGAATGGTAAGGATTGGAAGAGATGTAGAATAATATAACACAATTGTTGACAAATAGATGATGCTACCTCCTCCCCATACCTTAGATAGTAAGTCTTGGTCTACGTGAATGCATATTTGTAACCAAAGCTTCTACATTCTATTTACTTTCCAGCACCAGACATAGTGATTTTATCATCAGACTCATCTTTCACACTCCATCAACTCACAAAACAAATAGTCAATAAATGTACTATTTCCTCAGTAGCTTTACAGCTCAACCAGTATTACTATGCTATCAATAAAATTCATATGCAATTGAACTGAATTCATATATATCTGAAGGCTTATTTTTGGCATATTTTTAGCTGAATATATATCTTGCTGCATAAATGTTGCAAAGCTTAAGATGCAAAAGATTTAGGAAGAGATTTTCAAAAGAAAATAAGTTTGTACCTGTGTAGAAATTGTCTTACAAAAAAATCTGTAGTCATAAAAGAGTTATCTATGTATACTTTATAGAACCTGAAAACAGCTTTCCATTATAATATTACATATATTTTCCCATCCACCTAATGTGTCAGAATTTCAGAAATTATTCGTGTAAGGAACAAACATACCCTGGGAAATCCAGTGTGAGCTTAGGCTTTTCACAGGCTATAAAATCTATTCGGAGGTTGTAAAGGACCACTGAAAAGAGCAGAGATAATGAGTAGTGTGACAGAGATCTTGTAATTCTCTAGTCTTCATTGTAAGGGATAATTGCTTTCAAAGGCAACTTTCCTGTCCCATGGCGGACATGTGCAGGTCCCTTGGCTGTCACAATGTATGGTTCAG
Source organism: Dendrocincla tyrannina (assembly GCA_035047865.1). NCBI lineage: Eukaryota > Metazoa > Chordata > Aves > Passeriformes > Dendrocolaptidae > Dendrocincla > Dendrocincla tyrannina. The sequence continues at coordinate 39,651,977 of JAWWMP010000041.1, read as the reverse complement.
GGTAGTCTTCTACCAGCTTCACTGTCTAATGCTTTGTAGTACTTCTCTGTAACTTCAGGCTACTAGCAGGATTTCCAAGTTTAGAAAATGGTGGACATTTAGATCCTGCAGTGATTAATTTTAATTTTCCTTTAAAAGATATTGCTACATGTAGATATTAAAACCCCATGGTCTACACTTTCATTTACATGTGTATTAGTCACATGGACATGCACACATGCTCTATGTGTGTATAAGAGTGCATCCACGTAAGCTTGGCATGCCTTCAAATTTAGGAAGGAGGAATGATGTAAATCATAGGAAGGATTCAAACTCAGAAACATATAAAGAAATGTATGATTGTAATTCTTTGTACTAATGGTGGTATATCTAGTCTTTGAACATGTTAAGTTAAAGGATTATTTTAAACCTTTTAATAATACAAGTTTTCTTTTCATGTAATAGTATATACATTAGGGCATACTTCAGAAATAAATGTGCAATATAATTTTCCAGTGTGCATGACAAGTGTGTCTTCATCAATAAATTGTGGTCTTACTGGTGCTGGTACATACTTACAAAAATTTTCTTAATAGACTTACTGTTTTGCTACAGACAATGTCTAAAAACAGAAATAGCAATTATATGATGATAAAAAGTCTGTTGTTATTCCTTATAATAGGATATTGCTTGGTTTATGTGTTGATATGTATTATAAGAGAAAGCAATAATTATTTTGGTCTCTGTGACCAAAAAGATTATTCCATGTGTAATAAAACCAACATTAAGTGAATGACCTTGGACACATTTCATTTTATCTAAACATTTTCAAAACCATAAATAAAATAATCTAAATCAAAATAGGCACTTGAAACATTTCTAAAATGAAATTAATATATGTTACTGAAGATAGACAATGAGATGGATTTTACACAGAAATCTGTAATTTAGTTAAATTAATATAATGAGGATTTTACATTTCAGTACAGTAAGATCAGAGATAATTTTGAAAGAGGATTGTAATATCTATCTCTGGGGATCAATTATCTTCAACATACCAATACCATTCCCATGCATCTGTAAGTCCTTTACATTGGACATTGTGGAAGTACTAAAATGTTAATTTTATCCATCAGGTTCTTGAGCTTTTCACTTCTCAGTGGCACTGTGAAATTTCCCACTTTCTTAATTTCCTAGTACCTCTACTGAGAAGCTACCCAGGGTTTACCTGAAAATTCTGAGATCAGTAAAAAACCCTACTATGCCTCCATCGATTTTGACACTAACCAAAAAAACTACTTCCTGACTCCTCAAATGTTTAATGATTTATTTTTCATGCAGGATTCATATTTCAGATTAATACTTCCTTTATTTCACTGAGCATGTTTAATATGAAATCAATAATTAAACTAAAATTACATGTCAAATTGTATACATGAAGTATATTATACAAATTGTATATATCTGTATTGATAAAAATTATTAACTACATTGTTTAGGAAGTTAAATAAAAAAGTAATAATGAAATTGTGCCAAGAATGCAGCTCCATATTACTCTACTATGTCATTACTTAGTGGAGTGTTGTTGGGTTAATATAAAGAAAGAATGGCTGGAATGAGTTAATTATGATAAGGTTTTATCTGTGTACATCTTCTAGTTAGCTGTATTAGACTTTCCGATAATATATTCCTGACATGTTAATAAAGTCCTGACTATTTCGCCAGTGTTAACTAAAGCTAAAGTTTTACCTGAAATTGTCAGTGACTATTGAACTTACACATAAATTGCTTCAGATTTTTAAAGATTAGAGAAATTCATAATTTCCATCAGTATTCATTTCAGCTGTGTTGGATTGGTCCCTTCAGCTGTTTCTGCAGGCATTGTAAGAAAATTTTGTCATGCATAGGACTTAAACTGCATTGAAATGAAATAAAACCTATCTCAGAAGCTGTTAGATATGGTTTCAGTTTTTGTCACAGTTTCTGGGATAGTTTAATCATATAGGATTAAAATAAATGCCCATCACTGCTGTCATTTTTACTGTAACATCCAAAAAGTTTTCAGGAGGATGATTTCACTTTTTTTTAAATCTTGCCATAAATTATGGAAAAAGTTTCACTTCGTGTGTAGACAAATACAGTCAAATAACAATTAATGGGACCCATGAATTGCTGCCTAAGGCTAAGGAAAAGAAAGGAAAAAAAGTAAAAAGATGGCTGATTTTGAAAGATGAATATGAGGTAAATCCACACAGACAGAGGCACAAACATACCTATCCACATCACTGACACAGTTTCTACTGTGTTGTTTAAAGGACTGTGTGGACAAAACTTAGAAATATTATTTCGAAGTTACTAATGCTCCAATTCCTATATTTTTAGACCTTGGTCCTGACCTGTAAAGAAGGTAAATTTCCAGTCCTTTAACATTAGGTAAACTGTTCTGTCACCAGAAGACTATTTGCATTACTGACTCTTCCACTTTCACTGCATGTGCCCATAGGCAATTAGCTTCCTGAATTATGATTAGTTAAATGCATTCTCCATTGGACCATCTACCTTAGAGTGATGAATCTTTCATGTTATATGACAATGTGACATACAGCAAAATGCAACAATTTCAAGAATAAGCTTCTGCGACATAGCCTCAAAGACATCACCAATGGATCCTTCAAGATGATTTGAAATTTCATTGCATTTAATACAAATAATGGGTCTATTATTATTAAAACAGAATTTCAAAATATGTTGTAGGATGTTCATGCTTCACCAAGCCAAAACTGAGTCAAATTAGTTTTCCAGTAGTTTGAAACATAGGAAAAAATTGTTGCAGTGAAGCAGAAAAACATAGGGCAATGTCTTACATATCTCATGACAGGATGAATTGCCTTTCAAAAGTGCCTATTCCTCTCAATTTACTATATAGGAGACTAGAAAACCTAGCTATACAAAGCTCTTTTTTTTTTTTTTTTTTAAATAATTATATTTTCAGGATATTATCCTTTGGAAACATGAGTCTCATTTTAACATGTTATAAAGGAATTTAGAAGTCCGTTAACATCAGATGGGAACAAATTTCATCCAAAGTTCAATGTTTGCTCAGAAAGCTATGACATTGCTATAGTCAATATTTATTTTGCATTTTGTTCTGCATCTGCAATATTTGTACTAGTGTACAGGACTGACGCAAAACATGGCCAGCATGTGTTTTAATTGACTGGATAGCTTTTGCATAGTTTCCCTAAGACATGTATTTAAAAAACTTAAAAAACAAGCAAACAATACTGGACCACTAGTTTCACTCTTTTAATCACAGGACAAAAATGAAGAGATCTTAGACTTCACCCTACGAGACTCAGTGAGAGGAACTTTTTTCTCCCAGGACTTGGAGAATTCTGGTTATAGGCAGATTTGCTGACAGGCTGCTGAATGAGCAGATATATCAAATGGCAACAGCTCAGGACAGACTAAGAAACTTGTATAGCAGATAATTCTACAGGTCTATATTGTGTCTGACCAAAAGCCTTTGCAGATCTTTTGTCACCACGTCTTCCAAAATGGCAACTGGCCCAATTTAGGAAAACTGGTCATGAGCCATTTGTTTAAGACAGTTAAAGTTTGCAATCCTGTGCAAAGCCTTTTCTGAAAAAACAGTGGCTCTTCAGGGAGGTAGAACCGATATTTCAAATTAAAATCCTCAAGGTATCTTCATGAAACTAAAATACATTTTGTGTCACTATAGCAAAGTATATTTGCAAAAAAAAAGGTCTCATTTTCCCCTCCAGATTGAAAACTTATCACATAACATCTTATTTAATCATAACTATTCTGGTCTCGCTCTTTGTTGAGTTGTGTTTGATTAACCCTTGTTTACTTAAAACATACTTCAAACTACTGGCAGGTCTAAAGAAGGCTAGTAGATTAGTCATTCATTTGAATCAAAATCTTGTCAATTCACACCTCAGTTTGAGAAGCAAAAAGTATAATTACAGTTTCAAATAATTTCTAACACAAGAATTTTTTTCTTTTCTTTCCAGCATAGGTTGGGTGTGGAGGAGCTGGGCTACTTCTCAAATATTTCTTATTAACATAATGAGCAATTAGTAAGCAAAATCAGAAGTTGCCCCATGTTTACATTAAGTCTATTTTTATAATTTGCAAAAAGTACAAGCAAAGCTTTGGATAATTGCTCAGTATGGTTCACAGGGATTAAGCACATCAGCTTCTCACATTAAAAGATTACAGAAGTGAATATATTATAGGATTAATTTTTTGAGACACTTTTAGATATTTAAAAATATTTAACTAATATGAGGCAATATTATATTCATACTTCAAAGAAATTTTTAAATTAGTTACCCAGGCAGGACTAATCCAGTTAAAAAGAAAAACAGACCAAGGAAAAGCTTTGTTACCATCAAGTTAATAGTGATGTGAAATTTTTGTTATCATCAAGAGTCCAGGTTTATATGGACTTTCTTTCAGAAAGGAATAATGAAAATTGAAAAATTTGTAAATAGAGGATAAATGATTAAATGCTCCAGTGCCTGCTTTTGTTTTATTAATAAAAAAATAAAATTCATCTTGAAGTAATAACATCTCATCTTAAAACATTCTTAACAGAAAACCTGGAGTTGAACCAATTTGCTTTAGAAAGGAATTTGAAAGGGAATCTGGATAAACCAGGTAAGCAGAATGCAGATGCAGTACAACTATGCAGAAAGGCCTGCTTATTCTTGTGTGATGCTCTTTGTTTGGCAGATTACTTGCACTTGGCACAGCATTTATGTAAAGCTGATGCGGAAATACATTCAGAAATGCAGAGCTTTGACAAGAAACTTATGTTGAATTTAGCATTTTCTGTAAGATAACAATAAATATTGACATTGACAAAAGCATAGTGAGATATTTTTAAACTCTCAGCTGCACTTCAGTGCAATCAATTATTCTTCATTGAGTTTTTCCAATCACGTTTAAATGTATAAGATGAAACTGGTCCTAGCTGTTGCAGAAAGCCTATTCTTTGCTCTGACAGAACCTAAAGGTTTGTCAAATTCAAAAGATCTTGTATTCTATAGGATGTCTTGTAGATAAATGACAAGCATTAGTCTTCATGCTGCTTGCCTACATTCTCTCTTATTTTTATAGTACTGTAGAAATGTCTCATGATGCAGATTTTGCAGTTCAAATGTCTTTCAGGGCTGTAGCCATTTCAAATATTTTGTGATGTGAAATTCTGTCAAAAATGGGTCAACCGTGAACTAAATGTTGGTTCAACGGAAGGCAAAGAATGTTATCATACAGAAAATGAGTGATTCCTTTCACACTGTGGTGGTTTGACTCTCGTGATGGTCTTTCACAGAGGGTGTGCTGGTGTTTTTGCTGTTAAAAGGGTTCTGCATAGTTAAATGCAAGAATTTTCAATAATAACTGTTTGTTATAAAATTAAAACCACTACTTCAGGTTCTGGAATGACAGCAATATTTTTGCATGAATAGTGCATCAACTTTATACCTCACATAAAGAGAGAATGTGTGCATGTGCATGTATACATACATATTTATATATTTACATCTATGAATATTTATGCATGAAAATAATCTGGATACTTGTATTCATGTCCATTTCTATGAGGTATAATTCTCATTCCACTTTACTTTCTGCCTTTTGCCTGCACATATCAAATCTTCTAATCAGTGGTTTGAATGTGTAAGATTTGTGGGAACTTTCCTTGAAAATTACTCATTTCCCTGAGACCTACAGTCTTGGTAACTATATGAAAATTACTGTTAAATGCATGGAAGAGTTAAAAAGCTAGAAATACATAAATAGTCCAAGACAGATTATGAAGGGAGCCTGGTGACAGGCACACATAAGAAAACTATTATCTAGCCCTTAATTTAGAATTCTAGTAGCATTAATATTGGTGACAAGACTATCCATAAGTCCTCTTTACATTAATAAGCATAAAACTTGTGCCTATACCTGCATATGTGCAGAAGGCTTAAAATATTGAATTATATGTATAATATGAGAGCCTCTGGGTAGGGATCAAGGGCAAACGTATGATGTGGATGTCATTGTGGGAGTCTGCTATAGACTTCCCACGCAGGATGATGACACCAACAGATTATTCTTTGAGGAACTCAGGGGCACTTTTAAGTCATCTGTCCTTGTCCTTACGAGGGACTTCAACTTGCCAGAAATTAATTGAGAGCATCACAGAGCTGGTACAACCCAGGCCAGAAGGTTCTTAAAAAACCTGGATGACCATTTTATGGAATAGATCCTAAGGGAGCCAACTTGGAAAGATGTGACTCTTGGGGATGGTCCTGTGCAGGGCTAAGAGCTGGACTCAATGACCCTTGTGGGTCCCTTTCCACTCAAGATATTCTGTGATTCTGTGATAATTATCAATTTACTTCTCTCCCTAAAAGACTGTATTCTTGAATAATTGGAATATGGTTTGTAACTAATATGATGGCAATTCATATTTAAGATAACAGACTGAGAACCCACAATTTCATAATTTATAATGTTATAAACTTTTCAGTACTGTATAATGGGATATGTATTACCAGTATGCATTTTCACAATTTATTTTTTTTATACTTAATGCTGCAAACATTGTTATACAAGCTGTTACTCATGTAGTATTTAAAACATAGCATGGACTTTCTGAATAAGTGGGAAAGAGTAAGAAGGGCATAAAGGTGGCCTTTGGAAGATAACATAGATTTGTAGAATATCCTGAGTTGGAATGGATTTACAAGGACCGTATTTAATTCCAAAGATAAGTTTGTATAAAGGAGCAAGGTTTAGAACTGATGTTTCATCTCAAGACTTTAACCTAAAGTTATATATGTGACATTTTATTCACATTTCTTTTCCAAAACTGAGTAGCTTAATCTTTGTCATTTTTCAAATCAGGACACTAGATGTTGATGTTTCTGCTAATTGTACATGAAAAATTTCCCATGCCTCAGGAGATGTGTCTCTTTGTAGACTCACCACAAGAAAGCACGAGTATAGTAACACAGCTGTGGGTACAAAAATATCCTGATATTAATGGAGGGAGAAGGAGGAGGGTGCTGAGCTTGCTTTCCTCCTGTTCCTTCGCTCCCCAGTCCTTACTGGGCACGTAGCTGGAGGCTGCATTTTTGGTGGGTGAGAGGGGGGCACTTCTCCCCGTGGGGGTCTTCTGTGTCCTTTCCACCTCCCACTTCCCTGCCTCATTTTGTCCCCATTTATGTCTCCAGAGCCCTTGTGCAGCTTTTCTCTTGCTCTGTTAATCTGGTAAACAAAGCCTGGGAGTCAAACTACAGCATTGCAAATATGAGTGGAATACAAGTCTCATGGGAGGGACTAGCAAATGGGCTCATCTAATTCTTTTTACTCATCTATAATTACTGTGCTCTAGAGGCTGCAGCAACATGCACTAGTAGGAAGTTTAAATTTTATAACCCCTAAGCTTCAGGAATTTGAATCCATATTTTCCACTTCTGATGAAGTGCCGTAACCAGCAGGTGAAGAGGCAGGGTAAGGTGGTTTGAATGTCCTTGTGCAAAGTCTTGTGTCAAAGGAATAAAGCTTTGTTAAGCCTGAAGAAGAAGAGAAAACATGACGTCTTCAATCCAAATAGGAGAGGAAAGTGTGTTTGGCTCCTGGGGCTGCACGCCCTTTTTCCATTAATGAGCTACTGGCCATGAGTCCCTACAGAGCACTGGGTGAAGTAGTCATCCTTGATGACTTAAAACTGATTGCATAGAGCAGATTATAAAATCCATATCAAAAATAAACTTTGAAAGGAAATGATGAATCAGACTTACCAATATTTATATTATTATTCTACAGACCACTTTTTAGTTAAAGGCACCATTTATCTCTTTGAGGGCAGATGAGGATCTTGTCGGTCATGCTGGTATAAGGAAATTAAAAAAAGAAATAAAATTTCTTGTCAGTTTCCACTGTACTAAGCTGAGAGAATTTTGCCCTTTATGTTTTTAATTCAATATTTAAGCATCAATCAGTTAAAGGTCAAAACTTACAGGTACACTTTAAAAAAAGTGCCACATTTATCCAACAGTTTCAAATGCTTGTATCTCAAGAGAGCTTTCCAACTGTTGATGATCAAGAAATGCTCTTTTGTTTGTTAACTTGCAAGTGAAATTATCATATCAGTAAGATAGACAATATGCAGTGAATCATACAGTGAATTTGCAAATTAAATTTTATTTATTCTGATTTAAAAATAAATTTAAATCACCTAGATGACTGATGATACACAGGATCTATGTCCCTATTTAATAAAAATATTTAATAAGTCTTTAATTTTTTTTTTTCAGGATCTCTCTTTACAGGTTTCCTTATTTGTAAAGGCTAGTGGAATGATTTTGAAAGTAAATAATTTCATCATGTTTTCTACTTCTACTTATTTGATGGACAAGAAATTTTCTGGTGGATAGTGATATCTTCTTCACTGGAATTTACTTCATCTGCTGCATATTTCATTGTGTGCAACACCCATTCTACTAATTTGATTTTCACAGTTTAGGATCTTAAGTTTTTCATTAAGAATTCCCACATACTCTTTCATTCAAAGCTTCATTCAAGTTCAGGACCATCTTCACTCCAAAGATGAAATGTTATTGACTTTATTCTTCCATGGTTTATCATGTATGAAAAACAACTTTTGCATATTCTGTTAAAGAATTGTACCTAAATGACTGAATGTTAAGGTGACATAAGTTGGGTACTCTGCATGTCTTCAGACTGTCCTAAAGATCGAAATTCATCAGCAGTCAGGTAGTATGGAGAATGCAAGTATACCAGCTGTTGTGTAACCACAGTAGGAGCATAGAAGTTTCGGAAAGATGTCACCTTAGAGTTCATAGGGCTAAAATACTGGGTTTATCCTTATGGCTTGCTGTATTTTGTCCTAAATTTACAGTGCAAGGACATGTAACCAGAACAATCTAATGTCACCAACACCACTTTAGATCAATTACTTTTAATGCTTCTAGGACAATATTTACATAAATAGCAGTATGGTACCAGATATCAAAGTAATCTGAAGGAAAGGAGCATCTGCAGAGCTCATCTGGGTTCGTTGCTGTGTTGTACCCAATCTAGGGACAGCTTCCCCTGCTGATGAGTGGTCAACATTGACAATTCCTCAAGTGATTAAGTTATGTGATTCTGATACAAAGTTAATTAGCTTTTCACAAAGAAATTTTCTGTTTTCTTTAATTTGATAACACATTCTGAACACTACACGAGTGTGTATTCCATCATATACTATTTTCACCTGCCTCATTCTTTTTTTTTCCTCAGATAATCGTGTCATCTGTGGACCTCTCATTAGAGTATGCTCTTTATGAGATACATATTGATATTCTTTGAAGACATTGTATTTTACTTATGGTTTTGTCTGGTTCATGATGACCTTATTATATTCTTGCATATTCTCATAACCTTATTATAAATATATATACATTTATTTTCTTAATTGGAGGGTCTCAGATTTCATTAGGATCCTTGGAAAATAAATTTGTATAGTCATAGTAAAGGAGAACACATACATTTCTGCAAATGTATTATACACATGAAAATACATACATATGTACATGCTATATTTTAAATTTCAGTGATTATTATTTCTTAGTTACAATGACCAGAAGTGAACTAAATCACAAGAAATCACTCAGGTTTTTTGTTTTGTTTTTGTTTGGTTTTGGTTTTATTTTTTTCTTTAATGAAGCCAAGGAATTGCTATTTTGTGTGTGATTTCACAGAATGACAGATTCGCTGACAGGTTGGGTTTGGGAAAAAACCTCTGAGGGCATCTGGTCCAGTTTCCCAATCCCCTTGCTCAATCAGGGCCATATAGGACCCATTCCCCATGACCACATTCAGATACCTTTTGCAGATCTCCAAGGATGGAGACTCCACAACCTCTCTGAGCAGCCTGTGCCAGTGCTCAGTCATCCTCACGGAAAGAAGTGTTTCCTGACATTCAGAGGGAACCTCTTAGGTTTCACTTTGTGCCCTTGGTCTCTGGTTCTGGCACTGGATGCTACTCCTCGTTGTATGTATTCTGTTAAAAGTTCTCAATTAGTATATTTATAGGTAAAGCCTAAATCTCAGAACAAAATTTATGCAAGAAATCATATATTTAGAAACATTTTTCCCTTGATTATGTTAATCCATGTCAGAGTAAGTAACAACTGTGCATTTAAGAATAATTTTACTTCTGAGATTTGGGATTTTCTAATGCTACCTTTCACATAATTACAACATTTCTGTCATATTCTTTAGCCTATTAATTACAAAAATATACTTTCAATCTTAATTTAGTTTTAACATAGAGTATTCCCTTGTGTTATACTGTAAAATTTTTTTTTTGTCTTCAAAAAAGTTGTTACAGATCCCCCAAAAAAATGTTCTTAGAGGAGATGCAGACCCCAGTTTAAAGATTTTAGGTCTATGGAGAAAAGATTTGCTTTTCTTTTAGCTATCATTTTATAAACTGCATTGTGGAAAGCTGTTGCCAGTTTGTCTGCCAGAATTCCTTTGTTTTGTGAAAACAAATGAGGGTGTACCACAAAACTTACATGTCCCCTGAATTCAAGGAGTTACATAAGCTTTGGTTTCTGGCCTTATCTTTTGAAAAAAATTAATAAAATTGAACATTTTTTGATCAAATAGTATGTCCTGGTATGTGAATTTGTTTTTAGGTCTGCTTCATGACTGATTTAGAAGTAAAATGTAAAAGAAATCAAAGAAATTTCATGATCCATTTAAACAGGGAAACAGATATTCTGCTTTCTAAAGAAGACTATATAATAGGAAAGTCTTAGCTCATAAAAAGGCATGGAGGTAAACCTAATTAACATGGGATGGAATGTAGTAAATTAGACATGTGTAGCTTCAAATTAGTGATTTTTTTAATCCTCTCAGTTCCGAAGCCACACTATTCTATTCAATATTTTGTCTGCTTTTTCACTTGACTATATGAAAAAGGTTCAGGATGTTGTATGTGTTTTGTTTAACGGAGGTTTTACAGACACATTCTGAATCTCACCAGAGTACCCATTTTAAAAAACATAATTTTATCTGAGGTTTGCCTTAATATTTCTGCTGGAGGATAAATACTCTCGGTGTTAATAAAATGCCTTACTTCCCATTGAATTTTATTTTCCATTTTATCTTGTTTGCCTCAAGTCTATGCTTTTCTCAGCTGCCAGGAAGCAAGAATTTTCCTTGTTCCTAATCCATCCATTTCATTTGTCTGGTTACCTTTTCCTTTTAATTTTGTGTGTTTGGAGCAATGTCACATAAGCCAGCTGTTCATCGCACAGTGGATTTTTTAAAGCTTGCATCTGTTTCCAATGTTACCATTTGACAGATGTCTATGGCTCATATTAAGATTAAATTAGCTTCCTGAGACAGCCTATACCTCATGCAACCATTTTGGGTTTTTCCACACTCTGCTGTGCCACTGCAAGCCTGCTTTTTACTAAGGAGCAGTGCAATTTTCCAGTACCACATACATTACTTTTACATTTTCAGTCATACAGGCATCCATCCCCTGATTCCCACTCCCCTTAGTTTTATGCACAAAAAAATTGTGACAGTGTAGCATATTTCCCAGATAGAATATCAGTTCAGTAAAGTCTTGCCCACACATTAACAAGGCAGAGGTCCTGCATCCATTGCTGAATATTGGTCCTGAGTCTGCTACTGATGTCTGTCTTCATTTTACTGTTTTATGGGTCTCTCTTTTGTCTGCATCACGTCATAATAATCAGTGATGCATTCACTCTACCATGGGATTACAGTAGGGAAGAGACAAAGCTCATTTTTTACTTATTTGTGTGCACATCTTCATTTAAGCAATGTTTATTCTATTAAAGCAGACTAGTAGCTGTCTGAAGTCCCTTCAGCAAGACCAGCTGTACTCTTTTGCAGATGTCTATAATAATGCCAGGCAGCTGTGTAATTTTGTAGAAGACCAGCATAATCCTAGCATTGTTTCCCTAGGAATGAGGCATATTTACCCCATTACAAACCCAAGGAAGCTGGTTTTGGAAATCATGATGACGCTTTATACTACTTCCTCACCAAACTGGAGGTGGAAAAAAAGGCATCTCTTTTTGAGGGCAAATCATAGACACAGTAAATCTAGGGAAAGGTCTAGAAAATGTCACTGTTCTTTTATTGTGCTTGGTTTCTGTTTTACAGAATTTGCATTTTGTACTTTTTTTTTTTTTTTTTTTTTTTACAGTGATCTACTCTGTGTCACTACACAGGGCAATATGGAGCTCTACCTTGGCCTTTCTGCTGGGATGTGGGCAATCTGTATGGCCGATTGTCCACCATTCCATGAGTTTAGTGGAAAAGAAATTAAAGAAATTGACAGTCAGCTTTGACTGACTGACAAGTCTCTCACTGATTTTTCTTCATTGATGTCTATTGAATGACATCTTCAGTGAACATATGCAAGTTCTTAACTCTTGATAAATTTATGACTCTTGCAAGAAACTTGCCTTCTCTGTGTGGCTGTGGTGCTTGTGGACATCATTTAGTGGTGGAACTGGCAGTAGCTCAATTCCATGATGTTAGAGGTCTTTTATAATGCTAATGACTCTATGATTCTATGACTATAAGCTCAATATGAAATTCCAAGAGCTTGCAAGCAGTTTTCTTCCCATCTCAGCACTTTTCTAGAAGAGTCTTGTCTCTATCAGTGAAAATATTGGTATATACATATACATGCGCACAGATACATGGAAAAAATATGTCTGTGTAGAACTCTATCTTATAACTAGTAGAGGAAAAAATTCTGCAGGAGTCCTCAGTGACTGCATGTTTATAATACACGTGTCTCAGATATGATGTGACAGATGTTCAGAGCACGCTTACTTGATCGACATTTTAAAACGATGAAGCTGAATTTGGTTTAGATTATAATACTTTAAATTAGCCAAGGAGTTTACAGACTGCCCTAATTTTCAGTTTTGAATAGAGATTCAGATAAAAAATCTGCATATTTTCAAAATATTGATAACTTTTTTGATCCTATTTCTGTATTCTATTGAGCTAATATATAAAATAGAAACTGTGAAATTTTTTATTTTCAGTGGGATTGAGGCAATGAAGTAGATATTGACATAATTTTTATTTGTTTTATTCCTCTTATGCATATATGTGGATGTTTTGTGTGGTGATTTTGAGTCTGTTTCTCTGTATTTGAAACAATTACTTTGAATCACAGAACAGTCTGGTTGGAAGAGACCTTAAATATCACCTAGTTACAATACCCCTTCCATGGGGATGCCACCCATGGGATCAGGTTGCTCGGGATGCCATCCAACATGGCCTTGAACACCTCCAGGGGTGAGGCATCCAAAACTCTCGGAAACCTACTCCAAAGTCTCACCACCCCACAGGAAAATCATTACCCCTCATGCTATCACTATAGTCCCTGATAAGGAGTCCCTCATCATCTCTCCTGTAGGCCCTCTTCAGGCACTGGAAGGTACTCTAAGGTCTCCCTGGACCCTTCCCTTCTCCAGGCTGAACAATCACAATACTCTCTGCCTGTTCTCTTATGGCAGTTACTCCAGCCAGCAAGTCCATATCTTTTAATGCCTCAGCCCTCAGGTCTGGACACAGTACTCCGGGTGGAATCTCACAAGAATGGAGTAGAGGGGGGAAAGCATGTTTTTTGACCTACTGGTCATGTTTCTTTTGATGCAGCCCATGAATGTACTTGTACTTTCTTGAACTTTATGCTGTAAGGATTCAGTGTAGGTTGCCTAGTTCAACCATCTCAAAGTCAGGCCAAGTTTCTCAGCACTTTGTCCAGCCAAATTTGAATAGGTCCAATATATACAATTTCTACAACTTTCCTGAGCAACCTGTCTGACCACTGTCATAGTAAAATAGGGTTTTTTTATATTTAAAAGAATTCTACATATTGCAGCTTCTGTGTTTTGCCTCTTATCTTACCACTGTGCTACCTTTGAGAATAATTTCACTCTGTCCTGCTTTAACCCTTCCATTAAGCTGCAGAAGACAGAAATAAGGCCTTCCTTTACCCTTCTCCTGCCAAGGTTGAAAAGACTCAGTTTTCTCAGCATCAAATTGTACTTCATGTTCTCCAGCCTATCATGATCCTGTTAGCTTTTCACTGGACATACTCCAGTCTGCCAGTGTCCTTCTTGTACTAGGGAACGACAAACTGTATACGGTAGTCTGGATGGGTGTCACAAGTGCCAAATCAAAAAGGATAGGTCTCCCTCAGCCTTCTGTCTGCAGTCCTGCTGATGCAGTACCAGGGGAGGTTCTTTGCTGCCAGAGCACATGACTAGCTTGGTTTATAACCATTTGGATACTGAAATCTTGGTAAATCTTCTTAAAAAGTGCACAGCTTATAGTAAAGTACTCAAAAAAAATTCTCATATGAAACCACAGTTGCCTATGTCACAGAAGTGACATGCAGCTCTAGGTAAATGGGAAACGCCTTTGGCCCTGATTCCACTTGTGTGTGTCTGTGTGCAGAATGTGCCCAGATCAGGGCCGACCCTGGGCTGCCAGCACTGAAGCTTGTAATGAGTGCACTGTCTGTTTCAGTGGCTACCCTGTTGCAGGGTTGCAGTGTTCCCTGGTGCTCCTGCTGGAAACGGGCATCTTGTTCCACATAACCTACTGCCTGACAATAGCTGCCTTGTTATTTGTATACTTGTCAGTATGCTAAATGCAAAATGTGGATTTCAAAAATGTATGTGAAATTAAGGACATCCATAAAGATTGCTCTCTGTAGTAAGAGGACACTTATACATCATTTATAAATAGTTCCTAAATTATTAATACTAGCTGTATGAACATAACATGGGCTGAGCTGCCAAGCTCTGGTTTCTTGAGCCACACTCCAGACTTCTGTCATGGGCCCAACCTAGTTACTTAAGCTGAAATTTGGTTCATGGTCACTTCACTGAGCTCCTCAAAGACTGTTATAGATGTGATACCAACTGTATGAGCTGAATTAAGCTTTAATCATTGGAGCAACTATTTGTAATCATCAACCACTGAAGCAAAGTACTGGAGGAGTGATGACTCCTTATCTTTTTATGTCTTTGAAAACTATATAAGATAGTTTTCATACTCTTTAGTGTAGCCAAACATAAGCATTAGTCTCAATATAGGATAAATGAGAGAAGTGTATTGGTTTGTACTTTGAGTCCAAAATATGTTATTTTTCACTCTTTATTGGCATTTCTGGAAGCTCTCTACAAGTCTTGAGCACAGACCAGATTTGCGTAAATCACCTCACAGTCCTATCTTGGCCTCTCTAAAATTTTTATCAATATAAAAATCATAACAGATTTGAAGTCATAGATATTGCACTCAGCCTTTTCAGAAACAGAAACTGAGCAGGTCAGCTCAGTTACCAGCTGGCTTTTCAGTGGTAAAAGGAGGTACCATTCATGGCTGGCACAGCTGTGACAGAAGAATCGATAGCCAAAGTGGATGTCATCATTCTAGATGCTCCAGGGCCCAGCTTGTAATGCCCGAATCCATGTGTCTCCAGACCCTGTTCACAGCAACTATGGAATAACACAAGAAGAAGGGGAAGAAAGAATAGCAACCTACATAAAGCAGATTATATTACTGCCATACTTCAGCTAAAGTAAGGGAAATTAATAAAAGAGCAAAGGGAAATGGTGCAAAGGAAATGGAAGCTTGGTAATTGAGTAGATGGAAGGCAGTTACAAGGAGTGAAGGAAGGCAAACAAGATCTTAATTATCTTAGAGCAGGAAGAAGAGTGTGTCTTTACCATGAAACATGTTCCTAGCCAGGCCACCAGGTCAAGAAGCCACAGTATGGGATGAAAGGTTATGCCAGGGGAGACAATGTAGACAAAAGAGACAAAGATTGATGCAAGAGATACGAAAATTAACTAGTACACAAAATCATGCAAAGCAGAGAAGGAATGAAATGAAAGAGAGATAAACATGAAAAAATGAAAGAAGAAAAAGGGTGTAAGGAAAGATGATGGGGAATGGAACAGAAGGTCTGAAAAGCTGTTTACTTCCGATGTTACTAATTTCTCTGTTTGCACTCAGTTACTTGTAGATGACACATGCAGTATAGAAATAAGTAAATATCAAGATGTGCCATATCACAAAAAAGAATTGAAATGGGTTTAAAAAAGTGAATGTTTAACCTGAAAATAATTGCCTAAGGGACCATTCTGTTACCAGCATATGGATTATGTATGACTACGTACTCTCACAGGGTCTATGCTAGTGAATGGCTTGCAAACTGCCTACTGAGAGTGATCCCTGTCCATTCCAGCTGCTGACCTGTTGGCAAGTGATTGCTCTGGAGAACACTAACTGGTTTTGACCAAATTCCTGCCTAAGAACTCTCTAGCTACTGTTATAAATAGTTGTGGTCAAGTGGGAAGCAATGTTTCCAAGATTACTTGAATTTACTAGAGTAAAAGTGAGTCCAGGATAATATATAAATAGCAAAAGAATGTAGGTGTGCTTCAGCTATAGGAGAAAATCCAGCCACAAAGAAATGGCAGCACTCTCCAGGTGCCATAAGGGATGATTGTCTGATGGAGAGGCGCAAGGGATGAAGGGCAATCAAACACAAATACAGGCCTCCTCCTGCAATTGTAGAGATGAGTGACAACAAAACTGGTGAGGAATGATCAAAGCAAGCAAGAAAGGTGGGATTAAGTATCAAGATCTCAGCTTTAGTACAGTGGGATTTGAAGTTTCAGTACTTATCCTCCAGCAGCATTCCTGCATGCAGTTTGTGTGCTTCAGTGCCTGAAAACCTTCAAGACATTTATTGCGTCTAACACAGAACAGAAGTTGATTCTATTCCGTAGCAATATGAACTTGGGCCTTTATTTAATATTCTGTGGGCATAGTCTTAAAACATCAGTGCATATTTTAGACACTTCACTGCACTTCTGTGCATCACTTCATGTTTTTGGTTTCTGTTCTGAAGTGCAAATATATGAGACACCACTGGAAAACCTCCAACTACCATTGTACTGCCTCTGCAGTTTCTTTTGATTCATTATAATAGCTCATCATGGGAACTGTTTCTCTGTACACTTACATATATACTGTTCAGTGAAGGTTGTTTGGCAAGAGGCGTATATCCCCTCAAGGGAAAGAGATACTTTTCTCAACTTACGGTCCACAAGAGCAGGTATAAACAAGCTCTACATGGGGAACTGAACCTATGTTTTGGCAGTAGATTTCTCCAAGGTTGTTGCTCCAAAGGTGGGTAACACGCTGCCTATCCTGGGTGATTTCATATATTGAATTAAAAAATTACACATTTCAGAATATTATATATATTATATTATATATAATTTTCCATTTAAAATCATTAAAATCAATAGAAATGTTTTTGAAAAAAAAAGAATTGAATAATACTGATTTAAAATGTTGATTCCTTTCAATGCGAGTGCAGTTTTCAGATGACAATTAAATAATTTTGTACAATTTATGTGAAATTGAAACTGTATTCAAAGTTGTGTGATTTTTTTAAAATCAAAAGTAACAAAAATAATATTGAAAAGAGCAAATTCCTGAAATGTTTTGAGGTATGTGAGATTCTGTAAGACAAACACTGAATCTTGAATTAAGATTCTGTAAGACAGATATGTTTCTTTTTTTCAAATACACAGTTTTATTTTCTCAAAATACAAGTGAACATTCATAGCAATACTAGCTCAGGCATGTCATTTTGAGGGCTAAGTTGGACCAGAGGCATATACATTTTTTTCAGGATACGTGTTTTTCATTCTGTGACAAAATGTTATATTTTCTTCTGTAATATATATTCTATTTACAGAATTTTATGATCAGTTACATATGAAACATAGTGTTCACACTTCCAATTTCATTAAGCCTCTCTGGAATAAAGGAAAATATTTCCTTATTTTTATTTGTTACCTTCCTTTTTGGTATACTGAAATAGAGAATAAATTTATGAATTACACATATTACACACAGCCTGGGCATGCCATTCATTTATTTTATTGGTAGGTGAACATTTGGGATGCAACTTTAGAGCTATTGCAGACTATTCAATCTTTCATTTTTGTGTAAATGTATAGTTCCTAATCTGTGTGTGGGCGGCAACATGGACCAGAAGATCAGGATAGGGACTGCAAGATTTCTGAGTGTTATTTTTGGTTCAGTCAGTGGCTTGCCATATGACTACAGGCATTTGCTCTTGGCCTCAGTTTCCTTACAGATAAAGTAGAAGTGACAACACTAAATTTCTTTAAGACTGCCTTGAAAGCTAGGAAAGAAAAACATCATGAAAGATATCCCATTGTAAATCTCAAAAAAAAAATAAAAGTTAGGGAGGTAGTGAAGATTAGTAGTCCCAGGTACAGAAATAGTCATGCTGCTACAGTACAGAGCTCAGCAGAAACCGCAGAACCAACTCAGGACTTGAGTGAACATTCTTCTGGCTAACTTGCACAGAATGTGAAGTCAGCACATAATACCAAAAAGGTTTACAGATGCTCCTGCTTGTCTGGAGTGACCTGCAGCTCCACTTCTGAATGTGGACAATGATTTCCATCCGGAAGTTAATTACATAAGACTTAATGAAGAATTGACAGCATAAAATATTTCACCACTCCTAGGAGTGAAATCCTGAAAACCAGATAAATCCTGAAATATTCAGAAAAAATTTGAATGTTCCTGATCTCACTTCCTGCACGTGAGATATCCACACCAGCTGCTTTGCCATACTCATATGTATGCTTTACATCAAGATCTTCTAAATTCAATGCACAGTACCCATCTCCTTTGCTCCCCCCACGAGGTACTGCTGCTTTCCTTACCTGCCACCCACTTGGCAACTAGCTTGTCATGGTGTAATGGAGAGGAAAGCAGATGTGCCATTGCACTGCCATGAAGTGATGGGTTTTCTACCAGTTTGTGTCCAAGGAGAGCAGACATGCAACTGCAGCCTAGCACCCTGTCTCGCCCCCATTTTATGACTTCATCAGAGTTCAGAAATATGTGAGGTTTCTTACACAGGAAGAAAGTCCAGGGACTTGTTCAATAAAGTATGCTCAGAACTGGAGGTTTAAATACAGGGTGTTTTTAGCATTACTTGATAGGCCTTCAAATAAATAGAAGTGAACATAAGTCTAGGGAAAGGCTTGGCCTCATTTTCAAATAACTGAATAGAGGATTCAGCCACAGCTACCCAGATGTAAAACACACAGTATAAAGGAGCTTAAAATTGTCAAGTAGTTCCTGAATAAATGAGTGTCAGTACATGAAGTGATTGGAAATGGATGATATTAGCATATAATCTTTGCCAATGCATAGCATTGAATATATGGTTATTACTAGAGCTTCTTAGTATCAATTCAGACATGATTTCTCTAAAAAATTTCTACTTGGCTCTGTGATATAGCAACTTGTGGTCAATCAACAAAAAAGGAATTATGTAATTAAGAGAAAAATTAAAACCTAAGTAGAAATATCTGTGGTTTATGACGATGAATGTCATTATAAAACACAACTACAAGTAAAGAGAACAGAGATGATGCAGAGGAGATTACATTGCAAAACTTTGTGCAACTTCACATAGGGGTTTTTTTTAGCTTCCAAGGGGTACAGATTCCCATGTGAACACGGGCAGGCAGCTGACTGTCTGAAAAGCATGATAGATGTCACATTGCAAAAGTTCTTTCTAGGTATATATATATATCCTGTGTAATACAAATATGCTGCAGAAAACATTTCTCTGTATCTTTGCCTCATCAACTCAATTTTCAAATTTCAGATGAAAAAATTATCTCCTCTTTGCCTGCCTACTCACCCATCAAAATTCTTTCTTCTTTATGCTTATATTTTTTTGCTTTTTCCCTGTGATTTCTTTCTAGAAACCACTTAGAGACCTAAAAAGCGTTATATAAAGTTAAACTGTAGTCACTGAGACCCATCCAGCAAAACAAATAATGAATGCCTAAGCCTACATTATATTAGAACTGCTTTCACACGTATTTGGATAAACTGCAAACTGACATTTAGATCCTTTTTCAAAACCTTGTCAGACACCTTCCAACATTTTGTCCTTCTTGTCCCTGGTTGTGGGGAGGGCACAGCCACGCTAGGAGTTTCACACTAAGGGGAGATCAGCTCTATGAGAAGTAGCAGCACCGGCCTGGCGAAGGCAGTGGTAGAGCTGATGAGGGATAGCTGCAGCACAGAGCTCGGAGGCAGCAGCAAGGCCAGTCGGCTTCAGCAGGGCAATGCCTGATGATGCTCAGTGCACTGGTTGCCCAGCAGGGGCTGAAAAGGAGTGAAAGAGAGGAAACCAGAGATAGTGCCCTAGAGCTGAAATGCAACATTAGCTCTCTTTTGTAACACAGAATTTTATGATGGAAACCTTCCTGAGAACAATCACACATATTTTAAAATTTTGCTTTTAGAGATTACTCTCTCCAGCTTTTAGGTTTCTTTTTAGAGACAACAAGCCATCATTGAACATGAAGAATGATCAGGTTTTCCCTTTGCTATTGTCTGCCAAGTTTCTTGTTTTTTTCCACACTCTATCAGAGCCAATATTTTCCAAAATCGAGGACTCCCTAGTCCATACACTCCCTGAGGCAGAGGACACCCTGACCATGGACCTGAGCCTCCTTCATCAAAGCCCCTGATAAGACCTTTGCTGACCTGGAGACTGACTAAACCTCTCTGTGTGCTCAGAAGTCCAGCTTTGCCCAGTGGAGAAAACAGTGAGGGTTGAAACGGTCCCTGTAGGATAAATTCAAATCCTCATGATGTTAGTGCTCATTCCAATTTAATTAACTGTTGGCCTTCACCATTATTATTGTATCTACTTTGAATTCCCAGTTCCCGATGGCACTGCTAGAGAGACGCCCTTTGCCTGGAGCACTTTGAAACTGTACCTGAGAATTACTCACAAGCCAGCCCAGGTTTGCATTTCCTTCTGCAGGCTCCCTAATCATCTGTCTCTCTCTTTCTTCCTGGAGCCACTGATGTTATCTAAAAATTCTCTGCCCCATATCCGGATATGACATTTTTCTAGTCTGTCCGATAGTAATTAAAGTCTCTCGTTACAGTCGTATTTCCTGCTTCTGTATCCCTTTCAGCAGATCACAGTCAGTGCTGTCCTCCTGATTGAGTCACTGGTAATATAAATCCAATACTACATTCTTATTGTTAAGACTGAAATGTCAATTCAGATTTAACCTTCTCTCTGGGTCACTTTCACTGGACTTTTACCTTGCATAGAGAAAAGCAGGATATATACAGTTCTAGAGAAAGTCATTACTGATTAGTTATAGCACACAATAAGGAAACTAATGAGCTACTAGGCTAAGCATTATTATGCTCACCCCCATTTCTTCAAAGCAGCAGTAGAGCCTCTCCTCACCAGATTGTTGTCAGTCAGAAGGAAAGGATTATCCACAGTTGCTCCTTGGGCTGCACTTCTGTGTTGTCCTATTGCCTTCTGCAGTGCCCCTGTTTTCTAATTCCCTCTGAGTTTTCACCTTTTTGTCTTGTATGGTTTAGCTCACATATTTGTTTTTACCTTCATAAGAGTTTCCCCAGTAGGAGAGAACCAAACCAGAGCTGTGTTGTACCAGTCCAGGCACTGGATTATAGACAGCTGAGCCCTAGGGCAAAGAGCAGTTCACAGAGGCTTATGTAACTTAATGAGGTGTTCATTCACTTCATTTAGGGTCTTAGTGTGAGAGCCTTCTGTATGGCCAGTGGAATTTATTCTACCTTTCTTGCATATCTTGTTTTTAGTATTGCAATGGCCTACCAAGCATTTCAGAAAGCTAGCAAAATAGTGTCTAGATCTTTTTCTTGTTTTGTCACCTTACACAGCTCGCTGAGTAACTACTTTCTGAGTAACTACTTACTTAGTTTGCTGGAACTGGAGAAGCAAATGTTGCTGCTCTGGCTCACTTTTGGGAGTTCCAGTCTGAATGGCACTGTATGTCTTTGATTCCCCATGTGACAGTAGACTAAACACCCATGTTTTCAAAATTGAAAAACTGGTATTTCTTTGACCACAGTGAATTTTAACCTGAAAAAAAAAAACCCAAATCAAACACAAAAAAACAACAACTATATTTCCTTTAAATCATTTAATTTAGGTATCTTTGCACATGAAATATGCTTTGCTTTATGCATAATACTAAGAATTCTGTGAGCGGTTGCATGACTTCTGGTATTGGAGAGCAGCTGGGAGGCTGCACAGCTGTGTAGGAGCAGAGAAGGATGTTGGGAAGAATTGGCACAACTCCCATTGAGAGCACAGCCTTGACTTCACCCTGGGCACTCTGCCTGCCAAACCCTGCAGAGCTGCCCTCAGCAGGCAGGGATCCTGTGTCAGACTACTTGCGTGTAGTCCCTGAACACATAGGGGAAGAACCCCTGCCACAGCATCCCAAAACCTCTTTTTTTCTGCAGCCTGATCCATGATCAAACTATAGCAAAGCGGACCATTATAACAGGCAGTCAAACCTTCTGGTTTGATGGTGGGTGAAGTTGCAGAGCCTGTTAGTGCAATCAGATCCCTGACATCCACTACTATTTAAATTTTATTTTCATTTCTCTCTTGCTTCACAGTCTTTTCTGGTGAACTTGTGTTCTCAGACATGTTCAATTTAAGCTCATGAAGCATTACACTTCCATCTGCTTTTCCAACATCTTTCCTGTATTTGTTTTTTATCACTCCAACCATCTTGCTTGTGTATCTTGTTTATTGATATGTCTGGGAGGAAGGACATCCATCTCCTATTTGTTACATATTAGCTCAAGTGCATTTGTCTTATTTTGGAAAATCAGCTTACTCCTCAGTTCTTTTCCCTCTGTGTTTCATTTCTAATCTTCTGTATCTCTCCCTCAAAACATACTATTTTCTTACTGTCTCTGCCATTAGCCAAGAGACCACTTGCTGGTTACTGTTTGAACAGGGAATATGTCTGTTGAATCCCCTCTGGGACGACCTGCCCCACCCTCACCACACCCCATTTAACTCAAGTTGTCACTTTGACAGCTATCTTTTGTAATAAATTCAAGGCTTTCATTCTTCGTTTCCATACAAAGACAAGAGAAGCCCTGCCTCCAAACCAACTTTTTTCTTTTTTTTTTTTTTTTTTTTTTTTTTTTAAATTTTCCTCTTCATCTGCTTTTACAGCTGGCTTTCCTTCTCTTCTGTGTTTTTCATTGCCCCTTTCCTGGGCTTCTCTGTTTTTCCTCTGCCATGAGTGACACCAGACATTAAGCATGATGAGCTGGGGTACCAAATACCTGGTTCAACTTACAGAGCTGCAACCAGCACACAGCCACAGGCTGTTGCCACCATCAGTTTCTCCATGCACCTGCAGCTCCCAACAGCTGACAGCTGGTAATTCACTCTCACTCTGCTCTTCTGGTTTCATAACTTGGCTGCTTTGATACCTGACATGACTAACCAAGACCAGTCCATGCCTGCTGCCACATTAACTTATTCTGCTGGAGACCTGAACAAATCTCTCCATCCTTAGCTCTTTCATATTTGGAAATGCCACTTTCTTTGGTTTTTATTAGACTAGGACACTGTAATCAACTTTTTAATAAGACTTTTTAAAATAAATCCCCCTCTGATGCATATATACATGTGCACACATGCATATATATACAAAATAGAAAGCTGTGTGTAAGCACCCTTAATACCTGAATGGAGACCCTGCAAAAGAAGTTAGGGATTGATATCAGAAACAGTTGCCACTCAATTCCTGTGATATTGCTCAAGCAGTGAGCTATTACAACATGAGAGTGTAAAGAATCACAGCTACAGAAAGCAATGTCTTATATTTTAATTTCAGTGATTTGTAGTAAGTATACCTTTTTTTTTCCTTTGTGTGACTGGAATAGAAACCAAATCTTTTATTGGCCATATGTTAGCAACAATCCTTAGGTCCTTGTCAAATTTTGTAATGAACTCTCCTCAGTTCAGCACTTGGGTTTGGGTAATGGGAAGTCTGCCAAGTTCTGGAATTTTATTTAAAGCTTTTAGCTAATTGTACTTTTTTTCTATTAGCTTCTTTTAACAAATTTGTTACAGTGGAACTGCAGTTTATGACCTTGTTTTTCTTCTAAACAAGAATAAATTGCTATAAAAATTTCACAGTAGGGAAACAATTTTAGCAGCAAAGTTTTCACTCCTCAAAATATTAAATCAGGATCCCTTTTTCTAGATAAAAAATGCGGCACATTATGAAAACCAAACAAATGTATTAACAAATATGTAAATGTGGACTGCGCCCACATTTCTATTGAAATTTAAGTTCACAGGACCCTTGTCACAGAGTTTTTTTTAAGTTTTGATTGTTCTAGGGAATAATGGAATTCAGAACATGAGGGTATTGGCACATCTTCTTTGCTTGGACCAGTAATCTTTCCTGATTAATTCTTGCTGATCAATGACTTAATTCAAAATAATAATCCACTGTTGAAAGGGTGATGTTAAAGATGAGGAATCCGGGGAAAGTATCAGTAGCAATATAGGGAAGTGTCAGCTTAGCCTCTTGGAAGCTCCTGGGACCATCAAGTAGAATTTTGCCAAGATGCAGAGGACTCTACACTGCATATCCAGTGAGTCTGATATTATAGGAGGTGTGGTGGAGAGTCCTTTCTCCACCCAAGGAAACTTCAGTGTGGTGGGCAGGTTGTCATTGGGGTGGATTAAGCTGACCCTTAGAGCTAACACTTAAAGGCAGCTCTGAGTCAAGTCTTACTACTGATCTGGTACAATAGTCTGTATACTTCCTATTTCATACTGTCATCATATTAGCCTCAGCTTCTGACAGCTATGATGATTACCTACATTTAGGTGAACTTTGCTCATTTTCTGATCCGTATATCTACAAATACTTCCTTGGCAATTATTACTCAACTTTGCACTCAAAACACTTTTTGTAAAAAATAAATTGGACTTAAATTTATTAGTTTGCCTTGGAAATGTTTATAAATAACTAAATGGTAATTAATCCATTAATACATGACATATTGCAAACTAGTTAATTCTTCGTTCAGAGAAATAGAATGGATTTTTTTTTTTTACCTGACTCCTAGGGTAAGATTTAAAAAGCAGGTAGCCACCTAGATACTTTTTCAAATGAAAAACCAGGAATGGTAGTTTCATTCATTTAATTTCTGGAACTGATAAAAGAGGACCTGCAAAGAGCTCCTTTTCCAATGATTTGCACAGCTAAGGAAAAAAGAAAAAAAAAAAAAAAGGAATTTCATTTCCCACAAAAATGTTGATTGACTTAATGTTGATTTAATCCCAAAGATAATCTTGTTCTACACTTGCCTAATATTACATGTTGTAGTGAAAAAATGGGCTGTCCGATCTAATGCCAATACTTCCATCATTTACTTCAATTGGCATCATGTTTTCACATATTCGGCCTTTAATATCTGCCCTGAAATTAGTAATTCGTTTTGGCACACCCCTTTATGCTTTCTGCTTACTAGATTTTTAAACAAGTGACTAATAAGTTAAAGGCTACCTATCGTAACCATCGCACACAGCACCACATTCAAGGGATTCTCTGACAGTTTCTGACATCTTGCTTTCAGTCCCACGTTTGCAAACTATCCCTATCAGGCAGAAACCATACCAGAGACACTCAGCACAAAAAGATCAGCTTGTCTTATAGAAGTATGATTAAGGCAGAACAAAACCTTTATGGACTATAATAGCCTATCTCAACTGTAATGTTTCTTTACCAGTTTAAATCAATTGTAACTGCCCTCTCTTATTAAGTACTTTCTTGCACATGTGAGATACATGGAATATGCTCAGATTCAGAGGGACTAAACATGTTTGAAAAGATGAAACTTGCACCTTTTCTGGTCCTTCTTCAGAAAATGCACTCTTTGGTTGTCATTGCTGAACTATGCAATTGATTTAAACTTTTAGACCACTTTATTTTTTTTTTGTCTCTATTATACTAAATATAAATTTTTACCGAATACATGCTTAAACCAGTCAGTTATACTGAATACAAGTGATTGAAGAGGAATTTAAATAATTTACATCAGCAAGCAACAATTGGGATGAAAATGTTTGTCTTTGCTAAGAAAGAAAGAAACATGGAAGACTGGACCAGGAGCAGGACAGCACTGTTTGCTTCTGTTTCTAGCAAAGATTTAATCTGAGGTGTTTGCTATTCTCCAACAATATCAAATATGTGTTCAAGGCCCTAAAACCTTCATGGTCAAAATTTAGGGCTCTAGCTGCCATGAGGTAAGAGTTAATCAACAGTTTTAATCACTTAATAAATAGACAGTGCTCAGATTAGGAGAAAGAGTTGTCTAATTTATTCAAAGGGAGAAAACACTATTAAAAGCCATTCTAATCCAGCTGGTTTTACTGCTGTCCACTTTGGCATTCTTTTAAGCATACACGTTTGGTTTTAGTAATTTCTTTGACTCAAAGTGTCCTTGCTCCGTGATATAAAACAAGCTGTATCAAGACACCCCAACAGTCACAAAATAGAAACAATTCTGGTGTAGTATTAAAATTCAATGCATAGCAATTGTGATCTTTTCCTATAAGTATTGACAGGCTAAAAGTTAAGAATAACTGGACTTTATTTATATTTGACTGTTTTCTTCAAGATTTGGTATAACTTCTCAAGTGATAGAAATGGTGCTGGAGTTTACTAAAGGTGAGAGGATAAAGGTCCTCTATCCCAAAGTGCTTCACTATTGTCAGGTCTATCAAGAGACAATGATCTGCAGCGGACAGTTACCAATTTGTATGCTCATATCGTGTCTGATTTAGATGTCTGGTAGATACAGGTCAGAGCAACACTCCTCTCTGTTCCAAATCAGTGCCAGAGGCAAAGGTGAGAGATTTGGACTTTGAAGGTGGAAAAGGGGAATTGTTTATAACAGTTACAGTTATCAGCCAAGACAGGAAGCAGGCGCTGAAAAGAAATTAAGCCCTAGCTATTTTTGTTGGAAGAAAAAGGAAGGTTAGATGAACGATGGGGAAAAAAGATCCTTCTAATAAGTCCACCAGAAGTCAATTAAACACAATGAAAAATGTTGACAATGTAAATGCATTTGTCCGTCTGTCTTCTCTGTCTTTTCTATGCATCTGTAATAATGTAGTAGGTTTTCTAGAGCAAAAAATAGCTTGTAGTTTTATTTTGCTAGCTTTGCTTAACCTAGGTAATTTTAAGTAACTGCATTACCTCAAAATATTATTTATTCAAGATATGGTAAGTTTGCCTTGGAGAAATCCTCAGTTATATGACTGGGTACATTAGTTCTGTCAGGAAAAAAATACAGAAATATTTCACTCCAAAAGCAGGTAGTTTAAAAGACTAGATTTAAATCGTAAAGTACAACTCTAAACTAGACTGGAACAGTTTTTCTGTCTGTATTTAAAATATTTTTCTTTTGCTAAATTTGACCCACTTCTACTTGAAATATATTTAAAAGTGGAACTTTGATTGTCCATGTGAAAATCTTTTGTTTACAGATCAGCATCAAAAATTAGTGGCACTGACTTGCTGAGTGTTGAGTGCAGGAATCAGCAGTTACCTCTCTTCCTTCTGTAGAGAAAACAAACAACCCCTTCATATTTAACAGTATTAACCGGTTTTTTGTACATGTGTATCATTTAATTACATTGTTCAGAAAAGATAGTATTTTAATCCAGGAGAACATGCATATTATCATAGTTTGGGAAGAGCTCACTCTCACACCAGTTCTGATATTGAACGGCTCATCAAGCAACAGTAGACGCAGGTGTCATTATTCTTCTCCATATATTGGTTTATTTAGAATTTGCCTTTGAAACAACCCTAAAGCTTCACTGCTGTGGAGTCATCTCAAAGTTTTAGACTCTGAATCAGCTCAGATTAAGATGTGCACCCAGGACAAGATGCATGTTATGTAGCAACACATTTTTTCAGGTTTGCAAAGCTAGTCTGTTAGTAAAGAACTAAAGGTGTGGTGGTCATGCTGGTGGTGCTCTTGATGTTCCATATAAGCTAAAAAATGTAAATTTCAAAACAGTATGATCTGAATTTTTAAAAGTTTTGATAACCTATGAATTTGATAGAGATGAATAGAAGTAACCTCATATGAGCTGTACGTTGCAGAGAATCCAGGGGATGCACTTACCATTCAAGCACACTTGAACAGTAAGCCACCTTCAACTGCAGTTTCTGATGCAAAACAGATCTTAATACTTTTGCCTATGATTTAAGTAGGTATAGAAATGGACAGTGATGAAACAAATAGTTAGAAAGAGAGTAGGAGCTTGGGATCCTCTTGCTTCCATGGTGATGCTTCCTTCAACAAGGTAAAGCCGCAGCCTCTCACACCAGATCCTAAATAACACAGTAAGATAAGCAATAAGAAGGCATTGTATCTTGAACAAATGACCATGATCTTTCCTATGCACTAATAGCTTTTTCAAAAGAATTAAGTTCAAAGCTCCCAGGATAATGATATTTTGAAAACAGTGAATATACGCCATTGCGTGTGAGAAATACTCTCTGAAATTATTTACTTTTAATTGCCATGCTATTCAGAGGCGATTTTAAGGCAAAA
The DNA here is from genome assembly GCA_035047865.1 of Dendrocincla tyrannina. Lineage (NCBI taxonomy): Eukaryota > Metazoa > Chordata > Aves > Passeriformes > Dendrocolaptidae > Dendrocincla > Dendrocincla tyrannina. The sequence continues at coordinate 39,623,327 of JAWWMP010000041.1, read as the reverse complement.
AAACTTGATGACAGATTCATAATTTTTTTAAATTGAAAAATACCTGTAGTCCTTCTCTCTTTACACCCACAAATTTCACTGGGAAAGTACATTGCCTCTTCTGCACTTCACTCAGTCAATTACCTGATCATAATCACATTTTTGTGGAGTACTGGTATGATTCAGTCACTTTCAAGAGGAAAATGTGAGCATCTTGAATGGCTGCAGCATTAGCAGAAACCATTCTGTGTCATTTTCTAATTTAAGTATATTTTTGCTTGATTCCTTTCTTCTGGGCAGAACTTTGGCTACTTTAGCTGTTACCTTGGCAACTCTCTGGTCATTTGTGTTGCAGGCACTATTTGTAAGATAGAGAGAGATTTTTGAAGAGATAAAGGGAAGATTAAATAATATTTTTTTTTCCTCTTTAGCCTTTCTATTTCTGCAGTATCTCATTACTTCATGAAAGTTAGCCTTGGGGACCCTACCACAGCTTGTTTATCTGGTAGGTGGAGAGGAAAATGAGGGGTAGGAGGGGATCAGAGCAGAAGTGTCTGTACAGATGTATTTGTGTGGCCCTAGCAAGTTATGAAAGACAAATGAATGCATGCAACTTTGAAGCCCTTATAGTAAAGGAACATCAGCATTTGAAGAATCTCTTACCCCTAAAAAAATAAAATGAATACATAATATAATAATGATTGAAAAACAGTATTAGAACTCAGAGAAAACTAAAACAGGGTTTTAAAAAGCTAAAACAGCAACAGCTGTTGCTTTTTGTGTACTGTAGTCTGATGTTTTTTCATCAATTGAAATGTCACATCTCTCCACTGACAGTTCTGCTCTGTTTTTAAGCATGTTCACAGAGCCAGTGCTGATCCTTCAACTACTGTAGTGAGACAATTTCCAACATCTCTCTTGTTTAAAGTCAACAGGACTCTCTCAACCCCTATTACCCTCAGCAATGGAGATGTAACCACGGGCTATGACTCAAACAACATTAAAAAAAAAATCAAGCAAGATCTCCATTAATCTACATTTGCGATTTAAAAGGCTACAACAATCAAATTACTTATGAATGCCAGGTAACAGTTTTATGCTGTTTGACGTATGCTTAGGAGTGCACGATTTCTGTAGTCTTTCCCCTCTTACTACAGCAGTGAAAGAAACACTAACTTCTGTTTCTTAACAGGACACAACCAGTAGACCAGTATTTCTACACAGAGATATCTCAGATAATTTGGAAATCCTCAAAATACCCCCAAAAAAGGAAGAAAAGGACACTTATGGCCAGGCCTGAAGAATGTGCATATCCATTCCATAAAGTACAGAAGACCTGACATTTGAATTAGCATAAACTTTATGTGGTTAAACTGAAGATCAGCTATAAAAGATCCATCAGAAAAACAAAGACAGTTGATAGCAAGAAGCTTATCTATAAGAACTTAGACCAACCATTTTGAGACAAACTGAATAATACATAAAACTTGTTTTCAACATAAAAGATCAATATTAAACCGCCAAAATCTCTTCAGCACAATAGCATCACAGATGCTGCAACAAGAGTAGCTGCTTATCAGACAACTGCACTGTGTAGGTGAATAAACATAGAATTACAGGAAAAAAGAAAAAAATTAAATGGGAAAAAATGGAATCAGAAAGGCAACAAAATGATTTGTTGCCTGCATCAATTCCCATTTCTAAGTACTGGGTTTGCAACAATAATAGTGTCTAGGAAGAATAAACAAAGAAAAAGACCTCACTGCAGTGATAACGAAGAGAAGTAAGAATATAAAAATTTTTTCCAAGAGTGATTTGTAGATTAACATCAAAGAAACTATTGGGGTGTAATGGAAATTAAGCACTCACCATTACAGAAACATTTCTGACACCACAAAGAAATGATACATGAAGGAAGAGACTGAAGTCAAGCAAACTTGTTAGTAAATCTAAGCCATTGAGAAATTTGTGGTGATGAACTAAAATACTTAATCTTTTTGATGAAATATAGGACTAATAAAAGCTCTCAAAAATGCCATTGTGGACTAAAAATCAAAGAGTGATTTAAGTTACTCCATGAGTTACAGAGATATTTTGTTTCTTTCGGTAACAACCAGTTTATCATAGCACCACATTAACCAGCAAAAAGACAGCAACTGGTTAAAGGCAAGAAACTGGGATTCCAGCCTGAAAGGTCACACATTCACCAGACTTTTCATATTAGCATAGTTGTAGGAAAGGACAATAGATTTTTTAAAAAGCCACTAAAGTTCCTTTGATATGCAACTTTTATATTTTAATGAAGTATTTGACATTCCATACCATAATTTACTCTGGAACATCTTGAAGTTTAAGGTCTATCAACAGAAATAATTAGCTTTGAAAAGGTTTCACCTTACAGTTAAGGTCAAACTGCACAAGTCTATACCAACAGAAAATTATGTCAGTGATAATTTTTTCTGCTACAACTGCCTGCCTTGTCCTTGATTTAAGTATGACAAAAAGTGGAGAATCATATCACACAGAAAATGCTTGATTTGAAACCATTTTCTAGTCAGACTTTCTAAATTAAGCTATTCTTTGAAGAAGTGAAATTCAAAATTAAATCTATAAGAGGAAATTACATGAGTTTGTTCTTTTAAAGAGTGACACGAAAACATGCCAGCAGAGAGTATCTCTTTCAGAATTGCACAAACAGAGTTAATAATTAATTGCATACAGCAAAGCAGTTCTCAGTTCAGGTATTATGATAAAAGGCAAAAAGATGCATAGCACTGGACTGTCCATTTTCTTCACAGGTAATGTGAATTCTGATAATAACCAAAGATCTGAATCACCAAAGCAGTAGTTTCAGTTAATCATCCAAAACCTACAAATTTTTGTAAAAAAGAACCAATGAATTTAATGAAAAAGTTTTAACATAATAAAAGCTTAAGATATGTAAAATATAAACAAAGCAGAAAGAACTACACAGTTAATGTGGGGTATTTAAAAATGCATCCATCTTCATCAAAATACTAAATCCTTTTTCTTCTATTTTTTTTTTCCTGGAAACTAGAAATAACTGGCATATCTTAAAAACAAATCACAGACCTGCACATAGAGGACCATACAAAAGTTGTCCTACACAATTTGATGTAGAAGACTGACAAAGATTGTCCTAGGATAGATAACAGTGGTGCCTGCTTTGTGTTCTCTGTCCCATTAGATGACACTGAAATGAATCACTCAGTGCAATAAACCAAGTTGCATGGTCATTAGGTTAGTTGAATAAACATTCACTTTGAATCTGGATTCTTCATATAGTGCCATTTCAAATTCAGAATTTACTATCATTGACTTGCAAAATTATGCCTCATTTATAGTGTAAGCTTTTTTATTGCACTAGTGTGCAAACAACTTCATGTCTTCTTCACAGTATCTTTTATCATTCCTTGCACACTATGCACTTGCAATTTATGACTTTTTCCTGGACGTTCAAGTCTTTTATTCATTTTAGGCATAAATTCAGCAAGGCTTTAAAGCAAAAACATATATTTAGAAATGTATTTAATTCTATTAAGTCAATACTTCAAAGTGATCTTTAAATGAAGCTCGTACCCTAAGGGGTATTTGTGTACCAGAACTACAAATCCTGTCAGAAATCCATTTCTTGCATGCAGACTTAGTAGTTCTATTGTGTTTCAAATTGTGCCAGACTAATATATATCTAAGCTCCCTAGCCTGTGCTCAGCTGACAGTTAGAATTGCCTAACATGCACCCATGTCATTTATATACTAGTAATGTTCATGTGCATTGGGAGAGCAGTAAATTTCTTAGGTCAGGAAGCTTACTTCCCTTCTTTTCAAATACAGGAAGTACACAAGATATAAACCCCCCATTAATTCAAAAAGGAAGGCAAAAGAAAAAAAAAAAAACAGAGAAAAGAGAACTTTTCTGCCATTGAGGTGAAGGTCTGTCTATTTTTAAGGGAGATATAGATGCTTGAGACATTAAATTCCTCCTTGAAGCCTGTGGAGTAAAGTGTATTACCTCCCATTTGAGGTTTAGGTAAAACCAGTAAAAATCCTCATCCACTCCAGAGTTTTAAACCATGACCTGGGGAGCCAAGGCTACTCTTAGGGGGAGAAAATAGGGATCTACTTTTGATTTTAATATTGATGATAAAACCTGGAAGTCATTTACCTTGTTGATGTTAGTACAATTTAAATTTGTCTCCACATTTTTAACTTAAGCTTTCACAAAAATATAGGTAATGGAAACTGATTTGTCAGGATTAGAATTTCCTAACAGAGCAAATAATACTAATTGTTTCTAGCACTAAAGCCACACAAATTTCCTATCTAAGGATAGATTAAAACCAGAAAGGTTGAAATAACTCGTGAGAGTTAGGTTTGAAAAATTTGGGGCATATTTCAGATGGCTGATGAGAGTAGACATCATATGATCAGCCGTATGTTTTTCTGGGTTGACAGACAAAAAATAACTGTTTCTGGGTTTAGTTCACTGGAATTTAGAAATTCTATTTTTGCTTCTTATGGAGAACCCAAATATAAACCCATGTTCCTAAGAATTCTACTTTTTTTCAGGAAATGAGAAAGAAATCCAGAAAAAGAAGCTGTGTCTACGTACAAAAGAAACTTTCTGGTCAAAAGTGAAGGTTTTTTTAACCTAAAAGTCTCTGCAGCAACATTTCTGATCTATCACAGAAACCCTCACTGCAACAATAGTTGTCAGACAGTTGCTTTCTGAAATACTCAGACGATACTACCTAATGCATTGATGCCTTTAGCATTCCACAATTTTTATTAATTCACAGTTAGTACTTGCTGAATTGGATATCCTAACAGAACATCTTTTCCCCTTGCAGTTTTAACCTATGCACTCAGTATTTGGGACCCACCTTAAAGAGGGCCATGACAACAACAATACAAGCACTCCTATCTGAGTAGTATTTCTAAATTCCTGCAAACAACTACATTTTGACTAACGTAGCTTTTAACCCCATTTGGGAAGGGTGGAGGACAGGTTTATATAGCTTCTGCACTGAAAACATTTATTATTAGAACATAAGAAGCTAGGATGGCACCATGTTCATCTAATTATTTTGTGCTATTTCTGACCCACTTCTAACCTCTGAGGTCTGGTGGAATCAGGAGCAACCTTTTCTGTATGCATGTAGGCTGTGACCTCTACAGTTTGAGACTTGCTTTTGGCTCAGTCAACAGCCTCCTATTTCATTAGCATATTTCAGGCAAAACAACACCTGGAAACCAGAATTTTTGACACCAGCATCTCTCATCTGTACACAGAATATCAGCAATTCACTGCTGATGGAAAATACTGTGACCCCTTGCCCATGAGAATTTTATTTACTTGCTCCTGGAAATACACTGCATGTCTGTTTGGTTGTCTGTTGCTATACCCACAAACCAGTTCCCTGCCTGCCCATTTTAACTTCATTTCCATCACAACTTCTTTTTCTATGCTTTGGGTAAAATTAGGTTTCAGAGGCTACGCATGCTTTTGCACTTTTTGTAAATCATTACCTTATGCTTTTTCTCTTTTCTCCCAAGAGCAGCACCTTTGGTGTTATTTCTTTGGCCTTGCACCAATTTCTATCTCCTGCCAAGTGCCATAGCTCCACAAAGTGCTTGTTCTGCAGTTGTAATTTTGCTGCTTCATATAAAAGAGCAGAGCTTGCTCTGGAGTCCTTGCTATAAATAGAACAGAATTTTTCTTAGGTCTCCTACTGATTTGCCAGATTGATTGTATCTCTTCTAATCTGAATAGTGCATTTGCATTTTCCTTTTCTCTTAAAATCATGCTATATAAATATTTTGCTAGATACTTCTGAAAGATTATTTATATTGTTTTATATAGAAGAATATCTTTATTATGCCTAGATGTTTTAACTCTTAATTTTATGTTGAAACATCGTTAGACATACACATCACTTGTATACATACAGTTAAGATATTTCAAGGTTATTTTGTTAAGGGGACCTTAAACTACATTTTTTAAATTATTTTTTCATCTTTTCCTTCTTTATGGGGGCCAGTCTTCAGAACATGTCAGTAAAACCATAATGGTGCTCATCATGCACTTAAATATAAACCCTCTCTCTCTTCCCCTCATGCTTCCCTATCAATATCTTGAAAATGTAGTTTTAAATTAGAGATTAATACCCTGAACAATTTAAGTATTAAAAAAAAATCAGATTAGCTATCTAAGTGTGGAAAGAGACAGAAATTTGGTTAATAAGGCTTTTAAAAGAATATAATAAGAATTCAATTCATTAAGAGAATAATAAAGTGTTGATCACTGAAATGGCAATTTCACTATTATGAAAAGAGAAAATCTATAGGTCTATTGAAAAGTGATTGGCAGCATAACTTCGAATATTTGCACAGTTTGCAAGTACATTCAAATAGAATGCAATCTATTTTGGTTTAGAAGATAATACTTGCAAATGCAACATTTACAATGGGAAAAAAATGAAATATAGCTGTAGTTTGTACCTACAACCAGGATCCAATCCAGGTCAAAAGAAAGTGTCTGTACCTGTAATAAGCTGTTATAGTGCTCAGAACAGATATATCAAATTTGAACCTTCAACTACTTGTCCAATAGAGTGCAATAATTCAGAAAATAGCCCAGAAATAGGACACCTACTCCCCATGCCTGCCTCCTTTTATGGAAGATGGTTTTTCAAATTCTTAGGCATGTTTAAGAAATGTATTTCTCTTGAGGGAGAAGAGAGAAGAGTAAATATATTTTTGAGTGCATAACAGATATTTGCTGTTGTGCTAATGTGTCATGAAAATCTGAAACATTGCACCACAGTTCTGCTCGCACAGTCACAGCTAATGCATGGCACACTGGATGGCAAACCCAGAGTGCCTAAGCCTAGCACTCTTGCCAATAGAAACACAAGGCAAACACATGATGGATGATGCACATATCCAGAATTTACATGCCATTAACAGGAATACTGTCTCCATTTTGGTGCAACTGTCAGATGCTCAGTAATTACTAGAATATTGTGCAGAAAACAAGATAAGAACATGGGCAGGAAAAGTCATCTCACATGCTTTGGTCTAAGGAGGCACAGCATTAACCCTATATTTATATATGTATGTGTATCTGAAGATATTCCCTGTGAATCAATAGGAGCTGAGGGAATCCTAAAGAAAAAGAAAGTAAAGATAATACTTTTGCTGAAGTAAGGAGATGAAGTTACTATTTCTTTTTCAGGTGAGTGTGAAGAAGATTAATCACAGAGTGAGTATATTATCTGATTACTTAGCCATTAAAAATACCCATTCAAGTGTCATCTCACTGCAATGGTTTCTGTTATTAGCATGTTATTTAGAAGGTTTAAGGGTCCTTTGCACTCATCCTGACTAGAGACGGATTCAGAAGAATATCAATGTTGTGCTACCACTGAAAGTCAGACGTGCTGTCAGACATTTCTGTGGTTTTACACAGATAGGTAAAACAGAAGGAGGATGCAGATTCTCTAAGGTTGCAAAGCGTGCCATTAATACAGAAAGGAATAGGAAAAAGAGACAATGCTATAGGGTCATCTGTGTTAGCAAGTAGATCTCAAGAACTGTCTTTCCTGATGCATGTGCTACCAGGTGCAGAAGAACCTTGTTTCATGAGAAACATTGTCTATACCCTAACTACTGTGAATTTGCCTGTGCAGTTTCTTATTAACGCAAACAAGAAGCATTAAATGTTTAGGCAGCAGGAGTTTAAATTCCAGAGTAGGTTTTTGTAGGGACTGACCTCTGGAGGGACAGAACTGCATTGTACATTGTACAGAGAAGTGTCAGATATTAGTCACATTTGATTTTACCCCTTGTGCGTTTACCAGCCAAATAAAATGTACAACCGGTACATGAAGCAAGTAATACCATTGTAATACAATGTAATACAAACCATTGTAATATGAAATCATCCATATGCAACTTCCAATGCAACTTTTGCATGTCAAATAGGAACTTGCTGGGAAAAAAAGCCCTTCGGTCTTATGGAATGTAGAACTCATGTTTATGTGTAGAGTAACTGAATAGTAAATATATGCATGAAGAAACTGGTGGTTTAAAATATATTTAGGGAATTAAAGACACTTGTAAGAGATGTCACGTTCAAACATAATTTGCATATGCCCACTGTTGTGTACTGGCAACAGAACTAAAGAGCAGTCTAGCATAGACATTTGCATATGTTCAAAGAAGGTCTGCTACAGATAAAGCCTTAGTTTAAAAGATGTCTCACCGAAGTTTAATGATGTCAGCTTGAATCAAGGTTTCAGAATCCATCCAACAGTGATTAACTCAGGAGCATGTGAAAAAGATAACAACATACTCTTTACACATGATTTGGTAAACAAATAATCTTTATGTAAACGCAAAAATATGTAACCACTGAAAAATACACTGTTTAATCACATTTTTAAGAGTGTGATTCTATTATCCCTAGTTAAATTGTCACACTGTACCAATGTTTATTTCCATCCGAGTCAAAACCAGCAAAAATATTTCTAGAATTTAGAGAAATTGAATAAATACACTGCTACCTAATTCTGGAGATGACTAAGTTTGTGACATTAAAGTTTTGCATCTAGAGATGTCATTGAACATCTCAACTACAATGTTGCCAAACAGCCAAGTACAGAACTGCCACTTACTAGTAGCACTCATTAGTTGGCTTTGGTAGAAGGAAATGACTCATTATGCACTAGCAGAATACAACTTGCACTGACCTTTCTTACCTACTGTGGTGATGGCCATAAGGTAGGCTGTTGAAAAAAAGAAAGTATAGTTGATCTTAATAAATGATTTTTGGGCTACAAGAAAACACAGGGTGAACATAGGAAGAGCAGATGAAGGAATTAGAACAGATCTGGATGTGGATGAGAAGAGACACAAAATTTTGAAGAACAGCTCAAATTTCCAGTAGGGATGAAAAGGAAAAATCAGAAATACTGAAGAAATGGAGATAACCTTGCTCGAGAGGAGGAGTCTTAGGGCAAACATTTGGATCTCTTGGAGATAGAAAGGAAGTAGGATTTTATACTTGCAGACTGAGAAATAGGATATTGAACACAGATGATACAGGCAGTGTAGGTAGCTCTTATTAATTCAGGGTAAGACCCACAGCATAGCAGCAATACAGATAGAATGAGTTTCTTGAGTAAAACCTCAGTCATATTGCACATACTGGTACAGATCCTGTAACACCTGTCAGGGCAACACCACTGGCAGAACCACAATTGGCCTTTCATGATCTATACTGGCTGGATACATTTATTTGGGGAGATTTTTGCAACTGTAGCTGTCAAAGAACACGGTGCAACTACATGGTCTCTGGGACTGTGAAATTACTTTCTCAGGGCTTTCTTATGGACACCATGGATTATATTTTATTCCCACCTAATTTAGACAACATAGATGGACTTACTTAGAGGTTCTGTGCTTCAGAATGTGAAGAGTCCATATCATATACAAATTGACCAAACATTTTGTGTTGGAATGCAGATTAGTAGAAATTACTTTTGCCACATTAAAAAAGTGTGCTACAGAGAACTGAGGGAGGGAAAGGAATACATTTAAGAAGCAAAGTGGGAGTGGAGAGAATGAGCTGTTGGGATATAGAGAAATGCTGAGATTAGAGCAGGAATTAGAGTTCATTTTCTGTTAGTGAAACTGATGATGAATTTATTGATAGTTAGCTCCTAGGGAGAGTCTGGATGATATGAGTAAGTAAGCATGTCAGTGGTATTGCCATGGATAAAAATTCTTGCCAGCAGCTCTAAGTGTGACAGTTACAAAAATTAATGCAGTGAGTAGAGCTGTAGAGAGCAATTCAGCTTGCCTTAAAATAGATGTCTGATAGTTGGCTGGCTGAATGATTCTTTATATTCCATCCACTCTATCAAATGCCCATATTGATCTCCCTTGCCTGTAACATCACATCTAGTTCATTCTAGATGTCTATGTTTAGTCTTAATCTCATACTGAATACCACTCATAAACTCAACACATTTGAAAAGATAAAGAGGCCACCTAAGCTCCACTGGTGAGTAGCAGGACTGGATTGGATGTGGATTGCTAGTAGAGCCTGCTGAGACTGCTGTAGGAGCTCTCTCTGAAGGTCTCATGGCATCTTAAGTGAAGGCAGCGCTTGAACTGTGAGTGTTAACAAGTGACAGAGTGTTGAATGAAACTGAACTTTTGACTTGGCTGATTGTATATTTTGATAATCCTGTGACCAAAGCTGAATGTCCTGAATCTTCCAATGTATAAAGAAATATGTCAGAAATATCAGATAGGACACCGATTGCCCACTGTGCTTCTGCACACAGACTGCTTAGATTTGAAGTACGAGGATTTGCGTTGCTGAAAAGAAAGGGACAAAGAGAAATGTTCATGGAAAGAGGAAAGAATTTCAGAAATAAGAAGCGAGTCTGGAAAGAAAATCCTATATGGAGAGAAAACCCAAGAAGCTGGGAGATGTCCTGATTCCAGAAGTCTGGAAATATATGGAGTTTAATGCTGGATGATACTCAGAGACCTTGGCCCAGTAATACCTAAGACTGGGAACTGTGAGTAGTGGCTCAACAGAAACCAAAATGACTTTCTGCACAGTCTTCCCAGACTAGCAGTGATCTCCTTGCTGGAAAGTCAGGAAGTAGTGACCCTGAGACTATGAGGGAAGCAAGTGAGTGTGTAAAATAAGAAAGTAGAGTAAAGCCTGTAATCTTTTTTATTCTCAAATAAACCAAAACATGTCTCATTCCAATAAAGGTTGTTGTTCAGTCTGTCTTACTCTTGACAGCTGCTCATATCACAGCCAAGCATGATTCTCAGTTTAGCATGCATAGCTTGGATGATCTGTCACCTCCTAGTAGACCTGCAATGATCATGAAAGCTTTGCTGTTAATAGATCCCAGTACAAATTTCTTGCCTTTAAAAAACTTTTTACCTGTACTTTGATATTTTTGTGTTAGAGGCTCATTCAAGACAGGATATATACCTTTTTATCACCTTCTTCTAGAATCATCACCATAGATAAACTGGGTTTACATCAGTACAGGAACAACTCTACATCAATGCCTGTTGTACTATATAGACCCTCGCAGACATTGCTCTTCACTCTACAGCAGATTTTTATTTTTCAAAATGTTTTATTTCAGATCAGAGCTGGATGCAAACCAGTTACAGTTAGTATCAATAGTGGGGCATCTTGGACCCAGGAGCAAAACAGGAACAAGACAATATGACAGTAAATAAGCACATTTAACTTGAAGAATCGGGGTTTGCAACTGCAGTTCCAGTACAGATACAGTGATTTTCTCAAGGGGTCGGCATTCGTGTGGCAGCGCTTAGCTCTACTCTCCTGTGATTAGCCAGGAACTACATGGAAAGAAAAGAGCTTAATACAAAGGTTTGCTCCCCAGTTTTTTTCAGAACTCCTCAGGCAGAGAAGTGGATAGTAGTAATCAAAAAGGTAGAAATTGTTTGAAGTGCAGTCTGCCAAAGCAGAAAAGGCAGTAGGAAGGGATTGAGACCTGCTATATAATAAGGTAAAAGAAACTAGCAGTTGTTGCTCTGTCACCCACACAAGAGCAGCTTGTCTCTCCACAGGCAATGTGGTTCAAACAAGCAAGGTGCACATGTGCCATGGGTGTTGTGCACATAGGACAGGGATCTTGGGCCTCTGAATGTGCTCACTGTGGGGCTTTGTTGCCATTTTCAATGTGCCAGGCCATTATCTGTATCTGCTTCTGTTTGATCTTATGTGTCTTATGGGCTTTTTAAAGCTAGGTTCATTCACTATTTCAGTAGCATCTCTACTTTAATTTGTTGGGGTTTTTTTATATACTTCCCTGGGTATACATCATGCCATTCTGATCTTTCAATCAAGGTTAATTTAAACATTTATTAATTTGTTAGCATATGTCCATATAGAGATGTTAATTGCTTCAATTTCATTCTCCGTAATACTGGTTGTTCTACAAATATATCTGGCTGATATTTCAATTTAGAGATAAAAACATTTCAGTTAAAGCAACCTAAAAAAAGCTATGATAGGTCTAGGAGACACGTGAATATCAAGCACACTTATTACAAGCCAGGTAAGTGAAAATCATTGTGACCTGGTAGTAGAAAGATTTGGGACATCCGCACAATAAAAAAATCTTGGTATAACAAGTTATCATTACAGATCATCTCACAGAGACAAAAGCCTGAACATACATCCCTTCCAGTGTTTGTTTCAGCTTCCCTTCCACATAGATGGAGATATTAAAGAAAGGGGTTTTTAAAAATCAGAGTTCTGTAAATTAGTTGTCATAATACTGCAAGCCTCTCATGTTTCTATAATAATAGGTGAAGGAGTTTTCACTTCAAAATTGGGACATTACAGGATTTTGGGATACAATTAATGTCTGAACAGCTACTTCTCAACAAACAGAGCCTCTCAACCGCTTGCTCTTTCAGCTGAGAACACATAGCAGGTACCTAGTGCACGTGTGTATATTGCTTATATATATATATGGATGGATGAATGGTTGAATGGATAGACAGATAGAGAGATAAATATAATCTGAGGCTATATATTCTATCTTTATTTTCTCTTCATTGGCCCAAACCACTGTCAAGCTTTATATTTTCCTTTTCTAAGGCTGCTAGTAAGCAACTAAATATTTTTCAATATTTTAATACTTCTTCCTAGTCACAACTCAAAGAAGATGGTACACAAGCTTTTTAATTTCTTTAATTGATTTCAACCCACAACCATCAGAGAAGCAGCAAACTAATCTGTTAATGTAGCCCTTTTTAAGGTTCTTAGTGAAGAACAACTTGCCAAATATTTCTGTTCTGTTCTGCTCTGTTCTATTCTGCCTTGTTCCTCGTGATGGGCAATTCTTCTCTTTTAAGAAGGTGTATTTATAAAATTAATAAAATTACTATTTCTATGTATACGTATATACGTAATAAATTATTCCTTTGCTTTTCTTTAGAGACTATTGATATAGGCTATATCCTCATATCAATTCCTTCTCAAAAAATCCCTCACAACCTGCCATCAATCCTTCCTTGACTTTTCTTATTCTGTACCACTTAATCCTGCTGATGAGATCCATCTTGGACACACACACTTAAGAAAAAAATGGAGCTGAATCAGCTTTGGAGATAAATTAATCTTTCTACAGGTCCAAAATACTTACTGCAAAGGCAAGTGAAGTGTATCTGGCATTACAGGCTGGTTGTCTTATTTCTTTCCATAATTTGTGTCTTAGTTTTAACACAAATGAGTTTATTGATCACTTTTTATATGACTGGGTGTCTAAAATGGCACTACTAGCTGTCTTCTAAGTTAAGTTGGGATGTAGAGAGGGTTTTTTTCCTTCCTGTTGCTTTTCTGAGTTATAGTAGTACCTGTGTATCTTTCTGGTTTGAATAATAGTAAACATCAGGATATAATGAGCTTAGTGCTCCTGCTCGAAGCTTACTTCACTTAGGACTGATTTGCTAAACTCAACTCTTGTTCAGGATCCTTTTGGCTTGGATTATGTTCTTTTTCCCCACAAATAGTTGTCAGTTTCTGGAAAACAGTCTCATTAGCTCATTAGACCCAACCCTGCCAGACTGCTAGCTTTCAAGACCAGAAGATTAACAAGTTAAAATCAACCCCCAAACATGAAGGGAAAATATTTCCTGTGTCTTTATATAGTCAGAAGTAGAACTGATAGTAGTTTCCACTGGTGCCTAAACAGAAGCAGTTACACCAGTTATAATTCCATTACAGCTTGCATCAGTTTGCCTAGATGCGGTCTTTGGAAGGAGCTGGGTGAAAAATGTCGCATCAAGTAGCTGTAAAATAAACAGCAGAAAAGTTAAGTTTTAGCTTCACAATTTAAGCTTCATATTTTAAACTTCGTATTTCTATCTTGAAAAAACCCTAGAGTCTGATAAACTTTTCTTCAGATAAGGAAAGAAATCTCTTTTCAGCTCTTTTATCTGCTGTACTAATGAAACAGTTGCAGCCACATGCACAACTCCAAATCTGCTGAAGTACAGAGCATGAGGCCCCATCAATTCTATTGTCTTTCCCTGCTGCTTGTATTTTATAATGAACTTTACTAGTCTGGTATTTTTCTTAACATCCTAAATACAAGGATTGAGAGAATATGACAGAAACCTGGTTTCTATGTTTTAAAATTTCCCCTGTTTTCCCCATCAGACCATTCATCCCCAAAGAAAAAGGTCCAGTTTCATACATTCAAATCCCACCAGTCAAATATAGACTGTATGTTAACCTGTGTAGCTGTCAGTTTTAAATTTTGCTTCTGAACTTTGTGCACTATGAACAAAGAGGCTGTGACATCTCTAGGTGCAATGAAGATTTCTTCCTTGTCTTTATGCTGGAATTGCTTATAGTAAAAGTAACATTGAGCACTCTTTAGACTAATTCTCTTCAAATACCTCTTCAGATTAGCTTTCACAGTCCATTACACTTGGTTATACCTCCAGATGTCCAACCTTTGCTCCTTTCCCTTAAGTGGGGAATGGTTGTGGGGAACAATAACACTAAGAACTACCAACTGAAATTCCAAGTGCCTTGTGCGCTTTTCATCTTTCATTGAGCAGAACAAAATATAGCCACATATTAAACCAATATAAATCATAAGGCTGCCTGAGGCTAGTTTTTACTTTTCTTTTTTTTTTTCCCCCTGATTTATCTTGCTTTACAATGATCATGTACACTTCAAGGGATACCTCAGAAAAGAAAGAAAGAATAATTTTTTCCCCCATTATCTCTTTGATCTACACTGCGCTATCTTCACTACTCAGCTTCACTCTTTGGTGGGTAAAATGGATAAAGTCTAAATTTATGAGGCAAGCAGATTAATTGCAGAGATATTTGGTCTCCATAGCAATGTTGCATCTTTGTTATTAGGGAAGAAAAATCACAGGTAAATAATGCAGAAAAGACAAAAGTCTAGACTCTTGTCAATAATAATTCTTAGCTCCTTTTTCCATCTCTTTATATGGTTTCTTTTAAAGAAAATTCTATGTTGTTCAAGCAAATATTTGAGCACATTTGTGAGAGAAGCTTGAAATACAATTGATGTATTGGTTAATTATGGTAAAATACAGACATGTCTACACTTTTTTTTTTTTTTTAAAGCTATTCCCTGGCAGAACAGAATATTTAAGATGAAAATTTAATATATGCCATCTTGGGAAAAGAAAAAGAAGCAACAATATCCACCCTATCTGCCTTTTGATACTTATTATCTGTGCATTACAATCTGCCCACTTATGCATATTTGCTACTGTTGCCCAAGTAGTCTTTTATTTTAACAAAGTATGAGTCTGAATGTAGCTTTATATCTCATAGGAAAAAAAAATCTGGAAGAATAAGCAGAATAAAAGGAATAAAATTCAATTATTCATTCACATTTACTGAAGATACTCTTTTGCCTGCCAAAAGTAAAAAGAGAAAATTCACACAAAGGGAAGGTGAATTTTGCTTAGGTACCCAAATTCCTTCCAGGTAGCTGCCACAGCCATGCACTTTCATAACACTACAATACGCTTCAGTATATAAGGGTTTATAGGGAATATATGAAATAATTATGCAATTTACCATGAAAGAATACTCAAGAACTCATGTCCTGATGATTCATCACTGGTCATTGCTCAGTTTGCTCACAGAACAAAGACAAAAAGTCATGGTAATAATGCCAGGATACATATGTGAGGATCTGACTTTGCATTTTCTGCTAATGGATCTCAAGAAATTAACAATCGTAGCAGTTCATGTAGTTTCCAAGATCATTTTAAGAACCCATAGTTTTCTGAGAGCCTGCTTGTCTATTTACTTTTTACCCTTTGATTTAATACTAATTTAAACAGTATTCTAGTAATCAATAAATAAAATAATAATAATAAAAAAGCCAAAAGGCAAATACCCTTTCTGATTTTTTAAAAATATTCTTTCTCCACAAAACATGTATGTTTTTCATCTTGCTGTGACTTTGTTTTTCTTCTCTGCAGCATTTTGTTGCAGGCTGATGACTACATTGCAGAAAGGAACATTATGGAAGTTATCACTCATTAAACAGTTATATGTTGCGAAGCAAACAGAAATATTAAAGAAACGTATCATAAAATAAGTTGCCTATTTTGAAACACAGGATCGTAAAAACAGCTTTTGCTGTTCCTTGTTTCTGTCCACATTCCTCTGGTGATTTAAAAGTACCTCTGTACAGTGGTATTTTGTTACTGCTTTCTCCCATTCCTGGGAAATAAGCTATTAATATTATAAGTTATTAATAGCTTGTTCCTTCTTCATTTCTCCTACTGTCTGTCATTCTAAGCTGTTCTGTTTATCCCTCTTCAGCCTAGAGGTTGACCTATACCTAAATCCTATCATTTCACAATAGGGACAAATTACCTTCTCTTAAGACAATACTGTACCTAGAAATGTTTGATGAGTTGGGCTTAAAAAAAAATTAAATAAAATACCTCTGTTTTATACCACCAATATTTAGTCTTCATAGTAGGACACAATAAAATCCTACAGCCAAGATATTTTGATAGTAGTTGATTTATATGTATGTATTTTATAGTGCAGAGTGGCTATTTGTATGAAAATACAAAGTGAGAAAGGAGTTGCCATGTCCTCACACTTTTTCTAAATATTTGACTTCAAAATAGCTTGCGAATTCCAGCTTTTGCCTTCAAACTCTGGTGCATTTACATAGTTATATAATCCCTAAACAAATGAAATAATTGCTACTAATAGAGTGTTTTGAAGTCTTTTTGCAAGAAACACTCTCAGACAAAAAGAATGACACAGCTTGGCACAGACTTTTACAGAAGAGAAATTTAAAAGTTTTTAATTTTATGGATACACACTCATATATACCTATACATATATATACATATACATATGAGTATATTGAGTAGGACTTTAAAATTTCAACATGCCAGAATAATTCTGTCTTCTCTCAGATGAAAATAGGTTAGTCTTATGATACTGTTCTCCATATTCTTTTACCTTTAGTTACAAATTTTTATAAATGTTCAGGGTCCCTGAGGCTCAAGTGGCCATGAGTGAGGGGAAGTCCAGGAGGTGCGATCCAGATATACAGAGGGGTTCCTGAGTCCAGGAGCACTCAAGCAGGACTCCCACAATCCAGAAGCCTTTAGCAGCCAGCCAAGCGAGGAGGGGGCAGTTGGCCAAGGGTCTGTTAAAGATGAAGGCTGGAAGAGGGTCACTTCACATTCCAGGAGGAAGATTCCTCCTCCTCAGACTCTGACAGTAGGACTGGCACCTTCTACAACAGGTTGAGGCTCTGGAACTAGAAGGCCTGAAAACTGATAAGGTGGGCAAAGGCACTTCTGGGGTAGTGGGACCTCCTAAAACAACACCACCTGTACCCCACATCAAGACCTCCTCTGTTAAGTGGAAAAGAAGGGTAATTGTAATAGGAGACTCCTTTCTAAGGGGAATGGAGGGCCGATATGCAGGCAGAACCCAACTCACAGAGAAGCCTGCTGTCTCTCAGGGGCTTGGGAAAGGGACACTACTGGAAGACTCTCCAAGTCTAATAAGACCCTCTGATTACTATCTGTTATTGCTTGTTCAAAAAATAACAGCAACAAAATAGCAAATCAAAGCCAGAGGGCGATCAAGAGACCTCAGGACTTGAGGACTCTGGGGTGATTGGTAGAGGGAGTAGGCATGCTGGAACAGGCTCCCCAGGGAAGTGGTCACAGCACCAAGCCTGTCAGAGTTCAAGAAGCATGTATACAATACTCTCAGGCAGATGGTGTGACTCTTGGCAATGGTGCTGTGCAGGTCCAGGAGCTGGACTTGATGATCCTTGTGATTCCATTCCAACTAGCCATATTCTGTGATTCTGTAAGTAGGTAAGTTGAAATGAACAGGAATTTTCTGATGAAGTTTTTTTTCCTAAAAAAGAAGTGGTCGGAAATAAAAAGTTTTATCAAAATTTTGTCAGCTTCTTCTGGGAAAATTCTCTGTGGTCTAAGATGGCATCTGGACCACAGCCCAGCCAAGGCAAGCAGGACAATGCCAATGGTGGAGACAGCATGCAGCAGGGAACAAAGGGCCTGTGGACCAACATTGCTGCTACCGTCATGACCTGAGCCTAACTGGTGACACAGAGTGGGCAGTTTAATAGTATAACTCCTTGTGGATGGATGACAGTTTTTCCTAGTTTATTGTTGTTGTTGTTGCTATTTTTTCTTTTCCCCTCTTTTTCCATTGTTTCTTTGGTTTGGTTGAGTGGAAGGAGGTGGTTAGTGGAGAAAACCCCCTGCTACTATTTTTCCCCTTTGTTCCTTGGGGGCCATGTTGGTGGTGAATTCCCTTCTTTGTGGGTAAACCACTTCCTGCGTATCTTTGTATTGCTATTTCCTTCTCAGGAAACCATTATTTTTTCACTTATACCTCCTCACATTTTATCTGTCTCTATTGGTGGGAAATAAAAAGGGACGTAATTCATTTTATTGGAGTTCCCTCCCCAATATTTAAATATTTATCCTTAAACCAAGACAGATTTTTATTTAACCTCAAACCATATGGCATATTATTTACTGGTTTCAGAGGTGTGTACTGTAGGGTCATTTTGGACTATTACTGTTAAAAGACAAGTGAGTTTTTCAGTCTGTACAGTACACAAAATTTACTCATGCTAATTTGGCTTATGAGCACCCTTGGCTTTCAGGCACTTGAATTTGAGGTAGAACTTGCTCAAATCTCCTGATTAATAAATGAAGCAGGTCTATATTAATCAAAAAATGGCAGGATATTAAACTTTCTGGGTAGCATGAAGTGTTATTTATGTGCTTTCAAGTAGCATTTGGTGTTTCTAAAATTATGATGCTAGGTAAGCTCAGTTTGTTCATGTGTTTAACTCAGATACATTGCTTTGATGAATAATGAACTATATATGCATTTGTCAGGAGTAGCCACTATTTTTCATTCTATCTGCTGTGGTGGAATTTTCTGTTAGGTACTGTTTTCTATTTCCTTCAGCAACATTTTTGTATTCTCAAAAATACTTGAAAGTACTTAAATTCATAAATACTTAAATATCTGAAATAGCTTTCCACAAATCCCTGTATTGGAACACATTTGTTGAGCAAAAAGACAAAAATTTTGGAAGTCAGAGCTGGACTATCCTGAAACACGTGGAGGAAGCAAAGCGGCCACCAGTCTAAGCAGGTAGTGGGATGAAACCAAAGGCTTGTAAGACCTGACACTATTAAATATGGGTGAACATTTCTTCACCCCATCATCCAGCAGCTTCACAAAGCAGTAGCATACGGCAGCAGCCCAAGCCATATGGGTATCTGCAGGAACTCCAGCAAAGATCACAGCAAAGGCAGCGAGTGTGCTGTCAGCAGGGCGTGAGCGTGCCTGCCAAGAGCAATGGGCTTATGCATCACAAGAGCAAGCACTGAGGAAGCACTCCTGCCTCATCACCTTCCCATTAGTACCTTCTGACAATACCAAGTCAGAAAACTCAGGTTTTAAATTCCTGAAAAGTGCACAGTATTTTATAAAGTAAGCAATGCAGAAGCCTCTACCAATCTTTCACAGGAATGCACATAAGTCCCAGGAGTGAGTGTTATCAGGAGGTACAAAAAAATGTCAATCTGTGCACCAACAGTAGCAAATCTGTCTAAAACTGTACCTGTTTATTACTAACTCTAATAAGATAATGACATGGTGACTTTTGCAAATACAATTTTTTTCCTGTGTACATTAGTTACGAAGCTGGTGCAAGCAGCCTTTGTGACAAGAGCTCAAGTGGAAGAAACACAGAGAGTAAGTGACTCTGGGCGACCTACCACCGCAGTCCCTTTCACCTGCTGGCCTCATATTTGGAACAGAGAAAAGAAGGAGCTGAAAGTCTGGGGAGCAGTGTAGCTTCTCAGTGGGATGAAACACTGTCTGAATGACAGACAGATTTATCTATCCAAGTTCTGGGCCAGCAGCTCAATCAGACAGTTATGAAGGAGCTGTCATCTAGGAAAGACATATCTGCTTGAGATAACATTATCACGTAAGACTCAGCTATCTTCTGTGTGCTGTTCATTTTTTATATATTGTCTTCTGGCCTTCAAGGAATTATTATTCTGTGCCTTATCCTGTATGTAGGTTTTACATATGGAAATATTTTGTCTGAGTTTCACATAAAAACAAAATAAATGATATAATGAAATGAATTATGAGATTAATTGCTTCATGAGATTATGCAGAAAAAGTAAATTCATGACTTGTCAAGAAACTCCTACACAATACAGTTGATGATAAAAATATGAATGTAATTTTCATCTATTGCTGGTAAATCAATTTTTTCTTTTCTGTAAACAAAATTTGAAAAGAATTTCAGTAGAAGTGCTTCTGAGTCCTGTTGCATTCAGTAATAGCTATAGCCTTCAGGACCTAAAAGAAGCCAGTACTGTAGAATAATTCTCAAGCTTAGCAGGATAAGATTTTATAACAGACAATTGAATGTCTGTGTGCTTTCATATAATTTGTCAATAAGTATCTGTCCTGGTTGTGCTCAGCTCTTTTACACACGCCGTTTTTTAAAAAATACTTTAAATTTTCTACAGATTTTGGATAAGTCACTTAAAGTTTTTTGGCTTGATTTTTTTTTTTATTAATTGCTTTTAGCTTCTGTGAATTACCATTTTTTTTCAATAGAGTGGTCAAATTCTTGTTCAGTCATATTCACAGGTCTTTGTATTAGTCTAAGCAAATTTATAGTGCAATTTTACAGTTGTCACTGATTGTACCTGAAGGACAGTTTGTTCTTATGGAAAATCTGAATCTAAATGTTGTATTGTATTTTTAAACCAAGCTATGTCTCCGAAAGTAATACCACTTAGCAATAGTGGCTTGCAAGAGCTCATCTTGCAAAGGAAAAAGGAACAGTAATGAAAAAGGGGTAGTAATGAAAAATACTTCCTCATGTTTCTAGCTAAATGGTAATAGAAACTCTGAGTATAAAATATACATTTGTTGTTTTCATGTGTATTAATATAATTTATTTAGATCTTAACATTCCCCTTTGAACCACATAACAGTAGCATAAGTTCACGTTTTGAGATATATATATATATGTATAGATATATATCTACCAATGTTTTTAGGAAGAAGGACTAGCTCTCTTGCACTAATCCCTGGGATTTATGCATGACACAGGGAGGTTAAGCTCCATATGCCTCCTGTCTTCTTCTGCTGGCTTGCTTTTTTCAAGTCAGTAGCGTCTTGTGTGTGATAGCATCAAAAACTTGAAGTGAGTCTCATGTTCATGCATGGCCATTTACCCTTTACTCAAAAGCAAAATACTTTGTACTCCAGAATTGATAATAATTTTTGTGAGAATAGGGACTGTGTTTGGAGAAGGCTTGCAGATCTTTGTAGAAGTATTTAATTAAGGTGAAAAAGCCTCTTCTACAGACTGCTCAGTGTAGTAACGGAAAAGCAGGATGTTATAGGACTACAGTCCTGGATGCAGAAGACAGCAGCTCTTTTTGCTTAGGTCTGCCCTAGGAACAGCTGTTCTCTCCCACCTCTTGTCCCAGCACAAAGCAATATTAAAACATCTGGTACAATGGACTGGACTGGACATAGCCTGTGGGGACTTTTTTGACGTAGACATTCAAAGGCAATGATTTTAGCAACATAGATCTGCTTAGAGTTTTGACATCCTCTAAGGGATCATGAACATCCCCTGAAATGTCTTTTCTGTCATAGAATAAACTATTCAAAATAATGAGTAGCAAAATAATGATGTTTACACAGTAGATCAGAAGGATGCATTTTTGCTGCAGCAAATGAGAACAAGGCATCAGTCATTTCAGGGTG
Source organism: Dendrocincla tyrannina (assembly GCA_035047865.1). Classification (NCBI taxonomy): domain Eukaryota; kingdom Metazoa; phylum Chordata; class Aves; order Passeriformes; family Dendrocolaptidae; genus Dendrocincla; species Dendrocincla tyrannina. The sequence goes on along the minus strand of JAWWMP010000041.1, from coordinate 39,601,408 downwards.
ACTATAAGATTTCACACTCATTGTTATGAGCTGATAGCTTTGCCAAATGGAAGAGAAAATATTTGCACCTTTTTCTTGGGCCCGTGCAAGTAATTTTATCAGAGATTTGGATTATAATTGTAGAGAGTCCTGGTCAGTAATGCTCCTGCCATAGCCTTATTCTGGATATAAATTTAATGCTGCCACACTACTAAATGAAGAAAGCCTGTTTTTTTTGACAGGTAATAGATCTTCTGTAAGATGAGCTGTAAGACAATTTTCAAATGTCTGAGGAATAGAGGCTTGTCTTGGTGTTCCTCTTTCTTATATGACAAAATGATTGATAAAGTCAACATATGAGCTCACCATATGAAATACCAAGGCAGTATTTCATTAGCACATGTTGTTCTTTCTGTACAAACTGGCAGGTATAGGAAAAACAGCTAGTAGGATAGCTGGAAAAGTATTACACAACTACAGCATGGTGACACAATAAGGTGTCTAATGAGTACTATTCTTGGCTAAGTAAGGCACAATTCAGAGCATTCAAAGCAGCAGGAAGATCAACTAGTTGCAAATAAACCACCAAAAATTGTAATAAACAGATACTGATTCAAATTCACTTTTATATAACACAACTTTCAGAAGATGGCAAGAAGTTCTTGCACTGGTAACTTCTAGTTACCACTGTGGTTTTTCCAGGTGATCATCAGTCAAGAGAGACACTATCTGTAAAAAATGTGCTTTGTTATAACTTGCGGCAGTTTGAAGTTTCCTGCAGCTTGTTAGAAAGTGCACAAATAGCCTTGCCTGCTTCCCTCCCATCTTTTGCTATGATTAAAGAGGGAACCTTTTCTGGAAATACTGGATTGTTACATCCAGAATTTCTGTGCCGGATGATGTCATCAACTTCTATCCTATGACCGAAATTTCTGCAACTTTTCTGACTGCATAATAACAGGTCTTCAGGAAGGAGGGAAGTGGGGATGGAGATACCAGGAGGAATCCACTTCAGCAATGTAAGTAGAGAAGTAAGAAGCATCCATGATTACAGTCCATGATGACTGTGGGAAGATGACCGGAGGTGAAATCAGAGAAAACTGATATATTCACATTCTAGCACAAGTTATAACTGTGGGAAAATCCTAGAGCAAAATGCATTTGCTATTTCCTGGGTGGAATGTGGTCGGCATGCAATCTAGTGCACAATGATTCACCACACACACAGCCTGCAACCTTAGCACATGTTAAGAAGAATGAATGGAGGGTGGAGTGGAGTGGAGGCACCATAACCAGGCCCTGTTGTAGGTGATGAACCACGACGCAGCTGTAAGCCAAAGGAGAGAAAAAATGTCTGCTTATTGAACCAGTGGCTGTGGTGAAATCTCTCTCCTTGGATGAACTTTGTTCATTATAATGTAATTGTGATACTAATGCATACCTCCATTCCAAGGTTACCCATCTCTCAGGTACAACCATCCCTCACTAAGGAATGCACTCCATATTTCATTCACTAAATCTTTAAGAGTGAAGCAAGAGAATTTTGTACAAAGCAGTAACAAAATTATGTATGACTAGAGCCACTCAAGTCCCACCTAAATGTGAGGAAACAATATATAAGTGAGTTAGGGATGGGGAAAACTTAGGGACAACTCCATTGTAACTTCTGGGATCAGGTGATGGACTGAACCTGTGTTCTCCCCTGTAAGGATGTCTATTGGCTAACAACCATATTCTGTTTGTGCTATATGGTTATCTCAAGCTGGATTTCATTGGTGATTAGAGTTTTTCTGTATATTGCTTTAAATTCTTCCTTGCAAATAGTTATTATCACCATCAATCTTCAAATTTTAATATGTCACAAATTCCTCCTGAATCCAGTCTGCATTCACGCCACTTAGATGTTGGTTGCTATTCCTGCAGATTCCTCAGGGCACTGGGCTCTTGCTGGGGAAACTTTAATATGTCTGCTTGACATTGTAAGTGACAAGATAGATCTGGTATCCAGAGACTACACAGAGAGCAGGTGTGGTCATGCAGCAGATAAATATACTTTGAAGGACTCTGTAGACACTCTGTACCCAGCATGTCCCTTCCCACAATATTACTTAGAGTAGTCTGCAAGTAGTCCCAAGGGCCAGATGGGTGGGCAGCATGTTTAGCCTCCAGCCTGCCTTGTGATGCTGCCATCAATGTCACATGACTCTTATCAAGGACTGTAAGTACAGTCTTACAGAGTCAATTCCAGATTTAGCAACAAAGCTCCTGCGTACTAAGTACTATACAGAGCAAATTAGTAAAGAAAATGTTTCCCAACCTACACCATGCTTACAGTCAGAAGAGAGACAAAACTAGCGTAAAGGTCAATGAGGAGATGAAGGGAGGTTAACAAGAACAGAATTCTTGCTACCTTTTTTTTTTTTGAACAGACAATTGTGGATGAATTCTATGTGTTTATGAATTGAGGGTATTAAGCTGGTGTGGCTAAAGACAAGAAGGACTGTGCTACTGTTTAAACTCATCAGACCGCATAGCTAGAAAGGGGAAAAATAAAGCTCACAACCCTAAATGACTTGCTTAAATGAACCTTTCAAAGAGATAGTGAGGTACAAGAAACCCTGCAGGATTTAGAAAGCTTATCAGCCTCAATACAGACTTGCTTGTTTCCGCTCTGTGTCTCAAGCATCATTCTAAGAGTAGAAAATTCATTTTCTCATGTTGCACTCTGCTTTAACCATAGACTTTCAAAGCCGATAGGTTGAAAATATGTTCCAACCTTGAAAATACCTTTTTTCTTTTTTTTCCCAGAAACAACTTTGATAAGTTGTAACCATTGACTCTAAAATAACTGCATCAGATGTTAAAACAATTGTGGAAAAATACATCCTTGGGTGTGGGAAGGCATTCAGCAAATCCAGCAGAGGGCTTTAGTGCACAGGACCACAAGCTCCCCAAATCAATCCTTGTTGATTTTTTTTTTTTTTTTTTTTTTTTTTATTGGTACTGCCACTAAATGGGAAAATATCATGCCTTCTGGCCACATCAGAAACTGGAAGTCTTGCTAGTTTAATGTTCAATTCTTTGTTTATTCACTAAAGTAAAAAGAAGCCCAGGCAGGCAGGAATTTATTATCTTGAAACCATACATTTTGAACAGAAAACATCTGACTATTGTGCAGATCCCACAAAAGTTTAAGGGCCTGTTTCGGAATAGCTGAGAGTCAAGAATTAAAATTATACCAGAATCTTTGGGACTAGATTCTAGTTCACACAATATGCCTATGCAGGCTGAAAAAGAAAAGTATTGTATCTTACATGGCCCTCTGCAAACATCTTACGGTGCTGTGGAAGGTGCATGTTGCATGGCCATTCATTCTTAAGCAAACTATGCAGAAAAGGGAGGGTGAGGAATAGATTGAGTCAACCTTCTGTGTCCCCAGATTCCTGGATGGCAGAGCTGGCATGAGGAAAGCAATATAATGAATGACAGTAGACATCATGAGCCTGATGTGGTAAGGAAGCAAAGTGGAATGGAATTTTACAAGTGTGAAACTACTTCTAAGATGGTGCAACTTTTACACCAAGTTTTGATAGGGGCTGTGCTGAAGGACATAGCAAACCTTTAATGCTATGTAACAGTTTTCCCAGAGCTAAGCAGAGGTCACTTTCATGCAGAATGTTGATATAAAATGTGAGGAAATCAAAATATGAAAGGAAAAACAGAATCCTAATCAGCAATTCATTGTGATTCAGGAATAATAGCTAACATCCATGTTGATTTATTTTGTACATTGACCAAAAGACTTGTTTTCTTGAGGCTACTTTTTAACTTTTCCATTTGGAAAGACACTTGTTATATTTTCTCTTCTTTCCTGAGATGTATCAAACATTTATAACTTTGATACACATTCACTTAAATTCAATTGGCTAGGCATTAAAGTTCTTATGTCCTTCCAACGTCACTCCTGGAAGTCCTAGCTTCTGTGTGTCTGTCCAAACAGCAGAGTGCTCTGCCCAGATTTTGTCATTCACCTTATTTTGCAGATCAGTGTGGCATGCAAGGGCAGTACTGCTGAGCAGGAGCACACAGCCTACAAGTCCCAGTATGGCAGTCTTTTGAAAGGCAGAGCTCACCCATCAGAACTAAGGTAGATTTCAGTTTGATTCAACAAGTAGGAACAAGTTGTTTCAAGGAAGAAATGGTTGAGAATAAAAATAGGGCTGTAATTGTTCAATGAAAAACTAATTAAAACAACTATTTTAAAACATCAAAGGCTTGTACTGTAAAAAGGATTAATTATGAAACAAATTTGGGAATGCACTTATATTTCTGATATTCTGAAATATGAAAACTAGAGGTTTTCAAGAGCCTTTGAAGGAAGTAACCATCTGATCACATCCTCCCCATATAAAGATTTAATTGGAAATTTCCCATTAAAAATGTTCCCATTGACAATAGTGAATTCTATGGAGATCTAAGGATTTTCTCTTATATGATTGTCCCTCATTTATTTTCTGTAAATATTTTGTACAGGTCTTAGCTATAACACTGGAAGGAAGAGGAACGTGGAGATGTTGTTGAAAAGATTACTATTAATCTTACTTTTTAATATTTTAGTTTTAGTAGAAAACTAGATTTTAATGCTCTTTACTACTGAGGGGAATATATATTCCCTACAGAAAATAGAAATAATAGACAATATCTTATAAGCTGTTTAGGTCAATATTAAAAACGTTGTTAGATATTAACAATGTTAAAAACATATTTGGTAAATATATTAGTATTGAGAAATTTAATTCAGATTAATGGACACCTTAAACACACTAAGCATTAAACACATTAGTCCTTGCTGGGTCCTATATGTGCTTACTGTGTTTAATCAACAATGTTTCTTGTACTGGGAACTCCAGGATGGGACCAGTGGCAGTGTTTAAACACAGAAGGGAAATGGTGCTGCCCAATGGGTGGCTGTGCTCAAGCTGATTGTCAAGCATCACCCCTGCTCCTTTTACTCCTGATGCTTTTTTAGACAAAAAAGACATCAATACTGCCATTATTTTTTGTTTCATCATTTTGTTCTACTTCTTTATATTTTGTACTTTTGTTGAAACTGTTTCCTTCTTAATGTCTGGCAAAGCATAACAAAAGTTTTTGCAGTTTTTTAGAATGTCCTTTCCCCAAAAACGTAATATAAATTTATGCTGAGACTATTTGAAATATATTTCCCTCTCTAATGCCAAGGTGGAGGCTCTTTTAACTTCCTCTAAGCTGATTTTCTTATGAACCCAGAAATTAGTTTTCCACTTTTCACTTCTTGCTATTAAACCTCTGCTATAGAAAAACATGGCTTTTCTAAAAGAAATATTTGGTAAGAAATTTTAGCACCCTTGCACTCAGTGCTCTGGTCACCATCCTGTGAATCTTGAGTATCGTTGCACCTGGAACTGGCAACAATTGCTGTCAGCCTCTTATGCAACTTTATATTATGTACATATTTAGAATGTGGCAGACTGCACAGGCTGTAGCAATTGGGGGTTTGGTGAAAAATCACTGACTGAACTCCCTTTACCTCCAACGTGGCTGAATATCACACACAGAGAGCAGTCTCCGTCATCCATTTTATCTGGCAATAGCAAAACAGGTTGGGAAATCTCTCATCCTACTGCAAAAGCTTAGACTTTCCAATGAAGGAAAAGTCTCAGAAAATTTAAAAAGAAAAACAAAAAAGCTAACAATATTCTTCAATTGATCTTACAAGTGCAAGATGTATTTTCTGATTAATTTTGACTCCATATTTATGAATTGCTCTTAATATTTGAGCAAGAGTAGTAGTATCCATTTTCTTATTCTTTACACTGAGTAATAAAAATGCTCAAGCAAAACTCTTTTAGAAGTGCTACTTCTTTTGAAACACTTATTGGTGTAGGGTAGAATGCTGACATTTCCAAAAGTGGGTAGGTGGGGTGCTCTCAGAAATGCAAATACATTTTTCTTCCCTTGGATAATGTAGCAGGCATATTGTGTTGTTTTCAGTCACTTCATCCCCTTAGATAAGCACTTTCAAAGCTTTTCTTCTCAGTATATATTGCAGATGCAGTGTTATAGAAAACCTGAAAACATTTGTATCCACATCATCTATATTTTAAATACATTTTCAAAAATCTTTCTTAAAGTAATAATTCTACAATGAAAGACACACCATCATGCTATGCTAAATCACTCAGGCTTATTGGAACAATTTTATAAACCCAAGGCATCAAATAAAAACACCTGAAAACTGAATTTAGTAGTTACCAAAAGAAAATAAACAGTATGTTTAGATAATCAAGAAAGCAACTTGTGATAAATGCTAAAGCCAAATACATAGAAGAGTACTGTTTTCAAAGTTATTAAAATATTTTGGTTTTAAAATTGGGGTTTACATAAATATTACATTTTTTAGTATTTAGGATATGCTTTTCTGATATTACTTGGCTCATAAAAAGTTTTGATTACAAAGAAAAAATCACTTGACATTTAGCTTTGAATCTGTTGCCAACAAAGTATGCAAAGAGACTATTTAGTACCATTCTACCATTTAAGAATGGTATTTGTGATAACTTTGAGAGCTGCGGTGAAGTGAAATGATAATTCATATTTTTATACTTGAATTCTAGGTAAATGTGATTTGATTTCATTGTGGCATGCTGGTTTTGCACTGCCTTTCAGTGTGAGGGATCCATTATTTTGCTGCAGGTAAGGAAATGAGGACTGTAAATTAAAAAAATTACTGTTGGTAAATGTAACTTTAGAAACGTTATAGGTCGGGGTGTGAGTGTGTGAGAGAGCTTTTTAATCACTATGGTCAAAATAAGTTTTATCCTAAATATTTAATTTCAAGATGAATTGTATGGGGAAACTAACATGTAAGAAAATCATCCCATTTGTGGTCATTTATGCAAGTAATGTTAACATACTTACCTTATACTGACCTTATATAAATTGTTCTGATATAAACTGATTTTACATAAATTACTTTTGCTTTTTATAATTTACATACTGAGTGACAAATCGGTCTTAACTCCTCCACAGCTTTTGGTGCTCTCACCACCAATCTTGGAGGTTTTTCTAGCCAAAGAACCGATCTCACTTTACTGTAATTTTCTGGTAACTCAGTGTTTTTACATGCAAATATACAAGCCACTGTATCTCCAGTAATCATTTTTCAAGTTGCACTCGTAGCTTTTTGCACATTTCAGTCTTGTGAAATGAGCAGAGAGGCAAGTTGACCATAGCATTCTTTCACATCAGCTTTCTAACAGACAGAAAAATGCATTGAGATGACTGCAAAACTTCAACCTACATCCTAACCATTTTAACTGCTATTAACTCTGATTTGCTTCTGAAACAATGTTCATCCCTTTTCTTCTGTTTAGATTCCGTTGTGGAGTGCCAGTCTACTCGTGCATGTTCTTGTGCAAACTGAAAAATTGTGGAAAACAGAGGCTAGCAATGTTTGCAAAACCTTTATGTATTTTCAAGTAGGATACTTAACTCATGTAGAGAAATAAGTCCATTTAAGCTTCAGATCATTACAGGAAGTCAAGTTCAATGTGTATTCTTTTCAGTTATTGGAACAATACAGTATTTGCATCTGTAATTTATATGAGAAAAAAAAACACATTTAAAAATAATATATTTATTTATCTGGAAAAGAAATAAATTGCTATTTGTTTCTATGGGTTGCTATAGAATTTTACCATGCTGTTTAAAACTAAAGTGATCTAAGTAATATAAATAACTGATGAATCACTAAACTATAGTCTAAAAAATGAATGAAAATTTTTAAATAATTTTTGACATAAAAAGACTGTGTAAGTACAAGTTTAGTTTGCTCTGGCAGGTAACTACTGCACATGCATACTTGGTCTCAGAGGGCATACAAGCAACTTCTCTTCACTTCATAAGTTAAATTCAAATCAAAGGGTAAAAATGTTCATTTCTTCATGTGAACCAATGTTCAAATCACTGAACTGAAGAAAAGCTGAGAAAGCAATGCAGGAAGCATGACATTCGTCTTAAAGATGAGAGTTAAGACCAAGGTATTAAGATATACACCGTATGTCTTCAAAGTATACAGCAAATTTATGTTATTTTATTTATATTGCAGTCTGGTGCAAGCCAAGTCAAGTCACTTTCCCAAGCAGGATTTAGGAGCACTGGAAGTTTTCATCATGGTCCAGTGGAGATGCAGGCAAGGGTATCAGCATGATACAAATACCCCCGATCACTGTGACAATGAGGGTGAATAGGAAAACAGTGACAGGGTTAAGGGTGTGACCTTCCCCTCTCTAACTATGCAGACATTAGAGGCTGTATCTGTGGTGGTGCAGAAAAGGTCTAAACCAACATCACAAAATCTCAAGGCTGCAGAGACTTTCTTTGCATGGAGTTGCCAGGGAGGCACCCCACGTGGAGGGCAAAACCATCTGGGCACAGTACTCCATTGATAAAGTTATCACAAGACTTCTTAATTCATTAAAAGGAAATAAAAATGCCAGGGATGCCTAGTTATGGGCACAGAAAGAATTCAGCCTTTTTGCCCTTTTACTTCATCACTAGCCTTAGTGCAGAAAGATGTAAAATTCTCTGTACTTTATGGCTACACAATTGGCATGTTCTAGAGCACTCAGACATACCTTATTTTAATGAGCTGTCTGGTGACTTGTCTCTAGAGTTACTTCAAGTCAAAGCTTGTGCTCTGTGACACACCTTCTACCACAAAGAAAAGTCCAGTATCGTGTGAGCAGCCTGTGCCTTTAAGAAAGAAGGTTTTGTTTTCCTCGTCGTCTCCCTCAACTGAGTCAATAGTTCATTCATCTCCTTTGGGAACCCTCTTCCTTCTCTCTCCAGGAGATAAATTCTATATGTCTCCATGAAAACATGGGCACAATCTTTGTTCTGTCTAATTTCAGTCTTTTTTTTCTGAAGATTGATTAACAAAACAAAACAAAAAAGACATAACATATTGGAAGGGTTTTCCTATTACTAGGACCTCCAAAAAAAATAAAAAATGAGGCGAAATCTGAACTCAGAAGTTTGAGTGGCTTTTCTGCATTAATCATTTTTATTTGCATTACTTCTGGAGAGGACAGTGCAGATAAGTTCAGAGGAAATATAGGGCTGAAATTGATACTAGTCTTGCTTTTACCTTCTTTAATCTCTGTAGACACTGTTATTGAGTACAGCTATCTGGGACTCTTCTGAAACAACTTAAAGTGTCAATTCATTAAATTATTTTGATAATCCACTTATTATCACTTTTGATAATTCCACTTATTAGGAAAAAAAATGTCTTCATGAAAACCAAAGGGAGCAAGAATGTATGCCTACAGGCTGCAGTGCTGCCTGACAATTTCTACCTGGGCATCTCACTATTGCTTCAGCTGAGCAAGGCAAAGGGCTGGTTGGCTTTCACACTGAAGTTAGCACCTCTGCCAGGTGCTGCGTTACACCTGGTGGATGTGCCAGCTCAGTTGTTGGGTCATTACCTCACTCTGGTTTATGGTGGAGACATGCGCAGAGCAGTCATCAAGGCCACTGGCACTGCCAGGACTCTGTTAGTCGGAGCAAGTCTCTGAAAGCCATCCCCTCCTAACAGACACTGCCAAGAGCGTGCAGCTTTAACTATCCCTTTTAACAAAAAACCCCAAAAAATAACTGCAACAACAAAAATTATTAAATACTTTATACTAAAATCACATTAGATGTAATACTGCAAAATACGTTTTATGTTCCTGTAGAACTGCAGCTCCATAGTTAAACAATTTTTATTCTGTGAAGATTTCTAAAGTATTCACAAATGCGATTCTTACTCATGTATTGAGAACATAATTTATAATGTTTCAGCTACCTATATGATTACTGTGTCAAGAATATTGTAAAACTTCAGAAAGCTACAGAAGCACCATTAATCATGAAGTGCTAGCCTCAGTGTTAGTTCAGCTTCACTTACCAACTCCAGTAAACCTGATTGTTTGAGAAAGGAATGTAGCATAATTTTAAAATCTAAGGTATCATTGGCTTAAAATAACAATCATTTTAAAAACAAATTTTAGTTTGACATAGGTCTTGCAAATCTTTTAAATAACTTTATTTTCAGTCATACACACAGCTGTGATTTAACACTTTTTAAACCCTTGTCCATATATGTGTTTTCCAGGAAAGATGTTATTAAATGCATAAAACCAGAAACAGTTTGTAAAACCAAAGCAAAAAAACCCAATCTGAACTAACCCGCAAAATCGACACCTAAACCTAGCAGATTCATTGTATATTTACATTAGTTATTTCTGGAGAGTAAATGGTGTAGCAGTTTTAAGGTGCTGACCTACTCATGGCCCAGGAGCTGAGAGGCTCTTGGGAGGACCAGCACAGGCTCACATTGCCCAGAGACACCCCTGTGGAATGCCACATCTCCTGGTTGTCCCTGAGGGCTCTACAGTGGTTAAACAAAGAGCCACACAAAGCCACACATGAGCAAAGCCTTTCGTCTGAGCTGTGCTTCCAGGTATGCCAGAGGCAGCACTAACTTTCAAAAAGGATTTCTGCCCTCTTGACAATGTGTTTCTGCCACTGTGTGCTCACCTTCTTTGTGCTGGTACTTGTGTAGCAAAGTGGCGAAGCCAAGGGGAGAAATCCTAGGTGACAACGTCAGCCTCACTGAAAAAAACAACTGTTAATTTCTAAGTTTATTTCAGAAGTTAACAAATAAACTGTCTCAGTATCTGAAAGGTTTCTCACCCATGCTAAAGAATATCATCACTGATTTTGTTTGACCTTTCTAAATACTGATTTGATTGTTCTTTAATTATTTAAACATTTAAATTCTTCTCAGCACTTAAGTTGTTATATACTGTCTAAATTTATCTCTATTTAAACACCCTAAGAACAGAAAGAATAAATCAGTGACCCTTTACTTGGCAAGGAAGAATAAATTAATATGTGACTGAGCACATGTGGCTCAGTCTGTGTTGGCTTTGATAAGAAACCAAATTTAAAATAGAAGATTTTCTAATATCCTTGTGCCTTTTTCTGACACACAAGATGCAACACTTTTTCCAGTGTAAAAATCCAGGCTGCTGCATTCCTGCTGTCAGACTCCATGAAAGGCTCTCTGCAAGTCAGCATAATGGCTGTGAATGGAAAAATGAGAAGACAGCAGTTTGAGAAAAAATCTGCAGTTAGTCAGTCAGGGTTTAAATGGTTGCAGTGACCTAAATGGAAGAAACATTATGCAGTATAGGAGAGAATAAAGGACTAATTTCACAGTTGTATATTTAAAACCAAAGCAAGTTTAATGCATTTCAGAAACATCCAAATCCCCCACAGCAGCCACTGTTAGGATCTCAAGGGATGACTTCTACCATCCATTTTTATAACACTTACAAATACCTCTTAGTCTTAAAGAAACCTGCAATCCCGTGTGGTTCTCATTTCCTTTCATTGCATTAGCATTGATTGCCATTAGTACTAGTTATCCTTTCTAGTAGTTCTTTCTAGCTAGTTCTTACTGTTATAGCAGTTGGATAAATGAACTCCCTTTTTAATTGGGAGAGAAGATTGGAAGATCGTTGGGTCAAATATTATTCTTTTCCTACCTGAGTAGTCCCCAAATGTAACTAGTCTTTTTTTTTCTTGGCCAAAGGCTCATAAGCATTGCTGTAATAGAAACGCAAAGGCTTGCATGCCATTGCCAATGTATGATATAGTGTAGATATCATGGTGCAGAGGGAATTATAAATCCCAAGCTAGGACCACGAGAGATGCTGTGTTGCAATTTGGCTGCTGCAATAACTACAACAACAAATTTTATTGGACAGCCTTCCTCCACATTGCTGACAAAAATCTTAGGAAGAAAGCATTATATTTTGTTGGTTTTACTAATATAAAATTTAATGTAAGAATAATTTAATTCATATGCCTGCTATGACTTATGTTTTACAATTGTAACCCATTCTCTCAAAATGAATGCTTACACATAAAATAGGTAAATGTATTATATTTCACATTTAGCCTCAGAGCAAAGTAAACATGTCAAAACTAACAAATCCCAGTGCCTTCATTGTTAAAAAACACATAGCCTAAAAAAAGCATATTTTATTTTGATGAATATGTTCAGATTCTTAAAAGTATTCAGTGACAGCAATAATTCCTGAGGATGCAAGGTGACAAACGGGGTTAGAGGAACACCACAGAAAAAAAATGGTTTCATTTGACCTGTATAATAGTTATGGGAATCACAGAATCCCTCTACCTTAATCTCCAGCCACTTAATACTGAATATAAGAAAACTGTTCTTGTGTGCAGACATGCATATACCTCTACACTGACAATGCAGACACCATTTTATGCACTGAAGAGAGGACTTTCATAAGTGCTGCCCAACAAACACAAACGTAGAAACGAAATGCTGCAGGGGAGAGAGGGGCAACACTGAAAGGAGGCACAGTGTGTACATTTAAGCCTCCAGTCTGGAAATTCAGGTATTGTAGCTATATCCTCAGTTGTGTATCCCTCTCATTAGCAGGGAATAAACTGGGCCACATGTCACAGAGGATTAAGTACAGGCCATGGCACAAAAGAGCAGCTGGAAAACAAAAGAAAACAATTTGGTCCCCATTTGCTCCAGCAGAAATAAATTTGTTGGAATTTAACTGGGGCCTTTGCAAAATGTCTGTATCATCTGACAACTGGGGTGAAATTCAGTTTTTCCTAAATGTAGGTCTCTGCTGTGTAAATACCAGCAGGTGCACCAGAGTGCTAAACTCCCACTGGGGTTGAGGGGGGGGCAGATGCTCAGCAGAGTAGAGGGCAAGCTAAAACACCCCTGAACCTTGACTCATAACTACAATCAATGGCTGGGGTGGAATTCAACATCTGGTTGTCCCTCAAGCACAGGGTGCCCTCAGGTGCCACACCAAACCCTCAGAAGGGGACAGGGTGGACTTGGCAGCAGGGGATGCCTATCCTCACTGCTGTGCCTGCTCCGCTTGCCTTTCTTTGGCACCCTGCTTGCAGAACATGGGGCTTCTGATAACGGGTTGGTGGACTGACACCAGTTACAACTGGAATAATCCAAGTATAAACATTGGAGGAGTTTGAAACTTTCCAGTCAATGTTCCCTTTTAGGAAAGACGATCATACCTCTTTCTTCCGGCAGTTTTTCCCAACATCCTATTTAAAAAGGATGTTCAAATGGAAAAAATAAGCACACAAATACTAGAAAAATGCTAAGTTATCCTTCCAACCATTAATTGACTCTTATTTTGCACACACATGGGATGATTCAGTCTTGGCCACACCATTTTGATTCGAATGGTTGCTTGCACCATTAGCCAAATAAGTACCTACTGCGTATGTGCTTTTCTCATCATTTGACCTATGTTTCCATGGCCCATTTAGCACACACCTCACATTTAATTTCTTTTTAAATGGCTTTATTCACCTTTCTGGAGAACGTCCTGTCTGAGTGTAAGCCTGGTTATATGGAAAACGCCTGATATTGGACCTCTGGGGAACAAACTAATGCAAAATTTATATAATTCAGGAGAAAATGAAATTTTGTGATTCCATGATTTGGTCACCCCTTAGAATGAATGAATCCTGGGTTTCATCTGAAGCTCCTAACTATTGTATTTTATCCTATGACTAGCTACTCTAAAATACAAACACAGCTTTTTCAGTAGCCTTAGTTTAAACTTTTTATTTTTAAGTATTGTTCTTCATAAGTTCTATAGGTATTTTAGGTGCTTAAAAGTTTGATTCCTAGACTTTCTTTCCCCCCAAATAAAACACTATTAGAATTTCAAGGGAAGCCTTGGCATATTAGTGATTGTATGTCCAGTTCAGCATGGATAGCCTTCATTAAAAAATTTACTGAGAACATTTTTTGACCCTAACACAGATCCCCTTTGGGGAAAAATATGCTGACAAGATTGCTAAAGTTATGATTGTTTTTATGATTGTTGTTAAATACAATGACTATAGAAAGTAAGAGACCTGAAGCCATAGAAGATGTTAGAAATTACAAGTAATTTTAACTGTGTGCATGACTACCAGCTCCATCTGTAGGATGGTGCATATAGCAGGTTGTCTATTTGTGTAGAGAAACAGAAATTTTAAAATAGCTGTTTATTAAGAAACAATAAATCCCTCATTAATAGTATTTGTATATAAATATTTGAGTACATTTTTGATGCACCAAACCACTAAATATTTATGCATTACTAAATCTTTGCTTAAAAGCACAAAGAGATCATTTTTGTGTGTGCTTGCAATCTGCAACATATAGGGATGAGTGATGTCCTGATTAGTGATGTTTTGCTATATAACTATAGATCAGAGTAGGAGTGAGAAAGAAGATGAAGACCTTCTCACAAAATGCAGAATACTGTAACAATTATTTTTTTTTTAATGACCTACAATATATACGTTTTCTGACATAATTTTTTTGAGTCTGACATGTTTCTAATAGTTTGTGGATAACTAGTAGTGAAACTAACAGTAGAGGGGCTGAGTCTAATGTAAAGGACTGAGAAATAGCTATGAAGCGTCACAAATTAGACTGACTGCAGGAAAATTACATTCAACAACATCCTGTGATTGCACTGAAATGATTCTTCACAAGGCTAAATTTAAACCAAATTTTTAAGACTCAGGAAATAACTACAGAAGGCTAAGAGTGAGTGCAGGAAAATTGCTTCCAGCAACGAGCAATGATGTCACTGAAAAACAATTAATTGTGACAGTAAATTTAAAAGAAGACTTTTTTCTTACCTTTAATTTGAGATTGAGGGCCACTGAATGTCTTCTATGAAAATAAATATTTGGGTCACGAAATTGTTGGGTGTCTCCATCATTGCTATAAAAAGCATGGGAGCTTTCTTTCCAAGCCCAAATTTCCATGTATAATCTATTTAGCATTCACTGATACCTCATTATCATCACAGACTAAATGAAGCAGAATGGTGTAGTAGCTTGGCTTGCATTATTCTGCTCCATGATTCCTGACCCTAAATTTAATTCAGTTTAACATAGCTGTATTGTTACTGTCTTTTGCAAATTGGGTTGACGTCCTTGCCTTGCTGCTTCTTCCAGCACTGATTTATAGCTCTATTGTAAAACACTGTGTGGTGGGTTGATCCAGGCTGGGCATCAGGTGCCCACTAAAGCTGCTGTATCCCTCCTCTCCTCAACTGGGCAGAGGAGAGAAAACAAAACGAAAGTCTCCTGGTCTAGATGAGGACCGGGAGGGATCACTGACCAGTTACTATCGGCAAAACAGATTTGTCTTGGGGCAATTAATTTATTACCAACCAAATGTCAGTAGGGTAATGAGAAATAAAACCAAATAACCAAATCTTAAAACATGTCCCCTAGGTTCCTTCACCTGGTCTATTCCAGAAGCAGGGGATGGGAAATGGGAGTTGCAATCAGTTCATCTCACATTGTCACTGCCAGACATGGGAAAAGCTTCCAGCAGCTTCTCCCAGGTGCCACTCCTGTAGCCCTCCCTCTACCAAAACCTTGCCATGAAAATCTATTACCCATTGCTGATCTCACAACCTGCAGATGGCCAACACACACAAAACTGATCTCTCCACGCTTCTCAACAACAAAAAACTCCCATTAGTAATAAATACAGTACCAAGTCTTCAGAGGAAAAAAACCAGAACCCATGTGGACTATCGCAAATGTTACTAAAAGCTAAATAATGACCTAGGAATTCCACAAACAATAGTCAGTGGCACTTTCCATTTTTTTTTTCTTTAGATTCTTTTTGTTTCTACAAAACTATAGAATTCAGAGACTGACTTTAAAGTTATCATTGACTCCTCAATGCACAGTGATAAAACTCCACCACTGTGAAAAACATGTTGGCATATATTCTGTTTAAATTTTTCAAAGTAGCTTTTCTTCTCTTCTATCTTGCACAGCAAATAATGGAAGATCTTATTAATATTAAGACTGCCTCATTGTATCAACAGGTCTTTTTCTATAAGCAAAATTTAAAAAAAAATCTTTACTTTCTGATTTTATCTGATTAAAATCTCTTTCAGTAAAGGGTTGTGATTCTTTATGTCCCACCTCTCAGTTTTGACACATACATAAACTGTAAGGTGAATGTAAGTATTAAATTATAGAATTAAAGTGCTGCAAAACTGTTTTAATGCACATAATAATGAGGCCCAAGACTGTAAAGACAGCTACAAACTTCATTTTATAATACATAAATTTGCACTGTGTCTCTAGAAGGAGAGCTTGAGTATTAACTTTTGGTCAGTTTTGGCAATGTGCATCTTCTGATTTGGTGATTTCCTTATAAAGATTTGTCACGCAGAAACAGATAATTAATTGAATTTCTTCCAAGATGGATATTTACTTGTACAGCTGGAAGCCTACTTTTTACCCTTCCCCCCAGAGAGGTGTTTTAAAAATAAATATTTTCAAAATCTGAAATAATTTAAGGTGTGAAATGTATGCTGTTGAACTACATGTCACTCTAAATCTAGGATGTAATTTTCCTAAAACTAGGAAAGGTAATACCTTCCATACCATTTTTTCCTGTTCCCAGTTCATATGTGGTTGCTTTCACAAAGTACATGGAAGATTGTAAAATCCATGTCTACTAAAATTCACAGTTAAAATAAAATATGTTTAAATATCAAGTGAACATACAGTTACATACTCTACCGACCTTTTGCAAATAGCAATATTTTCTTGAGGTCCCAAACTATGGAAAAACACTGAGCACAAGCCACATATAATGCTAATAGCTTTCCAAAGTACTTATAGTTATTCATGTGGTAAAATATTTAGTTGGATTACTCATTACATTTGGTGGAGTATTTTTAATTTACAAGAGAAATAAGATATTTTTTTATAAGAATAAGGAGGAGGGAAAGGATTAGTTCAGTGCAATCTTTTTGGATAAAAACAATCAGGAATTAAAAATTGCTTAGTAATCCATTTTAGGAGTAGTTTTAAGAGGGAGGAGTAAGATAAAGAGAAAAAATGGAGACATGATGGAGAAAGACTTTTTAAGTAAAGGAAGAATAATACCCAACTAAGTTTAATCCTAGTGGTTCACCCCACCTTGGTATCTGAAGCAGGTGTGGTAAACAGTGGTCTAGAAGGTCTCATTGACTATGGGCAGTTCTAGGAAATGTAGAAAAATGACTTGAAAGTAAATGCTTACTTAGCTGACATCTTTAGCTAGATTAAATGAATGACTTTTCAATGTCGTGGTGTGGTTCCTTAGGAGGAAAGGCATCTCTACACTGAAAAGTGAATGTTTGAAATGGAATGAGGGAAAAAGGGGGCATCTTTCTGAAAAGTGCCACACTGACTAAAACCAAATTGATTATAAACAAACTATGAATTAACCAAGTAGAAATTATAGCATTATTTCCAATATAAGAATTTGTTTGTTTGGAAACAAAATGTCATGTTTCATTTGCTTTTTTTCTTTTCTTTTTTTTTTACTTTAATTAATATGCCACAAAATAACATTCAATGAAAGAATACTAAAAAAAAACCAAAACCAAACCAAACACAACAATAAAGTGAAATTCTCTTTCACCTAAGACTTTTTCACAGTGAACATCCCCCTGCCTCTATGGCATCTTTGGACACTTACAAGTTTTGGGTCCATTTATTACTCTTACCTGACTCCACATGCAGCAAACTTTTGAATCCATGTTAATAAGACATACACACAGAATTTGAAGGTAGAATATTATTATATATATAAATGGTATTCTTTAGTTTCACTGTTTATCTTCAACAGTTTATATCAAGAAGTTGCTAAACCCACTGTGTATCTGAACTACACTTCAGGGTACTAGGTCTCTGCTCTTTCTTCTCCTTCAGTGACATCAAAAGACAGAAATTTCATTCATCCCTCTCTCAGACAGCACTGTGTAAATCCTCACAGACAACTGAACATACATGGCAAAAGCCAGCCCCCATTTTCTGTACAAACAAGATCCTAACAAAGATAGTCTTCCTGGTTCCTTCACTGCAAACAGGCAAAAATAAGTGACAAAGAATTGAGGGTAATTTTTTTCAGATGCCTCTTCACTCTCCTGGTAAGTTACAGAATATTGAGCAAGTGCCAGGAAGAAAATATTTCTTACTCATAATCATTGTAAAAGGAAGCTGTGTAATGTTTCTCTTTCCCTGAGCTCTTTTACCTGTAAGGCCAAAGACAGCCCATGAGAATGTTTCTTGCAGCGCTCAATTATTTACTTCCAGTTAACTTTTGTTGCCCCATCACATTTATCTCCAAAACCTTTTTATTAATAAACAGACAGAATCTGCATTCATTGTTTGCAGTCTGCTCCTTGTGTATTTAAAAAGAGAAAACCTGAAAATAAACTATGTGACTGTACTGACTACATGAGAGAGATTACATCAATTTTCTCATTTGATTAATAAAAAAATAAGTGGAAAGGCAATTATCTGCCCAATTCCATAGATAATCTTCTACAGAAAATGTAGAACTGACACAAGCACTGAATCCTTCATCATATGAAAGGAAGCAATGTGTGCTGCTCATTTTAACTTTCAAGTCTGCCTACAAGTCAGTAGGCAGATAAGTATTTCAGAATCTGTTATTGAGATCTGTCCTTATAGTTTGCCTCAAAAAATACAGAATATAAAAATGAATCTCCTGTAAAAGTACTGATGATCTCTTCCGGAAGAATCTCAAAGAGAGCCTTTTGCTTTTTCTACAAGTGATCTCTTCAATACCTTTGAAAACCACCACTAAAACCAATTCAAAACAAGTCTGTGAGTGAAAAAATTGGAAAGGCTACTTACAATATTGCAAATGCTCTATTTATTTTTATGATGCAATCTTTTACTACTTAAAAAAGAAGGCAGGTGAATGGAAATAATACTGGATTTGTCAAACGCCTGCACACTTTTAAGAAAATCTCTCTTGGGTCCTTAGCCAATTTGTTTCAGATGTGCATAGTGGCAGAACCCTTGATTTTCTTTCAGCCAGCAAACAGAGCATAAAAAATGCTGGTCCTTACCCATTGTTTTTTTGGGTAAAGACCGTCTTTGGACTAGGTAACTACCCTCTGGTATGGATCAGGAAAAACTGCTTATCAGTACAGACACTGGACACCATATGAGAGGATATAGATGCATTCATCTGAATATCAAACTCCTTTCTCCATTTCAAGGAAATGAATCTTAGGAAACATGGCACATATGTAAGTGCTAAACAGGCAGAAAATCAGCACCATCAGGAATAGTTGTGAATGTGTCCTAGGGAGAAGCCACATGGGAGAAAGTCAGAATTTGCCTTCTCATGAACAGCCTTAGAGCTGAGATGATGCAGACCAGAACAACTTACCTCTCTGGACATTATAGGTGGAAATTGGCTTATGTGCTCTGCTTTCAAATCCAAATGCAAAAGAGCTTTACAACATCATACATGTAAAAGCAGATACTGTTTCAGAAATAGGCTAAAGGCTTCACTCATATCTCTCTTCATGACAGAAAGTTTGTAAAAAGGGATTGTGAAGTGACAAGCCCCAGTGATTTCAGTTGCAATCACATTAACCCTTAGATCTTTTTTTGGTTCTTGATTTAAATGTAATTGCAAGCTCTTCTCAACAACATATTTATGAAACATAGTAGAACAGAGATCAGTCCTGAAATCAGATCCCAGTGTCTGGGAGCGGATTAATAGCTGCTTATTCTAAAGTAATAACTGCAGTCACCACTTCCCATGGGCAGGCAGGTGTTCATTTGTCTCCAGGACAGCAGGGCTCCATCACGCATAATGGTGACTTGAGAAGACATGCCATCACTCTCCCACTACCCTCTTCTTCCTGCAGCTGTTTATCCTGAGTATGTGGTCTGTAATATACCTTTGCTCAGCTGGAGTCAGCTAGTCCTGGCTGTGTTCCCTCGTAGCTCCTTGTGCACGCCCAGCCTCCCTGCTGATGGGGCAGTGTGAGGGGCAGAAAAGGCCTTGATGCATTGTAAGCACTGCTCAGCAACAACCAAAACATCCTTGGGTTGTCCACACTGTGATCACCACAAATCCAAAACACAGCCCCATACTGTCTACTATGGAGAAAGTCTACTCCAGCCAAACCCACCACAACAGTGCACAAGAACAAAGTCTTATTTAGGGCATAATGTGTTTGTTAGACAAATTTACAAGCAATGTTTATACACACAGACACACAGACACACACACATATATCTCATTGGCAATATTTCTTTATTTTGCTAGTAATATATATCTTAAGTAATGAAGTATGCAGCCCCAGTAAATTTTGATTTGCTTTTTTTGAGAATCATTAACTGCATTAAACACCCAGAAAAAAATACACTGAAAATCACATCATAATTACCTTTGGGAATTGTAAAACCAGATCATATTTCTGACCAAACAAAGAAGTAAGCAAACAAATCACACCACATTCATAAGAAATAAGAAGATATAAAAAGACAGCAGAAACAGTTACCTCATGAACTACTTTAATCATCTATGAATTCACCCTCTCTGAATAGTTCTCTAAGCTGTATTGTTCCCTCTCAGGTTTGTTCAAGCAACCTAGGTTCTTAGAATGTGAATAACACAGCAGGGAGAATTTTGTAATAATTTCTTACAATTGAAAAATACTGTTGAAAAGCTTTATTTTTTTGTTTTATGTGTTCATTAGGATTGCATCATTCTGCTTTCAAGTTCTTCCTCCTTTTCATCCTGTACCTAACCAGAAAAACTAAGCAAAACTAAAAAAAATATTAAATTTGATTTGGCTCTCACTACTGAGTCTGCTATCTAGTCTTGTTGACCTGAATCATTGAAATAAATGTATAAGTTGCATGTAAGAAATTAATTGTATATTAAAGTTAATTTCCAAATTACATAATTTAAGAAAAAATTATAAATCTAAACGTCAAAAAAATAAATTGCATATTTGTCCAAATCTTTTGGTGAATACTGACTAAGCAATTGATAATCAATTGCTCATCCCTAAAAAAATCAGCAGGGTTGTGGACTAAAAGATTAACAATTATGAGGTAAGAGACAAGTGATTACAGAAACTTCCCTCCCTACATTCCGAGGCACTAGAGAAGCAACATCTTCCCTCTTCTGGTGTACTGCTTCATGTGGAGTACTGGAGAAGAGAGAGACCTAGTTACTCTTCACTTCCCTACAACTCAACTAAGTTAGTAAACGACTTCCTCCCTTTTTACAGCTGTATGACCGTGCTCCATGTTCTGCTGGGAAGGCACAGGACTTGGGAGAATACTGCCTTATTGTGAATTTTGTTGTTTGACCAAAAACCTTTCAGAGATTAGTCATCACATAGCCTTTATGTTATTTTTCCTGTTTCTTGGCAACTGAATGTTATACAGAATATCTAGTCTTTTTGTGCTAAAGATTTGCCAGGTCAAAGTTCAGTCTCTATGTGCATTTTCACTATAATATGAACAAAAGCTGTATTAAAATAAAAATTGGACACTATTGTATTATTCCCAGTGTCACTTGCAAGAGGTCTTCGATGTGTTATATCATTCTGCAAAGTATTTAGCTGAATGGTAACAGTAAGTAGTAAACAGAAGATACAGAACTTGTTAAAATACCTGAAATTGCAGTGGGAAAAGTTAATAAAGACTAAATGGAATTTTCTAGTCAGCTTGAGTTAGAATAAAAATTCTAATATATTAGCCTTAGCAGAGTAGCTTTCCAGTTTCCCAGGGAAACTCATGTAAAATTGGTATTAATAAAAAAATCAGAATTGTATATTATATGAATTCTCTAAAAGGGCAATGACAGATGGTATTGGCAATCAAAAATTATAAATCTCCCACTATGTATTCCAAATTGATAAATATTTTTATGTACTTTAAAAATATTGTTTATTCTTCACATATTTTTTAATTGCTGGCTATTTTAAAAAGCTAAGAAATAAGTCATACCTATAAAGGCACTATTTCCTCATTTTATTTTAGACATTTGAGGTATGCTGTTTATATCATTGACACAGATCACTAGGAATGTACTAAAAGTTCAGAACACACAAACTTGTGTCCTTCAAACATAAGATGGCATCACTCTATGAGTTCAGCCGGGGAAGTACTTACAGTGCAGCATGAGCTCCCTTGTCAGCCAGCATTTCTTTGCAGTGTTCCAGGACATGGATATGAATTAAAGGCATGTAGAGACAAGGAATATTTTGGGGTAGTCTATCAATTCTTTCTGCAGTATGACAAGCAGGTGAAAAGGGAGGAAAAACTAGTGTTGAGGCCAGTCTTTTGGAAAACAGCTGAAGTAACAGATTTCACAATTTCTGGTGGAAGTTTGGATTCATTTTAAGGACTGAAAATCTGAAATGACTGCATACTCCATGCTATGAAATTGCATTTCAGAAATAAGCAACAACAGAGAGTATATGCCCCTCCTGTCTACTGTAAAAATTAACCCTATTGTGGCTGGAACCAGGACAGATCTCAACCTCATTTTATTGAAGTTATTATTCATTACAATAAAGATAGAAGGAGCAGGTATAGGCAGAATACTTCTCTTAAATATCCAATGCTTGGATGACTGTCTTGCTGTTGCAGTTTCATTTGTATGTCAGAAAAATATTATTTTAGTGGAAAAATAAATAGCTTTCAAGGTAAAAGTCAGCTGAAGATCAAATAGTGTTAAGAAAATGCAGTAATGTGACATATTACTTGAGTCAGTCTCCAGAATTATGGAGTGTTGGCTGCTACCTTTATCAAAACTTTCTTCAGAGGGCAGGTGAAGCAGTTGCTGAAATGGTTTGAAAAAGAATTAATACCATGGAGTATATTGAAGAGAAAATTGCTCAAGCTAAAGCAAAATGCTTTGTCAAATATTTCCATGAGGAATTGAGAAACTGCATTTAAAATTTTTCATATATATAGTTATGATTTAAAAAAGTAGAGGTTGTGAACATTTATTGTACTAGAATAATTGATAGGTTCCATGTCCACATAATAGAAAAACACATCAGATTCATGCAGTAATTTTGTATTGTTCTGGATATTGAACTAACAATTGCTCTGTAAAAAAAAAATACAGATCTCAGTAGGAGTCTTGGATAAATAGACTATCTTGCAAAAATCTGCTTCCAATATTACACATCTATGGTAAAGTTTTAATAACTTCCTTTGTTGATGAAAGCTTCAAATTTTCTTCATTTATTGAAAATTTAAGTATTCTATTCTGTATCACAGTCCTCTGTTGTAATGATCTCAATTCTCTTTAGAAAAAGCATCTTTTATCTAATCTTTAATTTCTCTTGTTGGTAAGGAGTTTCCTCCACAGTATTGTGAAGTCTGTGTGAAGAGATCTTACATACTGACAGTAATAGGAACAGAGTTGAGCCTAAAAACCCCTATTTCTGATTTTTTTTTCCCCTCAGCCTTTGGTCTTTCTTAGTGTTTCATCTCCTTTTTTCCAATAATCAATAATTCTAAAATTTTTTAATGTTAGACACTACAAGACAAAATCCATTGCTGTAGTATTTCAAAGCAATTTTACTACTGATACTTGAATGTGGGTTATTGTAAATTCAGAAGCTAAAAAAACCCTGCTAGAATTACACATATATCCTCATCCTTAGAAAAGACCCAAACTTTCTCTTTAGTTCTTTTCCAAAAGTCCAGGAGGAAGACCCGAAGGGACAAGAATATTTTAACTTTATTGCAGTCTTTTCTTTATACAGAAATTACAACACTTTTGTTTTTAAAAAATACAAAAGGTAATAGTGCTATCAATATGATTTTGCAGAAATATACATGTCTGGAAGTAAGAGTTGAAAAATATCTACCTGGGCTGAGTTTAAAGCCTGATCTAATGAGACAGCTTTATGTTGCAATTTATAGAGCTCTGAGCTGATGTGCCTTTTTAAAATTGAGATTTCATTAATATTAGTACTGCAACCTTAATTTTGTTTTAAATTAAATTAATTGAGATTCCCAGTAGATACAAATGTGTGCCTTCTCAGCACAAATGAACATTGTACACTGTACTGAGTAGTCTAGGTAGAGGCAATAAATAGATTTTAAAAAAGATTACCTAAGCTATTATTTTTGCTACAACAGCAGATTTCCTAAAAAGTTACAGACATTTTTAGTCATTGGGATGGTACTTTAAAAAGTCAGAAGGAGATTTTGCAATATATGTTCCTCTCTTCTGGTGGGAGAAATGTGGGTTTTTTTACAAGTCTTATCTAAAAATATCAGTAAAATTACTTTTTTTTGTCCAGATTTAAAGCAGCCTTCTTCGAGGATATAGGGTGGGAAGCTAAGGGATTATGGAGAGAACTACTATTAACAGGATTTAGTCATCCTGGGATGTCTGTTTTATATTTGTGGTTTTGATAAACAAACAAACAAAGAAAAGGTAAGATTTTATAAGATTTATCAATACTGCTGGCTAATAGGAAAGCCTTTGTTCCTCCATTTCTAACTGCAAGATGATCTGATGAGAAGGAATTCCAGCCATCTCTTCTCCATAGTGATATTACCTTCATAAAACTTACATTGTTATGAAAACAGGTTTTAAAACTATAGTACTAGATTCCTAAATATGATTTTTCCCTTGTGTTTGTGAAGTGTATAAAATAATTATCAGTTATTATCCAAAATAAAGGAAGAAAATTTTTGACTATATTTGATTCCTGACTGGAAATATTGGGAAAAAAAAATTGAAATAGAATATAAAATTCCATGGAGCAACCTGGTGTGGAAGGAGGCTCACTGGGGGGTAGAGAAGGAATAGGGAGAGACCACCTTTGTATAGAAAGAAAGTCAATGATTAAATCTGGTCTGTCTAACAGAGCATCTAAGAGATGATACCAGGAGTCATTAAACTCCATCAAAGGGGGAAATATATATTTCGGTCAGAAAACCCATTCTGTCTCACAAGTGAAGTGGAAGCAAACACAGTTTGAGGAGGAAGATTACTCCTGACTGGTTTCCTTTCTAAATGTTTGCAATGGGATGGCCCTTTATGGGCCTTCCAAGGACTGTCATAAAGCAACTCATTATTTCTAGATATTGCCCAAACATTTTCTTTTACTTTGAAAGGGTTGCTTTTCAAGGATCTTGGCATATTACAGAAAATATTTACTGAAATTCTGTATCTTAAGCCTTTTTAAGTGTAGATATATATGCATTCTGAGATATTACAGCTGCCCTGTTTACCCAATTTATTTAGCAACTTCTTAACTGCTCATTTTTGCAGCTAATTAATCTCCCATCAGATCTATTAATTTTCTGACCTAACATTTATAATTTCTTCTTTCTTTCAGTTCAGTTGGTAGGTTTCCCTTATTTTTTTCCTACATTTATCCAAATACTAAAAAAGTCTTGATAAAAATATGAGGATCTATTTAACTTTCATAGTTCCCTGTTTTTGCATTTGTCTTCAATCCTCTTTATAGCTAAATCCCTACAAAACAATCAAAGCTCTGTGGCTAGAGAACTCTGTGACAAGGTGTAATGGAAATTTGGGGTTGTTAAATGCAGATTGGGCTGTGGTGCATTGATCCTGGCTGCCAGCCTAGCTCACCCCCAGTTGCTCACTCACTCCATCTCCCCTAGTGGAATGGGAATAGGAAGACAAAAGTGAGCAAATGCATTGGTCAAGATAAAGGCACTTTAGTAGCTGAAGGAAAGAAAAGGAAAAAATACCCAGGCAAAGTAAAGGAAGTTACTCACCATCTCCAAGAGGCAGACTAGTGCGCAGCCAGTCTCTGCACAGTGACCACCTTGGAAAATAAACCTGTCCCTTCTTCTTCTACCCTAGTTTTTGTTGCTGACTTGTGATGATATATGCTATTGGAATACTCCTCTGGTCAATGTGGGCAAGCTGTCCCAGCTGTGTCCACTTCCAATCTCTTGTCCATCCTTCAGCGTAGTCACTGGGGTAGGGACATAGCGGGAAAAACAAAAGGCTTCGATGCCTTACTGTCACATTTCAGCAATAGTTATCAACACTGTTTCAGTCACAAATACAAAACAGCACCAGAGAGGCTGTTGCGAAGAACATCCACAGCCAGTTCATTCAGCTGTGTGCATTGTTCTTCACCCTGTTTACGTATCAAACCACACTGAACCAACCAGAAGAGAAAATAGATTTACACAGGACTTCTGGTGCTTTGAAAAAAAGTACTGTAAAAGTCTCTGACAAGTTTCAACCTTTTTAGGAATAATACTGAACATGAAGAGAAGCAGGCTGTAGAGATGGTTAAATGCCAACAGATTATCACTGGCTATTATTTTTCCCACAAGCTTTACAAGTAGCTGATTATGTTGAACAGAGTTGTACATTTTTAAAATAATATAATTGTTCAAGTAAGTTTTGCTGCTTAGACTACAGATGTTTCATTCAGTGTATAATCAAGGCTAATAAAACATAATAATAATGAATAATTGGTCATACCATAATTAGATTTGACTCAGCATACTTCTGTGTTTATAAATGCTGTAGATAGAAAATAAGCTTTATTCTCTTGAAACAAATATTTCAGATGATGAGGCAGGTGCTTTCTCTGATTTAATTTTTTTTATTTTTTTATTTTTCGTTCAGTTTGAAGGTTGATGAAGATCTTTCTAAGGACAGAGGAGACAGCCAGAACTCATTCTTTCAGTCCAAAACTGAGGAGAACAGATTATTTCACTGTAACAATATGTATCTTCACAGACATGTTGTAGAAATCAGATGGGTAACACTTACTACAACTGGTAGTTCTGGTGGATGGAAATTATTTTAACCATTCACTGAAGAGCAGTTTAGCACAGGAGGGGCATTCACTTACCTCGAGGCTGAATGCTGATCTTTCTGATATTGAGCATTTCTTAAATCATAAGCTCTTAGACTGAGCTTTCTCTTGATTGTACAGGGCATTTTTGATTCAAAACTATTAATAAGGTAGAAGAACACAGTAGACAAAACTATTTCTGCTTTTAAATTCGTTTTGTGTTCCAAATGAAGTGTTAGATATTACTAAAGAGCCCATGCATTGTAACTAAATGGTACAGAAGCAGTTTTCGTTTTTCTTGACTTTTCTCAGAAAAGCAGAGGTCCTTCAGATCAGGTGCACAAATGCAAGCCACTGTGAATTCTACACTTGCAATAATAGAGTAAAATGTCCAGACTCAGTGAAAGAAATATTAAATTTTTAATACATGGAAGGATTAAAATTGTAATTCTCACTGAATTGTATATCTATAATGGGGGAAGAATCCAGACCCCCTGAAAGGGATATTACATTTTTTAATATATGGAATGCTTAAAAATCAGTAAGAATGACTCAAAATAAACAATGTTTAGGTTGTCTTAAACTATACATTGCCTTTTTTAAGGATGTGACCATTCCCCATTTCAGTAACTAAATTAATTTCCATATCAATACTTGCCTACAATGAAACGAAGGCCCATATGGAAGCTTTACTATAGAGCAGAGTAATTAAATTTGCCTACATTTTTAGATCCCCAAATTAAAATAATTCAAGATGTATAGAAGAATATAGTTTTACTATGGATACTAAGAGAGAGTACTGCACTTCTGGCCTAGAGACTTCACTGGGAAACACATGCAGGTCTATCTCTTAAAGCTGCACCTTGGGGTTTTTCTCAGGTTTTGCCAAAGGAACCGGTCCTTGGAGGCTGAGATCTGTTTGCCTGTTCACAGAGTGCTGCTGCACCTCCCTGCTACTTCCCCCCTCACTGCTTTAGAATATCTGTATTCCCCATTTCTTCTGCAACCCAAATATCTGGTGAACTTAAAAAGATGATTCATTCTCTGACCTCCAGATATCAAAATTGGGAATACACTGTTGCACATCCCCCTTGCTACATGCCTACTTATAAATTAACTCACAGAAGATGTTGGCACTGCCTACAGAGACTCCAAATGGTAGAGTCCTAGTGTTAAATATTTATACTCCAAATACAGATTATATGAATACAAAATGAGTGCCACGAACCAAAGTATTCTCAGTTTGAAAAGCTATTACAGTTTACAATTAGCTCCAGAAACTTACGTAAGACCTGCTGTCTCTTTTCCTCTGGCATTAGTGATCCAGGGAAGGTTTTATCATTCTCTGTGAGCTGTAAAGCTTGTGCTATGGTTTAAAGGGGAAAGTTATGGTTTAAAGGGGAAAGTTATGGTTTAAAGGGGAAAGTCATTATTCTGAGGATTTGGGAGCTTGGGTTTTTTTTTTTTTGTTCCTTTTTTTTTTTTTTTTTTTTTTTTTAGCATTTGGACTACTTTCTCATTCCCAGTACTTGATATTTAAAAAGATGTTAGTGTGTGCCCCAGGTAAATATTTCACAAAAATTTGCTTTCTTTGAATGGAGGATGTTTTATTTACATGATAAAAAGTAACGTGCCCACTCTATTTTGATATCTGAAATCATTAGTACAGGTATGCTTTTTATGATACATATTAAAAATAAGAGTATTTTTCTAAAGAGCAGTTTAGTAGAAAAATTATACTACACAACAAAGTTCTGCATGTGACAATGCAATGACCCCTTATTAGCTGGGATGTCTCATTTCAAGTTTAACTTTTAGAGATGTCATTACAGAGGCATCTTCGGAGAAGAAAAGGAATCTTCTCCATTTTTCTTTCTGTTGTTAAGTATGAAACAAGGAGGATGAAAGCTCCATGTTCGAGAGATGGAGAAGTAAGCAAGGGAAAAATAAACCCAAACCAAACCAAAAAACCAGAGGCTCAAAGCCTCTCCCCACAGCAGATGAAAATAGGCTCATAGACTGTACCAAAGCAGTGATATGCTCAGCACCTGATTTATGCACAGAAACTCTAGTTCTGAAACCAAATCAAACATTATACTCCTGTTAGAAATCACTTGGGAAAATCAAGGCTAGCATCCATCTTTCACCATGCCAAGAAGACAGTGCTGCCCCAGAAGGATCCCTGGAAATGGCTGATTTGCAAATTCATCACTGGGGGTAGCAAACTCACTGGCTCCTCAGATGTGACCTCTTCAGCTAGTGGAGAAGGGCTTCTCCTGTCCGCTCCTCAACCACCTCCATTCCATTCTGCTCCTACTCAATCAGCTCACAAAAATGTTCCAAATAACACAAAGTGGTCCACATGGCTAAACTGTGCCAGAAATATGAAGTCTGATGTAGCTTCTAAATTCACTGAGTTTTAAACTATGAATTCTACTCATTTTAAGATATATTTTAATAAAGGTAATGTTCAAGATACGTAAGACATATCATGTACAATTTTTTTACTTCAAAATTCAAATTTGCTGGTAACACTAGCTATTTAAGATTTCTGCTCATGTAGATGAGGTTTTAAGGACTTAATATTTATACCACTGCAATCTTAAGTTGCTTTCTTCTAAGTCAAATAATTTTGACTTCATACAGCTACCTTACAGGCCTTCATGAGTGGTTTCTTTATATGATTCCATTTAGGACATCAGCCAATACAAGTGAGATTTACATCACCAAAGTTAAGGCTGGTACACACTCCCGAAATGTGGGATTCTTTGCCACAGCAAGGACAGTTAATTAAAATCATATTATTCACATTCTGGAAAGCAAAACAAACTTAAAGCACAGACTGTAGTAAATAACAGAATAAAGAAAATATTTTGGAAATACTACACTAAAAGTCTTTGCTTTTATCTTACTCTTAAGTATCTATGTCAGTTTATTAGATGAAACTGACAATATTTCATAATATTTAAAATAAATTAGATGGAATGTATATTTTGTGCTAAATTTGATCTTTTAGAGAGGAACAGGATAAGTATGTTTAAAAAGACAACAAAAACCACCTCATCTTCACATATGATTTCAGTCTCAGAACATTTTCTGAACACAGCCTACGTTTCAACATGAAGTGAATCTATAGTTAGAATAGAGTTTAACAGGTAGTAATAAAGCAAAAGATAATAAAGATGATTGTACAAAAAAATAAAAATGAAAAAAATTCAAGTTACTTCAAAGAAGTGCAGACAGCAGCTGTTTATAACAATTTCAGGTGTGATGTGGTGCAAACCAGCGCCCCCCCCTTCCCACCATTTGGTTTTTTTTTTTCTGAAATCTTTACAATGTTGTACTTGTTCTAAGTTTTTCTAAGTTATAGAAAATTAACCCCATCAGGGTATGGTTCTGAAAATGAAGGGTTTCTGGTTTTCAACACTGAAGCTCAGCACAGCAAAACTTACAAGACTTAGAAGTATTGCCTTATATTTTTTCCAGTTACTTAAAGTTTTGGGAAATATTGCTGTCAGAGTGGGATTTCCCTGGTAAGAATCTATCCTTGATTGACTATTATGCATATATATGTATACAAATACATACATTCATGTATGTATATAAAAATTTCTAACAAAATATTCCTCTCTTCAGAGAAGGTAGAAAAGGTTTTGTTTTTCTTATAAATATGGGTCTAATATTGTTTGTGGAATGCTAGTTTTTTGTTTTGGGAAGTAACTCAAAATTTGTCAAAGAATTCATCCTGTTGTCAAGAAGATGCTTTTACTGCCCTTCTGCAAGAGACGTCAGATTTCGTTGATTCCTGAGTTCCTAAAAGATATCTCAGAATTTCTCACAGTTAAGCTGTCTAAAGCTTCTAACTCCAGACTTCCCAGAAGGGTAGACACCAAGTTTGAGCTTTCCTGAAATGTTTCTTCTCTGCTCTGGGAGGCATTATGCTACAAGACACCAGAACTGAGAGTCTGGTCTCCCCTCACAGGTAAGGCAGTATGCAAGAAAAATTGTCTTCTTACATGTAAGTAGATAAGTAAGATGCAGAACTCAGGACAGCAGAAAAGAAAGGTAAAAAAGGACTCTGTGTGTGGGAATAGGAGTAAGACTCACCACAGGCAAAGTGAACATTACTGCAGTTGCAAGAAATAACAGAATTTGTAAGAGTAACTCCCATCTTCCTCGTTTTTTATACAATAGGTGAAAGTACTCCCAGTCTCTTTTGCAGATACACTCAGGAGTGCAAATGTAATTACTGGGAGATCTATTTTGAACTTAAGAATATTATCAAATGCTGCCAAATCCTCTGGAAAACAAAAATGCCTTGGACTTCTGTAATTAGCATTCACAAGTAATTATTTCTTGGAAATTTGTGCATTATCCATGTACTTCAGTTCCAGGCGTGCAGATATAATTTCACATTTTTTACAGAGGGAAAACTAAAATACATACATTAACAGCTGCTATGTATTTTGGAAAGAGAAACTCCTTAAAAAAACCAGTAGTTATGTTTTCTGTTCAAACCATAGAGTGGATTTTAGTAAAGAGGTCATTTTTCCAATACTTGATTGATGTTTATGAAAAGTAATACTGAGTAACTATGCATTCAGTGAGAGAACTAGGGACATTGTGACAAAAGAGTAGAATGAGAGCTTGCAGTTGAAATCTGATTTCTATAGTCATGTAGGATCCAAATTAATGTTATATTGACAAGAACAAAAATTACGTCCTTCCAAAAATTTGTCTGATTGATCTAGCACTTAAATACCACAAAGTTCTTTCAGAATAGGTAATCTTTTATGCAATATTCATATACTTTAGAGAACAATTGTTCCCACTTATATTGAGTAAGCTGGTGCTGTGTGACAATAAATCTCCTTGCAGCATAATTTCTATAAGCTGTGTTCTACTCCCCAGGGGGCCTGAGAAGTTTAAAATTTAGAACATTTATATTTTGCCTGGCTATTAAAAGACATGCTGCCTACCAGTCAGGAGATAATATCTGACAGCCTCATCATGATTCAGGTATTCAAATGAAAGCAAAGTTAATTCAAAGATTCTGAAAAATACTGCCAGAATTTGAACAATTTGTGATAGCATAAATCATCAGTTTATTAATTAGTTATATGAATCTGCAAATATTTATTTAGGTTTATCTCCACATAATTCCTTCAGGAACTATTGTCTGAAGTTTCTCATTCATTTGTATTCATAGACTACCTTCAGGAAAATAATAATTTTAAATATGAGACAAAGAATGGATAAATATTTTCTCATGAGTCCCTGCTAAAATTTTGCTGATACACACAATTATATACTACCTCATTCATCCTTCAAAGGTGAGGTCAGTTCATGTGTAGGAAGAGTCTCATTAAACTATTTCACCAACAAAAGGTATTTACTTCCAGAAACTCCCAGTGCACTGACTAGGGACAAACTTTTCTGTTGTATACCCTATGAAAAACATTCTTTAAATCATTAACTATTAATTCTTTGGGGGTTTGATGGCATTTCTACCAAATATCTGCAAGGACAAATATTTTGCCCTGAAGAACTCTAACTTTCTGGCACAATGGTGAAAGTTAGTCAACAAATATAAGGGATGTGCACTCAATAATGAGAAATGAGTAACTACGTACTAACAAATAAAGAAATTGTGTGGCAAAAAAGTCCCAAATTGCAGCTTCTGAACCTACGGTGGCAGCCTGTTTGTGGCTTCTTCTTGAGGGCTTCTGCTTCTCACTTCCATCAGCAAAATCACACAGAAGGTTATGCAAGAAGCTTAAGAATAGTATTTCTTTAAAATGGATGAGAATTTAATAAAGTCCAAGACTAAAGACAGGGTGTAGTGACATTTTCAACGCTGAAGAGTGTCCTGCCCAGTCTCCAGCTCCCACTTGCAGAGGGAACAGCTTTCCCACAGGGGTAGATGCCTCAGATACTGTTGTGCACTTAAACCAGAGCTAGACACTTAGGTCTTTGCGTGTGGGCTGGTCCAGAGGTCTCTCTGAATTCCCTTAAAACCTTAGCATATGAAAGCAGAGATATTTTTCTCATTTCTGTCGAGTTTACAGTGTTGAGCTCATAAGGCTGATTTATGCTAGAGTAAATGAAAAGAGCACTGGTCATACAGTCCTCCAAAGCACACTGATGTGCTATATATAATTTTTGTGCTATGCCACTCTTGAAGTCCAGTCTCTAAAAGGCATGTGATATCTCCATTTTTGCTCTTTGTAGTATTTGTTTGTATTTTTTTTAGTTGCATCTACACATATTATCAAGTTCAGCTGAATGCTAATAAATGGATGCAAATAACAGCCACTAGAGATTAAATGCAACCAATACCTTTATTTTACCATTCTCAATGTTCAGTAAAATGTGTGTAATTCAGTAAGATTTTAGAAGAAGACTGAAGAAAGATGGTATTTGAGGTGTATAGGTAAGAAATTGCAGTGCTCTTTGTGTGAGACAGCCGAAGTGCTGTACCAAATGAAGTCTTTGCTCTAACTAACTGGCCTGGAGAATGCTAATGGCTCTGTCTACTTCACTTATTTGAAGTTTTGAAGCTAATCCCCTGCTTGTGCCTATTTACCATGTGTTGCTTGACTGCTGAGAGCAGATTTAGTATTTGTGAAATATATTTTTTTTCAAATGTAACTAAATCAGAAACTCTGCTCTCTAAGTGCATCAGTGCTAATGGGGGCATTATTCTCTGAACCAACGTGCAGGTTCTACCACCACAAGGTCTTCCATCAGGTACTTAAATTTTTTTCTTTACCGAAAGAGTCCAACCACATGAGTAGCTGAAACACTTAGCTCAAAGAATGGGTTGAATTGCTCAATTGAGATTGAATTTAAACTGAAATAATCCCTGTGCTATCATATGGAGGGAGTGGGAGTAGCCACAGTTTCAGTCACTTCTGCTTATACCTCCTTTCCCATTGTGCTGCATCGCCTACTAATCTTTATCACTTAAATAAACTTTGATGATTTCAGAAAACCAAAAGTGAAGACAATCCTATGGCTTTCCTTTTTTTTAGCAGTGGCAGGAGCTTCAGCAGGAAACACAACATTTCCTTTCCTCATTACATCTTGCAATAGATAGTGAAAACTAGTCCTATACTTGCTGTTACAGTTAAAAAGTGTATTGCAAAAACATCTGGAAAGAATATGGAGTCAGTTATTAACACTTTTCTCTCAGATATACTTCAAATGTTTCTGGATTCTGATAATCAGAAATAAAGGGGTTTTTCAGTGTCTCTGGCTACTTATGAAATAAAGATGAGGAAGGCAAGGTTGCTTTCTGTGCACTGTGGCACAGAAATTGCTTCAATAATGGTTTAAGAAATCATTTTAAGAACAGACACGTAGAAAACAATTGCTATTACTGATCCAGAAATTTGATTACAGGATAGTGGATTTATAGAAATATTGAGCTGTGAGGAGCCTCAACAAAGCAAATATCTTTGTATTTATGCAACAGTAGGATCCAGCACTGGTAATAGGGAATATCAATATGAAAGCAACTCCCACAAGGTCACTGCATAGCACTTTGTGTAAGTTCTGTATATATGTTACCTACAAAGTATAGCTGTTGCTAGCTGCAGATCTTGAAAAGTGTTGGCATCAGTAATGACAGTGATAATTTTTACTAAGGTAAAAAAATATAATTTCTGTAGAACTTTTTAAATAAAGAAAATATTAATTTATATACTAGTATTTTTTGGTGTGAATTTGCCTGCTATTTCCTATATAACATCTTATTTTTCCTCAGAACAAAAGAAAAAAGTCCCCATAATAGGCTATTCTTCTGCTATGAAAAATAGTTCAAATAGATAACATATCCTGTATTTTACAAAATTTCAATACTCAGAATATGAAAAGAGAAAGGTGAAAAGAGGACTGAAAGAGTTTGCATGCTACTGACAACCCTTACAAAATCAAAGAGAAGACAGATAATTTCATGACCAGGAGCTAAATCTTCTTTTCTGCTAGTCCAGCCAGCGTTGGTTAGATAAGGGTTGCCTAGGTTTGTGCTCTCATTAAAGTCACTAAGAATTAGCAATTGAGGCTGATAAGTCAAATGCAAGTCACTGGTCCCTCTGAGCAGTAAATACGCCTGTCAGAGGCAGATGCAGCCACATGGAACAGCCACAGCTCTTGTATTACTGGAGAGGGGGGTGTTGTGGGTGTGAGGTGTGTTGCCTGGGTGAGGGACATGCCTTGAACATCTCTCTTCTGCCATGGCAGGTAGGACAAAAATGGAAAGAAAGCAGAAGAGTGCTTTCATACAGGCAGACCGAGTCGCAGCTGAGATAGAAGACTGAGCTTGGAAGAACTGGCTTACAACTCCTTTGAATCATGAAATGTCTTCTTTTTCTATTCACCAGAACTGCTCAATAATAGGTGCACCATAAAGTGATTTATTGTCCTCTGGAATATCTGATGATCACTTCCATAGTTAATAATAAGATCTAGTTTTAGTCAGAGTTTTCAGTGATAACTCTGAATCCTTCACAAATGAGGCCTCATTATCTCCATTTTATAAACAGGAAAATGGATGCACAAAAATGACTGTTCAAGTCATCACTGTCAAAGCTGGGAAGGGATATAAACTAGGAATTTTTCCACTTTTGCTTTATTCAAAAAAATGGCTACATAATATGTACATTAGATGTATCTCAGGGCTGAGACAGCAAAATATTAATTGGTGAATTTTCCTTAAATTTCATGGGAAGAATGGGCTTTCCCTTCCTTGTTTTATGCTTGTTCAGAAGTAAGTATTTAGCAGCAGTAGGGAATGAAGGTTTTGTTGAAATAATAGCAGGCTGATGGTGGGCGCAGTGTCGTCCTTCTCTGGTCTGCATTCAGCCCAGCAGGAGCACCAGAACTGCAGCATTCACTCACTCATAACTGTGTGTTAAAATATCAATTAAAGTTTTTATAATTTTTTTTTATTATTTTTTTAAATTGGTTTTTCAATGCATGCTGTCAGTAGCAGGCAAACTCTTTCAGTCCTCTTTCCACCTCTCTCTCTTTATACACTGACTGTTGAAATTTTGTGAAATGTAGGGTACAAAATCTTTCCAACTTGAAAAATGACAGTTCTTTCTTTGTTGCATTTGTGTGCCATCATTATAATATTCAAACAATGTTCAGCAAATCAAAAGGTTGCAAAATAATGTTTGTGTATTGTACATTTGCTCCGTGTTATGCATATTTTTTTGTTTCCTTGTAAGTTGTCACTACTTCAAGACAATTTTAAATAAACCCCAATGCATGTGCAAAACTAAAGTACTTGATAAAGAACAGAGCACTTTGCTATTTATAGGCTCTGTCCACAAGATATTGCAACCGTCTTTACAAATACACTTTGCAGCTGTCAGTACTTAATCAATGTTTATTTATTAATTATGAGAATTTGAGAATTTTTTAGTTATGTGCCTTTATAGTATTATGTAAGTTGTCATGCTTTGAGTATAATATGCTGCTCCATGTTTTGGAGTTTATAGACCTTGTCATTTATGTAAAAGGAGAAAATAGGAATAACTCTTATCATGGCACTTACTTTACATTCATCTCCATTCACCATTATTCCAAACTATCTAAAAAGACATATTCATGGCTGTGTTTGCCACTTTCTTATTTAGGACCATTGCTTTTGTTTCATTTATGGCCCTTCTCAATCTTTCAGACTGAATTTTAAGAAATATTTACTTGCACCTGACAGTCTTAAATTTCCCCTTAGAAACTTTTAGATTCTGGCATTTGTAGCTTTAATGTACCCATTAGTACATGGCAGACAAAGAAAAATAATGTCATAAGAAAATAATGTCTCTCCCACTAAAATCAGCTGAAAATATTTATGGAATATTTATTCACAAAAAGAAAAATCTGAGAGAGAACAAGGGACATACGGGCATTATTCAATGTGACGATTTTTGCCCTCTGATAAATATTACAGGAGACAAGTAACTGGAAGTTATAGCACTCCAAACCAAGAAGAAAGCTCTTATCCTAGAGAACATGTACTGACCGTTTAAAGTGCTATGAGCTATTTAAAGTATAAAGCCACTTAGATACACAGAAGATGTAACATTTTCTTGAAACTGAACACTCCATGAATCATGCAATTAATTCTGATAACCGAATAGATTATCTGTAAAATTCCATAGGGAATTAACCAATATTAAGTATTTCCAAGACTCAATGTTTTCTTGCTGATTTATATACTTAACCTTTGAAGAATCCATGGCTTAAGTCCTAATGCAATGTCAGTGTTACATGGTTAGTAAATATTTTAAATGGATTTTGTTTCAAACCATGCCTTATGTCTATATAGTGAAAACTGTTAATGAAATGAGAGTATGCAGGGACAAAATCCTCACATTTGAGCAAGTTTCTTTAGTCTTCTAGATCAATTATCTTCAGTAGTTATTGTATGATGGGAATTATCTGTGGAAATTCATATACATACATATATACACACATATGTGTATACTAAGTAAAGACGTTACTCAAGTTTTCCTCCATTTACAGAATCCTTAAGACTGATTCTTGACCAAGTGTTATGAAGGCCCCCTCTAATGGGGCTGAAGTCCCTTCATACATCTTTCACTTGCCCATCTCTCTCTTTTAAAAGGTGTCGCTGCATTCTGCAGTTCTCAGAGTAGTACTTGCGGGTACTCCTTATGGGTCCTGGCCCTCTGACTTTGTAATGTGCAGTCTTTTGGAAAAAAATCCACACATTCTGAGGACTGCAAGTGAGAAGAAGGAATGAGGAAACTGGCTGATTTGTGTCACTTGTAAGAGGTAATTGAACTGAGACAAATCTGCCAGTAAATTCATTTTGTAAGTTGTAATAACGAGTTAGTTTCTAACCAGCAACTATTAGTTAATGTAAAAAACATGGTGCATGCTCAAGTTGGAATGAAGAACCTTTATAATGCAAATTGTTAGAGATTGTAGGTTATTAGCTTCTCTCCTAATATCTTTACATTTTATGCAGTTATCTGAAACAGAAAATGCGTGTTAAGTATTTTAGGTGAAATGGCTAACATGTAAGACATTTAACTGACTTTGGACTACATGGCAAACAAAGAGGTACCTATAAATATTAGACCTTAAAAATCTCGTTATCAGGGGTACAGAAAATGTGCAGATAGCTTGAAGACTATAAATTATGCAATGGTACTATAACAGTAAAAACAGGAAATATAGACAAAATATGTTTTTCAAATCCAAATGGTTTTTCTTGTGAGAACACCATATCTGGCTCCCTAAGTGGTGAGCTATGTTCTCGAAATGAAGAAGTGTTGCAAAGTTACTGGAACCACAGCCTCAAAGGAAATTCAGAACACAAGCAATTAAAAAAAAACAAACTGCAGTGCACAAGTGTAGCACAAGTGTACACTTATGATTAGATTGTAAGAAATGATTAGGGGTTGTCACAAACAGAAGAACTGTCACTTTCTGAAAAATAAGTATGTTTTAGTAGCAAATTAGGCTCCCTGAATTTGCAGTGCTCATTTCCTACTTATTTTCTTCCAAAACCTGATTCATAATGATTTCCTGTAATGTCTGAAAGATCCCTGGAGAAGTTGTTTTAGCCTTGAACCATAAATTCCGTATATGGCAGCTACCATTTTATTGACTATGGTTGCCATTTGTTTTTTTTCTGTGGCATCTGTGTTCCTTTAAAACAGTAGCAAGCTTGTTTGACATGAATGGTATACTATGAAACACATTGTTAAAATTTCCTCTTTGAGTAGGATAGCTTTGTTTTGAGGATTTTTACTTTCTCTTGAAGACCAGTGACATGATATTCAGCTGGTGGAAATCAGTAGAATTCTGTGATCTTCCTCCAGAACTGTAAACCAAAGCTATTTGGACAAGTAGTAAGATTTATTGGTTTTGCAGTTCAGCACCTACAGGGGTTGTTACATCACTAATAAACAAGATTTTTGCTTCAAGGTGTTTTCAAAATACTTCTGTAAAGAAACAATAAAAAGAACCATGAATTGCAAGAGAGAGCGTTCCCTTCCAAGAATTCATGCTGTTCCCTGAAACATATTTTCTTACTGTTTCGATCAAGTACTTCTTATGTGCACTTCTACAAGAAACTGCAGAATAATGTTGTTGTCTTGTATATGTCAGCTGTCAGTATGGATGTAAGTAGCTACTGCACTGATGTTCATGAGAACTGAAGTGGCAGAGGGTGAATGAATGATTTGTACTGGAAGAAGTGCTTTTGGTGTCATCTAGTTTGTCACTACCTGTTGACCTACTCTGCTGCTTTCTGGAGTAAATTTCAATAAACTAGTGTCAGTTAGTGCCTTCCGTTATTCTTAAATCATACAGTCGAAATGAACATCAAACCAGAAAGAAAAAATCGAAACTGAGCATCATTCTGATTTCATACTGGTGTTATCTCCAAGATATGCAAGAAAAGAGGACCATTTTGTTAAGCACTGAGATATGACTCAGAAAATGTGGGTGAAATTTCCAGTTTCTCAGATTTTTTGTCACTGTGAGAAAGACATTGCAATCTTAATATATATAAACTTAATCTATTACAGAAATAATACTGTCACTTGGTAGGAAAGGATTATGTGGGAATAAACTCACTGTCTTTTCAAGAGTTTCTGCAAAACAAGTAAGAAATGTATGTCATTAGGATAAGACCTCCTCTGAGCTCCTCAGAAATACCTTCAGTTTGGTAGCCTCAGTTTAGAACGAACATGTAGAAACTGAATGTGCAATGATGTGCAGTAGAAATGGGAGGATCAAAAAATGTTGGAATGCATAGACTTTGCTGTATTGCATGCTGAAAACTTGGTGGGTCAAGTAGGATAAACAGAAGTTTTGGGTGCACCTGTGAGGTTCCTCAGGGAGCTGGGGGCTACCAGGCAGCAGCAGAGTGGCAGCATTGCTTTGCAATCACTCGTGCATAAATATAGGCAACAAAAGAAGATGGCTTCTTGGAGTACAAGCAAGATTCCAGCCACAGGCAACTCAGAAATCATGAAATCTTACTTTGTGAACAGCAGAAAATGTTTAGTCAAGGAACATGTTAGGAACAAATCAACTTTTCAAGACCTCACCAGTGTGGTGAGTGAGAAACTCTGGTGCAACCCTCATGAACAATTTAGGTGCGACTGTAAATATTTTCTCAAATGCATATAAAATTTTCTTAGGTGTCTGGGGTTTATTTGAGGTTATGATGATATGGGGAAAGTGAGGGAGAAGAAAAAAGGGTTATTCCTGTGATCTCTAGGCTATGTCCCTGGCAACACCTGAAATTTGAGCTTTTCTGGGTTGACCATTTATGTAAATTATTTCTGTTCCTTGATTAGATTGATGTGATTGCATTCTGTTGGGGTTTCTTCACATTGACAAGTAGTGGATCCTGGAAGAATTGCAGGTGATGTGCCCTGATGAAAAATCTGGCAGGGTGAAAAGATGAAAAGCCTTAAAGTTGTAAACATTCCTTTCAGATAGAAAGAACTATATGTTGTGCAAGATGAGGGAATTTCAGAATAATTTTAATAATGATACTTCAGTATTTACTTTGTGTGGTGCTTATTGAGTTCCTTAGAAAAACTACATCACGTCAAGTTTATCAATAAGGTATAAAGAAAAAAAGTTCAGGTTTTTACATGGGAATACATTTAACAATATAAAAATTTTCCCTAAACGGCTGCCACCACAATTGAGCTTTCTCTTTTCTTTGATTTTCATGAAGAATACAATGAAGACCTCCTCTTGATGTCACAGAGTCTTATGCAAGTCATGGACCCCATTTCTGTAATAGAGGCACTGTTCTTTCTTTGCTATCTGCCCTTTAA
The DNA here is from genome assembly GCA_035047865.1 of Dendrocincla tyrannina. Lineage (NCBI taxonomy): Eukaryota > Metazoa > Chordata > Aves > Passeriformes > Dendrocolaptidae > Dendrocincla > Dendrocincla tyrannina. The sequence continues at coordinate 39,560,775 of JAWWMP010000041.1, read as the reverse complement.
TTTGAACACTCTCTTTGCCATTCTATTAATATAAATAGAAAACTCTTACCATTAGCAACAATGGGGACAATAAATTATATGGCATATACAGTTTTGTTTCTACCTAGTTGTGATGAGGAACTAATATGGCAATTATAAAACAACAACAACAACAACAAAGAAGTCATCAGTAGCAAAATCAAAAATCTATAAAGGAATATTTCAGTGTAAGATTTTATATTAACATTTGTATTGGAGTACCAAGTATATAAAAATAAAAAACAACTTTCCTTCTGATATCTCCTTTAGGACAGAACTCCTATTTAAGACTCAGCAGAAACTTGTACTTTCTGGTTTTCCCCGTGTATTCTGCATCTGTCATCACTGGTGTTGAGAAGTACATAATTAACTACAACACAGCTCTTTCCCCTGACTTATCATGGTTAAATCTTAGATTCACCCTTTGATCCTTGAATGTGCCACAATTAAATGCTTCTTTTTGAAGAAAGAATTGTTTGCACTAGAAAACAGGTGGAGTGTCAATAATATATTTCCTTGGACTAGCACTGCATATTTTTCCCAGATGTTTGTGTAACATTTTTAAGTTGCAAATGTGAAACGTAAGTACAGTTTATTATCTAGGGCTGCTTGCATAGGAATATATTTGGAACAGGAATGGTAAATGGACTGAGAGAGATTGTTAACAGACAGATTGCTCATTGTGCAGCTGTTGTCAGGTAACAGACAAAGGTGCATGTTTTCATCATTGTAAATTCATCATAAATCAAAATTGAAAACTAATTCAGGCAAGCAATTAAAACTCATGTAATATTTACATCCTCCTAGAATGAAGATATTGGTTCCTAATTCCTTTCAGTTGTGTATGGATTTGCTTAACTGTAAATCTCAGGGAGAGTCAAAGTACTCAATGCTTTTTGAGCCAGATTGTTTCTCAGCTGAAACTGAGCAAGACAAAATGCAAGTTTCTATTTCTGGAAAATAAGAACTATTTTTTTTTTTTATGGCAGGATCTCGACTGGATCTAATCAAAAATACAACAAAGAAATACAGGCTGATTACGAGATGATTTGAGGCCATGAAAGTAACAATACCCTCCCCAAATTTGAATTCTATATATAATTCTGTTCAAGAAAAATGTTAGAATTGCTTAAGAAAACAAAAAGATTGCTAAGCTGATAAGAAGGATGAAATGTTTTCTATACGGAGACTATAAAATGCTTAAGTTCTTTGCTTTAACAAATTCTGATTGAAAGGAGATATCATCATTATTAAAATTTATAAGGACAATAGTAATGGGAAGGGAAGAAAATCTTTACACTAAGAGCCCAGACTAGCACCGAGGTGAAATGGCAACAAATCAACCAAGAACAAATTGCTCCAGAAACTAGAAAAAATTTGAGAACAGATCTAAAATGAAAGTCAGGGGCACAAAAAATGTTATTGTTTCATGAAAGAAGATCATGTAGCCCTGCTGTCCCTGACAGCAAATTGCTGGGCTCGGTCTCTCAGGAGGGTCATTTTTCTTTCCAGCCTTATGTCTTCCAAGGTCCATCTGTCTGAACACAACAGTAATAGTCAGTTCTAGGTTTCTAGTGAACTAGGACAAAATTTAAACATGAAGTTTATATATTTATTTACTTGCAACCAGATTAATCCTGGTGTGTGAAGAGGACAGATGGCAATAAAGTAAAATTTGCAACCATGTGCATGCATGTGCACTATGCACATACACATGTTTCTGCATAGTTGCTTAGCTCAATATAGAATAATTCTTCAGCTGCTTTTTATTACCTGTAAGCTATTTGAACGTATATGGATTATGGGAGCAGCTATCCCCAGAGATGTCTAAAATGAGGCAGACACTGTTATTAAGTCACAGATATGTCTCCTAATTCTCTTATTTAGAAATAAAAAATAATTATTTGTAAACCAATTGAGGGCTCTTCATAATAACCATAAATGTACTTGTCAGTCATTTAAAAAGAAAGAAAATGTATAATGTTATTTATCATACAGAACTGAATCCACTAAATTTTCTTAGCTAGCAAAAATTAATTTATGTTTCACTGTAGGAACCTTTACTCTGACTCAAACAGAAAAGCTCCACCACCGCAATTAGAATTTTCCCATCCAGAATAAGCATGCACAAGTCTTTGTGTATTAACACTCTCTAATTTACAGTTCCATTTTGAAAAACAGCAGAAGCAACTGGACCGTGGAATAAATTATCAAGGGAAGTGGTCATGGCAACATCACTTCAGAGAGTGAAGTCTGTGACATTAGCAAGGATGGCTTAATGAACTGCTGTGCCAAATGTAGGTCGAGCTCTATCATACAGATAGTTGGATTATCTGTCCCTGAAAACAGAGACTTCAGTTTCTGCCAGCATCAGCCTCCCCTTATCCTTTCCCACAGCCTTTCTTTCTCATTCTCAGGCTTTTTTCCAGCTGGAGGTGATTACCAATGTTGAGGAATGCCTTTGTCTATGCTGTAACCCCCAGCCCAGGTTTACCAGCCATTTGGGCTCCTGACTGCCTCCACTGCCTTCCATGTCCCTGAAGAATCCTCATTTCTTGTTTTGACCCAATGAGAAAGCCATGCACAAAACTCATGAGAGCACCAGTCTGACAGCCTGCATCTGCTGGTGCAGTAAAGTAGACAAAGCAGGTGGCATCCACATTCCTCTCAGGAATGGGGGTTAGAAGGTTGGAAAAGGGTTAGTGTAGATGTACCTAATACCAAGACTAGCTAATACCAATACCATCACCTCAAAGTTTTCGTTTCTGTTTTTGGTTTTGTGTTTTTTGTCCCCAGTGGAAAATTGATCAGTGGTATTTTTTAATTTTTGTGTATTTTGAGGTGTTGCAGCTTTAAACATGCAGAGGTGAGTGCAATCTCAGTATCTGGATGCAGTAGATGATACAACATGTGAATATATTCATTGTGAATCAAATATTTCCCTTGGCCTCCTTTTTAAAACTTTTCTTTGGGCCAGGGAGCTCCTTAAAGGAGAAATCGCTACAAGAGTTTCTTTTTTTTTCTTTTTCCTTTTCTTTCTCTAAGCTTCTATTACTGACTAGAGTTGAAGACAAGATAGAGGCTGAGTCAAATTTTAGGTCCTGAGCCAGGGTGAGACTTTGTTTCATGCCCTATTCTTACCACAGGATCTTACCATAGGATTCAAGCAGAATTTAGTTGCTTCATATTTCTTTAAATTGATGAAGATTTTATTACAGCATTCCTGAAGCCACAAAAGGGTAACTTTACTGAAGTATAGTGTTAAAAAGAAAGTCTTTGCATGACATTGGTAACAACACATTTTGTAGCTGAAGACTATAATTACTGAACCTCTTGTAGTTTCACAATAAAAACAATAACAAAAAAACACCCAACAAAACTCCTGTCCACAGAACATGGAATTTAAATTCACAGTTCACTGAAATGAAAAACTACTTTGAATCTTTTCCTTCCAGACTGCCTTCTTGATTTAGTAAGTTCACTCACAAACTGCATCCATGAAATGTGAAACAAGAAAGGCTAGAGAGGCTGAAACTTTCAATAAAAAAGCCATATTCATCACAATAGCAGAAAAGATTCATTCCACATGAAAGTGAAAAATTATATCTCCACATGTTGTGATAGGTACTGCTCTGAATGAGATACTATATATAAAGGACTGAGTGGACTTGGACTACATGATTATATATGTGTATGCCTGTTGCATTTATTACAAATATAAACAAATCAAACTTCTATACCCTTTAGTTTCCTGAAATGCAGTCATGACTTCAGCACACAATTTACCTCACAAGTAGCTAAAGTATTCAGTCACTGCTTCTTATGGGCAGGCAGGTGTTCAGCTATCTCCAGGAGAGCAGGGCTCCATCACATATGATGGTTATTTAAGAAGGCAGATGCCATCACTTCCAATGTCCTCCTGTCTTTTTTCTTCTCCCAGCTTTATTTGTTGAGCACAACACCATATGGTATGGACCACTGGTCAGCTGGGGTCAGCTGTCCTGGCTGTGTCTCCTCCCAACTCCTTGCGCCCTCTGAGCCTCCTCACTGGTGGGGCAGTATGAGGGGCAGAAAAGGCCTTGGTACCTTGTAAGCACCGCTCATCAAAAATGAAAGCAGTGAGCTTATAAGGAAGCTGAAGAGAGACTTTTTATCAGGTTATGCAGTAGCAGGATGAGGGACAATGATTTTAAACTTTAAGAGAGGGTAGATTTATACTGAGTATAAGGAAGGCATTTTTTATAATAAGGGTGGTGAGACATTGGAACGAGTTGCCCAGAAAAGCTGCGGATGCCCCACCCCTGGAAGTGTTCAAGGCTAGGTTGGATGGGGCTTTGAGCAACCTGGTCTAGTGGAAGGTGTCTCTGCCCATGGTGGAAGTCTGGAACTAGATGATCCTTAAGGTGTCTTTCAACACAAACAATTCTATAGTTGTGTTTGTCTATTCATTAATTTATCTATCCAAACCAGTTCTAAACATAATAATAGTTTGTCCTACAGTTTACTGTTGCCTCTAGAGTGAAAAAAACACAGAAGAAATGTAAAAGAACACAGTTCAACTATGTTTGCTTCTGGCACATAAATATTTTATTGAAGTGAGGCATTTGAGTAGGTCATCATTTTTCAGTCTAAAGCATTTTCTGTATCTTAACTCTCATTCACTGTCAAAAATTAAATGGAAAGCTCCAACATTCCAGTACAAGCAAAATAAATATTTGTCTCTATTTTGAATGTGTTTGAACTAACATCCCCATATTCTTGTCTTTAACAAAGCTGTACTAGTGCAGATTAAATAATGACATTATTCTTTGCATTCTTGCTTTCTTTAGTTTCCTTACTATATTGAGTTCTATGAATTTGAATTTTTCAAAACAATAAAAGAGAACTAGGTTTCTCTGCATGCCTATATCTCCTGTATTCATTTATACCATCATTGTAAAATGGTCGTAAAGCATTACTAAGACTGGCTAACAGCATTTTATACACATTTTACTGTAAATGAAAAGAGAAATAGAAGCACAGTGTAAATCAAACTGTTTATGAGGGGTGGTTATAAGCTGAAAGCCACTTGCTGATAAAGACCTGTCAGCAAACAGATGACTCCAGGCCGATCTCTTTCTTGAAAGCATTTCATGTTCTTTTGGAAGCAATTTTAGGAATTTTGAAAGTGTTGTGAACTCTGGCCACATTGCTTAGAAAGATGCCTTCCAGTGTCTCTAGTCTTCAAATCAACTCAGGGCAAGATATGCCCAGTCACTCCTGATAGGATCTGAATTTGTGGTTTGAGACACTTTTGCAACCTTTTATTTATACATTATCATTTCATGTTTGTTTAAGTGAATCAGCTAAGTAGACCAAAGCCATCCTTACCTAGTCTTTGAAGCAGTCAATTTCTTTTGGTACTGATATACTGGTATGAGAGGTGGTTCTGTATCCTGGAATAACTGAATGTTGTGTTTTTGAGGATTGTGCAGACAACAGCTGCAGTATTATTGGTGGGAAACAGCTCTATTAGTGCTCACTGACAAGCTCTTTCTGTTTGTGTGAGTTCAGCAAAATATATCTTATTTTAAAAAGCATGCAAAGAGACTAAAAACATGTTTCTCTCACTTTTTCCCATTTATTGTAAAAGAACATACACTTTATAATTTAAAAAAAAATGTTTCTAATAGTAAAGTTAAAAAAAGTGCTTTAAAGAGGTTTTAAACAGGTTTACATAGAATAAATCTATTAGGTGTTCATGATGTACTAGAAAAATATAAAAGTCCAAAGTGTTCTAGTGGTACAAATGAGCAACAGATTTGGTTTTCACGCTTATACAATAAAACTGTTTGGTATAGGTGGTGTAAGTAGTAAAGCCTGTACTTAAGGAAGCCTACTAGTTTCCATTAAAAGACTCAGTCTGTAATTACTTTTAATCTTGTCAGACCTAATGTACTGCTTAAATTGGAATTTTCCATGCTATGCCTACTAAGGAGAGAAATTGCTGAGGAAATATCATTTAAAGTACTTCAGTCTTTGCCCAAGAAGATATTAAAGAAAATATTTTGATTCCTTATATTTATAAAACCTTTAAAGAAAAAATGTACTATTATCTTTTGAAAGATGTAATATTTTCTTACTTTCTTAAGTATAATAGAGTAACTGTTCTTTTTTTAAATTTTTATTAATGTTCTCCCAGATTTGGCCTTTAACAAATTATAATATACAAAGGGCAGTTAATGTTCTACTCTGCCTGCTGTGACCATCCACTCTCAGCTCATTAATGTGTACTAGCTTTGACTGGAGATATAAAACATATCTAGGCTGTTGACACAGTAATTGGTAGCAATAGGAGGAATGCAAGAAGTATTCAATTACAGAAAGTTTGCAGGAAAGCAGGACTGCTAGATTTCAGAGAGACAACTGATTACTGTTGGAAAACTGAGTGTATTTGTTTGCTCCAGGCAAGTGGGAGCTGTTGAAAGCTGAAGCCTCATGTCAGCCATACGACAAGTCAGTCTCACATGACAGTCCAGCGAAGTCACCGAGTGGAAGGAGAAGAGACAGTTGCTGGTGAACATGTGTATGGAAAAGGATGGCCAAGTTCCCCCAAGGAAACAGCACTTGGTGCCCTTCTATTTTGCTAGGTGTCTGATTCCACCTCCTCCTCTGTCTCCTCCTTCTCCTTCCACAGGAGAAGTGCTGTGAATATTTCTTTCTTAAAGACTGGACGAACTAAACTAGCATTTGCAAATACAAAGTGTGAGGGATGGATGAGTAGGACGTGGACACGGTGGCTGGAGTAAAGAAGGTGTATGAAAATGGTCAAGACCTGACTAGGTTGCAGTGTGCCTTCCTGAGAATTATCAACACAATTTGTCAAAGAAGTGATATGGAATGTCATGGATCAGGGGGCTGATAAGACAAGGGCTGACATTCTCTGGAGGGAAAGTTGTGCAGAATACCAAGGTCTTAGTCAGCCAGGGAAAAGGAGAAGAGTTGGATAGCTAGGTAATGGAAGAAGGATTTTGAAGAATAGGAAACAGGAAAAGGTACTGGGATGGTTTGGAAATCACAGGAGGAAGTGAAGAAGGAAGAGCTAAGAAGAAGGAACATTAGGAAAAGGAGGTTGGAAAGATGCAAGAGAGATGAGGTCAGGAAGAGACTGAAAGGGAGATGGGTTCTGGTACGTCCACAGAGTGGAATAAAATAGTATTCACAGGGGCATGATGTCTCCACTCCAGAAGTGTTGGACTCAAGGTGAATGTAAAAAGGAGAGTCTGAGAATAGAGACAGCTCCAGAAATGTTTTCATTCCAGGAAGACTACATGCTCACAGAATGTGTATCAAAGAAATTATTAGAGAAGTAGTTATACTATACATAATCATGTGATCATAAGCATGGTCATCCCTCTGCACAAGATTCTGATCTTACGAATTACAAAGAACAAATACAAGTAAGGGCAATAGTAGTGCAATAATAATAATGAGTTAGTGATCTTAGTATATCTGCTGCATCCAGTCAGAAACTCAGTGAACAAAGCAGGGGGACAAAAAAAAAAAAAAAAAAAACAGTGATGCCCTAGAGGAGTGGAGCATGTCTTTCCTTCTTCCACTGAGTGCCTTTGTGAGAGGCTGGAGAGTTCGCCTAAACAAGACTGTTTTGCAGAAAAGATCAAGGATTTCTGCTCTCATTTAGAGAGGTAAAATGCATACAAATGCTATCAAAGTGCTAAGTATTCTGAAAAACTCACCCGTATGTCTTTCAAATTAGCACTTTGAAGAATGGATACTTTGGATAATATTGGCTTTAAGGTATTTTTGACAATTTCCCATGTATGAAATGGAGTTACCTCACAGAAGGACTGTGTAGATAATTTCTATCTTTTAAAAATGCACTGGATGCACTGGCAAGCATTTAGAAATGCTCATGAGAATGAACAATTTTGTGTGCTTCAGTAAATAATAGATGGATCCATGCACCTAGAATAATGAAGAAGAAACAAATAAAATAACATCAAGCCATCTGGTCAAAGAATACTCTTTATTCTTGCACTACTTCAGGGGCAGGGTTCTGAGGGAAAAATAGATATGTGCCTACCAATCAAAACTGTGTTATGAGATGTGGGCAGCCTAGTTAACATAGCCTGAGCCAATTTTGCAATTTTGATATGGATTTCAGGAGTGGGAGAAAATGTGTTATTATATAATACTAGAGCTTTCAATCACTAGTTGATTCTTTGGTGTAAATACAGCAAGTATGGTTCCAGAAAGCTTTTCCTTCATAGTTATTTTCATTAAAAGAGAATGCTTTCTTTTGGGCCTCCACTGAGGTAGAGGTAAAGGTCTCATTTAGTTTCAGAGATGGGAAGACTGAAGCTGTTTGCTATGCTCCTAAATATACAGTACTCATCTGAAATTTCTGTCATTATTATGATTATTTAATAAAAGTCAGACTTTGGAACTGTAAAGTTTTGTAAAAGTTTTCTGGTGTTTCTTAAATGAAAAACAGCATCTATGTGTATCTTTGGCACATTTTTCAATCTTTCTCTTTTAAAAAGCATTGCATTTAGTTATTCCATCCCAAATAATAATCATATCTTGAAATATATTGTTGTTTGGCATGAGGCAAGTAAGATAAATGTGAACCTGTTTTCTTATAATTTTTCCTGCACCTTTACACACAACTTCTGGTAATATAGATTCGACAGCATTTATATGTTTTTAAAGGTTTCAATGCATGTAAAAAATCCCTTGTGCTTCGTTTCTCTGCTTGGCAGTTTCACCATGATCCTGGTTACAAAGAAAAGTTTATACTCTAATCTTTAAGGACAGCTTATGTAAAAGAAGCACTCTTGAAGCAAAATAGTGACGTAACTAGCTATATCATTAAAACCCTTCTGAACATAATGATAACTGTCAGGCACACAGAATTACAGACTAACATGATTCTTTCAGATTTAAGTTACAGAAAGGCTCAGACTATGTTGTTTGAAAGTCACTGCATAGAGACAGCAGTGACCACCTATTCCATAAACAGGTCAACATTTTATAATAATTCAAAGTAGCACCAAGCCGACAGTTCATAAGGAAGAGTGATAATTTTCAGTATAAGAAGGTAATTAATTATTTGCTTTCCATGTTCAAATTCATCATTAGTATGAGTGAAAGAGAGCTCAGAAAATGAAGACAGGCTTATGTACCCCACTTCAAGTGTCTGTTCAGTTCAGCCATGAGAGGATTTAGGAAAGTTTACCACTAAGTACTGACTTTTTGTTGCTTAAAACTTATTCACAGAGATGATATAAACTCATCTTTGTGTTTGCAAGGATATGGTTACAGGGAGTACAATATGTACATGAATGCATTGCTTTTACATGTTATGTTGATTTTTTGAGAGTTTAAAACAGATTTCATCATTTGGGAAATGATTGAAACTACCTAGCCTGTTACCCTCAAAAGACCCAGTGACTGCAGCTATATAAGAAGTAATTTCATAGTGTGTGAATAGCTGTGGCATGTATAATTTTCAGACAATGTAGTGTGGCACAACATAAAATAATGAATGGTTTCAGAGGAATTGAGTATCATAAGAAGTAAAAACACCAATGAATACCAATAGACCTGTTGGAACAAGTTCAGAGAAGGCTATGAAGATGATTAGAGAGCTGGAGCACCTCTCCTATGAAGAGAGGCTGAAAGAGTTGGGGTTCAGCCTGGAGAAGGTTACAGGGTGACCTTATTGTGGCTTTTCAGTTCCGTGGCAGGGGCGTTGGAACTACATGATCTTTAAAGTCCCTTCCAACACAAATAATTCTATGATTCTATGATAATAATAACTGCATGATTCTATCAATAGAAGATCACTTGTAAAAACATCAGTGCTCAACATCAACTTGATTATTGTTAGCTTATTCTTCTATTGTTAGCACATTCTTCTTCAGGATAATCAGAGTTCTGCCTTCTATTTTTAAATGAACTGGTACACTTCAGTCTGAGAGTCGGAAGTCAACAAATATGTTTTGCATAGCTCCTTGTCTGGGGGGAGTCTATTTCCTATTTGAGAACAGTTATCTCACTAAAGAAATATTCAGAGAAATACCAACATGAATTAGGTTACTTATGGTCTTGTAGCACTGTTTTCTCTGTTTAGATAATAAAATATTGATTGAGGCCCCAAGAATAAATAAGTGCAATAAATCACAACTAAACTGCATACATGAAACAAAGTAGATTTTCTAATATTAAATATATTTACGTGATAATATGTTTTGTAATTCATATACGCAACATAAAGGGAAGAAGATAAATGTGGTCAGATTCACTAGAGTCCTGAACTGGTTAGTGTGATTCTAATTATTCTTCCATTTAGAAACAGTTTTGCACGAGGGCAAGTACTTGGAGGTTTTTTGCGCAATGTGGAGTGGCAACAACTCTGCATTAATATTCGAAGACATAGCTTTTAATGGTACTATAACAATTCATATGAGGAGATAGGTCACCTACGTCATGTCCTAAATACTTTATAGCTTTATATAAGCAACAGACATTTGAGGAAGAAAATATTAATCTCTTTGAAGAACAGAGTTCACACAACAATCTTGTTTTCTTGTTGCTTAGTTGCCTTGTTTAAAATAAGCAAAAATATGAAGAAAAATTCCATAATAAAATACATTGCGTTTAAAATTAAATATAAAATTATGCAACAGTAAAATTTCATATCTCTCAGGCACAGGAGAGAGTCCAACTTCCATTTTCTAACAAAACCAGAATTCCCCTGCCTTTGGAACAGAATGTTACAGTTGAAATATTAATGGAAATTCTGAGGAAAAGCAATAACTGCCTTAATCACAATGCAAAGCATGGTAACACAGAGTATGTAGGACGTCAGAAAATGGGATTAACTAGTCAAGATACACATGGACATAGCAATCATCTTTAGACTAACTTTGCTTTCACTGAAATCAGAAGCAAAATTTCAGCAAATTCCCTGGGACCACTGTTAGTATAAGGCAGAGAGTCTTTGAAAGACGTGGAGATTTGGAGATGTGAGAAGAATTCTTTATTAACAATGCTTTTCATCTGCTTAATATCTTCTTCCCCTTGTTATTTGTGCAAGCCTATTTCTGACTCTGAAGCTGTGGTGTGTTTCCTATCTGTACCCTTGTGCCATACTGGGTGTAGCTCAGCACTACACTGAGCTGCTTCTTGCTTTGCTTTCCAGGGAAAGGCAATAGCAGTGAGCAGAGCAGAAGGGAGTGCAGCAGTCTCCGGCTAGGATCTCCTCACAGTGACTGATATCCTAAGCAAACTGTGCTCACTTGCCAGTTTAGATCCTCTTTAGGATAAGCCTCTGACAAATCAGGCATATGAGGAGAGGCAGAACATATAGAAGAAAGTAAAAGTGCAGAAGCTTCATATATACATGCCCATATGCATACACATATATGTGCATACATACAGCTTTTTCTATACAGATAGGAAAATCTCTGTTTAAACTGAGGTGAAAAGATTTCCTGTTACAGGCATGAAAATACAAATCCTCAGTACAGTTAAACAGCACACTTAAAAAGAATAAATATTAGAAATTACCTCAGTGGAATGTTGTGAAACTCAAATGGACAGTTACATTCACTAATGTTGCCACCTAAAAGTCCTACTTACATCAAAATGGGTGGAAAAAACCCTGAAGATCATATTCAGACTTAAATATGCAAAATTATCCAACTGCTAAGAAATGAAGTAGTATTCCTTCAGTCACATTTGCAAGCTAAATTAATTATCTCAGAGTTAAAATTAGTTTTAACCATTTTCTAAGTAATCCAAATAAATAAAGATACTGGTTTCATATAACACTAGGGTTTACTTTCATGATTTCTCTCAAATCTTCAGAACCATCATAGGAAACATGCATATTGATAGTGAGCTTCATAAAGTAGAGCTATAAGTATAACCTGATGTTTTAAATTTCAAGGTTTTAATGCAAGCTTAAAAAATACACCTACAATTTTAGTGCTTCAAAAGAGTCCAAGAGATTTCAGCTTCACCTGACTGCAAAATCACACAGTGGTTAGGTGGCAGTGGGTCTTTTAGAGATCTTGTGGAATTGATATGTGGAATTGACATGAGTCAGAAGATTAATGTGATCTTTTAGTCAAGGAAATGGACTTGGAATTGAGACATCCAGGTACAATTTAGAGGGGCTTTTGCAATAAGCTAAGGTACATTTTCTGTCTCTTTATGAGCAATTCTTTCATTTTCCTGTCCTTTTTTTGTCATGTGTGGTTTAAAACTATTAAGCACAGAGATTGTGAAAGTTTTCTGCTTTCCCAGCAAGAGTGAGAAGTGGTATCCATCACATGAAAAGGGGAAAGACTATTTTTTCAAGCAGGAAAGACTATTTGAAAACCACCAGGTATTAAAAAAGACATGTGATATTGGTAAAGAAGTAATTGGGCACAGCAGAGGCCTTCCTATTCAAAAACTCTAAACTTTGAGTCAGTGAACTCAAAAGTGAAGAATCGCTGGTTATGGAAACATTATCTGAAACAGCTGTCCTTTTTCTAAGTGACTGTGTCTTTTTATCCACTTTTTCTAGGTTGAGGTACAGGAAGCACATAAGTAGCCAAATCTCAGCTGCAAGTTGACTCAGAAACTTTGGGAATGTAGCTTTAAGGAACAATCATAACTTCTCGTGATTTTATAAATCACAAGATTTCAAATTTTCTTATTTTCTAACAAACTTTAAGTCTCAGAGGATTTATATGCTATTGATCTATATAGAATATTGCTACAACCAAAATTGCCCATCCACCTTTGAACTTGCCAAGAAATCCCACCATTGCTATTATCAACAAAGAGAGAAAGAGATTCAAATACTCAAATTTAGAAAACAGCTTGTTGCTCACTGTACATAACCAGAATGAAAAAGGAAATATTTTGGGAACTGAAATAGCGATAGTGATGGATCAGCATATTAATTGCCCCTCCAAAAGTTATAAATTTTAGATATTGCTCTCACTGAGAAGCAAAAAAGAGGTCAGTCACTAAAATTCTTCTTGTTTAATCACTGGTCGGACTAAGTTAGTTGCTAAAAGGATCAACTACTGACTTAAAATTGCACTGAGGTTATTCACACAAAGAACAGTTGAAAATGTAGCCCTACAGTACCTTTTAACAAATGTTTCTACATGCTATGCCTGTTTGAGAGAATCATGGTACAAATGACATACTATAAAAATTATTAAGTGAGGCTCTGAATTCATGTGTTCTCTTTTCTTTTGTCACGTCCTCCATTTTATGAGGAGCATATGTGAAAGTCTCTATTTTTTCCAAATCCATGATTCATAGTAAATAATAACTATGACCTATGATGGTATTTTATTTAGACTTAAAATAGATGTTGTGCCTGAAGCTGAAACCAATCAATACTATCACCCAGCAGGAAAAAAAATACTTTAAGGACCTAACTTTTCAAATGTTCTGGTGTAAAAATAATATGGTTGCTGTGTTCCAGTACTGACATGTTTTAAACACAGATGTCTAATAGAGAAAACAGATGTTTTCAGAAATAGGTCAGAGACAAACCACTCTGATAACCTCCACTCACCTGGGGCTGTCCTCTGTGCATCACCTAAAGGGTTCTGTGAGAGACTGAAATGGTTAATAACTTAAACATTGTCAAAATCAGTGGACTTTTGTCCACTGGAGCAAATTGCAAAGGAACAACTGCTCACCAAAGTCCACCCCTCCCCAACATGTCTACTAATTTGGACTGTAAGGGGAATTTAAGATAAAGGCGGTACTATTGTTCAATTATCCCAGGAAAAGAATGTATCCACAAGTGTGAGAGCATCAGCAGCACAGACAAGTACCTTCAGGCTATGTGTGAATTGTACTGCTAGTTCCCTGGAGGAGCTGTGAGCTGAGTCACTCGTGTAAGGACAAAGAAACATTACGAGATCTTGCAAGATTTGCCTCTTTGTATCTTGTCCAACACCCAGCTTGTACAGCTGTTGGATGTGCAGGCCCTCAGCACCTGGGGGGTTACTTTGCACATCCTCAGCTTGCACCTGGATTGTCTGAGCCATTAGCATTCCAGTCTCTTGCACTTATGACACATTCTTCTGATCCCCTAGCTGCCTGGGCTGTCAAAGCCCAAGTAGAATACCACAAATGGTGGTGAATGTTCTGTTCTTCCTAATGGAAAATCATGGACTTGCACAGAGATCAGCATCTGCCCTTCGATTTAGGAGACAGTGTTAACAAATCAGAAGTTTAGTTTCCTTTGTCTCTGTGAGAGGCAGATAAAACTTCTAATCAAGGAAGGTGAGAAGACCTAAGTTTCTGTCTTGGAAGCTGCATACCTTTAAGTAAACCATGCATGCTTTTGAAGCCATCAATTTGCATCCTGCATCCTAGTGATTCTGGAAGAATGATATCATTGAATAAAAGAATGGTTTGGGTTGGAAGGGACCTTAAAGACTATCTGTTTCCAAACTCCCACCACAGGTAGGAACACCTTCCACTGGACCAGATTGCTCAAAGTCCCGTCCAACCTGGCCTTGAACATTTCCAGGGATGGGGCATCCACAGCTTCTCTGAACAACCTGTTTCAGTTTCACCACCAGCACAGGGAAGGATTTCTTCCTAATATCTAATCCAAACGTACCCTCCTTCAGCTTAAGACCATTGTCCCTTGTCCTATCACTACTTGTCCTTGTGAAAAAACCCTCTCCAGGTCTCTTGTAGGCCCCTTACTTACTGGAAAGGGCAATAAGGTTACGCTGGAGCCTTTTCTTCTCCAGGCTGGACAACCTCTACTCTCTCTCAGCCTTTTCTCATTGCAGAGAAATTTCATCCATCTAATCATCTTGGTGACCCTCCTCTGGACTCCCTTCAAAAGGTCTATACCCTTCTTGTGCTGAGGACTCCAGAGCTGATTGCAGATGTATTTGCTTGTATGTCAAATGCATTTGGTCTGTCAGAATGTCCTGGTCTGAGACTAGCAAAATGGTGTGCTCCACGGAAAGAAAAAGGAGTGTTGTCAACCCTGTCCCCACAAGAGTGTGCTTGTGCATATGTAAAAGGACTCAGCAATACAACTCAAGCTCCAGCCTGGGGCATAGGTTGATTAGGCCAAGTAGTTTTTAATTGTTTTCAAAGGAATGTTTCCAGTGTGCATGAAATAACCAAGCATCTGTCATTCTCTAAGCTGTGGCTCTCAAAATTTCTAAGACATTTTTTGCCAACTAATCTTAAAGTAGCAAACACTTTGTAGCATGCCCTCTGAGCATGTCTGCTGCTTTTTCTCTTTCTTTGTCAGGACTTCCTTTGGTGTAAATTCAACACTGAAGAATTTTTTAGGGCACAGCAGAACTGAAGAGCTAAACCCATACAAAGTTATAAAGAGACTTGAGAAATAAACTGAGATATGCAAAGACATGTTTTGTACTACTAACTACATCCAAATAAGCAATGGCACAGATACACCATAGAAGCATCTAAGCAAGCAACTACACTTATCTTCCTGTTGAGAACCTATTTCATTAAAATACATGGTGGCTTAATTGAGAGCTTTAGTCTTTTAATTTCTCTTAAGAGAATGCTTTGATATCAGTTTATCTGACAAGGCAAGTCTTTAATAAATGAAGGAAAGAGCTTAGCAGACAGAAGTGCAATCAGTACACACTGCAATTATTCAAAACTCTGCATCTGCTCAAAAAAACCCCAACTCATAACAATGCAGGAAAAACTAGTTTTTCTTTCTGTTTTATGCAACTCACTTAAAAAGCTTTACTCAACTATCTAGCAAAAAATAGCAACGCTGAAGTTTAAGTGAAATAACTTCCCCATCTCAATTACCTTTACTGAAAAATGGATAGTGTTAAATTGTATATATATGTATATATAAAAGATAGCTCTAAGATTGTATTAGACAGTAAGTATCTGAAACACTTTAGGAAATGAGATAGAAAGATAGATTTTTTTTCTTAGTCGAACTTATTTTGGAGTTAGATAAGAAAGGGACTTACCTAGATAGTGCTTTTATGGACCTCCAGGACTGGATATGACTAACATCATATCTATCAATACTGTCAAAAATACATTGATATGAGAAATTGTAGTTTCTGATAATACAAAAACAATATTAGGTTTTATGCAGTATGTGTGATAACCCACAGATTTTTCTACCATAGTCACTGAACTGCAAAGAGACTATCTTACTTTAAATGTGGTTTGGTTTTTTTTTTTTTTTTTGTTTTTTTTTTGTTGTTGTTTTTTTAAATAATGAGGTGATTAAAAAAGAGCTAGGAGTAAAAGAGCAAGCAAAAATAAACTTGGATTGACCATAAATTGATTTGATTGAATAAAATTATATCTATAACTAAAGTTCTCCAGCCTGACTCATTTTCCATCAGGCTTCTCTTTTTAAGGGAGAATGCCATTTTTCATTAAGAGTTAAATCAGGAGAGCTATTGGTAAGCAAGTGGGAAGGCAACACAATGACTCAGAATAGCGTCCCACAGCAAACACTTGAGGGTAGTTTGAAGATGACTCACTGAAGAGGCTAGTTCAACCTTCTGAATTCATTGAGCTATTTTTCACCCCAAACAAACAGAAACCCAAAAAGCAGGCTGAGAAACAGAAATTCAGTCAAAACCGAAACTCAAAATGGAAAAGGAATGTAAGAACTATTCAAAGGACTGATAAAGAAGTAGAGAGGCCCGGTGCTTTTACTGAGCAGTGAAGTTCAGTTGTGACTGACATTTGTGTAGGCAGTCTGTTGTTTTAAATACCTTTTTATTCAATACAATGCTTGCATCTGATGTTATTAGGAGGATGATGATGAACTCTCTGTTTAGTCTGTTCATCACCAGTCACAACCTCTCAAGGGGAAGAACACAATCATATCTGTTGGCTAAGAACCGTAGATCCAGAAGATACTGTAATCAAGGTTCTGCCTGAAAAAGAAGACAAGTGTAGTACAGGAGATAGAGGATGACAGATGGTAGCCAAGAAGCTGCCTTCCCATTCCTGAAAAAAGGATTCTGTAATGCTGAAAGGCCTAGGGACTGGTTTTGATAATGAGGCCAGGCAGCACTGAGTGGTTGTGCTCACATTTCATATTCATATTTGGCTCAAGGTAATTTTCACCCCACCCTTGCCTCCCCCAACTCTAGATAAGCATTTTTTGTTTACTCTATTTTATTTTGTTTGCAACAATGTGAGGAGTGTGCTGTAGTTCATCAGAACATTGCTATTTCATATGATGAAACTGAGTGCATTTATCACCTGTGCCATGGTATGGTGTGAGGGCACAAGAACGTTTAGAGGTTGAAAAGCCTAGTGGAAGCATAATGTTGGAAAATGACATAGAGTAGGAGTTCAGCTTGGTGAAATCCTGTCCATGCTGCCTATTGGGAGCAGTCTCTGGAATAAGCTCTCTTCTGACCTCTTCCTGGTGTTGTCTCAGGGGATACCCACTGGAAAAGAAAATGGTAATTGAGGCTGAACAGAGGCTGTGAGTTTCATTCACTATGCAGGTGTTCCAGGGGAGGCAGAGCTGTCACCATCACCATCATCAGCTATTGCTCTATCCCCAGAATCAGAGGAAAATTATCATGGGTTTTCTTGCAGCTCTCTGGGATACAATTAATTTTTCCTGGGAATCCTGAAGATATACTTTAGACTGAGAAGCACTCTTCCACTTTGCTAGTACTTTGTTTGTCAAACCTTGATGGTAAGAAGTCATGTCCCATGTTCTTCAATTTCCACACAGAGGGCACTTTACCAGTTTTTGGAAGCATGCTGCAAGCCAAAATAAACTTGTCTAATGGAACAAAATAGGTAAGAAACAATTTAATGAAATACTTTTAAGAAGTAATTAATATGTTTTCAAAAACGGGCAAAAAAAGAAATAACTATAGCCTCAGGGGGAAAAAAAAAAAAAAGAAAGAGAGCCAAAGTATGCTGCTTCTATCTGAGAGATTATAGAATCACAGAATATGCTGAGCTGGAAGGGACTCATCAGGATCATAGAGTCCAACTCATGACCCAGCATGGGGCACCCAAGTCACACCATGTGCCTGAGAGCTTTGCCTAAACACTTCTTGAAGTCAGACAGTATATGTGGTATGCAACAAATTGGTATTGTATTGACAAAGAAAAACAAATATGAATACAGTTGAGATAATCTATAGAAATGTTTATTATTATAATGTTAAGTGCATTTCATTACACTTAAGAATCACATGTCAAGGATACAAAGGCTTAATGAACTGGAAACTAGTTGTCCTGCCCTAGGACAATGGAATCCCATGCTAGGAATTATCATACATAACCTACATTTCTACTGACAACTAGAAAGAAATCATAAAAATAACTAATTACACAGAAGTAAATTTACATGATGATTGTTTTGTTCAAGGCACGTGCACAGGGAGGAAAAGAACCTGATGCTGATGAGTCATGCAGATTCTTAGGAACAACATCTGTTGGGTGGCTTCTCTCTGTCATCCAGGTAGAGTAAAGAGCAAGTCGAGAAATTATGAATCATGATTCTGTAGGCAGAGTATACAGTAAAGCAAGAAAGGGGGGGGAAAAAGAGTTAAAAATGGACAAATCAACTGAATATAGGGAAAATATATCACTAACCCCCTGCATGTATGAGACAGTATGTTACAGGTACAGGCAATAAGTGGGAGAGCAAAAATTATAGTCAGACGTATGCAATAAGTCATGCTCAGCTTGTTTCTCCCTAACAGCATTTGTTTCTTATACAGCTGTTTTCATGAAACTTGTAGGAACTTAATAAATTTATCTTCCCCTCTGGGGAAACAGACATCCCACATACAGTGTGTAGTCATGAAGTGTATTATATTTAAAATGAAATAAATTTCATTATCTCAGCAGTGAAATCTTGTTGAAGTAGTTAAAACAATAAATTATGGCTGAAGTTTTTGATTTAAACAATAAAGTTAGCTAGCAATATGGTATATAGTAGTTAGGAAGAAATCATATAATCCTGGAATATCTTAAATTGGAAGTGATGCTTAAAGGTCAAATCCAGCTAGGATTTATAGAATTCTTCTGAATTTTTTCCCTTTTTTAAAGTAAAATAATATTGTAAATAAGCAATCTTATGCAGAAATACTTGAACTGTTGAAACGATATCAGTGCAAGGTTTTAGTTTAGAGAAGTCCAAAGATGAAAAAATGAAAAATCATGCTTTGCAGAATTGGAAGTAAATGGATTTAGACAAGATGTGTGGAAACAAGTAATTCAAACAATCTCATTTTTGTAAAAACTTCAATTACCAGGTTTGCCTGCATCACATCACATTTGCCTGCAGTTAGTGAGAAAATCATCTGGTATGCCTGTGAAGCTAATGACCAAAAATTCATTTGAAGTCCACCAATGTCATGCAAAATCAAAGATAACCTTCCTTGAAACTTTAGATTTATTAATGCCTTCAGGGACAGATTGTAATATTCATATGTCCTTATTTCAAAACAAATAGTTTGTTGGATTCCCTCATGTATACAAAGAAGAGATCTTATTAGTGTTTTTCTTCATGGGAACACTAATAGGATTCCTTTTTTATACCCAACTATCTATTTTCATAAATATTTAAATAATGTTTAAATATTCTGAATTGACAAATTTTGTCAAAACCAGCCAATGGGATCAGAAAATAGTGGGTGAAGGCAGAGGAGGTGTCTCACAATACTCAAGCATGCATGAATCTGCTGCAAAACCAATTTGGGTGCACTGTCTTCACTCAACTATGCATTGACTTCTTCCCTTGCATCGGGTTACTTTCAAGTCCATGTAAGCAAAATCTGAGTGAAACACAGTCACTATAAAATTTCACACCTTTCTACCTTCAAGGGGACACAAAGGAAAAAACTGAAGTTTATAAAAGCCAGGAAGTGCGAGAATGATAAAAGGCCAATGATGGGCAAAGATTCCAGTATGGAATGCCTCAGAAAAGAAAGGAGATATAGGAACTTCAGTTTCTCAACAGATGCTCACGGAGATAAGGCTAATGAAAACAGCTTCCAAAGTGAATGTAGTAGTCATAAAACTTTATCTGTTTTAAATAAAATAATTTCAACCCAGTTTGTGGACACATATTGCAACAAGGTACACACATTTCTGTAGAAAGGTGCAGTGACAGTGGGGCTGAAGGTTTCTGCTATATATCCAAAAGACTGAGTTTGAGTCTTACTTCATACTTGTGTAAAAACTGACCTTCAGTGGTTCAGCCCTAAGGGATACAGGTTATCAGGAGGGGAATCAAAGCTAACTGAAATGTTTCTCATATATCACCAGCTATAAAAACTCTTACCCTTTTACTATTCTTTCTCAGCAAACCACCCACGTTTAAAAGAGATAATTTGTCTGTGTTAAGAATACCAGTGATGTAATTTAAACATTTTTTTTTTAGAAATTTCTGTTAGATAATAGTTCACAACATATTTATGACATGATTCATGCTGCCATCATACTGCCCTTCCAAGTCTTCTGGAAAATGTTGTTTTTGTAGCATGTAGAGCACACAGTACACAGAGATCCCAGCCATACATCAATGCCTTAAAATGTCCTCTGCATCTCAATATGTAAGATGTAAGACTACACAAAAAAGAGGTACACTGCCTCAACAGATCTTGCAGCTGACTTTGATAGGATCCAGTTTGCCCTTGTAGCAGTTTTGTATCACTTTTTGTGTTTTTTTTCAATATTGCATGAGAGAAAATGATACATACTCAGCTGGAATTGCATTGAAGGCAGTGTTCTATGCTAGAGAATATGTGAACATCTGCTACTAACATCAATTAAGTTGATCAATTAATTAATCAATGTTTAAAGTACCTTAAAATTAAAAGTGCTACGTGCTTTCTGCTAATTCACGATATCTCAGAATGAATCTTTTCTGAAACACTGCGATATTGGAACACTTATTCTAGGGATAGACAGAAAAGGAAATGAGGTGATTTGTTTCCAGCAAATCATCTGCAGGATGAATGGGCATTTTCTTTAAATTAAACAGAAGAAATGTGAGTTAAAATCAAATGAAATGCTTAGGGATGTTACCTTTTGTATAACATATTCTCTTTTTTCTTTTTTTACTTCTAATAAATATCATACATTACTGAAGAGAGAATCACTTTTCATTGATAACTAAATGCACTGTTTACAGTTTTCAGCCAAGTTAATTGGTACCAGGATCAAATACTCTCTGTCAAATGGCATGGGTAACAAAATGCTTGAGTGGAGTACACAGAGCACAGAGAATTCCAGTACATAACCAGTACACAGAGCATGCCAGAAACCTCAAATGCTAGTGCAATTATTTGCTAGATTTCAACAGCAAATAATAGACCATTGGAGCAAAGACAGTCTCTTGCTTCCTCAGATGAGACCTATATTTGAGAAAAGAGCAACTCAGTTTCTTTGTTCTGGGTCACTAAAGAGGGATTATTTAGTTTTATAATTTCTAGTTCTTAAAAATGGTTATTGGGTTTATTGTAAAGTGCATTGATTTTGAATAAATGTACACATAAAAAAAGATGCAAACTAATTTGGATAATTTGATAATCTTTTTCCTGTGAGGGGTGGTCGTGTGTGGTTAAAATGGGCTTAATCTCACAACCTCGCTGTTAGTAATATTAAGAAGGGGAAGCAGGGAGACAAGTATTTTTTTTTTTATTCTAGGACAGGCCTTA
The DNA here is from genome assembly GCA_035047865.1 of Dendrocincla tyrannina. Taxonomy (NCBI): domain Eukaryota; kingdom Metazoa; phylum Chordata; class Aves; order Passeriformes; family Dendrocolaptidae; genus Dendrocincla; species Dendrocincla tyrannina. The sequence continues at coordinate 39,539,044 of JAWWMP010000041.1, read as the reverse complement.
GCATTAATTTCCCCAAGGAGGCTCCTCAGATGTAAGTTCTACAATTTATAAATCAATTTTAACAGTTGCTCACATTTCAGAGTGTGTTAGATACATTGAGTCATATGTTTGTGTATTGTCTTACTTAGCTTGTTGATAAAGATCTTTAATTATTTTTCTAGTGTTTTTTAAACTTCTGTCTTTAAAAAATCCCAAATTTCAAAATTCCCCATGTTCCTTTCCATAGAAAGAGCCAAGTCTTAATTCTGGAAATATATGGGAAGAAACAAATATGCCTCTTTTCAAATTAGTATGTCTCTGTTTTTCCACTAGAAGTTTTGAGTATCTCTGCATTTCATACCTAAAAATGTGAAAAATTTGAGTGTGGAGTAGAGTTTGGATTGCACTTGGCTGTAGCAAAATACATCTTTTTGTCTGACACATTTTTATTTTGCCTACCAAGCAGATAAAGTAGCCTAGTAAAATCTCTTAATCTACATGAGGCATGAAATCTCTAGGGGTTGAGACATGCTCTCTAAATGCGCTGACAGCAGTGACTGCACAGTGTTACACACACACACACACACCCAGCACCAGCCTGTTGTGTGATGAAAGGGTTGAGCAATAACAGATTTGCAGAGTGCATAAACCTGCTAATGGTGAGTTGAGGTTTTGCTTCCTTCTCTAAAGACAGTAATTGGTTGGGAGGGAAGGGAAGTCATGTGGCAGCTGGAAAGACGTTTGGAAAGAAGATGGCCAGAAAGTCAGGTTCCCTTTGGAGGCAAGGGGTTGTTTAACGTGGAGTTGTCACAGGCAGGTGGTTGAATGCACTGTGGCACCTTACCAGGAGGCAAACACAGCAGCTTAACTGGTGGCCTAAGCAGTGATGCCACTGTGCATGTGACTACAGAAATTTCTGCACATTACATCAAATCATTCAGTACCCAAGTAAACTGAACTGACGGTAACAATTATGAAAGTGCCCACATTAGGAAGTGGTAGAGAATTTTTCCACTAGAACTTCCTTCCAACAGAAAATTAGTCTTCTCAACTAAGCTACCACTGCTTCTCTCAAAAGCATTACAATCATCCCAGACTAATAACTATTTCTCAAACGCTTTTAACCAATATTTCATAATAACCATATTGACCAATAACCATTTTAACCAACATTTTGTAACCTTATTAATTCGGGTATATAAAATTAATCCCCCAACCTATATATATAAAAGTCTTTTAAATAAATTGATACTTATAAAAATGTGACTATGTAGCAAAATAGTGATGTCACTTCTTACAATATTTGAACAAGTGGAATTACAGAAATTCACCTGTCTGCAGAGATTTTATTTTACAGAAAAATAAAGTTATTAACAGCAGGAGAACTAAGTACTGAATAACTGATAGTTTTCTATACTGTTATTGATAGTTTTCTCTAAATTATACCAATAGAATTGATTTATGTGTTACTGTGATAACTAATTGTAGTTTAAATAACAGACACAAACAGAAAGGATTCTTTTAGAGAAGGCAAGTGGAGGCACCAGGAGTAGAAAGAGTATTAAATGGCTATTATAAAATAACACTATTTGAATGTGACAAAGAATCATTCATGCATATATTTAAAAATAACTAAGAGAAAAGCCTTACTGACATATTAACAGGAGAGAGTTGAAACCTGATTTGAAGATTTTTCCCCTATTAGATTAATCACTGGGATGAAAAATCCAGAGTTTGAAAATACATTATTTCTAGAACGGAATGCTAAAGGTGATGGGGACTCGGGTGTTCGCTTTGCAAAAAATCATGGTTTAAAAAAATAATGCCTTTTAATTCCAATCTCCCTGTTAAATTTTATTGTTTAATTCCTATTAAATTTTGAAAGAGAAAAAAATCACATTATTTATGATAAAAACAATAACATAATCTCAGTTTGGTCCTGATGGGGACAATTAAACTACTTCTGATGAAGAAACTGAATGTCTTAAAAGTAATTACTTTAAGAAGAATATAGAACATAATTTATTAAAACATCATTGATGTAGAAAATGAAAATAACTTATTTATATTATGCAACATCTTACTAAGTGTCTTCAGCAGAGAATGACCATTGCAGTAGCCAATAACATGTCATTCTTCTTGCAAATTATGCTGCAAAGTAATGATAAAACTTGACTGACAATTAAAAAGTCATCACCTCCTCAAATAATCTTTCAAGACAACTCCTCCAAAATTCTTTTTCTGGTTTGAAAAAAAGAGGCCTTTGCTAAAGCATCTCTTCCTATAGTTTGATTATTGTAATAGCAGTGACACAGGCTATGATTTTTTTAAAGCGTGAGCATCTTTTTTCAAAAATTAAAAAAAATTCTCTCTGACCCATTCAACATCTGTTGAATCAACAAACACAAAGTACTATGTCTATAAAAAGCTTTTGTAAAACCATGCTCAGACCCGTGTTCTCAGGATCTGTACATATATATATATATATATAAAAGATCATGCTGACGCTTCACATGAGACGCATGAGTGTAGCGTAAAAGGGTATACCTAATATAGACTAAATGTAGCAGGGCAAAGCAATCAAAAGTTATCAGCTCAGGTTTCCATATGGACCGATGAGAGCATACTTTCAGAAACCAAACTATAGGTATGATTTTTGCAGAATGATTGCTTCTGCAAGCTGTAGGAAAGCCAGTGTAAGTATAGTTATAGTTCCTGCAATCATGCAGTTGTAGTGTAGACATAACATAACATCTCCCATGGAGAGATAAATCAAATGCTGAGAGTCAAATATATTTGGTTTTTCCAACATGTTTCAGGTAATTTACAATTATAACATTTGCACAGTAGGACTGCTGCTTCGACATGATATAAGGTCTTTGATTGTGCTGCACCAGTCCTCTCTTCAAAAGGGAAAACAAGGATAAAAAGTTATTTTAAATTAGAAGAGATGCTAAAACAAGAAACTAATCTAAACCAACACTTTCTGGCAGCCACAGATCAAATTAGCTGTGCAATTTTAAACTTCATCTTGAAAACAAATCTTTAAAAGAAAGCCAGGGAAAAGTGCCTTTTTCTTTCCTTGATTTTTCTCCTCAATAAATCTGAATGACTTGACTCAAAGACTTTTCATACCACAAAACACAAAAACATATCTGACACTAGGATTAGGTTATAGTAGCATTAATATGTGCAGTTACACCTATTACTTACACTAATACAATATTTTTTACATTTCCCTTCCCTAATTAAGAGAAAGCAGTACAACACATGCAAAAAAAAAAATCCTCCTGCAACAAATATAAGAACTTAAAATGAAATACAATAGATTTCTTTACTGCTTCCAGTGACAGGTTACAAAATTATACATTGATTTCTTGTTTCACACATTTTTATCATACTTATTACATACAAAAACATAAGTATAATAAAATATACTTATCACAGAAGAGAATCATAGGATCATCAAGGTTGAAAAAGACCTCTAAGACCACCAAGTCCAACCTTCGACCATATTCCACCATGGACATTAAACAATATCACAAAATGCCATATCTACTCTTTTTTTCAACACTTACAGAGATGGTTATTCCAGCCCTTCCCCAGGGACTCTGTTCCAATGCTTAACAGAGCTCTGTTCCACTCTTTCAACATTTTTTCCTAATATCCAAATTGAACCTCCTCTGGGCAGTTTGAGGCCATTTCCTCTCATCCTGTCACTAGCTGCTTGTGAGAAGAGGCTGATCCTCAGTTTGCTACAACCTCCTTTCATGCAATTGGTCTTCCATGAGCCTCTTTTTCTCCAGTCTAAACACCCTCAGATGCTCCTCATAAGACTTGTGCTTCAGACCCTTCACCAGCTCTGTTGCCCTTCTCTTGACATTCTGCAGCACGTTTCTCCAAAGAACAAAAACTAAGCTAGTAACAATCTGCTGCTAATTGCTAACTAATACTTTTAAAACTTCACAACAGATGTATATTAGTAAGATACAGATGTTTCTTCTTTGATAGATTAAGCTAGAACACCTTCTTTATTTTAAATCAAAACTGGATGGCATTGTTTATAAAAGCCTTTTGATCTCTATTCTGAGACAGGACTTCAGGCTAAAGCATTCATTCATCCAGCTTAAAATCTAAAACACACTCTCTTTGTGACAGACTTCTCCCTGACTGCAGAATTAAGCATTACAAGGCATTGAGAACTACTAAAAAGGAGTTTTAGTAAAAATAAGACAACAATATGTACGTGGTGACAAATATTATGTCATGTTTAGCAGAAGTTTGACCCATTGACTTCTGAAGTCAGTGGAAGTGATCTGTCTTTTTTGACACTGAATGAGACTCAGAGCTCTATGGACTTTTTAATATCTTATTAGGTACTTTTGCCTAGTAGTTAAAGTCATAAAAATTCCTCTCACTGGAAGAAAAAACTAATTAGTAAGAAGCATTCCTCTTTTTGAAAGAAATTGGCTTCCTACAGCTACCCAAAACTATTTATGAACAATTTTGTGTAGTTTCATGTACTTTCAAACACCAGCTAAGGTTGTATAACTGTTGCTATCACTACCTTGCACTGGTAAAATATTATTCTTCACTGTCAATTGTTTTAGGAATGTCAATTTCATTTAAAAATGCTAGTGCTTAGTTTAAGTACCAGCAGCAAACAAAACACCCCAGGAAAATGGGTATCAGCAGGAGCTGTAGAAATTTTAACATTAATATGAAAGTGCCATTGGTGGCTTTTTTTAGGATCCCCTGGATGTTTCGAGAAGAAACCAAATTTTTGCATAGGACATGACTTGGTCCTCTGTAAAATTAACACAATTTAGTAAAAGAAACAAATTAGCAGCACGGATATCCTGTGTTTGTGTCAGTTTCACGGATGTGTCTATGCAGGTAGACGTAAAACATGACGGGTTCATTGCTCTGAGCCAGCTGGACTGCAGCAGCAAGGTCTGGAAGCCATGGAGACCCAAGAGTGCAGACTGATGCCTGAGTCAGTGAGCTCATCCTAAGAAACAGAAGAGAGGACAGAGTGTGAAAAAGTATTTGCAAGGAGGACAGGAGGATTATATGGATTTCTTCAAGCCCAGATCCCATGCATGGCCTATAGTAGCTTCTAGTACTTCCTGCCTCAGGGGCCTCAACCTCTCCCAGAACTTCAAACTTTCTGCCCTAGAGATTACCCCCAAGTTCTTGGAATTTTCAAACACCGGTGTCCTCTATGCTCGCACCTCCCTTTTCAATTTAGTGCACATAGTGCCCTACTGCTTTTCACTAAGAGTCCCTATTCAGCATATTTGAGAGCTTCTCAGTGGTTGCCAACCCTTCTCTTTCAGCGCCCTCACAATGAACCATCCTATGAAGGACATCTTTCTGTACTTGCCTGATCCAAGACTTTCCACAGAGAACCTCCTGTATCTTTCATTTGTATTTATGATCCTGGAGTTAATTCACAGAATTACATTAAATACTATCATGAACTCTTAATACTAAGTGTGTCCTAATAATACTGAGATCCTCAAGAAATGCAAGTATCACTGACTTACCAAAATGTATGGGCCACAAAATATATTTGTTGATCTGGGCTTCAGTGATTTTCAAATGCGACAGAGGAAGTTAATGGCAGAAAGAGAAATTATGGAAGAATGCAAACTGTAAAATGAACTTCGTTTTTGTAATGGGTGCCTTACCTTTAAAGAAGTGCAGAAAAATTCTTATATTCCTAGATATACTGCATGGAATTGTAAATTGTTCCAATTCCTTAGATGTATCCTTTCCTCCAGACCATGCCTATTCATTTATTCACATTCTCTCTGACTGAATGTCCGCGTTCTATGTAACCACTAGTCAAACCACAGTCCTTAGCCCTGTAAAAATCTGCTTTTATGGCTTGTGAACACTACTAGAGCTCAACACTACAGCCTTGCTTCCAAACAGCCTCTGATTTACAGCACTCAGGGAAAGGATTTCAAAGTAACAGATGTGTACGTACTCTTTCTGTTGGCTTTCCCTCAAGTCCTTATATAGTTAGAATTTCATTACGATATTTCCAGCTCTCATGAGGGCAAAATGATAGCCTTTTTGCTACAGTCTAAAAATTACACTGGGGCATCTCTTCGTCTTCTTTCTTTATTTGCATGTTGAATCTTTTCCCCATTGATTCTTTTGGTCTGCAGATCCTTATTTTGAGTAAATGAGAATGTAACATGGGTGTTTTGCTCCTTATCAAGCCTTTCTTTCACTTCTCCTGATAACAGCCTTCCATGATCTCAACAGTAATTTAGTTTAAATGACAAGTATAACTGTTCTCTCTCATATATATATATTCTGCTATTCATGATGCTCTTCTCATTTAGGGTAGCATTACAATTTTTAAACAATGTTTCTAAACCTGGGGTTAAACTAAGTATAGATTAAAATATCAGAAAATACCATGTTTGCACTATATTTTATTTTATTGATGAATTCAATGACCAAACTGTCTTATTTTCTTTCAGGTTGTCATTTAATCTTTTTTAGTTATGACTCACACATTAAAAATAAATTATCAATATTTATGTATATCCTGAGTGCTCTTATAAGAAAAGATGAAGATGCTCTTTCAGAAGAGCTAAACTATTCTGTAAGCAAGTTATTTTTAAAAAGTGACATATTTTTGAGTAAGTAGAGATTCTGCTACTTTGGGAATATTTGACTGCATCCAATATTGGCATTGATTCCACCCACTCCAGGCAGTTATTTATTATAGCGCTCATTGGTGCACTATAGCTAGTTAAGGGCATAGTTTCCTTATCTTGCTTAATGCAGTAGAAACCTTTGCATCTTCAGATAGCAACCAGACTATTAAAGAAAGCATAACTCAGTTCTGGAAGCTATAGAAGTACATGGATAGGCTTGTGATGTAGATTCCAACCAGGGTATTTTCTGTCTTGCTACTGAGCACTCTAAATTCAACAGGAACACAACAGTAATTTTTATGCATGTGAAATAAAACTGATAGTAGGTAATGAATCATCTTTCAAACTTATATATATACACACACACATGTATATACAAACACAATCTTTTTTCCTAGTAGTGGCTCTATATGCTATTTGTGTTAACTTGTGCCTGGCAAGCCAGAAAACATATGAAATGGTATTTTTTATGCTATGAGAAGCTTATTTTGATTTCTGCCCTGTGTGCTGCTGAGGACACACCCACACAGTTTGGCTCATTACTCTAAGCATGAATGATTCATTTTTGATGGAGAAAATGGCACAACACTGCAAATTAGTCAACTGGAGCTATAAACGAGAGTAGAGCACATGAAAGACTTATTTGAATGCCCAGATAAATCCACTTGACTTTCACTACTCGCACCTGACAAACCTGCCAAATACTGGGGTGCTATAAAAGCTTAAGATATGCAAAAGTCTTTGATGCCTTATTTGTCAGAACAAGTAGTGGAAAATATTATCTATTTCAGAGCGGAAAGGTGAACGGCATGAAATGTGATGAGTTTGGTTTGCTAACATTATAGCTGAGTTTTATTTAGTGACTTATAGTAAATACAACCTCCAGAAATTTTTCTTGGCTTCACCCTAATCCAACAATTTCTGTCCACCACAGTGTCCTGGAAAATAGTCTGCACTTTGCACTGACTGTATTAATTAAGCAACCTCTTAGAATTTTTTTCAGTCAGCATTATAATGGGAGGATTATTGAAGACCTGACTCACAAAAAGCTTAGCAAATATAATGAATTTTGGTACAAAATCATGACAACACAAAAGTACAGTAATGCTTGACAGAGGATAAGAATCGATATAAATTACCAGTATCTGCAGATTCACTACAATCTTCCCATCTCAGCTGGGCACTAACACAGAATTACAGATGACTGCTCCAGGAAGGTATTGATCCAGTTTGTTTGAATTCCAACAGAGAATGTGCCTCTGATTAGCTACAGAAACAGATCTAACTGCTTTGGGTTGACCCTGTCTGGACACTAAGTGCCAGACAAAGCTGCTCTATCCCTTGCCTCCTCACCTGGGCAGGGGAAACAAAACAGAACAAAAGGCTCCTGGGTTGAGATAATGAAAGGGAGAGATCACTCAACCAATACTGTAATGGGCAAAACAGATTTGACTTGGTGACATTAGTTATTTTATTACCAATCAAATCAGAGTACAGAGAAATAAAACCAAATCTTTGAAATATCTTCCAGTCCTTCCTTCTTCCCAGCCTTAACCTTAGTCTCAGTTCCCTTCACCTCTTCCTCCCAGTGCAGGTGGATGGAGAATGGAGGCTGGAGTCAGTTATCACACTTCTCTCTCCTTCTCAGGGGCAGGAGTCCCCACATTCTTCTCCTTCTCCAGTGAGGGATCCCTCCCAAGAGAGACAAGCCTCCTGGAACTTCTCCAGCATAGGTCCTTTCCGTAAACTGTAGTTCTTCACAAACTGCCCTGGTGTGGATCCCCTCCACAGGGTGCAGTCCTTCAGGAACTGCTTCAGTGAGGGTTCCCCACAGGGTCACAAATCCTGCCAGCCAACCTTTTCCAGCACAGACAACAGCAACCAACTTTCACAACTTCTCACAACCAACTTTCTGCTGTGGGGTTCTTTGTGGGCTGCAGGTGGATCTCTGCTCCACTCTGGACCACTGTGGGCTGCAGGGGGACAGCCTGCCTTACCATGGGCTGCACCATAGGCTGCAGAGAAATCTCTATTCCACGCCTGGAAACCTCCTTTCTCCCTGCCTTTTCCACTGACTTTGGCATCAGCAGGGTTGTTGCTTTCACATATTTTCATTCCTCTCTCTGGCTGCTATTGTCCAGCAGTTTTTCCGTCTCCTTACATCTGACTTCCCAGAGGCACTACCACCATTGCTGGTGGGCTTGGCCTTGGCCCGCAGCAGGTCCATCTTGGAGCCAGCTGGCACTGACTCTGTTGCACGTGGGGGATGTTTCTGTCAGCTGCTCAAAGAAGCCACTCCTGTAGCCATGCAAATTCAATGCACCAGCCCACCTAACAGAGCTGCTTCTTTTATTTTAATTACTACAATGCAGACACAGTCAGTGTTTTTTTTCTTAAATATCAGTACCTGCAGAGCCCTATTTGTGAGACAGGTGAGCATTCTGTCCAAAGCAGCCACCTTTAAGTATCAATGACTAATGTTAAGTGTCAAGGGAAGTATTAAAAAATTAGGGAGAATGCTGGGAAGCAGATATACTGCACTGCTACATAGAACAAAGAGAATTTTGAAATGGACCTAATTCCTTATGTAGGCAGAATTTAGAACACGACTAGATCCCAATAATACACACTACTTAGACAATGCTTATGGAGAGTCCTGAGAAAGAACGGTGAGACTGTGGCATTGTATTTCATTAGATGTACTTATATAGTATCCATGCTAACTATATATGTTAACTATGCAAACAAAAATGTAAAATTGTATTACATAAATCTACAGTGTTACTGTGAAAGTGTTTTTTACTGTGATTTACATTTCTTCCATTAGCAGTTCATTATTTTTCACCATGTCTTAATAAGTCTTCTAAATTATTCAGCATTACAATAATACTAGTAATTTGATTAATACAGCATCATTGTTAGGTATCTTGCAAAATTGCTCAAACTTCTCTCTAATAGAGGTCTTCAGGCCTGTTTGTTTCCTGGTTGCCATTCAGCAACCAGCATATCAGTGTGGATAAAATTTAAAATGTTTTCCTAAAAATCAGCAGAAGCAGTACGAGATTCAGGCTTTGTCACAACCGTTTGATAGCTTTTACTGGAAAATATTTGCTATTAAAGAAACTTACACTTATACTTCAGCTCTCAAACAAATTTCCGTCTTCCTGTGATTAACACCTCTACTAAGCAGTTTTGAGTTCCATTCCAGATCACTCCCACATACTGCAAGTTGCTGCTTGGATTTTTCAAACTTTAGAAGATACTAAGATTTATATTTCTTCAAGCTGCATATGAGCATAAACCACACGGAGCCAAATTTTTTTTAATTGCAACTCTTATTAATGTGAGTTACCTACTGAATAAAATGTCTATTCCTGATTCTAATTCTAAAGTATACCAACATGATTAAGAAAATAATTTACTTCAACAGATATAAAAGTGGGACTTACTTAAACCTAAAAATTTATTTCATAACCCATCAATATAATATATAGGATTTTTGGGGGCGTTTAAGTCATGAAAACATTCTGCATTATAGAGTTTAAACATGGAAATATTTTCCTTCTTTAATCCAATTCCTTCTTTGCTTCAGATTGTTTTTCAAATATATTCTTAGATCCAGTCTTGTTACAGCCACAAGTATCAAGATGCCTTCATAGAGCCTCATTTTTTATATGGTTCAGCTGAAGATGTAAGATACAATTTTAATTAAAACAGTGCAAATTTTGTATCTAGACAAGGCCTACATTCCAACTGTTAAATATTTATTATTGGTAATAGTATGATTCAAGGACATACCGTTGCTTGCTTATAACTCCAAGTGAGAACATTCATGCTTTCTCATTCTCCTTCCAGCCATGTCTAATACTATCCAGTATTCAAGCATTGCTCATTTGACATGGGACATTAAGCAGTGACAAGAAATGTAATATCCATAATGTTATTTTTACAGAGGTATTTCCAAGACATTGGTCATTTCTTAACAGGTTGCAAAATTTGCCTGAATTGCAAGTTATTAGATTACTTATTTATTTATAAAAATGTCATTTACTTTTACATTTCCTTTTATTATTCTTGCTGGAACAATATTATGTTTGCTTTTTCTTTTTTTTTTTTTTTAATGAAGCTGTTATAATTTTAATGTAATTTGTGTTTCCTATTATGAATGCAATTGTTTTTATACTGCTTTCCCAGTTGAAATTCAATTTTTCCTCAAGGAAGTTACAGATAGGAAATATTTACACAGATATTTCCTTTAGCAATTTTTCCAAATTTTCTTCTGAACTTGAGAACAAATGTCTCCCTGTGTGCAGAGGGTAGAAAAAGAAATAAAAGTCTGTAGATGTTTGACTGATGTTGAGTTTAAAAATGAACAGCATTCTTCATTCCTCCAGCCTGAGAAACTACCTTCCTAAGGGAATAAAACATGACAGAGCAACAGAGGCTGCATTCTTCAATGACCATAGCAACAACTAGAAAGCTTCTTTTTGGTGTGTAGGAAAAAAAGTCCCATTTTGAGATGTAAATGCTTCATTCATATTAGACTACTGAAAATAAGTAACCCTAAAACACCTCAGACAGAAAATAAAATGCATTAAACTGCTTTTACCTCTTCTATATACAGTCGAATTATCTAGTCTAAAGATTTGTGATTTTTAAAAAGAATGACACTGTGCTTTTATGAAATAAAATACCTTAGCTCAGTGCTCACAACACCTTTATTGCTGGATTAGGAAACAGGCCTTCTCATGTTGTCACACTAATTTCTTTCTTCTTTCTTTCTTTCGTTAGTTTCCATTTTTCTTTCTTTTGTCCATTTTTACTTCATGTATGTTTCAACTGGGCAATTCATGTCTCTATTTTTCATATTCTAACAATTAACATTTTTTTCATCCTGCTTTTATTCTTCATTTCTGTTGCCAGTCCATCCTCTAGTCACCAGAAGCTACATAGAATTGGTATCCAAAGCTGAGTTCTGCAGATGTAGTAACAAGAAAGGTGACACTGTTGTCTCCTCAGACCAAGTTAGTACTCATACAACTCTATACACAAAACAGGAGTTAGAAGAAAGGGTGGAAATATTCACACTGGACAGAAAACCTATTTACATTTTTGCATACATAATAAGGATGGATTTGGATTGCTTATGATTATTTGAAATCAACTTCCCTGATCCATTCGAAAACTTTCCTATTCAGTTTGTAATCTTCTCTTCCACAAGAGAGGACATCATTCTGCAAATTGTTGCATTTCATTACAAGTTTGAGAAAGTTAAAAGCATCACCAAAAGGAAATCTGTACAAGCTTGTATTACTGATTTGGTATCAAAATCAGGTGATCAAAATACCTCCATTGTTATGTTTTAGCACAGTGCATACTACTACTCATTGAGGAATGCTGAATAAAGGTGTGTAAATAAAACTGTAAGAGTAGTTTAGAAAAATGAAGAGGAATGGGCACATATACATTTCACATAGGTACAGCAGCACTCTTCGGTTGTCCAAAGCACTTTTTGAACAAGGCTGAACTCACTCATTTGAGGGACTTGATCATTCAAGTTTTTTTTCTCAGGAAGCTGCTCTTTGTGCATGTTATCCTCATCTGTGTTGGGGACTGTTTGGTGGCTCATTTTTTTTTTGGTTTCTTTTGTGTGTGTGTGTGTGTACATGTCTGTTTCTTTGGTTGTTTTTTACTGTACTGCATAAACTACTTTGTAGGCAAACATATGGTAGGTATCATGTAAAAATCACAAGCGACAATAAATGTCCTGTTTCCTCTGCATAAAACCCCCTAACAAACCAACCAACCCAAGCTTCAGACAACTAAAACAAGTGGTTTCTAAAGGAATGAATTCTGAACATGCCATTATTCCCCAATTAGTCTCATCATCGTCAAGTTGGGTGCCACAGTAGTTATTGAAAAAGGATGTCCAAGCATGATGCAAGAAAACGGCAGAAGTGATATAACAGTAGGTGCAAATGAATTCAAGCCCTGTAGCTGCAAATGTCATCCTGTGTTGAGAAAAATTTTAATGTGAAAGATTTCATTTTCTGCTCTATTTGCTGTCTTGGTGTAAAACATATAAAAATACAAGGAAGAGATTATTAATTTGTTTTGAAAAGCAATATACCCATTGCTTAACATGCTGACGATCTAGAATCATATTCTGACAAATTTAAACTGCTGCTGATTAGTATTTTACTTTGAGAACATTTCATTGATTTCTGGTTTGGCCTTGATTCCAGGGAGAAAAATGCCTAGTATGTGTTCTGATTTGGTTTTGCTTTACATCAGTGACGCACAAGGAAGGACAACTGCTATGTCATTTGAAAAGAAGTGATGTCAAGTCAGTGTGTTTCTTCCTCCTCTTCTTCCATTTGCTGAAGAGTCAGAAGTGTATGTTTAGACTTTTGAAGACTAAGAACTCTTTCTTGAATTCATTCTTTCAAAAGAAGACCATAGCTAGGTATCTGAATGATCTATCCTCTCTTCCTGCCCTCCCTCTCTCTGTTTTTCTAAATACCAGAGCAAGTGCTACTACTTGAGATGCTGGATATGTGTCTACAACGAAGGACACGGCAAAATGAAAAGTGATGCAGATACAACTTATTTCCACTGTAACCATGGTTTCTTCAGTGAGTACTTCTATTGTTAGAACATCATTTCAAAGGCTAAGAGGAAAACAACAGGTCTTTCTGATAGCAAGATAGATTTGACTCCAACATGACAGAACGTCTCACATATGGAAGACAGAAGACTTGGGTGGGGGGTGGGGGTGGTGTATTAATAGTTGTCATTATTGCCAGGACATTCCTGAATTGCTAAAAAAATCAAATGCTTGAAAACACTATATGCCTTAACTGATATATTTAATACTTACATATTATCCTAACTGATCAGTTATTATCCTAATACTTTCAGAACACTCTGGAATTATGAACACAGGTGCACTCAGTAAATAGATAAAATAGGACAATATACACAGATAGTTTATAGTATATTCATTAGTATCATATGTGCTTATCAAATATTTTCTTTCAGTCATTTGATCTAACAAGCAGTTTTGAATTAATTCAATTATTTTTAACTATATTCATTCACAAATAGACATTTTATAGCAGGTCATATTAACACATTTGGAAGATGTATCTGTTCCTTTTGAAATTTTATCTGAAACATGCAAGACTCCGTCCTTAATTCCTATAGTTGCTCTCTGCTTCAGATAAAATTGACTACAAGTGAATTAAACTTAATATAGTAAGAAGGCTGAAAATTCAAGCACATAGTTGGCAAGAACTTTCAAATACAAACACCAAAAACCATAAGAGAGTATTACCATAGCAATATTTTACTATTCTGTATTTTTAAAATCCCTATTATAGGTTACCTATAAATATAGTTATTCAAAAGAGTCAACTCTCTGAAACTGAATAGAGTCAGGGTAGTAACTTAGTAGAAAAGTTTTCTCTCTTTGTGAACAGGCCAATGAAAGTTGTGATAGAGTCTACCAAAATAACGTGTTTGGAAATTCTGCCACAGGAGTTTCAGGAAAACAGATCTGGACTGTGGGACAAACAGCTTATGAGTCCAGAACAGCTGACAGGCAGACGGACAGACAAAGTATTTCTCTTGATTTTAACGCTTGCATTTTAAAGGTAATATTTAACAACACACATATGATTTATCTTCAGGCCAGTCTACCTGCTGTGGAGTTTACTGTTCAAGTGGAAAAGTCAGAACAAAGGATTAAATATTTCTCATGGTATTTTTACTTTCTTTCCTAATTCTCCAAAGCTGATTTCACAATTGCAATCTTCTTGGAACTTTTTCGTCCCCGTTCAGAAGCACTGATCCACATTTAAGAGGAAAACAAAACAATATGAAAGAAGTCACTTATGTACTCTGATTTTTTTTTTTTCACAAGCATCACTCTAGTTGCCCTTATTCTGTCTCTTTCCTCCTCCCTTCTTAGAAGTCCTAGTTAAACTACAGGTTTGACATGCCTATCACTTCAAATCCCAGAGTCATAAGATTGCATGAGAGCAAGTTTATTTTTAAACAAAATATGAAACCCTCAGGTTCCATTATGTTGCAAAAGAAATCTTGAAAACATGGCCAAATGTAACAAATACACCCATATGTGCAGAAAACCTGAAACCCAACTACTGAAATCTGTCACAATCAGACATAGCTGGAGAGGAGGGTGCAGACCTCACAGCCCTGTGTTCTCTGCCACACCACACTTGTGACAGTGCTCATACCATGAATGGGCATCCCTTCGGCTCAGTATATCACTAGAAGTAGCTGTTCTGGGGACCCAGCAACAGTGTGGCAGCAGTGACAGGAGAAGACGCCTCTCTGGAGGTGAAAACGAAAGAAATGTCCTCAAGCAAATGCCATTTTGTCTTGAGGGGTCCTTCAGGAGCCACTGACTTGTGTTGTATGTCAAGGCAACAGAGGACAGCTCTAGCAAAGCACTGGGGCACAGGCTGAAAGGATCAGTGCTGGGATCACAGGCTGACATACATGCTCAGGGGCACCTCACTCACTGCAGCATGCCAATGTACACTTCTGTCTAGGTTTAAAGACAAATACTGGGGCAGGAATGCAAAAAAAATTAACTCCCTCTCCAGATGGGTTTTCCTCCCTTCTGCCAGTTGGCCTTTTTCCATTGGTCCAGCCACCCCCACAGAGTTAGAATCCATGTGTAGAAGTAGAGTAGTGGCAGTGTAGGCTCTCATTCAGTGATATCCAAAGGCAGCTGGATGACTTTCAGCTGCAACCCGACTTGATCCACCTTGTCCCTTGGTAGCCTGTGACTCACCGTGTGGGGTTCCATACAGTTGCTTTTCATTTTTGGTTTGTCCCTACAATGTGACAGGAACCTTCAGTGAAGAGAGTGTAGATTCCATTTTCAGGTAGCTGATCATATGATGGGGCCTCCTCAGCATTTATCACTCCTGAGCAGGTCCCTTGACTTAACTACCCTTAACTACCCTTCGTTTAATGATAAAACCAGCTCTTAGGAGAACCTGAATTATCTTCTCCCCTTTCTCAAAGACTTCTTCTGCCATGTTCCCCCCTACAATGATGTCATCAATGTGCTGTAGATGTTATGGAGCCTCACCCTGTTTCAGTTCAGTGGTCTGGGGAAGAGAGAGTTCTGTTTTCCTGGCCCCTTTTTTTTCTTCCCCTCTTCACCTGGCCCCAGTAGAGGCAGGGGGATGATGGGGGGCAGGGGAGCAGGGTAGGAAAATAAATCTTAAAGAAAGAGTTGCTCCAAAATAACATTGCTAAAAGGAATACAATACAAAACCTTTTGCAACCATGACAGCTGCTCCCCAACAAAGCTCAGTCACCTCAAATGAACCCTCACTTTAAACAACAACAAACAAAAAAGGAAGAAAACTGCATGTACTTTAGTCTCTTATTCTTTAACTTTTTTGCCATTTATGTGGCTCACTATCAGTCTTTGTGTATAGTCAGTATGAAGTTATTTGTAAAAATAATGTGTGGTAAATTGGCAGACAAGCACAGTTTAAAATATAGGCAATCTGTTGAGTGATTTAGAAGAGCTGCCATAAAATTTCATTTCTTATATTATAATATGCTTAACATTTTATGCAACATAGCACTTCAAGAAAAATGATAAACATTAAAGATTCTTTGAAAATGCCTTGTAGGAAAGAACACATGGGGTGACTGCCAGGGCAGAGTGGGAGCCAGGGCTGGGGTGGTAGGGACTTCCCTGGGGTGGCAGGGGAGAGTCTGTTGTCAGGGCCCATCCCATCTCCAAACAGGAATGGGGCAGCAGGGGGACATCAAGGCAGCCCCAGCCCTGGGCACTGGGCTACTCCCTGGAAATGGACTAGGATGTGGGCCCATGACTGGGTAGGGCAGGGCTGTGGGGAGCTGGAGACCAGCCCTGCTGCTGTGAGCTGACATGGGGTCCTGTGCCTGGGTAAGGTGGGGAGAAGCAAGGGAAAGGTCAGGGACAGTCAGGGGTAATGGTGCCATTGAGATTTGTTGAGCTTTCAAGGGATAGAGAAATATCTACAAACAATACTATTGTATCATTTAAGAAAATAATATCTGTAACTGATATTCTATAATCCACAGAAAGAATCCTCAGCATATTTTTCCAGAGTGGAGCTGATAGTACTGTAACATGGTGAGTTTATAACATAATAGGATTCCACTACTTGCACTGGGCTACAGAAGTTTGCAAATACCTTGTAATATATTTGGAGCCTGAGAGTCCTGAGAGCTATTAACAAATGCTGGTAACTTTCTACTTAGATCCACCACTTGTTAAATTCCATAAAGACTCAGAAAACAACAATCATTTTCTACACTTAAGATTTCACTTAAGATTGATATGGCACTCAACATACCAAGCTGTTCAAATGCAGGAACAAAAGAGAATATCAATTATTTTTGTAATTGGAATTAAAAAATTAAACAGACATAATGCATGATTATTTTGCACATCTAACCACTGTGAAGTCCCAAGCCTGCTGAGGCTAAAATCCATGCATATGTATGCCAGAATTTTATCCCAGCTCTTTACACCGATATCTAGCACACAATGTAGTCTCTTTATATTGTCATCATTCTGTATTGAAAACCATCTCAAGAAAAGTAGCAAGTCTACATAACATTCTTACTTTATTGAGTTAAACTCAATAGATCTGATTTTAAAAGAAAGTAAATGGACTTTTTTTCAGATGTTTATTAGTCAGATCTTAAATAATAAATGCAGGGGGAAGTGAGTTATTTGTGAACTTTCAGTACCTGGTAACTATTTAGTAAAACACTTAACAAAATTTTAAGTTCAAGATCTGCAGAAACTTTCTCCATGTTTAAGTATATAATTTACTATTGACTGACACTAAGACTTCATTTTTTGTGTGTGTTCCACATATATAGGATTTCCTTTATCAGTAAAATATTTTCTATGCCAAACTCAGTTTTCTTCAATCATTTTGTTGACAAGAGTACACTTGAAGGCTTTTTTCCATCTGCATCTGTAGCACAGAAGTTCTCAGCTTTGGAAGAGTTAATTGGCCGCACCACACTATGTAGGCCTAAGTTAAGTGCTAGATGAAGAGGTATCCTATTGCTTCTGATAAGAGCCATAGGAGAAAATGAGCTATGCATGAAAAGCAAGCTCTGAAGGAAAACAGAGTTTAGTCTAGTATTCTAAGAGGGCCATAGTGCATTGTGGGGTGAGACCAGTGAATAAATACTTTTTAAATCAGTGGATGGGAAAAGATCATCTGACACTTTGTGGGTGCTTTGACCACTACTAGTGGTAGTCACTGCCATTACTCTTCCCTCTCCCTATCAGAATTATTATGACAGTCATCTTTTGAACACAGCTTCAATTTAATTGGAAAATAACTGACTAATTCTATTAATCATCCTATGATGATAACAGTTGTTTTTTCTTTCTGAGAATGCTATGTAAATGTATTCATTGGTTAACTACATCTCTTTCTTACCATCCTGTCTGGTGTTTCAAATGGCTCCTCTTTGTAGAGAGTTTTATTTTTTTACTTTAAAATGTGCATTTTTGTCCTTTGTGAATTTCAGAGTCTTCTCCCTATCACTTGACAGATTTTTATCTTTTATAGTAGTTTTCTATGCATATTAGATTTTATTTGCTTTTACCTCAGCAAATGAAGACAGACAGAAATGGACAACCTGGACACAAAAGGTAGAGTTGCTTTTGAAAATAATTATTAATAATCAATAATAGCTGTTAATGGTCATCTTCAGCTTTCCAGTAATAAACTGGAAAATCATTCTTACCAAAGTCAAACAAATGCTGAAAAAGTAGAAAGAAAAAATCTACTGGATATAAAGGAGACATGGAGAAGTAGAATGCTAAAAAAAAGATAATTTCTTAGGTGTGTGTGAAAATTTAATTCTAAAATGTAACTTCCACTGGTCACATTTGATAGCAAGATTTGCTCATTTTCAATACTTAAATAATGTTTGGGATTTTGATAAATTTACCTGGTAATTTTCTGGAGAATTTTTATTGCACTGAGATTTTGTAGGCATGAGGTTTTTTTAAATTCTCTTGGGGGTCTTTTGCTCAGTGCGTACACAAGTATGTGCATGTGCATGAAATGTATCCAGTCTTCAGGTGGGATCTGGAGTTCTGCAAACAATGAGTTTTTGTTCATCTCTGCTCTTCTGCTTGTCTTTCCTTTCTTTCCTCTGTTAGCTAATCATAAAAGAAGTGTTAAATTTGCCACACATACAGACATAAGGAATCTTTGCCATGACAGAAAATAAAGTAACAAGATAAATTGCTAGCAGTAATGCACATAATTAGCAGAAAATATGACTCACGTGAAGTGTAAAACTTGCAAATAATGCAAATACATATATTTCTCCCTACTACTGAATTTCTAGACCATTACTATTTTTTACTGTGTTTTTTTTCAGATAATTGAAAAAAGTAGAATTAATGTTTTCATACTTTTTATTAAATAGAGACTTAAATAGCACTACAACTTAAAGGCAAAAGTAACATAATTGACAATCATATATAATGCAATATGTGCTGTAGAATAGCTTCCCTTTTGTCTAATGTAATACATAACAATCTAACATATTAACAGCAAAATAAAGACTAGGCTCAACGTAACTGTATTTTGTGTAAATTTAAATTTGTACTGCTACATATTTAATGGCACCACAAGCACTCATAGTTCTGTGTTCACGGATGGCTGATTATTCATGTTACTGTGTCAGTGTACAGAAAAGATCAAACCTAAGAGCCCTGTATTGGTCTGCACTCCAACAAGGGGAGAGACTGAAAACCAACAACCCTCTTGCAATGCAGTTAATGCTGTTTGGACCACAGTATTAAATCTTGTGGTTCCAAGAATAGCTGCATGCAAGCCACTGCAGTCTCTCTTGATCTCTCTTTTTTTTTGTTTTGTTTTGTTTTGAGGGTTTGTTGTTGTTGTTGTTGTTTGGTTTGGTTTGTTTGGGGTTTTTTGTTTGTTTTTTGTCCTTGTCTGTCATTTTTTATTACTATTTGAGATTCTCTGTCAGATGTGCTTTGAGGACAGCACACTTGACAGGTACATAATAGAATGGTTTGAGTATGAAATCACGAGTACATAACCTACTAAAACAAGGAATTAGCAGTGACATTTTGTAGTCCTACACTTGCCACTGTTTCTCTTACTGATCATTGCAAATCTAAGTTTGTGCCACAAAGATGTATGGTCCATATACTGACTTCTCTTTCTCAGTTTTACACTAATTAAGAAAATATTTTGTACAGATAGAACTACCACAGTCAATCTCCTCTTTTCTAGAAATGAAAGCGAAAATCTCTTTAAAGTACCTTACTATTACCAGGTCTAACAGGACGGTTAGACTTCACAGTGAACAAATAATTCAATTTCGGTTTCTTGTTCTCTCTGTTTTTTAAATGCTGGATTTTGTAATTGGCCCTATGTATTCAACAAAATTAATTTACATTGTCCAGAAAGCAAGAAAACAGCATTCCTTTGCTTCAGTGCAATTCCACTAACCAACAATTTGCATAAAACCTCCAAACAAACAAACCAAATCCCAAAAAATGCAATCTAAACCAAACCAAAAAAACCCCAAAAACCTATGGAAGCATTAAAAGAGTGTGAAAGAGGCAGTATATGTATATGTTAAAGTTAAAAAAATACCTTGGTGGAGGAAGATTTAAAATAGTATTGCTATTCGTTGGTTTTTGTTCTATAAGCATATGATTTTTTGTTTAAAAAATATTAATAAATGTAATTTTGCATACCTGTGAGGAAGATTTCCCAGACACAACACAGCCCCAGAAACAACTCTTCAATCTTTGAAGCTTTTTATATCCAGTAAGAATGAACACCAGCAGATACCAGAATGCAGTGCTGCAATCTCCTAAACTATTGACTTTGTCTATTGACAAAGCAAGGCTTTACTTTTGTTGGCAACCAATTATCTTATGAACTTCTTTTACAGAATCAAGTTATCACTCTCTTAACTGCACCAAAGTGGATGTGCTTTGGCTACATGTGAAACCGATGCTTGAAAGCTGGGGAGACATTTATAAAGTAAACAGATATCTTTTTTATGAAAATATGTTTAATTTCCCAGGTAGTACATTTAAACTGTGTTGTTCCTTATATCCTATTCTCCATGATACTATTCATATACCTTTCAAATCACAAAGCGTTTTCACTAACGTGTTTTAACTAATATCTCTTGTACATTTTTATTTTATCTTGTCACAGGCAGGTGATGCACAATGAATTGTCTTACTTCAGCATGTTTTCTTGTGTGTCTTTGTTTTGGCATGTTTATACACTGCTGCAATTCAGCCCAGAAGCTAAGAAAATCCTATGAGAGTCCTTCATTTTATTATTTTTGCTGAGCAGATGAGATTTTTCCCAATAATGAAACATTCCTTTATAATAAAAGAACATAACTGTCAAACACAAAACTTTAATTAATCCAAACTACAGATACAGAATATTTGAACACATTTAGAATCAGGACTTGTTTTAAAATTCTATATTCCTGTGCATAAAATCTGGGATGAGGAGTGGAGTGTACATTTTGTCTTTCTCTGAGTAAACTATCTAGCTGAGGAGCCATATTGCACCACAGTGCAGTAACACAGTTTCCTGATCATTGAAGGATTTTTATCCAGATGGATAGCATTTCTTGTAGCAAAGCTGAAAAATTATGAAATCTAAGTAGCTGAAGCTAGCTCATTGATGCTACACTGAGATAGAGTTAACTGGCAATCTAGTGATGAAAATTCTAATTCAAATACTGCTTTGTGTGGGTTTAGTGCAAAAAAGGTATGTGTGAAAGAGCCAGGCATGACCTGAAACACCTGTGTGATGCCTCAATGTCTTGACATTTTCAGATGTAAAGGTTACTGGTCTTTACCTTCTAATCTTTTTTGTTTGTGATGGAGCAAGAGTGTAGGGGTGGAAAGATAGACTAACAGTGTCAGTTTGTTGTGATAATGGCTAAGATCTGTTTTATTGCCAATGTCATTGTAGATTGAATTGTTTCTTAATGACAAGTTCTTTCAGCAGCAGTTATGTTGCATGTTATTCTTTGCTAATTCCTCTGGTCAACATCTATTTCGTGGTCCTTGCACTTGGCTTTGGAATTAGTTCCTCCTTTAACTCACACTATGAAATTGAAATGAAGTGGATTATGAAGTAAATGGCCTTTAACAAATGCATAATAATCACTAATTTGAAAGTGCTTAAAGTATTTTTAAAACCATGATGCATTGTTTCTTGATTATAGATGCTATTTTGATAGTCTGCATGTTTTTACATTTTCGTGGATTAAAAAGGAAGCTCCTTAGCTGAGCAAGGTGCATAGGACACACATTTCTCTTTCACGTGTCTCAGTTTCAGTGGCTTTTAAAGACATCACTGTTACCCACTCAGATCTGTTCCATACCATTGGCAGCATTTTGTAAAAACATGGAACTAGACAAAAAGGAAAAATTATGCCAGAAATGCAAGAATTTTTTTCTTGCCTTCATGCATTTTTTGCTTGCACCTATATGTTGAAGATAATTAAAATAATAAATAAATTACAGTCTGAGAATCTGATAGCACAGCTAGCTACTCTCAGTACAGCTGATTGATATGTTTCAATTTTTATATTATGGGAAAGTAAAATTTTCTATTACACTTTAAGTATTTCAGTAGCAGACTGAATTAAAATTTTTACTCATCTCTTATGCCTCTTCAGTTGCAAGCAACACTTCAGCTGACCAGCATGAGACAGGGTGGAAAAAAAAACAAATTGCTCTTGAACAATGTTCCCAATCGTAGATCAAAAAAAAAAAAGTTCCTATTCATTTTTTGGTTCTCATCCACAACAGTATGTGAGTAACTGGGTTACTCAAGCAGGTCTTTATCCATCCTTAAATCGTGTCACCAGAAAAATCACACTAAAAGGGCCCAATAATACCAGAAAATTCCAATGATCCAATCAGTCATTCTTTAGCTGCCAACTAGAGCCTACTCTGCATATCAGACTAATGAGGTAGAGACAAAAACTGTCCTTTCCCAGCTGAGAACTTTCAGCTGTACCAAAAGGTGCTAACTATGCTATCAAACTCTCAGGCTTGTGTTTTGTTGGTCTTTAACTGGCTTTGATCAAATCTAAGCTAATGGTATGTCTCTCTTTTGAACTTTCTCCCTCCTCACCAAATGTCTGTAATGAGAGATTTTTAAGGTTGCCACGTTGATTTTTGAGGTCACATATGGAGTGTGTGTGTGTGTGTGTGTGTGTGTGTGAGAAACAGGATTTATGGCAATCTTCTAGTGAAATGCAGTAATCAAGTCATGGAAAGTAAAACCCACAGCTGAAATAGGTAAGCAATTTAAAGTAAGGAACTACAGGGGAACTCTTAAAGCTATTATAATATGCAAAGAACCTTTGGGAAACAAACATTAATGTAATTGTAAAGTACAATTGGAATTATAACTCCAATTCATTTGGAATTTAATTTATTCAGACAATATTACACTCTTTTCCTATTCTTAGCCAAGATCTCCTGAACTTAATTTTTGCACTCCTCTCTTGGTTTCTAATGGCTTCTTTATCAAGTGAAGACTTGTTCTAAATATTGCTGGGTTTAGGGTTTGTTTTTTCTTTCCCTACGTAACATTTCTAAGACAGGTTTTCCTTTCTCCATTTTTATCTAAAAACCTTATTCAGGTCCTCATCATGCTGTAGTACCTGTTGGAAGGCTTTAACAAATGAAGTGGTGCATCATTAGTATGACTCAAAACAGTACTACAGGAATCACTTCCCCCTCTTACTGTGCCAACTATATCCCCTAACTTTGCCAGCATTACTTGATCTTGCACTGTATGTCTTGAAAGTAACAGGAAATCTTTCCTGTGCTGATTCTCCATCTCCCTATATGATCAGTTATTGCTTGAGAGCATGGTGATGTCCATTCGCTCTTTTCTGAATTAATAGAATACTTGGAGTTGAAATAAGCAAAACCATGTTTTGGATATCTGATGGTCAAATTCCATTCAAGGGACTTTTAAGCTCATAAGAAAATAGTACACTCAATACCTTTAACTACTGAAGTTTCCATAGAAAATATAATCACATTTTTGTGCTCTTGATCAAAACTCTCCATTTAGTTAATTTTTACAAAAAGCTGCCCTCTACTAGGGAGCATTCCCTTATTATGACAAAGCCCAAAGGTCTTTCTCCATCCCAGTTTTTGTGGTACTTTCATAGTTCTTCATTTTCCATTCTTTCGAGTTTTAGCACTTTCTTCCATCTCATTGACTTCATAGCCTTACATGCTTGAATAGAAAGATGCTCTGTTTGAACTGGTGCCACAAAGCCCAGGCACTAACTGGCAGCTTCTGCACTATGCAGTAACCTCGACACTGTGATACACAGCACTTCATCCACTTACTCATCTACGAATCTGGCAACAAAGAAGCCACAGGCAGCAGGTCAACTAAGAAAACACTATGAGTAGGATAATAGTCTTTCTGTGCTGGGTTTTTGCTCTAATGATTGAAAGGCAGTAGGGAGGATGGGCACAAAATGAGGGGCCAACAGACTTGCCAAAGTATTCTACAAATGTTTGTAAATCAAATTACTGTGAAGGAGATCTGTCTGCTATGCAGCTTGCAAATAACTGACTCCTCCAGTACATGCAACAGGGACTGGAATTTTATTTAGGTAAGTGATGAAAACAACCATCTTGGATAAACATGGACTTATCTCCCACATGCCTGGCAAATGCTTTAAGCAGGAAAACGCTGTTGGAAAGAGGGGAAGGAGGCAGGATGTCATCAGTCACAGCCATCTTTATCAATACTTAGAAATACTTCCATGCATATAGATGCATTATAAAAAGTAACAGTAATGAGTTCTAGAGAGTTTGAAGCTTCAAGTCCAGATTTGACCAGGGTACCTTATTGCACAGAATAACATCTTTTGATTTGAAAGAAAGGGGGAAAAACTCCCTAAACAAATAATTAGAAAAACCCATCAGATATGTTCTTCTTCAAAGAAGTTCATATTAAAAAGGTCCATGTGGGTGCTTTCTGAACAAGATTGCTCTCACGAGTGCTTTCTGAGCTGCTTACTTTTTCCTTACTTGCTTAAGTAAAAATTCACATTTGTGATAGCCATATATTATAAGAATCTGAGGGATGATGGATCTTATTCTCAGCTGCAGTGGGATTATCAGGCAACTGCTCTAATGGTTTGTATGCTGATAATTAAGTCAGGATAACAATCTGAAATGATCAAGTGAAATGACAAAAAGCTACTTGGAACAGTGGAACAGCTGGAGGAGAAGAGTTCTTTTATTTTAGCTCTTAATCCATGTATTGCACTGAAAGGCCAAGGTCTGGAAACACACTCCGGCATGGCACTAGTACTTTCCTTGCACTTGGTTTTGAAATGTCCATGTTGGCAACTCTTCTCAGCTATTTGTCTTACACCATAGATGTGCATCCTCAGCGCATTTGTATTTCTCACAGTACGATGTCATGCCTTCAGTGAAGCCAGCACAGCAGTGAGCATCACTGACACTCAACACTGCTGGCCGTGGCTCGCTCCCATCTCCACCACCTTTCCATAGTGGATGAAGTGATTTCAGGCTTCTGAAGTAACACAGTCAACCCTTCTTTGATAAAACTCTTCTTGCTATGTGGAAGAAATGTAAACATATACTGAAATACTTCTTGCAAGAACAAAGTTTTCTGGTATTCGTTTGCTCACAGTATCCAGTTCGTCCAGGGACACCCACATTGTCCCATCTCCCCATGCCTCTTCCACCCTCCCGCCTCCGGCCGTCCGGGCCAGCACTGGCGGTCGGAGGTGGCTGGGCGGCCAAGCCGCCGCAGCCCCTCGGGACCCTTCAAGCCTTCCCGAGACTCCCCAGGGGCCGCACAGTCATGGGCAGAGGAATTGTAGGGGCCAACAAGGAGTGGAGGGAGCGCCGCTCAACATCCAGGTCGCGCCCTCCTGTTCCCGTTTTTCTTTTTTCTTTTTATTCCCCAAGGAGTGGGCGTCAGGGAATTAGTGCCGAGCGAGCCGCGAAGCACCAGCAGCAGCAGCTGCATCTGGGGAGCTGCGTGCGTGAGGCAGAGGAGACAGACGCGATTACTTCAGAATTTATTTAAGGACTGGTGAAAACCACTGCAGCGGCTACCAGGGGAAGTCCCCGCGCTGAGGAGCGCGCCGAGCCAGCAGCACCCGGAGCCGCTCCCTCCATCCCTGCCGCTCCCTCCATCCCTGCCGCCTTCCCTGCCGGGCTCCCGACCCGCGCACGGGGCCCCTGCCCGCGCCTGGCTTCGCAAGGCGTGGTATTAATTACACGCCCGGGCTATTCAGATTATGATTCGGGGTTTAGCGATGCTTTGTCATGGTCGGATTACGGCAGATGATATGTTTTATGACACTACACGATTAAATGAGATGTAGTGGCATTTGCCTGAGCTCTTTAAATTACAGAGCTCTCGTGCTGCTTTGGGCACGGGCACCCCCGGGCTGGGTGCGGCGGCGGGGCTGGCAGCGCTGCCCCGCGGAGCGGTGCCGCCCGCGACGCGCAGGATGGGATGGGGGACCCGCCGGGGCTCTCCCTGTCCCGCTGCCACGGCTGCTGCTCCGCGCCTTGGAGAGCGGGCTCTGTGCTGTGCCAGGAGCGGTGGGCAGAGGATTTCTTTCTGCAAAGCAGAAAACGGCGTTTGATTTTTGATCATGCAGGCAGTCGTGCGTGCGCCTGGACTTCAGTCACGCACAGAGGCATAATTGGCCTGGGAGGTATCGAAGAACAAAAGACGCCAGATACCACTCAGCTAAGTTTAACAAAAGCTAAGAAATAAAAGGAAGATGCTTTTGCCCTAGCCCCTCCCCCCTGCGATCTCTTGCCTCCAGCTGCAAAGATGTTGTTGCTCAAAAGGAGCTGCTGGAGCTTTAAGAGCCTCTCCCCCCCTCTCTGCTCCCGACAATGGTCTGAGCCGAGCTCTGCTTCCCAAAGCAAAATTTGTAATATGCCATTTTTCCCATGGATGCTTTTCCTTTTGGCTGCTGACGAAGTGACCGAAGAAAATGTTGAGATGCCAAGCATCCAGTCTTGCCGGAGGACGGGTGCGGGCGCTTGGGGTTCCTCGGAGCAACGCCTGTGTCACCATTGCTAGGAAGATGGTCCAGGAGTGCTCAGCTGTGTGAGTCCCCGCTCGAAGCCGGTGGAGACTGCGGTTGTTATTGATCAAGTGAAATAGCAGACGCCGAAATAAAAGACACTAGGTACTGAACCTTCTATTTCTGAGTTATACATCCCCTCCCTAGCCCAAATACCCTCCGGGAGATAAGGCGCAAATGTAAATCTTACTGTCTGCCTTTTGCTGTAGTACTTGTGTGGTATTTAAATGTATTTCTGTAATGGGAGTTGGGGAATTTCGACTGAAAAACGTGAAGCCAACTTCTTTTTTTTTCTTCTTTTTGTGGTTAAGGGAGGTAGGGGGTCAGAGGGATGACAAAAAGAACAAATAGTTGGCATGAGTCCTTTTTCTAAGGTACTATGTTGACCACTCCTGCTGTGTGGAAGGAGTGTGGGATGCTTCTGTTAAAGGTGATATCATAGTTTAGTGGAGACTGGCAGGTAAGGAGTTAACTAGGAGGAGGAATATGCATGTAATGCAACTCAGACAATAGGAAGGATTTTCCTTATGGAATTACACTGTGCTGCCTAAGAGCAATCCTGCTGAGGACATCTGAAGAGACATAATTGCAGTAAGATCGGGTTTTATCAGCCACTGTATTTATTTAATGATGTGAAAAAAATAGCTTGTAAATGCAAAATATCTGGAATGATCCAATGAAATGAGTTTCCAAGCTGATGTCACTGTGGACAGGCTAGAATGTATGGTAGTTAGATTTCTAGTTCTTTTTCTTGCAACAAAATTGCAAGTAACTTGAAATGACTCTTCAATAATGGTGTGCAAATCAAACATCAGAGTAAACAGAAAACAAGCTTTTAAAGCCAGTTATAGATAAAAAGCCGAGGGACTAAAATTAGATTCACATCTAAGGTGGTGGCCTTCAAGGTGAGCAAAATGAATGCTTGTCTAAGAGCCTTTGTCAGGCAAAAGCCAAGTAGCTTTCTGTCTTCTTATTCTCAGAGCTTCCCAAGTGAAAGAAGTCCAGCTGGTAAATTATCCCCAGACTAAATGAGATTGCAGAGGTGTTTTTCACAACATTTGCTTTAAAAAAAAATAAATTCCTAGACTCTTCAACAATCTAGATAACAGAAGATAGGGGTGGGGTCTAGTGAAAAGAAAGATTACAACTTTATTTCCCACCTCTGTAGGGTATGTTCTACATAAATTTCAAGTTGTTTTAGAGAAAGTCAGTATGGAAGATGCACTTTGATACCTGGTCCATATATGATTATCAGCATAATCAGAGAAAAGTTAATATAAGAGAACTACTATCATCTTAGTTGTTAATGGAGTAGCTCCTGAAAAGGAGCTTTATATAACTCTTAGACAAGGGTGGTCATATCGTGTGCTGCTTGTTGAAATTTTTGTCCATTCACTTGTCTGGATATTTAAACTGAGCTTCAGAATTCCTAATTGAGCTAACACTCTTGATGGAGACATAATGCAGCTAATGGTATATATTTGGTGTGGCGTTTTTGCATGCAGCCTGAAAAATCTTAATGCAATGACAGTGAACCACATTCATTCCCTCTTCATAGAACAGGTCACTTTAAAGAGTCACTGCTTTTTCCAGTTAAATGTTGTGTGTTTAGAGGGGAAACCAGTTCATTATTTCTGGTGATATTATAGGCAATGATCACATAACATCAAGCATGCTCCCTGATATCACATAACATGCATTTGTGATTTTTATGCCTCTCTTTGGAGGTAGTAAAATGACAGGAGGCTGATGATTTGTCTATGTTAGTGACTTTTCTAACCATCTATACTGGTCCAAACTGATTGAATTCCATGACACAATTTCCATGAATTCAAGCATTTGTTGGATTAGCCTTCATACAAATGATTGGAGAAAACACTGAGCTAAGAACCAATGAACCTGTAATAGATTTCGTAGTAGATGGTGTAATAGATATGCAATGGGCAAGGAAGATAATATGTTTAGAGAATGTCAATATACTGCTTTGTTGGCTCCCATTGTGTACGGCTGTGATACCTAAGGACTCAGAACTACTATTAAAATAAGTGATTAGGTTTCGTTTCAAATTAAAAGAGTTCTAAAGTTATTACATTGCCAAAAAGTCTATTTCTAGGGAGCATGTATGTGTATTTTAAGGGAAGCAGGAATTTGTCAATATCCTGCTGCCCCTTCAGAACTTCTGTGAGCCTTCACAATAGTTGTAAGGTACCACAGAAGTTCACTGTATGTTGCAGTCCTTGCAAGTTTTGTACACTTCCTGTGCACCCTGAGCAATGGAATTATAATGTCTGCTCTGTGGCTCACAGAGACAAATCTAAGAAACAGTGTTTGTATATTAACAGTAAAATGCTGGTGACAATGCATATTTCATTGAGGGATCGCTTTACTTACATACAGAATACTGGGTAAAGTGATAAACTTTGTACTGCAGAAGTACTATGTTCAGCATCAATGGAGCTTTCATTTTCTATGTATAGAAAGAGAAACACATTTGAAAAGTCTTATTTTTGTTGACTTAGATCAGTCAAGCATAGCTTTAGTTAAGTTTTATTACTACAGGGCAAGTCAGCCTTTTTGTGTCAAGGAACACAAAACTTCCCTTTTATTCTGTTAAATAAAGAGGTATATAGTGCACGTTCAGCTATTAATGTCACCCTCTTAAGATGAAGCATGTATCACCTTGTTGAACCCTTTCTTTCTTTGTAGCCCTGGCTACCTGGATAGTATGGCACAGAATTATGTACATGAGAGTTTATTCAGTTATCATGTACTTCCGTGGTCTTGAAAATATGGGACACAGGTGTTTAATCCACCACTTGCAGTTCCTAACACCCACTGAAAGACATTCTAGCCTCCTTGAGGCTCATTCTTGGATGCCTGTGTTCCACTCAACATGTCTTCAGGCTGGACTAAGATGATCTCCAGAGGTCCCTTTCAACCTTAATTACTTTGAGATATCCTGACAGAGCGAGATGGCTGTCCACTCGGTAGAGGGTTGCTGCTTCCGTAGTTGTCTGGCCTGCACCTCAGTTACTCCTGAGGACCAGGATGGTCAATTAAAGTCTTAATTATCTGTTCCCCCTCCACTTCCATTCCTCCCCCAACTCATTTTCTGCAGTTTTTTTGGGGGCAAAAGCCTGCAGTTCTCCTCTGGTGGCACACAGAACTGTGTAGCTTGCCGGATGCATGGTTGGGCATCACTGATACAATCAAGTAGAATTTGAGGTATCAAGTTAGGGAAACAAGTTGGATTCCTGAAATACTCCTCTTCCATCTTTTCCTCCTTCTTTAATGTGTCCAGAGTCTTGGTAAAGAAATCCTTCATAAAATACTTCAGTGGGAATTTACTCAGTCTCTGCAAATCTGCCTCCTGATGGCTGTGTTCAGATGTCCGAGTTTGCTCAATTCAACATTGTGTGTTTTTCTTTTGAAAAGAAATGAAGTCTGTGTTTCCTAGTTCTTGGATTTGTTTGGTGGTTGGTTTGTTTTGGTTTTGGTGGTTTTTTTTTGTTCATTTTTCTGGTGTTTTGTGGTTTTTTTGTGGTATGAATGCAATGAGTTGAGGCACAGTTTGGTGGGGGGTCTATTTATTTATTTATTTTACTATTTACATATTTCAAAGTTTTCTCTGGCTTTATTTTGGTGTATATTAAATTTCAGAATCTCCACGGTAAATGGGTGAATTCTTTGAACTTAAAACTCTCTCCAGTCATACAGAATTATTCAGTGTGGAAGGGACTTCCGGAAGTCATCTCTGTCAACCCCTTGCTCAGTGCTGGGCCATCTGCAAAATAAGATGAGTTTGTTCTCTTCAGCTTTGGAAAATAAAAAGCAGCTTCAGTGGTCACCGTACATTTCTGAAATTTAAGGCAGATATTTATGCACTCCAATTTTGCTTATATTTTGTCACATCACCTGAAATTTACAAGAGAAAGTACTTGGTACTTTAGACTTGTAGCAGTGCAATTCAAGGCTTCTATTGTAAAGAGAAGGGATTCTAATGTTTCAAGTACATAGTTGTCTTTGCTCATCTTTCTTTTCTGTTACTGTCAGCTTTGAGTTCTTTTACTACTAATAGGTCTTATCAAAGAAATATAACTGTAATTACCTTGTAGTAGTTGTTAGGAATGTATTGACTAGTGAAAGGAATACTACCCTGGGATAACAAATATACATACATAGGAGCTGGCATGTGCAGACCAAGTGGAGAGATTAAAATCATACACAGACTTGAACATATTTATGCATCTGATTTTCAGTGTGCACATGGAGTTGAATGAGGAACTAACAACCTCTTACCCTGTATAAAACCAACTCAAAAAAGTAGAGCATAGAGAAACTTTATCCTGATCTTTGATCTTTTGGGACTGCTTCTGGGCATATGGTTATAAACAGTCAATCGTACAACAGGGGAGCAGGGTCTCAAACCACTGACTGATAAACACAATTAGAAAACATGGAATATCCAGATGTCAGTTTTTGACTGCTTGGTCTATCCAGAAGTTATGGTTTAAAAAAATGAAATCATATGAGCCTAACCAGTTTTTGGAGCAGTAAGAATGGAGGACAAAAAAGGAAGCTTAATGATGATCTATTATGTATCCAGTTCAGTTCTGTTCTCAGCAGAATTGATATCTTCATGATTTAGTGAGAGCTGTATACTTGAGACAAGTACCTGCCGTGCATGGGACTGTTATTCCTGAACTGTACATATATCAGTAAGTCCAGGATGCATCTGACCTGTGTATATGAAATTTGATTCATGCATATATAGTGAAATGTATCAGATCATCCACAAAAGTGTGTGTGGCATGATAATTCTAAAGTGTAATAGAAGTGGGCCTGTCAATAGCCTTATTCTGAGCCTTTAAGAACTGCAGCACTGAATGTGGCTCTGTTTCCTTTATAAATACAACTGAAAAAGGCATACATTTGTCACAGAAAGAATGACTAATTCTGGTTAATGTAGTACTAGAGAGATCACTTTCAGTGTTCGATGATTGAAATCCCTTCTATATAAAATATACTTTGCTTAACACAGATATAAAGTCTGTGATTAGTGGGGCAAGGGTAGGCAGTTACAGTGATTCTCTCTAATTTCATTGGATGAAATATTTCAGTTGATTATATTATGAAACCAGAATAAAATTTGTTGGGGGTTTGACAGTTTTTAATCACCAAATTTAGGTTTAAAATTCAGATTACACAGAAGGAAAATTATAAATGGCCCTCTTCCCCCATTGGAAGTTTAAAAATGTAACTCAAATCACTCAGCAATCAGACCTGACTGATCATAGAAGTACTGTTTTTATTTCATGTTTCAATGTGAATCCTTCAGTTGTTTCTGTCTGCATGTGTTGGCTTGCTCCTCTATGTGCTTTTGGTGTGTGCAAACTAAATTCCTTTCAGCTATAACTAAACTGGAAGCTAACTCTTAAATCTCATTGAAGGGGGAAGGGGATGAAACCAGGCTCCGCAGAGATGAGGCTG
The DNA here is from genome assembly GCA_035047865.1 of Dendrocincla tyrannina. NCBI lineage: Eukaryota > Metazoa > Chordata > Aves > Passeriformes > Dendrocolaptidae > Dendrocincla > Dendrocincla tyrannina. The sequence goes on along the minus strand of JAWWMP010000041.1, from coordinate 39,506,672 downwards.
CAGTGGTAAGTCAGAGTTAGGGGTGAAATCAACAGCCCAGATAAAGTGCTTGTACACTAATGCACACAGTGTGGGTAAGAAACAAGAGAAGCTGGAAGCCATCATGCAGCCGGAAACCTGTGACATAGTTGCTATCACAGAAAGGTGGTGGGATGACTTGCATGACTGGAGTGCTGCAATGGGTGGCTACACACTCTTCAGAAGAGACAGGAGAGGTGCAGGGATGGCTCTGTATGTTAGGGAGTCTCTTGATTCTATAGAACTTGAGATTAGTGATGATAAGGTTGAGTGCCTTTGAGTAAAAATAAGGGGGAAGGTCAAGAAGGCTGACATCCTGGTGGGAGTCTGTTATAGACCACCCAACCAGGATGGAGAGGTGGATGAATTATTCTATAAGCAGATGGCAGATGTTTTAAGATCACCCCCCCTTGTTTTTGTGGGAGACTTTAACATGCTAGATGTCTGCTGGGAACTCAACACAGTGGAGAAGAAGCAGTCTAGGAGGTTCTTGGAGTGTATGGGGGATAACTTCCTGTTGCAGCTGATAAATGAACCTACCAGGTGGTGCCCTGCTAGACTTGCTGTTTACAAACAAAGAAGGGCTGGTGGGAGATGTGGTGGTCAGAGGCCATCTGGGGTACAGTGACCATGACATTATAGAGTTTTCAGTCAAGCAGGGGCACCAACAAAACCTCTATCCTGGACTTTCAGAGTGCAGACTTCAGCCTATTCAGGATGCTGATTTGGAGAGTACCTTGGGAAACAGCCCTTAAAAACAAAGGGGTCCAGGAAGAATGGGCATACTTCAAGAAAGAAATCTTGAAGGCGCAGGAGCAGGCTGTCCTTATGTGCTGAAAGATGAGCCAGCAGGGAAGACCACTGGTCTGGCTGGGAACTCAGGATAAAAGAGAGTGTATCACCTTGGAAAAAGGGGCAGGCAACTCAGGAAGTGTTTAAGGATGTTGTTAGGTCATGGAAAAAGGATATAACGAAGGTGAAAGCACAATTAGAACTTAATCTGGCCAATTCTGTAAAGGATAATAAAGTGTTTTTATAAATACATTAATAGCAAAAGAAGGGACAAGGAAAACATCCATTTTTTATTGGATGTGTAGGGGAAATACAGTCGCCAATGATGTCACCAAGGGTGAGGTACTTAACACCTTCTTTGCCTCAGTTTTCAACGTTAAGACAGCCGGTCCTCAGGACAACTTGCCTCCTGAGCTGATAGACAGGGAGCTGAATAACCTCCCTGTAATTCAGCAGGAAGCAGTTAGTGACCTGCTGAGCCACTTAGGTGCTCACCGCCCTATGGGACCAGCTGGGAACCATCCTAGAGTGATGAGGGAGCTGGCAGAAGAGCTGGCTCACCAAGCTGCCTTCCATCATCTATCAACAGTCTTAGCTCACCAAGGAGGTCCCAGGTGACCGTAAGTTGGCCAGTGTGACACCCATCCATAAATGAAGGACTGAAAGGAGAATCTGGGGAACTACAGGCTGGTCAGCCTGACCTTGGTGCCCGGCAAGATTATGGAGGAGATCATCTTGAGTGAGATCACATGGCACCTACAGGATGGATAAAGGATCAGACATGTCCAGCATGGATTTAGGAGGGGCAGGTCCTGCATGACTAAGGTGATCTTTTATGACCAGGTGACCCATCTGGTGGATGAGGGGAAGGCTGTGGATGTAGTCTTATCTGGATTTCAGCAAAGCCTTTGACACCATTTCCCACAGCACACTCCTGGAAAAGCTGGCAGCCCATGGCTTGGACAGGTGCACTCTCTTCTGGGTTAGGAACTGGCTGGATGGCCAGGCCCAGAGAGCGGTGGTGAACAGTGCTGCATCCTGCTGGCATCCAGTCACTAGTGGCATCCCCCAGGGATCAGCGTCAGGCGCAGTCCTGTTTAATAACTTTATTGATGATTTGGGTGAGGGGATTGAGTCTACCATTAGCAAATTTGCAGATGACACCAAGTTGTGGCGGAAAGTGTTCATATGCTAGAGGGTAGAAGGGCTCTGCAGAGGGACCTGGGCAGGCTGGATAGATGGGCTGAATCCAGTGATTTGGGGTTCAACAGGATCAAGTATGAGGTCCTGCACTTTGGCCACAACGACCCCGTACAGCGCTACAGGCTGGGGACAGAGTGGCTGGGGAGCAGCCAGGCAGAAAGGGACCTGGGGGTTCTGATTGACAAGAACTGATTCATCCCCTGTACTTGGCACTGGTGAGGCCACACTTCAAGTCCTGTATCCAGTTCTGGAGCTCTCAGTTTAGGAAGGACATTGAGCTGCTGGGGCAACAGAGCAGGTGAAGGATCTGGAGCATGAGCCCTATGAGGAGCTGCTGAGGGAGCTGGGATTGTTTAGCCTGAAGAAAAGGAGGCTCAGGAGCGACTTTATGGCATTCTACAGCTACCTGAAAGGAGGTTGTAGCCAGGTGGGGATTGGCCTCTTCTCCCAGGCAACCAGCAACAGGAAGAGAGGACAGCAGCTTAAGCTGCACCACAGGAGGTTTAGATTGTATGTCAGGAAGAAGTTCTTCACTGAAAGGGTGATTAGGTGTTGGAATGGTCTACCATGGGAGGTGCTGGAGTCACCATCCCTGGAGGTATTTAAGGAAAGACTGGATGTGGCACTTAGTGCCATGGTCTAGTTGACATGGTGGTGTTAGGTCTTAGGTTGATCTCAGATGATCTCAAAGGTCTTTTTCAACCTAGTTGATTCTGTGTGATTTTGTAATTTCCTGAACCACATCGTCCTGTGGTTGACTAATACATGCACACACCATCAGAAGACTCAGGAAACCTCAAGAACTTTTAACTCCCTGACATAATTCACTTCCTATATAAAGATTCAAATGTATATGTGCCCTCCTATTTGTCCTCAGCTTCCAATCTTCTGCTGCTAAACCATGACAGATCTGTTTGCTGACACTCTTCCTCTCTTTCTGCTGAAGTTCTTTCTCTGCTTTACCTGCCTTAGGTTTTGCTGCAGCCCCTTTTGATAAACCTCCCTTTTCCTTTTTTTTTCCCCCTTCATTTAAGAATTCTTCAAATATTATCAGTATTTTGATTTCTTCATGCTATTAAGCAGGAAATTCATAAATCGTGCAGTAAGGTCCTGGGGATGTAACTCTGTTCTTCAGTATGTGCTGAAAATCTTTCTTAGGAACAGTGTTAAATGGTGGCTGTCTCAGGACATTAAAGGTATTGCATCTGCTGGCAGGTATAAGAGTGATAAATGCCAAATAAAGTTTAAAAAAAGAAAAACAAAAGTAAAAAAAAAGTTTTTCTAAAGACAGGAAGACAAAAATCATAGTAAATCAGAACATCATGGCATACTATGTCTTTCATGGAGAGCCACAGGAAATTTGGAAGTTGCACAACAAACTTTGAAATTTTTTTCCTGGCTTTCCTGGTGACTCAGGAGCACTCTGAGAAGCCAGGTTCCCTTCAGAGGTGTTTGGGGGTGCTCACTGCCTCCCACAAAAGAACTGTGTGAGGACATGACCCAGGATTCCCATTTCTCCTGCTCCTCCCTGTTGCAAGAGTCAAAGCGTCCCTTTCTGTCACACGCTATCAGGATTTCTGATCTGGTGCAGGTTAGCAAAAGAAATACTTTTCTGTATTTCTGTCCACTCTCAGGGTGGGGGAAAGGAGAGGATGCCTGAGGTTCCAATGGAATAGTGGCATTGATCTCTGAACTTCCAGAAAGCAACGTACATCACCATTCCTCACTGCAAGAGCTGCTGTACCTCTTAAAGATTCTCCTGAGGCTGTGAGCTGTGGGAGTAAACTTCCAAATAGCAACTGCCCACATCAGGAACTGCCCACCATTCGCTGCCTTCTCTGCTGTTTTAGTCATAGCCCAAGTTTGTTACTTGTGCAACGTCAGGGTAACACAGCCCAGGCATTCAAAAGAATCACAATGCATGGTCCCCTCCCCTCCCTGAATGCAAAAGCTTAGAGGGACAAGATGTGGTAATAATGCCATGAACATTCAACTCATACATTCCATTGCTACCCCACGACCACTTATATATATGGCTTCCCACATCCCCATAATGATTATAAGAGGAGAGTTTCTATCTAGTTTGAATGCAAGGTGCTGAGGTAGCAGCAGCTCTCTGTGCAAGATATCTGTTTACCAGTTCTCACATGCTCACCAGCATGTATGCAGAATTGCTCCACTCTTGCTCTGCCACAGTCTGCATATGCTGTGCTGTTCACACCATAAACCTTATCTGCAAGTGCAGGACATTGGAAGTGATTTCTTGAATGATGAAGGTTCAGCGATGAGTATCCCGTGGGACAAGAAGCACAGCCCATGAGATGTGGATGATTGTGAGGCAGGAAAGGTTCAGTGATAATCTGAATTGTGTACTTTTGGTCTTGAAGAATGGGCATGCAGAAACCTTGGTCTCCAGCCACCTGCTGCATACCAAAAAGTTATGATTAAGCTGAGCAAGTGACAGATGGCCTTGGAATTTTTTAATTATCCCTTTGCTCACTGTGAACTTCACCATCTCAAACTGGTTAGCCCCAGGTGGGAGCTGAATGGAGACACTCCTCAGGGTGACGGCCCCTTGCTGAGTGAAATGTGCTTCTACAAGGTTGTGAGAAGTAAGCAGTGGCAAGACAGTGGCACCTCCTGGCAGTGCTGCATTTCAAGACACCCGTGCACAGTGGACAAGGTGGTCGATCATCAGCAAGCTCTTCCAATGATTCACAAAGCTTCTCCCCGCACACAAACTGAGGTTTTGGGATTTACATAAGAAGCTTTATAATTGAAACATGGGACTAGGTCATATTGTTTGCTCTGCTCGGGACAGATTGAGGAAACAACAGTGATTTTGTTCCTGGTAATTCAGTTTGGACAAGATATCACAGGGATGCAATTAGCAGAGAGTTTCTAGTTCTTGACCTCTTACTGAACAAGCTCACTGGAGAATAATTTCCCCTGAGGGTGGGAATAACTAGATAGAAAAATAGATTAACCTGGCGTTGTTAAGGCAGCATGATACTGGATCAATGGTTAGCCTGAGCTGTCCTGTAGAATTGCCTAGAGGACAACAAAATCTGGCAATTAATGGCAGCTATTGACATCAATACCAATAACTCAACAATGAAATTAAGTAAGAGAAGGGAGAAAATCAACAATAAAGGAGAGTAAACTTGCAGAGCAAGTATTTTCTGTCATTTTAAGAGAGTATTATTTGCAAAACTATTAATTTAAAATATTCTATTATCCTCCATCTCCTTCCAGTCAGTGTTCTCGCAGTTTAGGAAGCATATTCAAAATCTTTGCTGTTTGGAATTAGTCACTGTATTTAATCCTTGTCTATCGACCATCTAATTACATTGAGCACAAATTTGAAAGAGGGAACAATGCAATAATTTACTAAATGTGTCCATGTGACAGAATTAATTCCTCTTATGAAATCTCCTCAGATGTTTTCTGTACTGAAAATCTTTTCCTTGATTTGTGTTCTTTTTAAAGAAATGATGTGTGAAGTGATGCCAACGATAAATGAGGACACCCCGATGAGTCAACGGGGGTCCCAAAGCAGTGGCTCGGACTCGGATTCTCATTTTGAGCAGCTGATGGTGAATATGCTGGATGAAAGGGACCGTCTCCTTGATACTCTTCGGGAGACACAGGAAAGCTTGTCACTTGCACAGCAACGCCTACAGGATGTCATCTACGACAGAGACTCCCTCCAGCGACAGCTGAACTCAGCACTGCCTCAGGTATGTAGTTGATAAAAGATTTTTTTTTGTTAAGGTTCACCAATTTTTCACTTAATACCACTTACGTTAGCCATAATCATTATTTATTCCTTGTGGACCAAATTTTGCTCTCATTGACGTTGGCTACAGAACTTCTGCTGATTAAATAGTTTGTGGTTTGACTTCCATGAGACCTGTCTTCAAAGTTAAGAGTAGGAGTAATGCTGTTGACTTCAAGGAGAGCAAGATGAAGGCCTGTATCTACTGGTTCTTTTGGCTGTTGCTCTAGCATTTACTACAGGTGAGGGATCATTTAAATCAAAGATCTAATGGTGGAAACAAAAAAGAATGAGAATGTTTTCTAGAGACTCTATGCTAGGTAAGAGTTTCTGAAAACAAACTAACTTATCTAAGTCAAATTAGGTGCTACACCAAACCACTAAAACAATTGATGTTTTAATATTTTAATTCAATTAATTAAAAATAATTATATAATTTTCATTATCTAAAGTTATCTTCATCTTTTTTAGGAACTTCATTAATTACTTCAGTTAAAATATTAATGTGATATATTATAGATCAAGATAATTATTTTTTAATATACTAGAGTTAAAAGCCAAGAAACATCTTACTTCAGTCTGTGTATGTGGCCAGAGGTTTGAAACATACCATGTTTCACAATGCAGTTTTTCTCCATGTTGTTTTCCTTGCATCTCTCTACTGACGCTACAGAATGTGACCGTAGCCATAAGGGCCTGGGCTGACCTGCCTAGCTCAAGGTTAGACAGTGGTTAGGGAGGAATGAAGACAGTGTGTGGTTGGAATAAAGAGGTGGTAAGGATGAATGAAATGAGATAGAAAAGAAAAAAGACACCCACTGGAATAGGGAACAGAAGCAGTTGCTTAAGGGTTAACCCCAGCAGGTTATTGGAATATCTTGAGATAAGACTGAATAAGAGAGAGAGACTGTAATAATTTCAAGAATAGCATTAGTGACTTGAGCATTAGCTCCAGACAATAAGAACGACTACAGTTGGCTTAGGACAAACTAAAAGGAGTAGCAATGATCTTGATATACAGTAAAATCAATGTTGTTTTTTTAGTTTTTCTCTAATTTTTGGGCAGTTGAGCATCTTTTCTACCAGTGTTGCTCCATAGAAGAGTATAAAAGAATAAGCGAAAGACAGCATAAATCCTTTATTCAAAGATTTACTGCTAGAAATCTGAAGAGAGGTCGTTCTCCATCTGTGTAACGTTAAATATTAAGCTTAAGTTATTAGGTAATGCTGTTAGAGCTGCAGCTCTTAATTCTGCAGCCAATGACTGTAGATGCCTGTAAGTTTTCACACTGGTCTTTACTGCAACAGAACAATGTGTAGTTAACTACGTCTTTCAAATTTGAGTTACAGAAATACAGTTGTCTTACTAGGTGCTGTCATTGAAATAAATTTTATTTCCGTTAGATTAGCAGTCTTGACTTTATGAACATCTGTGTTTAATGGAACAGCTATGTTTAAGGCAGAAGAGAAAAAGTGAGCAGACAATTACAGATCAGGTGGCCAAATGTAATAACAGGGAAGACTTTAAAACTTATTTTGGAGGAAAAAAACTAATAATAAGTCAAAACGTTAACTTGAAAATATGACAAGGGTTTATCAAAATTATCTTTATACAGAGTGACTCAAAATGACTATTTGGTATCAGAATTGTTAGATTAAGGAACTACGGTATCCCTAAAATGGATATATTTTGAAATACTCCATTTAAATTACTAATAGATGGGAAGTAAGTAAGAGAAAGTGATATAGTAATTAGTAAGGTAAGTAATAGAAGAGAGAGGGGGAAAAGTTTTCAGTAGACTGACAGGATGGAAGAAGGTTAGTAGTAGCAGTAGCTAATTAAGACTGTGTTTTGAGGTCAATTTTTGTTAGTTTGAACACAACAAGAAGGAGCATGCTAATGGAAATTTTGGACATTGCAAAGCTGAGTTGAACAGTCAATTAAGGGAATGAGTATGATAGTATATGAGAACAGAAGTAACAGAGGTGGGATGATACAGCATGGTACAAAGATGCGGACCTTATATCTAGCAGTTAATAACAAAAATTCATGTTCTGACTTTTTAGATAGCATTAGTAGAGAGGGAAAATAAATGTTATACAATAGTTGTAGGCAGCCAAAGGGAGATGGGTGTAAAAAAGGCAAATATAATTGTGAAATGTATTATGTAAGAGATTTCTATTGGAATTAGGTGAGTATTGATGCAGTTAAACCAAGGAGTGGTTTCAGCTGTATTTGTCTGGGTTTTAGCTCAGTAGTGTTTGAGAGCCAACCTCAGATTGGAAGAAATTCAGAAAAAGACTGCTAGAGGAAAGAGACAGTAACATATTCTGCATGAAAGGAACTAGTTGAAGTTTTCTTATTTGTGTGGAAAACTGAGTTGAGAGGGACTATGAGTGATTTTGTAAATTTTCTTGGAGAGACAGAAAAATGGAATGACCAGGTAAAGATGAAAGAAATGTTTTAAGCCAAAAAAAAATGTTGATGAAAGAATAAATGATTATAGGGTACCATTAATAAAGATGTATCATTCATCAGAAGAAAGTCTTGAACTATGAAGGAATGACATGTGGGAACATTCAACACAAAAAATGAAACATGAGTCTGAAAATTTTCAATTATGAATTCAATGAGAATTGTGATATTGCGGTTAAGCTGAGAAGTGTTCTGTATGTAATAAGTCTTTTGATATGAAGAATCTAGTTCACAAGTGATCCTGTTTATTCTTCACAAAGCTTCCTGTTGACAGCAGAAGCCTCTAAGGAAAGTGTATTTGGATCTGCAATGCATGTTCCCTTACAACAGGAATCTACTGTATTTAGGTCATGACTTTTGAGTCCAACAAAAAAAAATTGCTAAATGTTGTACAACTTCACTGTAATGGGGAAGCATAAGATCTAGATATTTAACAGTATGGTTTTATTTTGTTGGAGTAAAATTAGGTGTTTTACTGTAGCATAAAGAAATGTTCTACTTAAAAGGTTACTAACGGTATTTAGAAACTTAACTACTGTTTTGAGTGGTAGAAAGAGGAAAATATTCAGTTGTAACTTCCTCAAGCAAATTTCACCATAATCTCCTCTATGCTAAATTGTTTAGAAAATAATCCCCTATATTAGTTGCCTTGTAAAAAAACCTGAAAAAATACAAAGTATGTTAGGACTTACAATAATGCATAGGAGTTATAAGTTGTAATAATTATAAATGTACTCGGATAAAAAATGTTGACCTAGGCTTGTTTTGTAGTTGTTTTATTGTTTCTTTTAGTATTTAAAAAATAAGTTTCAAAGTATGAAAGACACCAAGATGTTATCTATATGAAGGTGTTCATAAGTCATCACTCTCTAGTCAAGTTATGCCTATTTTGTTCATTAATAATGTACTTGCTTGGTGATTCACTTAAAAATTAATATTCACAGAATCACAGAATAGTTGAGGTTGGAAGGGGCTTCTGGAGGTCACCTTGTCCAGCTCATCTGCTTCAGCAGGGTTACTAAGAGCAGGCTGCCCAGGACTGTGTCCAGATGGCTTTTCAGTATCTCCAAGGGTAGACTCCACAACTCCTCTGGGCAACCTGTGCCAGTGCTCAGTCACCCTTAGACTAAAAGGTCTTTCCTGATGTTCAGGAGGAACCTTCTGTTTCCATTCATGCCCATTGTCTCTTGAATATTATGCTATGAAGAAGTTGTGATTTTACTGAGCATTTATGTTAGCAGGCATTTTTTTTAATGTTCTCATGTTCTGTTTAATGTAATCATGTTCATGTTTAATGTTTTCATGTTCTGATTGTCGAAATCTGCACCTATGTTATGTCTTTTATAGTACCATTCATTTCAACTAGTAAAGCTGACTAAAACTTAAGCTTTCAGTATTAATCATAGAAACTCTCTATAAAAAATGGGACAATTAAACCTTTCAGAAAGGGTGGTTCATTCCAGAACATGAAACCTGGAAATGCTGTTTGGGTTTTTTTCCTTGTCAGTACAGAATGTATCTGAGTTATAGAATCCTAAAAGGGTTTGAGTTGGAAGGGATCTTAAACATCATCTAGTTATAACCTCCCCTCATGGGAAACAATGCCACCCACTAGATCAGGTTGCTCAGGGCTCCATCCAACATGACCTTGAACACTTCCAGGGATAGGGTGGCCATAACGCCTTTGGGCAACCTGTTCCAGTGTCTTACCACCCTCATAGTGAAGAATTTCTACTTTATATCCAATCTAAACCTACACTGTTGCAGTGTAAAGTCATTGCCCTTGTCCTATCACTATATGTATGGCCTTGCAAAAAGTTCCTCTCCAACTCTTGGTAGCCCCCTTAGGTACTATAAGGTCTTTCTGGAGCCACCTTTTCTCCAGACTGAACAACCCCAACCCTCTCAACCTGTCTTCATAGGAGAGGTGTTCCAGCCCTCTGATCATCTTTGTGGCCCTCCTCCTCACTCCCTCCAACAGATCCACATCCTTCTTATGTTGGAGACCCCAGACCTGGATGCAGTATGCCAAGTGGGGTCTCACGAGAGCGGAGTAGAAGAGTCATTTTCCTCAGCCTGCTGACTACACTTCTTTTGATGCAGCCCAGGATACAGTTGGCTTTCAGGGCTGCAAGCGCACAATGCTGGCTTATGTCCAGCCTCCATCTGCCAGCACCCTCAAGTCCTTCTCCTTGGGACTGCTCTTGAGCCAGTCTCTGCTCAGCCTATATTTGTGCTTGGGAGTTCCCCAGCTCTGCAGGATCTTGCACTTGGCTTTTTTGAACTTCATGAGGTTTGCATAGGCCCTTCTCTCAAGCCTGTCAGGGTCCCTGTGGATGGCATCCTTCCAGTATGTTGCCCACACCATCTTGGTGTCATCGACAAACTTGCTGAGGGTGCACTTGATCCCACTGTCCATGTCATGGACAAAGATGTTAAACAGTGCCAGCCCCTGACCTCTGAGGGACACCACTTGTCACTGGTCTGCGCTTGCGTATTGAGCCATTGACTGCAACTCTTTGAGCGCAACATTCCAGTCAATTTCTCATCCACTGAGTGGTCCATCCATCAAATCCATGTCTCTCCGTTTAGAGACAAGGATGTAATGCTGGACAGTGTCAAATGCCTTGCACCACTACATGTAGATAATGTTGGTTGCTCTGCCCTTATCCACCACCACTGTAACCCCAAGTTTGACAGGCACTTAGTGAAGCCATGTTGGCTGTTATCAATCAACTCATTATTTTCCATGTGCCTTAACACAATTTCTAGAAGGATCTGCTCCATGATCTTGCTGGTCACTGAAATTAAACAGACTGGTTTTCAGTTCCCCGGATCTTCCTTTTTACCATTTCTAAAAATGGGGATTATGTTTCCACTTTTCCAATCAGTGGGAACTTTACAAGGCTGATACAATTTCTCAAATATGATGGATAGTGGCTTATACACTTCATTCACCAGTTTCCTGAGGACCTGTGAATGCATCTCATCAGGTCCCATGGACTTGTGCACTGTCAGGTTCCTTAGATGCAGATAGTCTCAAACCTGCTCTTTGCCTACAGCGAGCGGTTCTGCAATCTCCCAGTCTCTGCCTTGTGTCTTCTGCAACTTGGGTGGTGTGGCTGAAGCACAGTGCCTAGCTGCATGCTTAATTTTTAGACAGTTAAACTAACACAAGTTGAATTTTTCTGTGCATGGGTATAAACCCCCCTACCTTTAAAATGGACCTTTTAAAACTAAAGTTGTCCTGGTATATTATTCTTTTATAGAGATCATTGAATAATTTATGCTGAGAGAGAGACCATTGAAACTCCATTTTCTTTTTTTTGTTTTAATTTATTTTATTTATTTGCAGCAAGTTTGAGTATATTGTGATGCCAGTGAATGTCTCTGATAGAAATCTAAACACCTAGTTCTTATTAAGTTTAAATTCTTTCAGATGTTGCAAATTTTTTTTTTTCCTTTCTAATATATATTATGGTTAGCACTATTTGAAAATCTGTTCTTTCTAGATATAGATATTGGAACTGTTTGGAGTGTGGGACTGCAGTGCTAAAAAAGAATCCTTTAATATTCCCTGGCACCCCATAGATTTCAAGTAAATTGTAATTGTTAGCTACAATAATTCAGTAATAAAATCAGTAATAGAAACATAGTGGTAATCATTAAGGTTTTATTTCATCTAATGCGATACCACTCATTTAGAAATGCTTACTGGAGGCATGACAGAAGGGAAAATCCAAAGATGGAAATGTAATGAACTTGTTTTATTGAACCAGTTTATGTAATTTGATCAATGTTAACCTGTAATAGGATTGTGATTAGAGAATTTTGTTGATAGCCTTGCAGTTTCTTCCATTACAATGCACAGTGAATGTTTTACTGGCAGGGACAAGAAAGCTATAGGGAGACAATAGTAAGGCAGTTGGTCCTTATTCTGGGATTGTATTTTCTGTTTAAATGTGTGTGCTTATAGTGCATGGATACGAAATAGTGGCAGACATATAGTGACATAGATGCCAAATATATAGCAGCCCACTAGAAAAAAAACCCAGAAATTTTATAATAATTAAAGTAGATATTGTTCATTTAAGTCTGGCCACTTGCTAAGCGATTTAAGGTATTTATCCTTTGGGTGAAAATAAGTTTGACCTACAGTATTTCCTGTTCCTATGAGAAAGATGGAATGGTGTTTTTCCCCCGATTTATTTCTGGCTGTGCTGAAGAATAGAGTACCAATGGCATCCTGTATATTTGAATGAATGAGTACTTTTTTTGAAATACTAAAAACATCCTCTTGTGTGAAGGACTTCTGTAAATTCTCCATCTATTTTCTCTATATTGCAAGATTATGCTTTTTTTTTTCTCCCTCATATTTCCAGGGAATAATTTAAAAAGAATTCCAAGCAGTAAAATTAAGATCTATCCCACATATCTAAGGGGAAAGTACCAAATTTTCTGTCTCAGAAATCCAGTGAGACACTCAGTATTCATGTGTAAAAATTAAAGCTTAGTCCAGTGTTTGTTGCTATTTCTAAATTTCTACTGTCATAGAGAATAGTTGTTCAGGCTGTTAAATAAAAATGTCTTAATTTTCAGATGTTCTGAACCCATGCAGTTCCCACTAAAATCGGTGCAAGTAGGAAGTCTTTGTGACTGCCAAAATCAGTCTAGATTACTAAATATGAACAGAAATATTTTCATAAACAAATTGGAATTTTTGCTAGTTATATTAGCTGATATGAATATTACGGGAAGCATATTAGTATGTATGCAAAAATTTAGATATTAAACATGACTATTAATTCTAATAAAATAAATATGGAAATACATACAGTATTGTATGTGAGGGAGACAGGGCATCTGGAACTTGGCATTATTAAGTTACAATGATTTAATTACAACACAATGCAGAAGTATTAGTTGTGTCCAACCTTAGCAATTGTTGTATAGTATTAAATACCAATTTCATTATGGTGGATGACTCCTAACTAATATCATTGGTTAAAAGACAGACTGACTGTATTGGTGGTGCAAGTAAGACAATGCTTTAGCTGGGTCTTCTGTAGACTTACTTTTTTTTAAACTGCCATCGTATTCCTGATGGAGCACAATTATAGGTATTACTAGACATACAAGTAATAACTTGAATTCTTTTCTAGAATGAGGTTGCTTTACTGCTGTTGTGAAGTTCTGCGTATTCTGTAGCATATTGCAAGTACTTATAAAAGGGAGAATTTCTATTAAAATCTTTGTGCTTTGTAATCAATACTTGATGACTGAAGAAGACCAATGTGACAATCCAGTGAAGAAAAAACTGAGATATAAGAATTAAAAAAAATAAATACTTAGATGAGGAGGAACATGTGGTAAATGCCTGAAGCTTGCAACTGTTTTCCCATTTCACTCTATATCTGCTTCATAAACTTTGATATCAATTATTTTAGCTTGGACCGAGTACATCAGCTGCTGCATTAATTATTGATGGCTCATCTGAATGTTTATAAAGACACACGAATGAATACGAGATAAAAATATGGTGGTGCTGGTCAACAGAATAGAATGCAGATGGTTATCCAAGTGCCTGTAAATGAAGCTGTTGCCATTACATTGTAGACAGCATAGTTTTCATAACAGCTGTAGTCATGGGGCTTTTCCTAGTTTTCATAACAGCTGTAGTCATGCCTTTCAGTGTTTAAGAGGCATTTGGACAGTGGTCTTAATAGTATGATTAAACTTGTTCAGTCCTGAAGTGGTCAGTCAGTTGGACTAAATCCCTTCCAACTGAACTATTCTATTCTGTTACATAGGGAGGAAAAGCTGGAAAAGGTAATGCAGTTTTATAAAGCTTAGCTCTGTTAGTGTGCTCTTTGCTCATGTTCTTAAAAGTAGATGGTAGAGGCTGAGACATCATCCAAGAATATCTTGAAAACACATACTCCTTCCTTTATAATTTCTCTGTTAAAAGCAAAGGAAATGTGAAATATTTAACAATCAGGTTTTAGAAATGTCTTAGGCTATATTCTATCTTAACAAATATTTGCCTTTACTAATGAATATTTACACAAAAACATAAAGTTATGTTAAAGGCATGGGGTTTTTACCTAAAATATGGATAATTTAGCTCTCACTGAAGTCTGGAGTATTCCTGTTGTCTCAGAAGAAAACAGGTTTGCTTGTATTGAATAATATGTATTTTTCATATGACCCCCAGGAATGTCAATTTCTATTGATAGAAGTTAAGGGACAGGTAGATCAGTAACCTCACTTTATACAATATAACATTTCTACAGACTACTAAACAATCTGCTCCAAATCATCATTTGCTGAGTGTATCTAATCCTTTAAGTATGGGGTTTTTTCCTAGTTAGTTAGTGTCAGATTATGGTCTTTGTTTCTTTTTCTTTTTAATTACTTTTGATCAACTGCATTCTTTACCATATATGAGTTCTAAAACAATCCCAATTACACTGTGACAGTCAACTTGTTATGACAGTCAATCATCTGTCAAACCAGATAATATGAAATAAATCCTGGAGACCTAAAGTAAAGTTCTCTGTTGTATGTTGATTTATTTCAAATTATGAACTAACCAAAATTACAGATATGTTTTTTCCCATATGGGATGTTTGTTTGTTTTTTTTTTTTTTAATGAGACTAAGTAGAATGGAACATAGCAATAAATAAAGGGGAGAAAAAGGTAATGCACAAGCAGATAAACCATACTTTTGCATCAAAATGGTAGAACTCCGTAAGAAGGGTACAGTGAAAATCAGTCTGCACAGGAAGAAAAGCCCTAGGGCAGAGGTCATGAAAGTCAGCAGGAAGGTTTTCCCATTTATTTCTATCAGTGATAGAACTAGTTCTTAAAGAGCAAGTAGTTAAGGAGCAATCTGAGCAAAGGGGCAGAGAAGGACCTGTTGTCAGATGGCTGTACATGAGCCAGCAGTGTGCCAGGGTGGCCAAGAAGGCCAATGGCATCCTGGCCTGTATCAGAAATAGCGTGGCCAGCAGGACCAGGGCAGTGACTGTAACCCTGTCCTCAGCACTGGT
>JAWWMP010000041.1:39471802-39491030 GCA_035047865.1 Dendrocincla tyrannina | reverse complement strand
AAGTTCTTCACTGAAAGGGTGATTAGGTGTTGGAATGGTCTACCATGGGAGGTGCTGGAGTCACCATCCCTGGAGGTGTTTAAGGAAAGACTGGATGTGGCACTTAGTGCCGTGGTCTAGTTGACATGGTGGTGTTAGGTCATAGGTTGATCTCAGATGATCTCAGAGGTCTTTTCCAGCCTGAGTCTGTGATTCTGTGATCAAAAGTGCTCCTGAACATTCTCACTATAAAATAAGGCTCATGAGAGTATCTGAGTCTGCAGTTGAATTCTGAATTTTGTATTTTTTTTTTCTGTCATAATTGAAAACTGAGTTTATTTACTGTATGCAGTAAATAAATGTTTGGATATTCCGGAAAAAAGAAAGTTACTTTTTCTTTGGTACTGTGAATACAAGTACCACCTGGGCAAATGTGTTTTGAAGATGGAATTTGGAGATTATATTTATACACTAAGTTTATGCTTTATACTAGCTTTGCTTAATAATATCCGATTGACAGTGGAAAAAATGAATACCCAAGACACTGAGCTATACTGAACACATTTGCAATGTTTTCTGAAAGGTCAAGAATGAATAGTATCTTATATAATTGGTGCGTAAACATTATATGTATTTGGTCAAAATGTAAAAGACAGTACCTCTGTATTGATGAACACTAGGTAGATATAATTGCCCCTATTCAATTAGTTTTTCATTAGCAGTAAAATGTTGATATCAGAAGTACTTCCAAGAGAAAAGATATTTAAAGATAATTTCTTATTGTTCAATAATTTATACATATTCATGTCCAAATACCTGACTATAATTTGTCTTGTTGTTTGTATCTACTATAAACTAGCATAAACTTTATCAGCTAAAACATATTTAAAATTCTAACCCTATATATGTGGAGAATAAATCAGCTGAATTGTCCCATCTCTTTATCCTCTTTTATTAAACTATCTTCTTTAACTTATTTTCCTCTCATTGTAACTCCACTTAGGCTCTTAGCTGTAATATAAATTTAGCAGTCTCCTATATTAAGAAAGAAATGTGTATTTACTTTTCTGTAGCTCTAATGATTTATTTTCCGTGTGAACTACTACTGCTTTTCACAACTGTGGCATGCTGTTACAAGCAAACAGTCAACAATCTAATCATTACTCACATATATTGTATTTAGTCCCTACAGAGACTCAATATTTGGATGGTATTGGCAGATTTGAGGGGGTACCGTTTACTGAAAATTGTAATTTCAAAAAATATATCATAAATTTAAAAAAAATGCTTTCAAAAAGCAGCAGCAGCACAGTTTTCCACAAATTGAATGTCTGAGCTTTTATAAATTCTCAAATTAAGTTTTCAGAAATAATACTGTGAATGGGCAAATGGTTTTATTTCTGTGCAAACAGAAACTTCTGAATACTTTATAGGGATCAGTCAAGATTACTTGGGAACCTATATTTAAGTCTGAAAGTTGATAAGCAGACTTTCAAAACAAATGGTTACACAAAATCTCTAATAACCCGAATCAGACTGGTAAAAATGTGTACATTTGCCACTAAAAATATCACTATATGTATTTCTGTTTTCACTGCTTCAGCTGGTTACACGTCTTCATAATTTAGTCATGCTTGAATCTGAACCATACACTGATGCTTATTTTCTGTTTGAATACATCCGTACTAATTTTGCTTCTTACTTGCATATTACAGAGCAAGTAGACTAGAGTTACAAGAAGATCAGTAGCAATTTAAGGTACTAACAAAATCAATGTTCTGATCTATGTTAGAAGATACAGAAATTCTTTGTAGTTGGTCATTATTTATATTCTTAAACATTATAGAAAGAGAAGTGAGAAGAATCACTTTTGCCCTAGATAGAATAAACCAGAAAGTACTTACCTTCCAGAAGAATACTAGCAGATAGATATGAAATGCTACTTGTCCTAATCTAGTGCTGCATTTTTGAGTCCTTCAGCACGATGTCTCTGTTCCCGAAAGTAACTTTGCTACCTAATTGGCATGATGATAATTATGTGCTAAGAATCCCTTTAAAGTAGTCACAAAGTGTTTCTTTTACTCAAAGTTTAAAAAAAAAAAAACTACACTTACCGATGTGTATAGATTTATTTTAAAGATGATGTCCAGATGAGAATAAAATTATCTTTCTCACTGGTTAGAAAGTATTCATATGTCACTGAACTGAACATAAAGCAGAAATTTTCTAGGCCTAAACATTAAGAACTGTCACAGCTTTACGATTTCTTTTCTTGATTTTTCTGGACGTGGGAGAATTACCTCAGTCATAAAATATAGGCAAGTGTTTCCAAGTTCATAATCCCATGAAGTTTGGTTCTAGAGTGTACACAGAGCAGCTGCTCACAAAGAATTGGTTAAGCCAAGGCTTAATGGGAGAGGTAGCAAAGGACAAGCCTGGGACTGTGAGATCTCCAGACTGCTTTCTCAGACTTCTTTCTCAGACTTCTATCATTTGCAGCTAAGGGAAGGTTTTTAAGGGCAGGTTTTCAACTTCAGCCTATATGCTAATCCTAACATAGGGCTTGTTTTCCAAAACTGATCTAGTCACTTTTGAGTCCAGCCAAAACTAAAAAAATTAATAAAAAAATAAAATAAAATTAAAAAAACGCAGAGCAAGGACTTCCACTGACTTTGACTTTTGGGCTTGTTTTTTTCTTTCTTTCTTTTAAATTTATCACTTAGGACTTCACTGGCTGATACCTTCCGTAAAGACCTATATGAAAAATCAGCCACAACAAAAAAAAAATTTAGATATTTGTAAACATGCCAGTTTCGTACGTGAATGTATCTGAGTGAAAGCTATGAAATCATTATAAGAATGATTCAGATGCACTTAAAAATCTGAAAACAGATGTGACCATGTCCAGTAGCAAGTTAAATTTAGTGGACTCATCAATTCAAATTTTCTCCAAGCAAGGAGGAAAAATTAATTAGTATTAATAGTATTAATAGTATTAATACTATTGAATGCGAAATACTTTTGGAGTTCCCTTAATGACCGTGCTTCTGAGAAGAGTAAGAGAACATTATAAATCGTCCTTGCAAAATTTTTCTGTTGCCACTTTCGCACAGAACATATCCTTGAGTAAGAAAGTAACCTTCCTGCCTCGTCTTTTTCTGAGTCAGTTGTGACTCATGATTGTTGTACATCGTCCTCCAGAAGTGAGTTATTTTGTGAGTATAAAGTGTGCTATGTATGAAAAACTGTGACATAAGTCAAAGTCACAGTAGATATTATTAGAATATGAACATGGAAGGTTGTACCTCAGCAGAATTTTAAATGGTTTGTGATATCTTCTGATTTGAAAAGGATAATGTTCTACATGCTGAAGATAAGTAATAGATTTCTTTTTCTGACAGGGCGGTATTTTTGTCCTGTAGTAGTATAAGTTATATAATTTAATTATCTTGTATTCTTAGTATCCTTCAGGATCTTTCTTTTAATTAGTAGTTAAATCCATATTTGTATCTATTGGAGACTTGAAGTTCTTTTCCCATGTCTCTGACCTTTTTCCCCAAAAAAATTCTGCACTTCATGCCTTCTGAAGGCAGTTTTTGTGCTCATAACATACACACTTGTTGAGAGCAGTTTTAATCAGTTTTAAGAATAGATTTACAAGGACAAAGCTCCGATGGCTGAGCATGGCCAGTCTTGGATACACTGCCATTGCTGGAGCAGTTCTTATAGTAATTACGAATGTTCTGATAACTGAGAATTTCTATTAAAATTCGGGTGCTTTTGTACAAAAGTTTCTACTGATTTTTATTTTTTTAAAAATCTAAAATTAATCCGATTACATAATCATACCATAAAATGTTATTTATTATCTAAAACAATATTTTTAAATAATAATTTGGGTTTTCCATGAAAGAGAAACTCTTTAAAATATTTTCAATCTTTACTTCCACAGTTTTAGGAGAGTATTTTGCAAACATCTAATATAAATGCATCTTTAAAAATATTTTTTTTTGAAAACATAGAATTCTTTATTAGCAGCAGAAGTTGTATTTTGTGAAAAAAAAAAAAAACATTCACTAAAAATTACTGTTTTGACAGCCACACCTGTTTTTCAGAGCATTTCATGACTGGGTTTTGCTAAGGAAAAAACCTAACATTAGAAAAGTTAAAGACATTTTTTACAGACATTGAGACATTTTTGAACACCTTAATGAGATGCTTATAGTTTCCACTTAGAACTAGTTTTCTGTTTTGAATAATCACCTTCAGCTGGAATAAAACACTGCAGTTGAACTGAAAGGCAAGTTTGGGGCATTTATCTGTTTTTTGTTATCAAGGAAATCAGAAGAAAATCCCATTTGTAGTGTAGAAGGTAAAAGCAGTCTATTAGAGATTAAATTTTTAAAGTTAATCTATTATCTTTAATTTCAGAACAGTGAAAGCAACATGAATATGAACTGTTACTTACCATTGTCTATTTCACTGAATTCTTCTTATGTAATTATGACGATTTTAGAAAGAATAGTAGCTAGGACTCTGGCTAGCCATCCACATTACACTTTTGCTAATGATTACTTTAAGACAATGTTCACATGTGTGGCTTTTTTAACTTTTTTTTTAATGAGAGAGAAAACAGATTGGTATTTCATGAAAGTGGAAAAATTCCTGTCTGCCCATTTCTCTTCTGTTTTAGTAAAACAACATATGGTGGTTATTTAGCTTCCACTACAGTTATATCTCTTGTTACCTTTCTTCCTGAAAAAGACTTCCTGGTCAAACGTGCTGGTTTCAGTTATACTCACCATTATTCAGTGGAAGAGTTAGTTGCCTTTGTTCATAGCTTGAGACAAAAAAGAAGAGGAAATACTATGGTGTGGTTTGATCTTGTTCATGCTTTTTTTATAGGCAAAGTCTTTAGGAAAAAAGGGGAGCATGCTTCTATTTAATTGGTTCTTCCATAGTTTAAAATCAAGTTTCCTTTTATTTTTTTTTTTTTTTAAATGAACTCAGCCTATATACCTACATAAATTTCCAAAAGTTAGATATTTTGCATCTGGTTTATTTAAGAAACTTCCAGTGAATTATTTAAGGAACTTTCTCTGCTGCCTTACATGTAAACAGTCTGGTCTGCTAACCCTTTATCTCCAAAAATAATACATTGCATTTGACACTAGTGGCTTTACTTTTGAGTCAAATTCTGGTGGCTTTTCTACAACTAACAGGACATATACAAACCTTTTGGATTGGTAATCTAATTAGTGTTCTGTTTGGTATTTCAAAAATAATTGGCTTTTAGGACCTTCTGGAACTGCATCAGACCATTTCTTACTAAGCTTTTTATAGAGAACTTTTGAAGCTTATTCTATCACATTCTGTTAATCTGCAGTTCAATGAACCAAAGCAATACCTTGTAGTTCCTTCCACATTTTGGGCATAGGAGGAGTGGACAATCTTATTTGTCATTTAGTAGATATGAGGTACTCAGCATTACTGGGCACATGAAGACGAAAGACAGGCTGTAGTTAAAAGGTTTGTAACTTCATCAAAGTGGTTGGAGTACACTAACACATACTAAATTCTTGCCTTATGGCATTTTCATAGAGTTTATTTTCAACTAATTGAAGCAGGCTGCCAATTTACATTTCAAAATGTAACATGAAGTTTAGCAATGTTTTATAATTCTGCAGTGTTCTGTACTGGGGTAAAAAGTTATGGAAATTAATGTTGTATTTCTGCAGAACAGTTTACATGTTTTGTTTTGTTTTGTTTGTTTTTAATACAACCTATTCATTGGTAGGAATGCTGCTGTAATGATGAAATTTTACATTTGTCTTGCTGTCCCCTGTAGAAGATGTCTCTTTTCCTTCATATTAAACTGTCTCCTCTGAAAAACTGAAAACCATGTATTTTTTCTTATCTCAGATAGATGCTTACTTTCAATAAAAAAATTAAAAATGTTTTGAAAAAGTTAATCTGAATTTCTGCAGTAGGACTGAGGAACAATTGCATCAAAGAATGAGAAGACAACCCACTATACATCATTTCTTTCTGTGTTTAGGATCACTCAGCTGGTGGAAACATTGCAGGAAAATTGAGGGTCATCTTACAGCTGCATTCAGTGAGCGATGAACAAAGTGCCTTTGTAGATTGCACATATGCTTTTCTTGTTCTAAACCATCTCCTGTCTCCCACAAAGTGAAGCTGAAGACAGTGAGGCAGTGCATTTTTTCAAAAGGAAAAAAAGCCTGTAGGTCTCATGTCTTATATGAGTTAAAAAAAAATAGAAATCAACCATTGTTGCATCATTTTTATTTAGTTTTTAAATTATACTAATTTTGAAAGTGATTTTAAAAGACAGGTACCTAATTAGAAAACATACTTTTTTAAAATAGAAGTAAGAATGGCTGTGTTTTGAAAGAGCAGCCTTCTTTGAAAGGTATGACTTGTGCCTACAGGATAAAAGCACACGTACAGTTCTAGTAAGCTACAGGTAATGTAACTGTACTTCTAACTACCTACTTATGAATTTAAATAGAGCAGTAAGGAATAACAATATTCAAATTTGCTTCTACTAACTCAGTCTGCAGAAGTAGTTTAAATATGAAATAAAAAATTTGGGACTATATGCTTGGGAGTCTATAAATGGAATGTGAGTGCACAGCAAGAAAATGAGCATTGTAAAACAAGACACTGGTCGATGATTTAGAAAAGCTCAGGAGCACTTAGGTCTGCCTCTGGTGCCCTATGAAACCATAGGTCCATCACTGAAATTTGCTGTTTGACTGCTCTCTGAAATGGTTTCTTTTCAGTTACTTTATCTTTTAATGTTTCTCACATGTAGCCCATACTTCAGTCTAACTGGCAGTCTAACTGACATTTCCTCTGTCACTAAAGAAAACACAAGCACTCCACATGCCATGATGTACATTATTCTAATTTCTTAATATTGATCTGTGTTAAGGTATGCATTAGTCTTCCACAGAGAACAGCAGAATGCTATCCACATGACTGTTTGAAACTAGGCTGAAGAAGTGTTTTAAATAAAACTTTGGGATGATTTTGGAATAGAAATCTGGGCATTCTGATTTGAGATTTAAATAGCTTTTCTTGTTCAAACATAGGAGGGCAGATTTATCAAAGAGCCTGTTATAATAAAGCTTTTCAGTCACGTTGGAAAGGGGAGATGAGGAGCAAACAAATAGAGAAGGATAACCTGTGCACCAACCAGGAAGGTTTAATGCCAACTCTGTGTGACATTAAGTGAAGCTGAAAGTTCTGATTGATGCTACAGGCACAATCACTGCATAAGCACTGAATGAGCACTGTAGGTTTTAGGGTGTGGAAAGTACTCATGGGACAGCTAAGAAAGCAAGATACTTTTCAATTTTTTCTTTCTTTCTTTCACCAAACTTTCTCAGAAAAAAAAAATCATGCTTTTGTCTTTCTGCAAAACTATTTTATTTTTGCATCTCCTATCTGTTTCATTTAGGAGTCTTTAAATCTTCTGTTTAATTTTAGACCATAGTCTTAAAAAAAGGGAGCTGTTTGCTGTCTTTTCTGAACACCACTTACCTTTAGGTTTAGGTGTGTAAAATTTCTGTCTACCTTAAAGAAATAAGAAAAGCCACATAAATGGTATGCTGAAATAGTTGAATAACTATAATCATTTAGCAGCATTGGTTAATACAAAGCTGTGCAGGAAAGTGATTTGCATTGCTATTAAATCGGTGTAGTTAATGTAGAAATTAATTTTACTGATACACAATCTTGCCAGCTTTCTGTGATCTCTCACTCAGTATGCAAGACCAATGCAAAAAATACAAGGTGAGCTTTTAGTTGTGGCATTTATACAGCATTTTTCATATTTTAAATATTAGCAGTCTTAATATTTATTGTGATTCTGTAGTATATGCACTGTAGGGTTTTATCATTTTAGGATTTTTTAAAAATATGAGTAAAAAATGCAGTAGATGCTTTTATCATATAGGCACATAGTGTCAAGGTGCAACAAGAGCTGGCGGCTCCTCAGAATCCAGGGATCCATTGGAGCAGGCCCTGGCACCAGAGTCCATCCCACAGAATCACAAAATATGCTGAGTTGGAAGGGACCCACAAGGATCATGGAGTCCAGCTCCTGGCCCTGCACAGGATCATCCCCAAGAGCCACACCATGTGCCTGAGAGTATTGTCCAAACCCTTCTTGAACTCTGTCAGCTTCCCTGGGGAGCCTGTTCCAGTGTCCAGCCACCCTCTGGGTTGGACCTTCTCCTGATATCCAACCTAAACCTCCCCTGACTCAACTTCATGCCATTTCCTTGGGTCCAGGCACTGGTCATGAGAGAGAGGAGATCAGTACCTGCCCCTCCACTTCTCCTCATGAGGATGTTGAAGTTCCCAATGAGGTCTCCCCTGTCTCCTCTTCTCCAGGCTGAGCAGACCAAGTGACCTTCCCCTCAAGGCCCTTCACCATCCTTGTGGTCCTCCTTTGGACATTCTCTAATAGCATAATGTCTTTTGTGGTGCCCAAACCTGCACACAATATTCCAGGTGAGGCTGCCCCAGTGCAGAGCAGAGTGGGACAATCCCCTCCCTCGACCAGCTGGTGATGCTTTGCCTGATGCCCTCCAGGACATGGTTGGCCCTCCTGGCTGCCAGGGCACTGCTGACTCACATTCAACTTGCCATCACCCTGGACCCCCAGGTCCCTTTGCATGGCACTGCTTTCCAACATCTCATTACCCAGTCTATACGAACACCCAGGGTTATCCCATCCCAGGTGCAGAATCAGCGCTTTCCCTTGTTGAACTTCATATGGTTGGTGATTGCCCAGTTCTCTAAATTTGTCTAGGTCTCTCTGCCTTCAAGTGAGTCAACAGCTCCTCCCAGTTTTGTGTCATCTGGAAACTTCACAGAGAACAGGAGCATGCAAGTATGTTCACAGAACATTCTGAGTTGGAAGGGACCCACAAAGATCATCGAGTCCAGATCTTAAGTGAATGACCTGTAAAGGGATCAAACCCACAACCTTGGTTTATTAGCACCATGCTTTAACCAACTGAGCTAATCTCAGGTCAAGTGGTGTCTAAATTGTTTATGTAGATGTTGAAGAGCACAGGGCCCAAGGTGGAGCCCTATGGAACTCCTCTAAGTGACAGGTCACCAGTCTGATGTCACCCCATTCACTATTATCCTCTGTGCTTGACCATGAGCCAATTGCTCACCCACTTCAGCGTGCTTTATTATCAATACCCAATTAGGTTATAATTGAGTTTTGTTAGGGATGACACTTCTCATTGAGATTATAAAACAAAAGTACTTCTCAACTAAAATGTCTTGAAATTGCCTCATATGGAATAAAAATTAGTCATTAATATACCAGTGAACTTTGTCACAGATGATCTTACCTAGTGGTTTCGAGCTTAATGATCTGGATGTGTTATTTCATTATAATAGAGATACTTCATGTAATTGACTGAAGAGATATAATGTACTTAGGTTTATAAATCATCTATGATCATTGTTACATCAAGGTTTTAGTGGTTTTCTAACATGCAGAAAAAAGGACACGTCATTTAATAAGAAGAAAATCCCGATGTGGAAAAATACAGTATTGTTGTCCCTATAAATGATGTTTAATGTGTACTTCAATCCTTTAAAATTACTGCCCTTCCTTTCAAACCATTTTAGATTGGTGGGATACAATCTTAATGTGACAACCCTAATTATAAAAGTGTCACTTCTAGAAATTAATAAAAAATTCCATTAAGAGTTCAGTGATTATATTTGCAAAGATTGTCTAGCTAATTTAAAGTTGCAAAGGTACAGGATACTATTAAGTAGTAATCTCATGAATTTTAATTGTTGTTTCATTCTGAGTAATTTCTAGGAGATTGCTAAAATGAATTCTGTAGTACTGTTAAAGATGCTGTTAACGCAGTAGATTGTTCATACCCATTCATTGTCAGCTTCCAAATAGAAATTGGAAAACAGGTATAGGTGAAATCATTCAAGAGGTTGGGTGATTAGCCTACTTAGCAGGCTTATACAGTCTTTGCTGCTCCACATAACAGCAGTCAGATGGGCATACATCAGGAAGGCGACTTTGTGTCCTGGTGGGACAGATTGCACTCTTTCTCTGGGGCATCTACAGCATCCCTACTACTTTGCCTGACTTAAAAAAATGGTTCAGATGCTTAAAAGTATCTTTTGCCTGCCTTTGATTCCTTAAAGATGCTAAGCTTCATATTTACTGTTAGCACAACCAGAGTTGTTATCCAAGCCTTGTCTTCCCTGTATCTCAAATTTCCCTTCCACTGGCTTTACATAAGTGCTCCTTACTGTGCCAGTAATTGCCTCAGAGTGGCCAGGAGCTGCAGTCTCTGCAGCCAGCAGCCTACACTGCTGCAAGTTCATGAAAAAGGAACCATGATTCTCATCTAGTCATTGTCTGTTTGGGAGAAATTAAAACGCTATAATTTTGTATCATTGCTTTAATGCTAAAAAATACAAGCCTGGTATAAGTGTAGGTTTCTAGAGTACCATATGTTATTTTTGATTGCCTACAGGCTGGCCAACTGAGTATTAATTGGCTGAGAATGTATGTGTTTTTTGGCTTCTCAGGCTGCTCAAAACTGATGCTGAATTGTGTATGAGAGGTCATAAAAAGAGCACAGTACACGGTGCTAGCTGCTGTTCATCTCTTCTAGGCAGAGTTATGCAAATATATGTAACTTTGTACTCTTATCATCTTCTGAGTGGATTTATTTCAAAAGAGTTGGTCTTTTCTGTTCTGTAATAATGACTTGGCTTGTAGTTAAGGTCGCTTATCCTATCAGAGCCTCACTGAGGAAATGCAGTTGCATGTAAAGTAAATGGGGACCAGTATCATCTGAATTTGTTTTCCTGATTTTTTTGGCTTGTAATAATATCCCTATGAAATGGAAACAACTAAAAAGAAAACAAAAACAAAGAAAAAAACAAAACAAAAACCACCAGCAAACTTAATTTACCTCATCACTAATAAAAAAGTCTTCAGTAAGTCTTCCTTCTTCTTAGAGGGAGAAGTCTGTATCAGGAATATGTAAGTACTTTTCATGATATATATGTGTACAGTTGTCATGGAAGCTCTCTAACTGGACTGTTACCATCATAGAGCTCTAGTGAAACAATATGTTTTTCTAAAAAGCTTTTGAAGTATAGATTTAGGCTTACAGTAATTGTTAGTTGAGTATTACAGTATTTGAATAGATAATCTATGAAACGCATCAGCAGGTTCTTAAAGGCTGGATATAGTCACCAAAGTCAAGCAGAAAACAGGACAACAAAATCTTAAAATGGCATGTCTAGTAAATCTTTTTTTTTTCTAGACTAGAATGGGGAACCAAAGTCACTGTCAGATGTAGCAATATGCTGATGTAAAATGTGTCAAAAAATATTTTGAGATATTTCAAATTTTCTATTCCAAAATTGGTAGTCTGTTAATAAGCTGTCTCTCAGTCTCAAACCTATTGAAATTATCTGTATTTTAGATGCTAAAAGGATATTTTGAAAGAAAAACATTATTTCTTGGTTAAATTGAGATTAACCTTAATCTGAAAAAAATAGGTACAGGGATAATATTTCCACTTTCTACTGGACTCATTAGACTCCTAACAAGAACTAAAAGTTGACATAAGGCAAATTTAGACTAGGTAAGATTCTTTGAGTATAGCCAGTGATGATAATACATCAGTGGTGAGACAGTAAGAAAACTTATCAAGGGATTTAGTAGGTTCCTATTTTTCTTTAAATTAAACTGCAGCTTGTTGCAAATGAAGACTTCAGCCTTTTTCAAGTCTTTCTCAATAAACATTTACATTGCAGTTACAAGCATCTTGCCTCAAAGTATCAGGAAGGTAGGAAGAGGATGTAATAATTTAAAGTTATGTCAAATGAAGTTGTAAACTGGACATACAGGTAAGAAAGCCTTGATGTAGACAGTTTATTTAACAATGGAAGGATGCAAAATAACGTTATGTGTTCTCAAGTACTGAAAATAAAGACGTAAAGACTACAGCTGAAAAGGGCTGTCTGTTTTGAACTAACAAATGAAATTTGCACCTGGTGGTGAAATATGTAATATAGTAGGAAATATGATTGTTTGCCATTAGAAATGCTCACTCTGGTGGTAGAAATGCTCACTTCTGTGGTATGGTAGTGCTGGTAACACTGGAAAAGGTAAACAAAAAGTGTGATAATGGTAACACTTAATGTGCACATAAACACTGTGTGGTCATGAAAAAAAAATTTGTGTGTAATTAGTAACTTATTCATTATTGAAAGCAATGGAAAAACTCCTATAATACCAATATTCTGTTGAAAAGAATTTAATAGAAAATCGTGTGTAATAATAAAATGCAACTAGTATCTTAGCAACTACATGAGTGAAAATCAGGATGGGCATACAATTGTTTATTTATGATGATACATTGGGGGTAGGAAAATTAATCTGAACTTCTTTTCAAAAGGTCTTACATTTCCTCATCTGTTTAAAATCATAAAAATCTGAACTCTAAAGTTCTGAATAAAAATAATGTGGGTTGTTCTAAAGGGCAAGGTAAGACTTCTGTAAAAAGAGAGATTTTACAAAAGTATGGCCCATCAGTAATATTTGTTGGCACAAAATCAAACATTGAGTTGTTACGCTGTGAAGCGGAAGGGCTATTAGAAATGCCCACAGGGGGAGGGCAGTAAGAGTAGCAAGCAAACTGAAAGGAAGTCACACTGATACTTAAAGGCATAATTCACAGCATCACAAAACATAAATAATAAAAAAAACCCCTAATGAACAAAATGGTTCTTTTGTAGGTCAGTGGTTCTTTCTGCTGTTGCTTTGTAACCAGTTTGGTTTCAGGACCCTGAATTTATTAATGTGTTTTAATGGTAATCTGCATGCAAGTTTCCCTATTCTGCTGCTTTTGTTTCTCTGTTATAAATTATGTATCATTATTAATAAAATAAAGCTTTTGTTTTGAGAGCACATTTTTCACACAGTGTGGGGGTAGGGAGCAGTAGTGTATGGCTCACACACAAACTCTGCTCCTGCCATCCCATTGTAATTCACTAATGCTTAAAGCGAACCCAGTGGGCCTATGTATAAATAGAAACAGCTTCATGAAGTGTTCAGCCTCATGTTGTGTGTTAGTGGAATGAAAACGTGACCTATTCCAGAGATGCAAAAGTGCCTAGTTTAAAGGAAGGATTGTGGCAATAAAGTAATTGTTGATACTTTGGTTATTTTATTAATTTTGTATTATTGTTTTGGCTTTTTTGAGAAGGAAAAATGTCTCTGATTTGATATATTTTACTCATTTTAAAACTGAGTACAGAAGTAGCTGACAAGAAGTGAGCAGAGAGATATTTGACATTATGGGTTTGTATCTCAACCTCATTGTGTACTTTTGTTCCTCAGATTGTTGATTTATTGCTTTAAGCCCATATCAACAGCTGTGTGACACCGTTATCTCCAGGTTCCTTTAAATTATATATGCCTAAATGTTCTTTTATTTTATAAAAGGTGCTACTGGCACATGTTATAAGATATGCTCTAGTGCAGATAAAAATTTTGATGTTTTGCTTTGAAAGTTCTTTTGTATAGGAAAAGCAGTACCTACTAATGTCATGAAGTATTAATTAACTAATATTGATTAAAACATGGCAGCTGATGAAGTAAAGAACCAATGTTAGAACTGAGTTGGAATAGAATCACAAGTGGTTTTTTAATTTTTATTTTTAACTTCTAGAAAACAGAAGATATTCTTGCATCCAACAAACACTTGTTTTGCATGCTCTGGAAAGGCGAAGAAGCAAAGCGCTGGCTAGCTAAACCTTATGGAGTTTAATGTGTCTCTTCCATCAAACAGATGACACTGGCAAGTGGTTGCTGGAGGCAAGGAGAAAACAAGGCACATGGCTGTGTGCAGGCAGAGGCTTGGTGGGCTGGCCCTTGGGTCAGGGGAGTTACTGCTTCAGAGAGAGCCTCTTATCAGACAGTTTCCATTGTCAACAGGATGTTTTTGCCCTCAGCCTGCTTTCAGGTAAAGGAGCTTCAAAGTAGGATTCTGTAGCACCTGATGTTAATTTTTCATGAAGAAATTACGTGAAAGTAGCAGGAGAATAAACAGGGAGTGGTTGTGGCTGCTCTCATCTGGGCTGTAGAATAAACTTCGCTGCTGACTTCTATAGGACTGGTTACGGAAGTCTGCATAATACAGACTTAATACAGGAGTAATACAGACATAATACAGGAGTGGTGTTGCTACAAAAGCAGCAAGATGTTGCTGGAGATCTGTTGAGTTTCTTGTGATCTACCGGGTGGTGAGATGGTGTCCTGTTGCAGCATTGTCACGCTTCTGCCTCAACAGTTAACACTGCAGACTATCTTCCTCAACATTTCCCTGCATTAATACTCTTGGCTTCATCTCTCATTTGCTTTCTTGTGGCAATGCCGATGTTTTCATTAGCTTAGATTAATTTAACAGTGCTCCATGCTGATCTAGCTATAGGTGCTCTAATTTTTTAATAAAAGTTTCTAGGCATGATTTTCAGGTATAAATTCACAACACTGTGTTTTAAAAACTCTTACTTTTATTCTGATCTTCCTTTCCGTAAAGCCAAAAAGAATCTGTATCTGTGCTCTGTCAGCCTTTCATAAGTGTCCTTCTAACTTGCAGAGAGAACTTCTTATCTCCTTCTCTGGGGAAGGCAAATTAACTATAACTAAATTTCAGCTCCCTTTTTGCATGATTTGTTGATCATACCAATATCTTCCCATTCTTTGTGTTAAGCTAGTGATTCAAAGTCCTGACGATGTGTTGTTTCTCTTAAGGATCATTAGACAGAATACCTTCTGTAGGGCTATCTTGCTCCATAATGTTGGTTTAAGACATCTCGGCTTGTGACACCAGGCCATCTACTGGTGCCAGTAAAGTCAGAAATATATTAATTCCTTCTACACACAAAAAGAATTTCTTTAGAAAAAGTGGTATCAGGATGGGCCTGTCTATTTCTTTTCATGTTCTGTTGTAGAACTGTTGTTAGCCATGGCTCTAATAAGACTGTGGATGCCTGCACACTCCTGGATTTTTATTACTTTCAAAACCTGTTAGTCTCTCTTTTATTTTTTGTTTCTTCAAAAAGGACATATTCATTTAATTCTTTTTCTCATAAGTCTGGACATAATATATTTGGTTTGTGCCTAATTTTAGTCAAGCACTGACAGCTGTCTGCTACCAATAACCTGTAGGAATTTTTTCTAATATCACCTCTTTAAACAGTTCAATAAATGTTTAGTATCAAATTAAGAAGTTAAAGCCTTTTAGGTTTATGTTTATGCTAACATTAAATTTTTGAAAAGAATAAAGTAATTGGGGTTTTGCATACTGAAGTATAGTTTCAAGTGCGTTTCTAGAAAAAGCATTTGCTTTATATTCAGTATCTAGTTCTCCGCAAAATAATTCAGTGAGCACGCAAATGTCCTTTTGTAGTTGATGCAGATAGTTTTTTGCTATATTCTCTTTAAATATATGTCATGCCTTCTGAAGCTGTTTATTGTATTCTGCATCATCATTAAGTTATAAATCCCATTAATTAACTTTATTATGATAAGACCTTTACATGAAGTAAGGTACTTTGTATTATGATATAGTGAACAGATCCTGTGGAGGTGGGTGATGCTTTTTATCTTGCCTCCCTTAAACAATGTCCTCCCTTACAACACAGGCTTAGGTGTAAAACTTGCCTCAGGGGGAGGTACCAAAATATTCCCATGTAGTCCTGAAGGTATTTATCCCTTTTGGTGGGGCATAACTTGCTTAACTATGCTGGTTCTGTGAGAAACAACAGTCATGTCTTAGAAAGGATCATAAACCGTCAAAGACCCCTGAAATGCCCCCAGGTGCATTTATAGGGCCTGCTACCAAAGGGCTGCTCCTGATCCACAGTGTTGCAATGGACAGTGTTAAATTCTGCCCTCCAGGAGAAGGACCTGGGCATCCCCAACGGAACCTGAACATATAATGACACCTTGAACTTTGTGTTTCATGGGCTTCCCCTGCCCCCGACAAATCAAGACTCGGACCATCACTTTGACCAACAGACAAAAATTGCAACAATTAAGTGTTGTTGCTGGATCCATGAGTGGTGATTAAGTTTCCTCTCTGCTAAATACTCTAATCCTTTCTTTCTCTTTTTTCTTTCTTATCCTCGTGTATTTTCTTTAGTTTTATCTTTATACTTCTATATGGTTACATTATTATAGATAATAATAAACAGAATGGCTGCATACATCCTTTCTATTCTAACTAAATTGTTCTAAAACAAACCTTGTGTTTATTTATTCATTCATTTATTTATAGAACACCAATCATTCAGCTCTGTTTCGCTCTAATCGGCCCCAAGGGATCTATTAACAAGAACTGCAATTACTCTCACCTTCGGGGGTGGGTCATAACAGGTGCAAGTTCTGATTTTTATATTGAAGTTGATCTGTGATTTGTATTTTGACAACACCATGCGTGCAGTCACTGAAATCAGTAGATTGCTGCTAGTGTATTGTTACAGAAGTTGAACTTCAGAAATACAAGAGAAAAGAAATACTAAAATTGAATTGTATGTTTGTAACAATGCTACCTGGTATGCAAGGGTCCAGTGAAAATAACCTAAAGAAATGTGGAAGAGCTCTTGCATTTGGCAGCCTTTTCTTGTGCTTCCTCATTGTGCTAGGTAACAGGCTGATAATTCCAAGAGTTCGACATTTGGACACTGAGATTATTAATGGTTTTTTTACCCATGTAGAGCTAGGCAGTGGAAGATGTTTCTGTTGACTGGCATTAGAGTCTGCAGTTCTGGTAATGAAGCTTTCTCTCTGAAAGATGCATGTTTGCTATCTTCCTGAAACATAACACTTCAAAGATTGTTAGTGCGAGGCAGTATGCTGCAGGTGTGTTATCAGGAGGTCAGAAGCCTACATGTGTATTGGTTTTGCTTTTTTCATTTAGCTTCCTTTTGGTACATGAGGCAATTCAGAAAAGGCTTTTCATTTCCCTTTTGGACTGTTTCACACTTAGAAATCTCAGTGATACTGTGTTGTTTGGGGTTCTTTTGATTTTTTTTTAATTAAATCACCCTATGCTTTTACCTCCAAAACTACATTAATACATTAATTTAAAGAATCATATAGTACCCTCCTGGTTGCAGGTGAATGGGTACAGTGTATTCAATTCTTATTGAAGCATATAGCTTTTTGCTGAGGACGACCGTCTCTAAGAAATTTCTCCCATTGTGGGGTATGAAACAGTGAGAAGAAAGCAGGAAGCTAGCATGACTTAGCCTAGGCAGCTAAATGAAATTGCATTTTTCCCCTCTCTCTCTGAATGCACTCACTAGGTGCACTTGCACAACTGGAGACTCTGTCAGATCTCCATGATCAGGAGCATGCAAATTGTATATTTCATTGACAAACTCCTTCATTCTTTCCCTGTTCTGCATTACATTAAAGCAATGAGATGTGTAGTTTGTCTAAACTATTCTTGTTTTAGTGATGTTCTATCCACAAATCTTGTAACAGGAAGCAATTGAACTGTTTTATCTTCAACTGTCTTTCTTACTTTAACAAGATAATATAAAAAGAAATAATGAACAAAAACCCACACTGGACTTAAAGGTATGGTAATTTGTTTCTCAGCTCCTGCAAGGTAGCTTTTCTAGCATAGCAAGCTTTTTATATATCAGTGATCTGAGGACGTTCAACAGTGTTCAAAATCAAAACAAGTAGCTTTTTAGCTGAGGCTTTTTACGAATATGGAGTCCTCTTGTTTTCTGTCGTGTTTTTTCTTTGACTGTGGGAGGGTTTTTTCAAGGACCATGTATGTTTATGTCTGCTACCTGTACGCGCATCAGTATCTTAAGTTCTGTCCCTGACCGGAATTACTGTAGACACAGCTGTTCAGCTGTGAACATATTTAATTACAGCCTGGTTTTGTCTGTCTTTTTCAGTTTGATCAGGAAATGTACACTGTGTTCTTCCTCGAATATAGTAGTAGTTTAGTCATCTTCTCATTCCTACTAGCACAAATGACTTATTTCTATAAGAGAATCTTTGCCTGCAAAAATGAAAAATGGTCAGCAGGCTGTGCTGTGTGTGTCATGTCTGTCAATACTAAATCAAAACTTCAGTCTAATCAAAGCAAATCATATTAATTATTGTTAGTCTGATACTTTTGGTCTGAACTTAAGAAGACCTAAAAATTTTTATTATTAGAAATTGATAATGTATCCTCAACAACTAGAGAAAAAAGGGTTTAAAATAAATAAACCATCTGGGTAAAGCTAGTATATTGAATCATAAAGTTACAGAATCATTTAGGTTGGAACAGACTGTTAAGATCATGGAGTCCAACCACTAAACCACCACTGCTAAGTCCACCACTAAACCATGTCCCTAGGTACCACATTTACATGCCACCTCAATGGATGGTGACTTGACCACTTCCCTGGACCGTCTGTTCCAGTGCTGGACAACCCTTTCGGTGAAGAAAGTATTTTTTAATACCCAACCTACAGCTCCCCTGGCACAACTTGAGACCGTTTCCTTTTGTTCTGTTCTTACTTGGGACACACTCCAACAGCTCAGTGTTTTTCTTATAGGGAGGGGCCCAGAACTGGACACAGGATTCGAGGTGCAACTCCACTGGTTTATGTTATTAAAGATGGAGTGGGTGGCAGTATCTGTTAAGATTGCCAGAGTTTTGACCCCATAAGGCATGTTAGTTTTGATAAGTTTTTGGGCACTGGAATGCAGCTTAATTTTATTTCTCTAACATGGAAGTGGTTCTCATTATCATTCTATTTGGCATGCAGTAGAGAGTGCCTATTTCCCTTCTTCCTGCACATTTAAATATAGCTTGGTTTTCACTGTAGTTTCAAAGCACTAAGTCTGACTGTCAACAATGAAACTTAGATTATCATGACCAGAATACCTAAACAGATGACAAAGAAATGCAGTTTTGTTTGTTGAAGCAACTGGGGTTTTTACACAAGAGAAGAATTACAGCTTTCTTGCAACACTTAGATGACACAAATTACAGCATGGTTCTTCTTGTTACCTTCTGAAATTAGTACATGTTTGTTGAAGATTACGGGCTTTGGAAGAATGCAGACGATTCAATGTGAATTAACAGCAAAGCTCCACTTTATTCAAGAAAGTACTATA
>JAWWMP010000041.1:39394131-39468185 GCA_035047865.1 Dendrocincla tyrannina | reverse complement strand
AAGGAATTCGGAAGGAAGGAAGGAAGGAAGGAAGGAAGGAAGGAAGGAAGGAAGGAAGGAAGGAAGGAAGGAAGGAAGCAGGTAGCCCATTACTGAGAGACTGTTCAGGAAGATTTCAAATTTTTTAAGATATTGCTGATGTTCGTCTGATCCCTAGTCAGAGCTGCAACACTGCAACGTGACTGTAGCATTTTTCTATGCCTGTGCTGATTTTGTTCACCAGTGGCAGAACTAGGACTGTGTTTATATTTTCATACTTCACTGTGATGAGCCGTACAGCATTGTAAATTGTTCCATTTTATGGGAGAATAGAGCAGCAATTTTGTCAGTTGTTGGCTCCACTACAGTTTGAGTATTTTGTGCATATTGGTGTATTCCTCCCAGTGATAAATGAAATGGATTTGCTGCATTATTTCTTTCATACTTAAAGTAGATCATAGCATTTGAAGGTGAATTTTATTCACTTCAGTATAAAATTATGTCTGTATTTCCCTATTCTGCATCTGTTTCACTACAAAAAGGCCTGTAGAAAGCCACAGTATCTATAAAATCAATGATTTTTGCTTTTCTCTGGTACTCAGTAGTTGATTTTTGAAAATACAGGTTCAACATTTTGTGAACACTTGCATTTGATTCCTAGAAATTACTTTTTTCTTAAAACTAAGGACTGATCATGGTAAAAAGGATTCACTTTGAACTTGATATCCAAATGTGTGGAACGGGTTGAAGACAGAGGGGCCTCTGACAACAGTGTAGTCCAGTCACTCTGCTCAAAGCAGAACCAGCTAGAGTGCATTACTCAGGGCCATGTCCAGTTGAGTTTTGAATAACATCAGGGTCAGATGCTCCTTAACTACTCTCCACAGATTGTTCCAATGTTTGATCACCATTGCAATAAAAAAGCTTTTTTTCCTTATGTTTAAACAGAATTTTTTGTGTTCCACTTTGTGCCCCTTGCCTCTTGTCCTCTGACTGTGCATCACTGAGAACAGTCTGGTTCCATCTCCGTTTTTGCACTCTCCTTCAGTATTTACATGTAAGACCCCTTCAGAGCTTTCTCTTCTCAAGACTAAACAATCACTTTGAACTGTAAACAATTGAGATGACACTGTTCATGTGCATACTGTAGAATTTGCGGGAAAGTAGCAATTTCAGTGAAGGCATGATGTTTCATCTGTTTGGTAATTTTCTGTTTGGCATGGTGCCTATACATTGTGGCTGATGTTTGCACCGCTGTTAGGAATTGCTCACAAAGAGACTTGCAGCAGGAAATCTAGTTCATGATCTAGAGAAAAAATTGTCTTTTCAAAATTACATTTTTTTAATAAGAAATACAAAATGTCTTTAAAATATTTTAAAACTCATCCTTAGTAAAATTAGTTCATTGTGCCCTATGAAGTTTTTAAAAAAACACATTAATGTTTGCTGTCAAATTTGGGGATACTACTAACATCTGCTAATGCTTTTCAGTGAACAGGGAGATGATTCCTAC
Source organism: Dendrocincla tyrannina (assembly GCA_035047865.1). Classification (NCBI taxonomy): domain Eukaryota; kingdom Metazoa; phylum Chordata; class Aves; order Passeriformes; family Dendrocolaptidae; genus Dendrocincla; species Dendrocincla tyrannina. Next base: position 39,466,693 of record JAWWMP010000041.1, on the reverse strand, counting down.
AACAAAGATATGCTATTAAGATGGGAGAGTGGGTCAAGATAGCGAGAGGAATTTAATTTGCCAGTGTTGATTCCCATAAGACAGTATTGATCCCAAGAGTAGTCCATGTGTGCCCACCTTGACCTTTATGCAAGTTTTTATTTTTACTGCAACAAAACAGAATTTAATTTCTAGATTTGAAGTAGTAAAATCTCAGAAATTTGTGGAGAATTCCTTTCAAAATTGAGAAATAATTTCAGATGAAACCCAAAGATGTAGATTATAGAACATCACAAGCAAGCAGAGCTTTGTATCATGGTATGCTCAATGGTCAGCTCCCACTGAATCCCACGTAGAATTCTGTTTAGTAATTTGGGTAGCCATATTTCTAATACTGTAGTTTAAGAGAGAAAGAAGTCAATAAATATAATTCCTTATGGAAGATAAATGCATCATGAATCAAGCAACTACTTTTCACACATAGATGCACAAGAATAATCACGGGGGGGTTTGTTGGTTATAAAGCAGTCTCTCGCATGTTGCTGTAGCCCTGTGTGAGGGATTGTTTCCTGTTGTGTTCAGTCTTCAGCTCAATATCTGGTATTATCAGCCTGCAGCTTTATTTACTGGTGGGTAATTTCACTGTGTGTTAAAGACACTTTTCACCAATAAACATCGCAAAAGTGAGTGTGTGTGGGAAGACTTAACTGAAAACTGTGTCTGAATATGTTTGCTGTGTGTACAAGAAATGCTTAGAGTGTTTCAGAAAGAAATGTTTCTTCTCATTCTGGAACACAACTTTTTTTCCCCACTTTGATAGCTGAATCATTTTCAACCAAATGGTGGAGGCTCCCTTCCAGTCTTTGTTTCTCTGTGTCTTTCTCGTGATTACTTAGAACAGGAAGGGAAATTTGAACATAAGTTTGTTTTCTGATACAGACCTCAAAGCAAACCTAGAACTAAGTTCCTAGTTCCCTACCCTAATGGAAATGTGTGATTGTATCTGATATATCCTTAAATTGTAGCTCAGAGTTAAGGAAAAATACAGTGTAAGTACAATCCATAAAATGAAATTGGATTTTTTACTTACAGATATCAATATTCATTTTTATAGAAGGAAGGAGAATGTCTGTTCACAAACCAATTTCTAATGCCATTGTATGGTTGTGAGAGAGAAATGATTATGCAGAGCAAGAAAGAGAAATAAATATTAAAGACTGCTGGGTATTCTGTTTCTGTAAACACTTCTGTATTCTGAATTAAATAACTAGCAACATTTCAAAGTCAAACAGTTCCAAGTTCTGAGCCAGGTAGTGATGAAATTTACTGAGATTTAGATGTCATATTTGATACAAAGTTCAGTTGTATTGCATGTGTAATGATCTCCTTTAGGGTCTGATCTAAGACCTCTTTTGAGCAACCCATCACATTTCTGAGATGTCCTGGCAAGAACAGCCAGATTGAATGAACACAGATTTCAGTCTATTGGAGAACATTGTAATTAGCATTTCTACAATTTGGCCACCGATTTGAATTAAGACCTCACTATCTTTCTGTTATTTTTAGTGGTGCACTTATCTTTGCTCAGTCCTTTAGACTTGTGCAAAGCTTTTAACCACAGAGAGAGCTCAGTGGAATATTCTTTTGTCTTAGCAAGTTTGGCACTAATGTAGGGAAGTGCATCAAGAGCAGGAGAAGTGGAGTTCCAAACTCTTGTACTTCAGCACTGGACAGCCCTGCTACTTAGAGGAGCAGGTGTTTCCTCCTGTACCTCAGATGCGTCAAAGCCATTATGAGCACTGGAGCAGAACAAACTTAGGAACATGCAATGACCTTGGCTTTGACCTCCCTCAGGCCTCACAGAAACAGCAATAGTACCATACAGTGAGATTGCCTTGTATTTCTGGAGCCATACACTCACCAGCTGACCACAGTGAGAGCTAGTGTTGCTGACGATGCAGATCTGAGGCGGGGAATTAAGTGCTATAGACTTGTTCTCTCTCCATCCTCATTGCTTAATATCTTAATCTGTTCAAATGCTGTCAAATGCAAAAATTGATGTATTCACCAAATTTCTTAGTTCTGCTACTGTATCTGTAAGGTAGGTTCCTTTGATTAAAGGAAGACAGGTCAAACACAAATGAGTGTTAGGGGAACTTCCTCATCAACATTCCATTGTCCAGAGGAAAGAAGGTCCAGACACTTTCTAAGTGGCAGTTATTGAGTGGTATCCTTAAACAGGCAGTGATCAGATTTGTGTGTTTAGCTTGCAAACAAATAAAAAATCTCAAAAGAACAAGGGAAAAAACTTCAAACTAACTTCAAGTTTAATTGGAGTGTAATTAATTAGAGTATGTGAATTATCACTCGTGTGCATTTTGTACATTTTTTCAGATTTCTTTGATTTTTCTATATCAAATCAGAATAGATTGTCTCCGGGATTTTTTTGTCCAAAAATGTGAGTAATAAAAATTGGATAGGCATAGGGCACTGAAATATCTCAGCATAGATGTTCATATCCACTTTATATTAGAAAAGCAAACAACCATGAATAATGAAGCAAAACTCTCCATGTATATTCGGCCTTAAGCGTAGGGGAAAGAAAAAAGAATCATTAGCAGATGAAGAGCTGGCAGAAACACGTGTTTATTCTTTATGTCTCTCATGAGATACACAGATTTCCTATTGGAAAATTTCCATTGATGCTGTCATTTGTAATAAAAACAGTTCACATAGCTTGACAAGAAGATAGTAAATTTTTTACAATTCTTCAGGACAGTAATATCCATTAATAATAATTATTAAAAGCAACATAGTGACAATTGCATGATGAATCTCGTAGATACTTTATTTTAAAGGAAAATCAGGAATAAACATACTCCCGTACACTTCTGAAGCAAGATGGTGTAGGGACACAAATAATTTTTCTCACAGCTTAGTGTTATAACCCTAGTCACAGTTTCCTTAACCTATTCCACTTTAGTTGTAACTCCTCCTTGAAACAAAACTGCAAAAGATGCTAAGACCATGATTTTATTTCATTTCTGTAGATCTGTGAACTCATTTTGTAAATGGTCTTCAATAGAGAATCAATTGATCATTGCCAACTGAAGTGAAGGATCATTAGTAACACATATTCTGTGCAGTGTCTGAAGGCCGTGATGATTCCCATTAAAAAATTGAGATGATAGATCCTTTCTCTTGCTGTCCCTCATGATCCTTTTGTAGATACATAAAATATAATTAAAGATGCTATTAAAATGAGAGGCTTACTCACTGAAACTTCTAGCATGTTTCTCCAAGACTGAAAAGTATGCTTGTATGGATAAAGCATTTATCAAGAATTTATCATCTGGGGGGTGCAACTTACTGAACTGGTGGTCAACAGGGGTCAGTTTGACATAACATAATTTTCCCAGAGTCCTGCTTTGCTGAAGAGAATACATACTGTAGCTGTTGACAGTTTGTTGTATGTATTTTCCTTCCATATTTCAAGTTGCATGACTGAATTACTTATGATACAGGTATGTGCCTGGGCAAAACTTAGCTTGTTCTACTTTTAAAAGAAAAACACAAACACCTTTGAAATGCCTATTTTTAAGTCATTATGCCTCCTCAATAAAAAATGCAGTCTTGACTAGAGGACAATTTTGCTATAAAGATTATTATTTTAGAACAAAAACCCTCTCAAGAGCAGAACTACATGACTGAGAATCCCCAAGTGGACTTGCTCCCTCTGCCCAACATCTGTTTTGCCTATTGTGTTCTGCCTGTTAATGTCAGTTACTCTTTTGAAAATCCAGCTTAAAATTCTCAAAGAAGTTGAGAAATCTAGTCACAAAAGCATGGTAAGCTTAGAGACCTTAGAATACAAGTTATTTTAAGTTTTGGGCAGTGAAGCATGGGTGTGAAACAAATGTGATATGAAGCTCAGAAATGTTAAGCAGTCTCATCATTACTGAGTTGAAGGCTAAACTGTAAAGTTTTTCAAGGAATGTGTATGTTTAGAGGCAAAGGGAGTTTTTATTTTAAAAAAGCTGCCTGCTTTTGAATGTATGTTTATGTTTACTTTCTGTCACATGAGATGTCTCTCCACAGGTTAGTATTTTCTCAGTAAATGGAAGGTACTTAGAAGAAGAAGGTAGATATGGAGTAGATACGCAGGACTCGAGCTTATTTTCAGGAAAGAAACAGTATAATCCTAAAAACTAAGGATTCTTACTCCTATCTGTGTTATTTAAAAAATTTGGAAGTGATCAGTCTTTGGAAAGTGCTGTTGCTGTGAGAGGAGTAGAGATGATCTATTGTGATTGCACTTGAAGTCCGGTCAGGATTACTGTCTCCCTTTGCTCCTCCTCCCATTGCCTTTACATACCTGCAAGAGGGGACATACATACCTCCAAGATACGCAATGTCACATAAAACTACACTGAATTGAACAAATTTTCTTCAAATAGAAAACAAAGGTTTTAACTTCTTCTTCTTCTCACTTTGGTTTTGCAAGGGTTAATCTTTTTTCTTTAGTTTGGTGTATTTTTGCATTTCTTTCCGTTTTTATGTGCTAAATGCCAGCTTTCAATCATATTTAAAATATTTTGATGAAACAAGAAATCCTGCGTGAGAGGCAGTTTGGAGTAAAATAATTCTTAAAAATGGGGTTAAATGTTCTACATGTCATGGAGGAGACCTGGGCAATAGCCACTTTGCGAAGAAGATAATATTTTTCTACCATATTGCTGTAAAAAAAAAAATATGAAACCCTTCAAGATAATTGGATATATCTCGATAGATTGCTTCCTATTGGTGATACTTGAAAGGGAGGATATTGCTTAGCAAAGATTCATTTAACAAACTTTTGGCTTTTGCTGAGGCTTTGGGTGTGTAACTGCATATACTCCAACCATTTAATGTGAGTTGGTTTATTTTCATTGATGGAAAGCAGTATAATTATCCCCTTATGTCCTGTTATCCTCTGGAACTATTGACTCAAAATTTTCTGAAGGGATTTTCAGCACAAACTTTCAAAACAAACCTTGTGGTGAAAGTGACAATATGGAAACAAGTAACTGCAGATGGTAATTACTCCCAAAGTTATGAATATGGGAGGGGGTGAAAGAGCATTATATTTAGAGACAGTTGGATATTGTTTGTCAAATACATTATTCAACAAATCATTTGCTATTTGATAATTTGATACTCCCATTTGACTATTTCGATAGTTCATTGGAGAGAGATTCTCAAATATTTAGTGAGTAAGAATTATGTAAATTGAGTAATTTGACTTTTTTTTTCTCCATTAAAAATAAAAAAGGAAACAAGAAAGCTTTGCATTGCTGTATATCAGGTGCTGCCACGGCTCATTTGAAATACAGAAAACTAAAAATGCTTTATACCACCAAACTGTCTTGTGAGTGAAGACTAATAAGGAGTGATTTTGCAATGGCAATCATTTAGTTATTCTGATTGTTAAAACAGAAGAAATGGAGGGGGGCGAGGGATCTTTCCAAAGACACAAAACTGAAGACTGACATCTATGCAATAATAGTTGCTTTTAAAAGAGATCTTTAATGAAAGGCAGAGCTTTTCAAATGTAACCTTTTCTTGGAAATTCTGTGACTTTCTGACTAGGGTAAGCACTGTGTTAATTCCTCTGATTTCAAATGTTGGACAATTTAAACAAATATTAGATTATTCACAACTACTTTAATATAATATGAATGAAAAGTAAATAGGCTAGAATGGGATAGATGCATATGAATCACTGAGTCACTTAAAATGATTGTTCCTATATGTGAAGACTACCAAGACTTTGTGTTACAGTCCATTCTTCACCTGTGCTTTTGGACTTTTCAAGTTTCCTTGTGACTATGACCCCACCAGTCTGTTCCTGTGCAGTGTTTGTCCTGTATTGGATGATTTATTTATTCTTTCTCTTGAGGAAAGTAACATTTCCTACTTGATGCAAATTTGTCCTGGTTGATTGGACAGTCCTTTACTAGAAAAGACTGATTTCATAATTTTCCAGGCAGATTTCCATCAAACTGAGCTCTTGGTCACGTGTAGTTAGGCTGTGCCAGGAGCCAGTCTATCTTCCCTGCTGCATAAGCACTCAGGTGGATCCTTTGGGAAAGGTACTGTGTCCTTCCCTGGAAGTTACCAGAAACTTTTTTCTTCTCAAACAGTACTGGTCATAGCTTGGAAGCTCCTTCATTGAAAGAATATCTTTTTCTTCAACAGCTCAGATCTGTTGGGGAAATGGACAGCTCCTAAAGCCAAGGTTTTAGAGCTGTCCATGAGCATGTTAAGTCCAGCCAATGTACCAGTCAGGTATTTCAGTGGATTGTGTGAAACAACTGGAATGGGTGACTATGCCATTATGGCACAAGCCTGCTGTGGGGTACGAAAGTACTGTGATTTAGATACACCTCTTTTCAATATTTTGTTGTCAGCAGATGTTTGTGGGGTGCTGTGAGTCACTGCCTAGCAGTTCCCAGAGCAGGACTGTTGGGTTTCCATCACAAATGACTAAACAGGAACTACTGGCAGTGAACTCTAGGTTTCCTTCAGATCTACCATCATGGAGTGGAAGGCCATAATTCTTGTAGTGCAGGTAGAGATGTTCCTTCTAAAGGAATTTTTCTTCCTAACAGGCTAGGTGAAATTTGCGGCCGTGCCAAAACAGCATTGCTTTCTCTTACTCAGAGACTTGGCAAGACAGCCTACTCAAGAGGGGGATTTCATTGTAGCTAAAGTTTTGGTTTTGTTTCCGGACTGAGATGAATTTCTGTTTAAAGTTGTGCTTCCAGTGGTATTTATTAACATGTAATATTTAGGCCACCCTGAAAACCATGCTGTTTTTTCCTTTCAAATAAACATTACGTGATAGTTGATCATAACTAATAAATATGTAGCTAAATTATTGGAGACATTATTAAGAATTGCACATGGTTAGGGATTTTATAGTCCTCTAATCTTCATAGAAATCAGTGCTTCATTAAACACATTATTTAAGGATGTGATCGCTCTATGCCTTTTTATACTATTTGTTTTCAGGAAAATATACCTGCAAGTGTGTAATTGTGAGTAATTTTGACATACTATTACTACTAAAACACTGTAATATCTTTGACTGTGTTTTTATTACCTTGGCATGTCCTGTGCTCAGTTTCAGTATGAGATATTCATTGGTAGTATTTCTTGAAATGCAAATGAAAAAATGCACTTCTAAAAGAATTTTAGTTGCTGCTTTACTAGATTTTACTAGATTGTACTGCATGGACTCATCTGCTGTGTTGTATTCTAATGAAAAGAAACATGAATTGGTTTGGGTAGTCTGCCTGCATTCACTTTGCTTTCACTTAGATAAGAAAATTAGCTATTGGTTTACATGTGTCTTTAAGAGCATCTTTAACAGCACTGTCAGAACAATCAACCCATTACCACAAGTCCAGTCATAATCTAGTTTAGTTTTAAAACACATTGGTGTGTATTTTAATGGTGTGATTATTTTTAAAAAAATATCTGCTCTTTGCTTTTATGTATCTTTCCTTGTCTCCTTCTTTTTAGTATGATATCAGTTTTTTTAGCAATCTCTAGAGATCAGAAGGGCTCAGATGAGACTACTGCCTTTCATAGCTGTCACAGAATCTTGGTTTATGTGTATATATGCAAGATATTTTTAAAGTACATATTGACTAATTACTGTAGTATTTACTTCAGTACCTACATAGAAGGCGTCAGAAAGGCATCATACCTGTGATGTACCTGATATACCTGTCTCTTAATAGGATGTAGTTGTTGTTATGTGTCTTCATTTGGGGGAGGATGTGAAACATTCATCCTATTGGTATTGCATGTCATCATATATTGGGGGAAGGAGTTGGATGAGTAACAGAAGGAATTTTTTTCTAGTTTTATTTAAATTGATAGTTGTTCATTGTATAATTAGGGAGAATATATTTTCTTAGAGGCATTTTTTGGTCATTATGAAACTTACTTAATGTTTAGACAAAGTTATCTTACAAAAACACCCTAAGTAGATACTCATGCATAAACTGTAAAATCCCAGTAGCTTTTGCAGTGTAGTATTTCTCTGTGTGACACTTGTATTTAGAAAATTAAAAAATACATATGCCCTGATAGTGTATGAAATATATTTTGAAATAATTATGTACTAATAAGTATGTACACTTCAATGGTAATATGTTGGGATTTTTTTTCTTTTTGATTCTTGTAGAAAACCTCAGTATCTCTACTACACTCAATTTGTTTATTTTTTTCATTAATAATCAGTACTTTTCCAAATCATGCATATTTAGATGAACTGTATCTATAACCATGTTTCCCTTGTCCTTTGAAGAAAATGCTATAGCATGATACTGTAATTGTTGAACTTCAAGGATTATTAAACTAGTTGTGAACCCAGGTTTTTTGTCTGTAGTTTTTTGTGATTTGCTGTATATGTTATGTGGATATGTATATGGATGTGTCATATCAAAATAGTATTACAAATGGTCTTCCCTTGTGTTTTATTTTAGCACCATTTCCAGTTTGTCTAGAGTAAAAACATGTTAAAAGAACTTAGGTAGTTTTGCTATTCAGACAGGCTTTTTTGCCTCAGGCTTATAAAGCATTTTTTTTTCTTTTTCCCCTTCAAAAATGTTTAGCATCACTACTACTCTTCTCAGTTATCCTTCCCTGTGGTATATGAAACCTTACTATGTAATTCACGGTGATCTGTTTTCAAGTACGAACATTGTAAATAGACACTAGTTGTCCCAATATTCATGTTTAGTATTAAAAACGCATGTATAAATGGCTAAACTGAAAAACAGAGTTTATACTTATAACAAAAATCCAATGTGAGACCATTTTCATGAAGTGCCTGCCTGTATTTTGGTTGATATGACTACACATAAGTGAGAAGTTTTTGGGCAGTACTGATAAATACTTGTTAATAAGCCCTCATTCTTTCTTGTAAGAAATCATATTATGAAAAACTAAAAATTAAGGAAAATAATTTTGATGTGGTCTTGTATTTGCATTAAATTTTAGCACTTGTGAGTCTGAATGTCTTAATACAAATTATGTATCTATTAAAAAAAATGCTGGCTAGTACTGTTGGGAGAAAAAAAACAAACAAAATATCAGGATTGTTAAGATAGTTTTTCTGTGAAAAGTAGAAGGTCTGTGATGTTCCTGGACTTCATGTACCTAATACATTGATACAGGGAGAGAACTATTTGGATAAAAATAAACTTCAAGGCATCATCCTGTAGAGCTCATTAAATATTGAATTTCTATTGTGTTTCTATATAGTGAAATGGGGGATGAGAGGATGTTTAGTTCAGACTATATTGAAACTAATCTGGAAGATTTTTTCATCCAAAAATTCAAATTTTGGTATTTTGCCTTTAATGGATTAAAATAATGGTTCAAAACAAAAGCTTGTTTAAAAAAGAAATATATTTTTTTTGGTTTTGCTCCCCTCCTCCCTCCCATCCCCTTCCCCTCCAATTCCAGGCAATTTGGAGTTAATGCTGAATAGGAATGGACTGGCAGATGACTATTTCTGTCTTTTATTTAATGAGTGTTAATTACAAGAAAAACGTTATCTGTGATTCTCACTTCACTTAAATTTTGTTACATTGCCATTTTGAAAAAGTGTGTTCTTACCATACCTCGTTCAGAATGCAAGCATCTGATAATCCTAATTAATGTTTCTGGAGTTAAGATATTAAAATGGGGAGCTAACTATAGTTGGCATTTTATAGTTCATTTTAAAGCTTCTCACATGGTCCTAATGAAACCAAGTGAACTGGCTTGGCTTCTCTGATTGGGGGTGCTTATTCCTCTGGACAAGGATACCTGAAGCTCTCCTCACACCAGTGTGAGATAAAGCTGTTTCAATGCAGGACAAGTGAGGGTTGTTTTAGCAGGAAAGAAGGCACAAGATGAGGCCTAGACTTCTAATTAACCTTAATTAGGAGCAATTTGTTTTAATCAGAAGTTTTACAGCCTATTCTAAGTACCGCGTTACTCTCTGTGGCAACTCTTTTCAGGAATTCCAGCAGATGAACCATGTATAATGCTTTGAATGTATGTTGTATCTGAATATCTGTGGCATCTTGACCTGGACAGAGTACATAAACCTTTATGCTGAAGGACACTGTATTTTTTAGTAGCACTAACTGCTGCTACACTCCTCTTTTTTTATTGTGTTCTCTGTTAGGTGACATCAGCACTCTACAGACATTTGAGAGACAGAACTGAAGTTGATGCACGCTGATGCTTTCCAGTAAAAAATAAATTAAAAAAATTAGGTAGTTTGCAAGAGGTATAACAAAGCCCATCTCAAAATATTTGCATGAGATCTCCTGTGGTTTTACAAGGTCTGAAGTCTAGACTTCTGTTTTTCCTTGGTGGTGTTCATCATTTTGCACCTGCTACTTGTGAGATTTGTAATTCTGTCTTTTAGGAGGTATTGGAAACCTTTTGGAAGAACAACAGTACCTATTGGAGAAACAGTAGAAAAAAGATGGAAAAGATGGAAAAAAATATGGAAAAACAGCTAGGGGGATTTTGGAGCTACATAAATATGGTATATTTAATATCTAGACATAGTTCTTACGATAACAGAAAATTTTCCTGAAGGGGTTGAGGATACTATATCTGTATAGAAATACTTTCTCAGAGGTGGAGGACTGGGATAAATACTTTAAAGTGCCATATGTGAGATACAGTAGGCACAGAAAAATGTAAAGTTTGGACTTGATGGTCTCAGGTCTTTCCAACATAAATGATTCTGTGAAATGATTCTATAAACTGTAGGGAAAAAAAGTGGAAAACAAATACAATATTTTGCATCATATCTATGCAACTGTTGCATTTAAAAGATCCTTTCTTCTTTTTGTTGATATCTCAGTTCTCATCCTGTTAATCCAGGGGAGTAGCTCAGTTATGTTGATTCCCGAAATGAGAAAATAACACTTACCTAAATTAAAATGGAAGGAAAACCAGTGACAGCTTTATAGCACTTGAGTTACATTTTTAAATTCAAACATTAATTGGGAAAGTAAGACTCTTAATACACTTAATACGCTTTTCATTTTTGTGACCAAACATGGTCACAAAAATGCATATATACGTGTGTATATATAAATGTATTATATATGTGTATATAAGTATTTCCTTCCATCTTAAAAATGCTTTCATTTGAGATGGCAGTCTGCAGTGGTCTTGCCTAATGTGCAGTAAAAATACCCTGAAATGTCTCACAACAGCAAAAAAATTAGACTGAGGCCAAGGACTGGAAAATGTTGTACTGCCATTTCATATTGCAATTTCCTTTTACAATTTTCCTAATTGCCTTACTTTAAGATTCTGGGATTTCATCATAGTATGTTTTCCTGTGTGAAGGTAAAGGAAAAGGAGTTAAGGCTTCAGAAGCTGAGACCTTCTGACAGCAGATTTGCGCTTGCTCGCCCTATGTGAGCTGGAACAATCCCAGCTGGTAGACAGTTCACGCCCCTGTGATTCCCGGCAAAGGAACTGAATTTTAAGCTGCTGCCCTTGATTTCATTGTCCTCTGGAGAAAGGATTGTTCTAGTGCCCAGATCAAGACACTGCCACCAAATCGCCAAAGTCAATAATCACAAGCTACAGTGCTGCACTGGGGGAAAAAGGTGCTACCTTCCCCAGAGGATCATTTGGAAATCCAGTGTCTGGTTTGGTGAACCTCAGAACAGACACATCACTTGAGGAGGAGCAGTCCTTTATTCTTTCTTGAATCCTAGTTGGATGAGTCTGGGGAGTGAACAGCTGTCAAGCAGATAATGTTTTTGTTACAGTACACTTACATCCAGTGAGAGGAACAATGTCCAGCCCCAGACCTCTTCACAGTGATGAATGTTCTCTCTCCCTTCAAACTGACTGACCTTTCCATAGACTTATTCATATGGATTGTTGGCACGTGTTGCAAAATTAAGTCAAGGGGCAGAGGAAGCAGCTAGTACAGCCACAAGTTGAGGGGAAAAGTACTAATGCAAATGTGAGCAAGTTCATTCTAATGGGAGGATAATCGTCCATTACAGGGTTTGCAGATAAACTAGTAACACAAGATGGCATTCATTTCCCCACCCTGTTGTGCTCTCAAACCCTCCAAGTGCTCTTTATGCTATTCAGAAATCAATTTATTTCACAGCATGGTTTAGGCTCCCCTGTTTCTTTTAAAGAAGATAGAGTATTATATTGACATAAAAACTGTAAAATTTTTCAGTTCTTTATGTGATCCATGGTGTCATCATAGCACACAGTAGTGAGACACAGTTTATCAGTCTTCCCACTGCATATTCAAGGGAATTGCTTTCTACATTTTTAGGTGTATGACTTCTGTTAGTTAATTGCGGCTACACGGCTGCAGGGTTTCCATTGCTAACTCATCCCTACTGCTTCCTTCACTCAAAATTCCTTTCTGTCACATCCCCATTCAGAATGCAGAGATATATATGAAGGTACTGGTCTATTGCTGCTGATGGCCCTTTCATCCTATCTGTTATCTTTCTGTTTATACAGTTAACTCTCTCCTCAGGTGGCCTCCTGACTATAATAAATGGTTCGTATATGATAGAGGAAATACTAAAAAAAAAAAAATATTTCCTTACTCTCCTCTTTAGTCTGAAAAAGTCTTGAAAACCTTCCTTGATTGTGTAAAACCTTGCATTGGAGATTATCATCTGTAAAGGATTACTTGTTTTCATTCTTCTGTAATAGTTTACAGCATCCACAGGCAGAGGTGACACTTCTTGACCAAAGTTAAAAAGAGGAAAAAGCAATTAGGAAATGGTGCAACAGTAGCCTGCCTCTGGAATACCCTGCAATAGAGGAATGCTTCAAAAGTAGAATTCTCTTCTACTTTTTCTGTCCAACAACAGAAACCAGAAACATAAACACTTGCTTACTGAGTGAAGAGATTGCAGAGGAATTCTATAAACCTTGTCAGCAAAAGTGCTGAATTAAATGCTGTGACTTGAATTACTCAAGTTATCAACAAACTCACAGACAAGGCTAACAATGTCATAGTCTAGAGAGCATTTCCTTGCCATCCTTTGTCTGAACAGATCACACCTGGTCTATTTGGAGGTGAAGGAGTACTCTCCAGTGAAAGTCCTCCATATCCTGATGATAACTTCTAAACATGAACATGATGTTGAATTTTAATAGAATTATAACATGCAGGGTATTTTTAGTTTTGTAATTTTTTTTAATTGAATGAAAAAATAATAAAACTCAATCTAAAATTGATTGATAAATTGCGTTGATATTTATGATCTCTCACTCAACTTGCAATTTAACCCTAAACATTAGGAGAGGGTGTTTTTATTTAATGTCTTTCTGGAGTGACAATTTCAGACATTGACAAAATACTGTCAGAAATTTGTGCTGTATGTTATCTCAGATCAGGAAACTGTCAGGAATACCATTCGATGGATATATAGATACAGAAAACTGACTGAGGATTTAAAACTCGGGTATCATATGTCACAAGGCTTTTGTGAAAGATAGCACTGCTTTGGATTTTTTGGTAGCTTTTGGAGAAAGAAGAAAAAACTTTCATTTTTTAATTTAACAATTTTTTTCTTTCCATTTGACTTCAGAAATTAGTCCCAGATATAACAACTAAGTCTTACAAAATAATTTTGTCCTTTAAAGAAGTTAAAATTAGGTCAAAATTGATGTTTTCCTATTTTCCCTCTTAATTTTTTATGTCTGTATTTTCCACATAGAGTTTTACTGTGGTAGTAAATTTCCAGCATTGTTGCCTTTCAGATCAAAGTTGTTTACTTTTGGCAAGACTCTGGGGTACTTAAAGAGATTAAACAGGGCAATTACTAAGTAAAGTCTCCAACCACTTTCTCTCTTGCTAATGCGAGAAAATGTACGCGTACTTCAATTTAAATGAGAAATGGAAAAGACAAGTTTTTAAGACCATAGTCCTATGGCATATGGGGTTGGACTGACCTAATAGTATGTTGGACAATGAAATAGGAATGGACATGAGGCAGCAAGGTTGTGATGGGGAAATGTATTAGATCTTTCCCTTGCATGGTTTTTAGCCTTTGAGGATTTCTTACAGAGCTGGAATTGGTGACCCTTATTTCAGACATCAAATGGGTGTTTTCTTCTTTTTCTGTGAGGAATAAATCCTTTTCTTTTTTTCTTTTTTAATTTGCCCTACGCACCCTGCCCTGTCCTGGATGTCGAAAGCCTGATATTGCAAAACAGCAAATGAAGTAACTGCTGTTCTTAGCACAGTTAAAAAGTGTGATTGAAGGAACAAGTTCTTCCCCTTCATATTAATTCTGAGAGTATTAAGAGTGTAGTGAGAGGCAGGGGGAAAACAGTGCACAGAACTTGGTCAGTTCATGAGAAAGGTTCTATAAAGTGTTTATTGGCACTAGGAGATGGGATTGGAACAATAAAATTACAGATAATTAAAGAAGCAATTTGGATAAAAGGCAGTATATTCAGTCCTCTGGATGTTGCAGTGAACATGTTGCATTGTTGAAATAGTATTAAAAAGCAGTCAAAACACAGGATAAAATCTTTTGTGTCATTTTTATACTCCCTGTTTCTGCTGTTGAGAAACTGAAGCCCTGATATCAAATAATCAGACCAGACAAAGAAGAATAAAATTACTGCATCTTATGAAGAAAGAAGTGACTATGATTACAGAAAAAAAATAACAGTCATACTTCTTGTTGTGCTATGCATTCAATGAAATTGCTGCTGTCATTTTATTCTAATCTTGTGGCTTTATCAAAGCTGAGAAAAAAAGATGACTCTTTATGAAGTTCAATTGGTTGTATTTACACTCAGAAAATGGCCAAATTAGGCTTTCATATAGAAATCTGTATTATGGTAGTTTAACCATTGTTTAAAGTATATTCCACAAAGATACTGTTAATGTATTTAGGCCTTTCAATTTGAAAAGTATATAATTTTTGCTGTGATATGTGGAAAATTGAGAAACTTAGCTACTGGTGTAACTTTTTAGGGAAAAGAGGCGTGTAAGAACTGTGTGTTCTATCATAGACAAAAGCACAAATTATTTTGCCCCAAGGGTTGTAATGATTTGGCTGTTTTTTGTTTGTTTGGTTAGTCAAATGAAAGAAATGTTTCTGTATTTGGCATATGTGTGTCATAAAAGAACATTTTCATCAGAACATACCCATTTTCATTGCCACCCATAATCTCTGTGAACCTCTAAATATGCACTGCGGTCTGAAATCTGTGCTCCCTAAGTAAATAGTCTATTTTGCAAAATCACAAGTGGCAATTTAGTGGTTTGAAATAATTTATGTCAGGTGTAAGAGTTACATGAATTATACAAACACAACAAACCTTTTAAAGAAAATAAATCTGTGTCTTGTACAGCAGGTGATGTTTGCATGTTTACTGTGACACAAAGATGATTACTTTTTAAAGAAGGGCATCATCTGTTACTTATTTCCATGCGTTTTTTCTTGTTTATAGAAGCATTAAAATTATTACTACATCAGATACCATTCTTTTTAGCATTATGATTGCAATAATCACATGGAGAACTGGTGTCCTCTTGAACATATATAAGACCCATTTTCTAGTTAAAAAATAAAAACACTAACTATTTACAGATTCAGGTAGCAAAAATATACTATGTGTTAACGTATTAAATAACCTTGGAGCTGATCTAAAGAGTATTAATTTCAGCTATTTCGTATTAACTTGATTTCTCAGGTTTCTAAGGGGAATCAAAAAGAATATTTCTAACCTCACCATCCTATTTGAGATGTATCCAGCAAACCTAGTACAGCTGAAAGCTGCATTTTATTTTTCCTTTTATACTTGTGATAGGGCTCTTCTGCTGTGCCTTCAGTTTTTCTTACTCATAATCAATTATCCTTGCACCTGAACATGAATTCTGGAAGCTCTGTCATGTGTTAGTGCCTGTTTTTTCCTAAATTCAGAGTTAGAGTGGATACACATAGTAAATTACTTAAGGTGTTATTTTTCTACTTAAACTCGCAAGCAATACTTTCCCACTTTGTAACTACAGTTTTTCTCTAATTTAGAAGATGATAATGGGGACCAATATTTCTCCCTCACTTTTCCACCAGTGGGTACTTTAAATTCTGAGCAAACAAGTAATATGCTGAAGTTGAAATTCTAAAAATACAGGTTCTTACTCTATTTCTCCAAATGTAGTGCTCAATTCTTTAAAAGAGTAAAGTACTGGAGGTTGTGGCAAAAGTATGCCCTTTACAGATACAGACACACAGACTTATTCTTACGTCTGAACTATCTGGCATTTATTTGAACTGAATTTTAACAGAGTGAAGAGTGTTTACTTTGTGGTAAACAAACATGCCTCTGCATAAAAGCTACCAAAACAGAATTTTAGGTGTGAAGGAGTTATGGTGAGAGCATCTTCCTGATCCTCAGGAAGGATCACATAATTTTGCAGACAATTATTTAGCAAGAAATTGAAACTTTAATATTTGAACAATATTTTTATTGCTTCAGAAGTGGTGGCACTGACTAGTCCTTGTAAAAAGAAGGTTTAACACAACATCTCAAAAGTTTTGCTAGCCTTGTTTAAGGTTCTGGGCTTCTGTCCAATAAAGTTTGAAAAAAAGTGTTAGAAATGTGTTAGACTAGATTTCACTGCAGTTGGTGACTAGACAGAGGAAATTGTCGCTGCATAAGAATAGAATTTTACAATCAGGCCAATGCATAAGTTAAAAACCAGAAAACCTCTTTTGTCTCCTAAAAAGCTTTTAAGGACAGCTTTTAAGTAGAAACTTATACCCCTTTTAGTTCATTCCAACATGATGTATTTTAGAAAAAGACAGGTGGGTTTTTTTGACTCAATATCTAAATAGTAAGTGGTCCCTTCACAGCTGGGATTTGGCAATCTGAATTGTACCATTCAGGTAAATCAAAAAATCTGGTGCTTTTCGTGCAGAGAAAGACATCACATAGTTTATGATAGAGTTAATAATACATGTTTATAGAGTTCTTAGAAGTAATTTTGATGACAGTGCTACTTAATAGCTTCTACTGAAACTGAATTTATGATACTCTGCTTGAAACCCAGCTTTTTCCAAAATACAACCAAACTAAGATCCAATAAGCAAGTGAAATCCAATATTTTAAGCAAAACACTTAAAGAACTAAAGCATCAGAAATAAAAAATATATACAAATACATAATAACATACACATATATATATATATACATACAAACACAAAAATCATAAACCCAAAGACCGTGAACAGAGCTAATGAATTGGGAACTTCCAAACTCATGGCAGCTCCAAGAGGATGTTGTCCCACTGGCATGAGGCTGCACATGCCAGTGCAAGTGCCTGCAAACTTTGGTGTGTAATTTTAATTTTAGTTAATTAATTTTAATTTTAACTATACCACATGTTTAATCTTTCTGCCCTTTTCATAAAGACAGTCTGAAAAAACAGTGTTTCTGTGGAAGCTGCAAAGATCATGTGACACATGTTTACAGGAACCTGTGTAAACAAGAAGACTTTATCTTACAATATGATATGACTTAAGCGTTCAGGAAAAAAGAGTGTCAGAGATTTTCTCCTTTCCTCCCTGGCTTTTGCATCTATGATTAGGAAGCGATGATGAAATGCAAATTATGAGTTAATAAGAGATATCTTATGCCAACTCCAGCATGTCTCAAAATCCACCAGCAGTTAACTACTCGTTCATTTCCTCAGCTGTATCTGTTGTTAAATACGGTATTTGGAGTAAACATAAGGATGGATAAATTACAAGTGCTAACCTGGTAATATATACAAGAATGATCAAACTTCATGTTCCAGCACAAGCCTAAAAGAATTACTTGAACTTGTCTTTTAAGAAGCATAAAAACAAGAATACCATCTCTAGATTTTCCATGCTGCATAAAGATAAATCGAATGTTTTTTCTGTGTTGACAAATAATGGAACACGTCTGGTTTAGCTTTGCAGCTTCTAAGGTCTTCATTAGGTTTCTTCCTCTTATTAACAATTAAAATACTCAAGGTCAACTATAGGTAGAGTTGTCTGGAAAAAGAATTAATTTTCACTCACTGCTGTAATATGGATGTGTGTAACTCATGCATCTACACAGCATTACAATAGGGAGGGAGTACTAAAGTGATTCCAAGTGGATTATTTTTCCTTAGATTTCTTGTTTAAACATTCTGCTGCTTCCAAAACGATCTCTGAGATTGGTTTAAGGAAGTTAAATTGTATAGAAAAGAAATGCTTTTTCTTCCCTTTTCTTGAGTTCGTAATAGAAATTTCTAGTTGACCACACCTTTACTCTTGCATTTAGTAGCCTTGTATTTTGAAGGGAAAATCCTGAAGAGTAGACTTGTACAGGAAGTAAAACAAGATAGACAGAAAGGTTTGTGATCTGAACATACTTGTGAGATGAACATTTTAGGGACTAAAATCTTAATCTTGCTTTAAAAATCTTAGAGAAGTACTTCAGTCTTCATCAATTAAAATGATCCATTTTCTTATTAAAATATTTGAACTTATCACACTTTTTATTTGATATATATTTTGAATGTTGAGTCCATGAGTCCAAAATGTTTAGTTTGGAATAATGTTAATGGAGGATTTTATTGGTAAGTTCTTGTGTGGCGTTTCTTCTCAAAGTTCAAGTGAAGTAAATGTTGAAAATCTATATTATTCTGCTGTATAATGTGCATTTTGATGGTATAGAAAAGTCCTCTCTTAACCATCTGTGCCCACTCTGTGCATTGTGAGTGATAGATTCACCTGTAAACTAAACTTGATAGGAATCATAGCTGCATCTGAAACAGAGATAAAAATTAGCTTGGGCTTTTGCTAAAGGAGAGAGATTAGTGGGGACAAATTGGTGTGCTTGGTTCTCTCTTTTAAGCTCCCAGTACGAGAGGATCGCTCCCAAGTAATCACAGCGCTCTGAAACTACATGAAGTTCCTGAATCACCAGCTAAATCTGCTGCAAGTTAAAGGAACTACTAAGGCTATTTTAAATTATGCTGGAGTTCCTGCTGTTACTGCTACCTGGAGTTTCTCTCAGAAGTATACAAGTATAACTACTGTATGAAGACTCTAAAAGGAGTCTGTAAAATGATTAGGACATCTCTCTGAGTGGCCAGCTAGAGAAGAGTATGCAAAGAAAACAGACTGCAGACAAAGAGGAAAAATGGATTTTTCACTGTGATACTAACACAAGAAGCTGATGAGCTGCTCTGTGCTCATCAGTCTATTCCCTCATGTGAACCCATGTCCAAAGGAATAATGGTTATTTCTGCCGTGTCAAATTCTCGCATTCTTCCCGATTATCTTTGCACCACTGATTCAATCATCTGACATTCTGTTGCAGATTAATTCTCCCCTCATGGCTTTTTGATATTTTGGGGGAGTTGTTGTTTGTTTGTTCATTTGTTTTGGAGTTTGTTTGTTTGGGGGCTTTGTTTTGTTTTGTTTTTAATTTGGTTTGGTTGGGTTTTTTGATGATTGGGGGGAGGTTGTTTGTTTTTGTTTTGGGTGGAGGGTTTTTTGTTTTTGTTTTGGGGGGGTCTTTCTATTGTTATTATCTTTATGGAGGCAGGATATGGCTTCAATACAGAAATACATGCTATAATTTTAGGAGGTCCCTTTATGGCCAAATCCTTTCCTATCAGCAAAAGGGAAAGGTAAGTAGGATGAAGACAAAGGAAAGAAGGTGAGTAGGAGGGGAGGATGTAATGGAGAAGCTATGTTCTGGATAAAATGTCAAGAGATAGGGATGTGGAAAGTTGCTCTTTTTGTGTCATTCCCAGGAGACTCCATGAAAGGATTAAGTCACCTGCACATAAGGAGTGATCTGTCCCTAAGAAAGAAGCACACAAAAACATTGATTTTTTCAGGTTTATGTATAATTTCTCATTTCCTGTCATCAATGAAAGATGAATGATATGAATTACAAAGTAGGCAATGATACAATTTAAAACCCCACAACAATTCACTGGTACTAATCACTGAGGAGAGTAAGGCACAAAGAAGAAGCTAAAGCATACATCTTTATGTTCCTCTCTCCAGTAGTATCCAAAAATCCCAGACATACCTATGAGGTTTAAAAGAACTGAAGAGGGCCTGGGAAACTGAATAACCTCATAGATTACCGAGAGAACTGGGGTTGTTCAGGCCTGAAGAAGGCTCCAGGGAACCTATAAAGGAAGGACTAAAAGAAAGATAGAGACCTTTAACCCCAGACTGTAGTGACAGGACAAGGGACAGTGGTTTTAAACTGAAAGAGGGTAGATTTAGATTGAATAGATGAAATAAATTTTTTAGGGTGAGGAACAGGTTGTTCAGAGAATGCCCCATCTCTATAAATGTTTAAGGTCAGGTTGCACAGGAGCTTGAGCCTTCTGATATAGTGAAATATGTCCCTGCCTTTCTTTGATTCTATGATTCTGTGGTGATTTGAATGCTATACAGTACTGTATTTAGCTATAAAAATACAGCAAAATTATTCTGGTATATCTGGCACTCATAATAATCATAGAATCATAAAACAGTTTGGGTTGGAAGAGATCTTTAAAGATCAGCTCCTCTGCAGTGAGCAGGGATATCTTCAACTAGATCAAGTTGCTCAGAGCTCCATTCAATCTGACTTGAAAACAATTATGTGTTTTATTCCTTCTTAGGAAACATTCTTTAGACACATTAGAGGCGAAACAGCTGTTCATTTTACAGTGTCTTTGGTGAAGATACCATTTGGTATATCTTAACAAAAAGTCAAAATTTATTTTATTTAAAAGTTCAATGCCGTAAGCTATCACCTCACTAAAAGAAAAGCAGTTTTTACAAACACATTGCATACAGCTTTCATCTAAGAATAATTTAGAAGAATAAACCACATCACCAAAGCGTGATAGGACTGTTTACTTGCAATATACAGTAGAGGAGATTAAGGTAGTGAATGTATTTGTATGAAATTATAAAATTAATAGCAAAGTTTAATGTCTCACGCAGGAAACTTTAGCAGTTATGACAATCTCGGGGTTTACATAGGCTTTCCATATTTTGGAATACATCTATAATTCATAATACATCTCAGTAATCATCCCAGGCCAGCTACATCCACTATGGCTTGTCAGCTATATCATGCATAGTATTTGGAGTGGAAATATTTAAGTTATTAAACTGTCTGGAATAAAATATTCTATATATGAGGAACCCTGTGCTTTGTCACAGTGAAACAGCCCTGAAGTGAATGCAAGGGGAAGTGTGAGATACCCAGTGTGGGGGATCCTCTAAGGACATAAACTATAATAATTCCTGCAGTAAATCTGGGATGTCAGCTCCTGTCAGCAACAGCCACGTGTTGGCAGTTTTAGAAAATCTCTAAGGCAGTC
The DNA here is from genome assembly GCA_035047865.1 of Dendrocincla tyrannina. NCBI lineage: Eukaryota > Metazoa > Chordata > Aves > Passeriformes > Dendrocolaptidae > Dendrocincla > Dendrocincla tyrannina. The sequence goes on along the minus strand of JAWWMP010000041.1, from coordinate 39,445,269 downwards.
TATCATATTAGCCCCAGTGAAGATGGTAGGGGAGGAGGCCCTTTGCAGTTTTTTGGGGTGTACTGGAATTTCATCTCATCTTCAGTTAACATGGAAAGTTGAGTGCATGTGCTTCAGCTATGATTCTTAATTGTTAAAAAATAATTACAGGGATTTTATTATGGTTTTTTTTTCAGTTCTTAGAGATTTGTTCCAAAACGTGATGAGCCAAAGCCATGCTCCCTATGAAGCTGCTAATGATGCATGATAAAAGTGACATGCTTGCTTCAAGCTAGTGATTTGACTGACATTTCTCTTTAAAATAAAATAAGTTCATTTTAATGTACATTTAGAAAGAAATATAAATACTTTTTATGTTATGCATGAAGAAAAGTTTCAGTAATCTTTACTTTTCCAGTTATCCCACTTCCCAATGGGAGCTGGCTATGCATTTCTTTTTGAACAGAAACAAAAAATATTCCTACTTATGTGTGATCTTCCTGAATCTGAATGTGTTTATAAATACATACTTATAAGGGGGGATTTATGCAATAGCCACAGAGGCCCATAATTTATTAAAATAAATGTAATATTATTTATGAAATTTAGGAAGAGATTGAAGCTTCCTGTCACTATTAAAGCAATTGCATTACATAAATACAAAATAAGGCAATGTTAGGGTATTAGAAACAATTTGTTTCAGTATTGGAAACAAAAATCAAAAGATAAAATGTGCCCAACTTGAAATTTTGAGTACATCCTTTACATGCTCCTGTCTCCTGCTTTCCTTCTTGCGAAGGACTCATATGGTCACTGCATTACTTCCATATAAAAAATAATATTTTTGTAACTAATCGTCTCTGAAGAATGGAAATGGTAAAATGAAAAAAAAATATAAAATGCATAAAAAAATAAATGCATTGAAATGTAAAATGTAAAAAGTAGTAAAATGCAATAAAAGTAAAGTGCAGGTAAAATGGAAATAGTAAAATATTTGCATTCATGCTGCTTAATTGCACAGAGGTATGAAGATGCAGCAAGTCTGTGCCCGTTAAGACACAGACCCAAACTATGAGAAGCACAACCACATCGTCACGAGGAAAATGCAGAGAGGCATTGTGTGCCTCAGGGAGGAAGAAACAAAAATAACAACTCATTCTGCAGGAAATGTGCTTAGAGCAATGCTCTGAGAAAGATGTCATCCACTGCTGAATGTGATGTGGGATAGGAATATTTTGCAGCCTCTAATGGCTTGTGTTGTTTGCAAGGCGGCATTCCTATTTGTGCTACAACTGAGTGATCTTCTGAGAGCTCCATTTGTTGGAGCTGTGCTTTTCCATGTGTACCGTGCTTTTAATGATGCCCTAAGAATGACTCCTGACTATATAAATTACACCGAAAAGATCATGGCATGCCCTCCATATTGGACCTCCTCTGTGATCAACAGTGAAATGTAAGAGTACAACAGTGGTGGTTATTATTTGGGGAAAATTCATGGTATGACTGATTAGGTTTTCTTTTGACATTTTAATCATCATAAAGGCTCATTGCTGCTTTGTTGCACTGAAACCTTTGTGAATTGGATAATAAATACATGTCACATATTTGAAGGATGACTCTTTCCCTGAAATGAGTTGAGCTTGAAGAAATGTTGAAAATGCTACAATGCTATCAGTTGGAAAATAGGTTGGTTTGTTAGAAATGGTCTTAGAGAGTATGGCACATTTGTTTTTAAATGTTCTACAGCACTTATTTTAAAATCAAGACTGTATATTTTCTAGCAACTTAACTGCTAATGAACAGTTTATTTGAACAGGTAATTAATTAATATGATGACTAATTTAACATATTGTAGCATTTCTGATAAACACTTTTGGGAAGTGACTTTTTCCCAGTATAATTTAATGGATTTCAGAACAACTTGCTATGAGTTTGGGTAATATCCTTTCCATAAGCATCTAACTGGCAGGAAACCAAATTGTAGTACATGAGGAGTTATTGAAAACTTTCAGACATGCTAACAAACTGCCTTATGAAAGTTACATAGGAAAAGATTCTCACTCCTGCATCATTAGATACTTTTTTGAAATTTAGGCTTAGGTCTTACTTTGTAGATAGTCTTGGCTTATGAGTTCTTTTTCTACAAGCACTGGTAAGAAAGTTGGTCTTTATATCCTAATAAAACCCAAACATTATTTCTGAAAGTTGACATTTGCCATGAGCATTTAGGACCCATTTTAATATATCCAACTTCTTCTGTATAATGCTTAATTTTTTATATCCTACTTAATATGTGTCTGGTTTGCAAAAATATGTACCTAACATATGTCTTTTCTATCTGCTTGTTTTCCAAAACAGTTTTAGCACAAAATAATACATAAATAGTGACTATTATTAATGTTGGCATTAGTCTGGAATAATTTGTTATACCCACTCATCTTTATTTCACATACTGATCATCTTCAAAATCAATGAAGCATGTGAAATGGCAAACGACAAAGTGGAAACATTTGCAATTCTGTCCACTTCTGCTTCCAAATTAACTGTTTTAATCTTCAAAAAATAAAATCCACATGATATTGAAGCCAACAAATGAGGTCTTAGCCATGTGAAATTTGTCATGCCAGCAAGCAGGGATTTGCACCTGTTGTACCAAAACTTCACATAATGGAGTTAGCATGATAAAGCAGCTATAGTGATGTGTACCCATTTATGTTGTAGATGCTTTGCACACATTGATTTATACCTATAATGTTGCTCTTGTAGTATTTTATGTTGGTAAAACAAGAAGCAGGAGCAAAGCAGTGTAGCTGAATTGCTCAAGGTCACTTGCGACGTTAGTAGCAGAGATGGGACTGAAGTCAAACATTTTTTAATTGTGCTGCAGACCTATCATTCCCAGAATCCTGTATAAGTGATAACATCCACCTTACATTGCAGTGCCTTTCCTAAAGGGCACTGAACTCCAAGCTTGATTAATGGTGACACATTACTTTCTGTGACAGGAGCATAAGCTCTGAATGAACAATTATTTAAATGTTCTCAGCTGAGAATCATGCCTTCATCATCCATGCTTGATGTACAAACATGGTCTCCTGACTGTCTACGCTTCTGCCCATCTGTTTGGATGGCATAATGCCTGTTCTCAAGTAGGTCAAAACCTTGCCGTAGGACATGTATGCCAGGCAACAATGGCTTTCAGTGGAAGACTGCATAACCCTGAAAGGCTTCAGTTCTGCGGGAAGTCCTTCCTTTGGTGTAGGATTTCATTTTTAGCTCTTCAGGTGTATATACTTCTCAAACATCTGAACAACAGCAGGGGAAAGGAGGGAATGGACTAATAGGATGGAAATGAGGCAAGAAAGGATCTTTCTTTGGTTTTACCTCCTATGAACTCTGAGAAAAACTATTATTTTAGTGCTTTAAAGTGTGGAACAAGCAAGGCCAAGGGGAGAATGTGGTGTGGTGTCTGCTGTGTTATGTTTCTCTCTACTTCTACTCCAAATATTCAGACCCCTGACTGAATATGTGGGGCCTGAAAACCCCACATATCTCTCCAAAACCAGGGGACATTGGTCAGTGTGTGTACCTCTGATTTCTCAAGAATACCACTTACTGTAGGAGGTATTGCATAGAGAGCAAACTGTCTTAAAATAATTCTCATTCAAGAAATGAGTGAGTATATGTGCATAGTTTCAATTAGTCTGACTTAAATACTTGCCTGGTTTATATCTGGTGCATAAAAAAGCAACTTATAAAATGTGGTAATGGAATTGCTATGTGGTATGACTTGCCCATTGTTTGACTTATTATGCACAGCAACATACATATCTCTTTGCAGTAGATAGTAAAATATCTTGTATATATTTGTCAGTATTGGTCTTCTCTCAACAGAATGACGTGAGTCAGTCTTCTGAGTCTGATGACCACTGTACTCTGCAAAATATAAGCTAAGCCTTTTCGATTGTATTAAAAAATGGTGTAAATTTTTAATTAAAAATATTTAAGAAGCTATCATGTATGTTTTATTTCTAGCCAGTACATACAAGCTTGGCAATGTAAGCACAAAAATAGTTAGAACTATTCTTCAGTTTCAATGGTTTCAGTGCCCTGAAAGTCATTGAAATGATTTAGACTGGGCATTGTTCAGTTTTTTCCCCCTACGATTTAAGATCTTCAGGGTTATCTGGGGTAGGTATTACCTGAAATTGGTATTTGTATTCATGTACTTATAAAAAAAACCCAAACCAGCCTACATGCTAAAAGTTTCTGGAATTCAAATACTGCAGAAAACTCCATACAAATTATAGTGCACTAATTCCATGAAATATAAGGGAATAAGCAAAGTGCCCTCTAGTGTAAAAAGCTTAGCAATGCCTATTTATAGAGTGTGTGTTTCATATATATAGAGATACATAATCATCCACTCTGGACTAGCATAGGCATGGATAAAACTGAACTTTCTTAATTTTGCTGATGATTCATAACTGATTTTTTTACTAGCACATTAGTCTGATTTATTGATGTTAAAAGCAAATTCAGGCCTCCCACCAGGAGAAGTCAAACAAAATAAGAGTAAATACCTCAAAAAAAGTAGTATTAGGCATATGCTGTCCTAAAGATATATTAGTTTACATTATGAAGCACTGTTGGTCTTTCTTTGAACAGTGTCAGTCACGGTGGCCTCTGCCAATCTGTTGTGTTTCTTCCTCTCCTTCCTGCTTGCTCCATGACCTAAAGTTTGAGCTGAAGTTGCCACTGTCATTGTCTGTCTAGAACAGACAGAAAAAGTTTGAGAAGGGCCAGCATCAGCAAGGTTTGTACCTGTTTCCTCATATATACCTTATGATTGGTCAGCTGTTCACCTTCTTCAGGTGGGCAGTCCAAAGTGCTTAAAACAGGAGCCAAAGTCTCAAGATTAGTTTCACAAGTGGTCTTGCTCTGTCTAATGATTCAGTACATCTGCATGCTAGCCTGGAAGTCTGAAGACAGCTGATAGGAAATGTTAACACCTCAGACATTTTTTTACACACTTGTGACTCAGTGCTTCTCAGAATTATTCAGGACTCGGTTATCCCCTGAGATGACAGGCTATTGTTTAGTAGTGTAAAGGTTAGAATAGGATATTTGGGGTCTTGGTTCTTCTCAGCTTGGAACTGCGACTCTGTTGCCCTAAATGAAGGACCTAGACACCCATGGAGCTGACAGTGGAGCCCCTTAGCATCCTGCCCAGGGAAGCTGTGTTACTCTGCAGCCACAACTTCTCAGGCAGAACAAGGGTGAGCTGGAATGCAAGCACAGGTCTGGTGAGACCAGGCAGCTGGGAAGGGGTAGCTTGACAAGTCTAGCATCTGGTACTTGGAGTGCTGGAATCACATCGAAAAACACTGAATCAACCTTCTTCCAACTAAGTGCCTTAAATTCTTAGAACCTGGCTTATGTAGCAAGGTTCATCTTGCTGGCCTTGTTTCTGGACCCTTGTATTGTTGCGCAAGTCATAGCATCAGCAAGAGGCATGTCAGGAGCTCTCACACAGAATAGGCCTTGGAAGTTAAGGCTGTCTTCTTGATTTGGAAGCTCTGGTTCACAGCGTTCTAGGCTGTGTTTTTACCATTAGGACATGACTTGAATTCTGTAGTGTCATATTATCATAGGATCACAGAATCGTAGAATGGTTTGGGTTGGAACACACCTTAAAGGTCATCTAGGTCCAACTCCCCTGCCATGGGCACGGAAGCTTCCACTTGATGAAGTTACTCAAAGCCCTTTCCAACCTGGTCTTGAACACCTTGAAGGGTGCGGAGTCTACAGCCACTCTGGGCAACCTGTTGCAGTGTCACACCACCCTCACAGTTAAGAATTTCTTTCTAATATCTAATTGAAACCTACCCTCCTCCAATTTAAGGCTGTTCCCCCTTGTCCTATCACTACAGGCCCTTGTGAAAAGTCCCAATCCGGCCTTCTTGTAGGCTCTCTTTAGATACTGGAAGACTGCTATAAGACAGTCTCCCCAGAGCCTTCTCTTCCCAAGGCTGAACAGCCCCAACTCTCTCAGACTGTCCTCATAAGACAATTGTTCCAGGTCTATGATCAACTTAGTGGCCCTCCTCTGGACCTCTTCCAACAGGATGTAGTCTTTTAATCTTTTTTTCTTGCCCTTGATGTCCTTGGTCAGATTTACTTCTGCCAGTGTGTTAGCTTTCCTAAGCAGCTTCCTGGCTGTTTGGACAATTTATCTGTATTTCTCCCAGGCTAACTTTCTCTACTTCCACCCTCTGTGAGCAACCTGCTCATGTTTAAGTTTATCCATGAGCTTCGTGTTCATCCTTGCAGGCCTCACGGTATTCTTCCCTGATTTCCTCTTTGTAGGGATGCATTGCTTTTGAGCCTGGAGTATCCTTGAATATCCTTGAGTGTCATCATTATGATAGCGTATTGTTGGTCCATATACCTCAGATGTATCTAAACAGTCTTCAGGGACTTGCCTTTGAATAATGAAAAAAAAAAGGACTAAGAAGTGCTGAGTCCTTGGAATGCATCACAATATACCCCCATGAAACAGCAAACTGTCAGACAATCAAAAGCAATTCAGAGTTATATAAACAGTTTCCCTGATGGTTCTTCAGAACTGCTTCAAAACCACTTGTCAATCTTGAAGATACATGCAGAGGTTTGAATATTATTAAAGCAATTTAGAAGGACTTTACAAAATACCCTTTTGTTTGCTTTCTCTTGCCATATCCCAGAAATAACAGGCAGCCTCCAGAGAAGCCAAACAGTTGTGCTCCAAACATTAGATGAAATCTTTCTTGATAAAATTCATGAATGTGCACTGCAGATGTCTCAGGGTACATTGCAATGATGGCCTTTTGCTGCCCAGAGAATTCTTACGATAGACCATAGGAAATGAAACTACTCTGAAGCACTAAGGGGGAGCTGGTTTCTCCCTCCACTCACCTAATAAATGGTGGGCTGCAACAGATTTCTCAGTTTCATCAGAACTTTTTCTAGGCTTATCTCCCTACAACTTTAGAACACCCTTCTTTAAGCATATGATTCATTTAAGTTACATAGTCTGCGGGTGTGATGGACTGAATGTTATTAATGTCTTAAACATTGTCAAAGTCATAGAAAGGCTTTTGTCAAACTGCAAGGAAGGAACTGCCTGTCTGCAACCGCCAAAGCACCCCCCTCCCAATGCCTCCTGACTGAAATTTGGACTCTGTTTGGGAACTTGAGATAGGATCATTTCAGGTATGAGCAGCGCCTCAGGGAAGAATGTCTCCGTGTTAAGAATCAGCCCTAGCGGAGCTCAGTGGGTGGCAGGGGAGGGTTTTGGGGGTGTGATGGCAAAATCTCTCCACACCAAACCAAAGGAGTGACCCTGGGAAGACCATATACACAGCGGACATTCATGTGAGAGGCAGATGAGAAGGGTCATAAACCATCAAAGACCCACAGAGCACCCTCCTGACTCATTCCTGAGGCCTTTCACCACCAGAGGACTGCACATGATCCAAGTGAAGTAACAAATCCAGAGCCTGCAAAGCTTTCCCCCGCACCCAGGGAAGGTGCCTGGCATCTGCTGAAGGTATATTAATCCATTGGCTTCTGTGTTGTTTGCTTACCACCAGGAAGACCAGAAGAACTGGACCAATGGGGCAGCACCGGGTTACACTGTGGTGATACATTTTCTATTTTAATCTCTCTCTGTCACTTTCTTTCTTCCCCTCCTCCTTTTCCCTATTTCTTTCTATCTCTCTTTCTCTGCCTCACATTTACCATTAAATAAAACCCCTACTATTGACTTTGACATATGGTTTCGTTTGTACCTTAATTCAGACAGAGGTATTTCTCATAGTTTTAATAACTGGATCATAGCAGGAGGTCAGTCTGCAGAGGAAGATCTATAGAGCAAGCTCTAGGAGAACTGGCTGGTTAAATGTTAAGGTTAGGAACTGTGAATAATCCCCTATTATTTTCTTCCTACATTGAATCCTTTCAGTGGCAGCATTATAATAAGGGGCACTTATGGTTTGCCTTGCATTCCTGTTATTAATACTAAGAAGGAGACAGGCTTTTTACAGATCTTACAACTTCCCAGTCAGCAGGTCTGCGTTTATGGATGCTATTCTGAGATACCTAATTTCCTGTGCACTCTGTGAAGCCTTTGGTGCCTTAATACAGGGTTTTGGATTCCACCCCAGTGACCAAATGTCTCCAAGTTACTAGTAAAAGATCCTGACACTTTTTTTATGCTTAACCATTAAACCAGAGGTAATCACTGTTGAACTTTAAAGGTGTTATGTGCAGTGACATGAGGTGGGTGTATGTTAGGAAACAATAGGGTGAAGAAGTCCCCAGTCAGAGACAAATTAGACAAATATTATATGAGGAAGCAAGTGCATTTATTTTCCTTTATAAAATTCAGAATTGTAAAAACCAATGAGCACAGGTCAAATCTAGATCACTATGTATATGTCAACTGTCATTTAAATGTAATTTTAAAGAGCTTTAATAGAAGTAACATAACAGAAGCTTGAATTCAAGAGTGAATCCCTTCCCTTTGAATTAAACGTCATTCACAGAATCTTGAAACTTTGCATAGAAATCTGATCTGAAGGCATACAGTACAGGTTTTGGTTGACACCATGTGAAACATCTGGAATTAATCACTATTAATTATACTTGTAGATAATGACATTATTGTTTGTATCACAGGAAGATTCAGTCAGGCTCCTGAAATGTTTATGACTGTCAGGCTTAATAATTCCTGGATTAGCTAGGTATGTGATTTAGTCTCATGAAATTCTTTCAGGCGAGGTCGCTTGTACTGAAAATTGAAAATATTTGATCTGTGGCAAAAAGAGATCTTTACAATAAAGTTCAGCTATCAGTTGTTCTGAAAACTCTCCTACTAAAAGAAACAACTCTTTTTGTTGATGTTCAGTACTTCTATAAGGCAGGGTGTCAGGAGGAGGATCACACTGTGGTTATCAATAAGCAGTAGCACAGACAAAAGCATCTTAAAAATGTAGGTTAAATAAAAACTTGGAGGGAGAAAGATCTTTTTAGTCTTCCTGCTACCATCCCTGCTACTTCTATTGCCTTTCCCCTTGTTTGATAGAAGTGGTAAACATTAAAAGGTGAATCCCAATGTGATGCATTTTTGATTGCCATTTTATTATGTGCATCCCATTTTCAGCATACTTTTTCCTTGTTGTTTATCTCTCAGCTAAATTCGGAAAGCTCGCTGCAGGCTGGTGCTTTCTGTTGAATGAGCTGACTGCCTGAATAGATAAATGACGTGATTTTGCACCAGTTAGGGACTGTAAAGTAAGAGCACTGTTTCTTGTCTTGTCAAGAATCTACTTGCGTGTATTAAATCTTGTCTACTCAAGTCATGTGAAAAGGCAAAACTAAACCAATAATCCATTTGCTGATTAATTCTCAGATTCAGCACATTGTTCATTTAGAGTAAGGGAAGAAGGAGAGATACTTTATGCTCTAAAATACCAAATTCAGGACATTGTTAGCAAGTCTAGAAAGAGATCAGTAGGATTGCAGATCTGCCCATAGAAGTCCTCCTAGGTACTGCCATATGTTGTGTCTCAAGTGGCCGAAACCTCTTCATTTTAGAGAATCATATTGATTACGCCAAATTTTGTAGTACATTACTTTGGATTTTAATTTCTAAACAGAGAGATATTCTTGCATTGCAATTCTAGTCTCATATGTGTACACTACAGTGCCAGAGACAAGAGCAAAGCAAATGTGTATCCTATATCCAAAATCTTCAGATTTTGCCTTTTTTTTCCTCAACAAAAATTAACAAAATGCTTATTTAAATTTCATGTACATTTTCAAAGTTGTCCAGGGTTGAGTTCACAAAGACGTTATTTCACAAGCTTTTAGGCATAAAAGTGCTCCTGCATAAAAAGGTAAAACCAAACAAAACACAAAACTAGAGAAGAGATGATGAACAGGAGGGAATGATAGAGAAGACAGAAGCAGGGCAGAGCTCTGAGGCACTTCAGCTGTGGGGATCTTGCCTGTGATACAGAAGGGAATCTTAGCCTGCCTCTCTGGCTGAATTTAAAGGGCTATGCTTTAAAATGTATACCCGATGGAAGTGCTTTGGGAATCCTCTAATCTTTTCCTTTTTAGTCATACATCAACTCAACCACCTTGTGAGAACACCCTCATTTCTAGTCATCTTATTTTGAGAACTACATACTGCTTTTCCAGTATCTTGTTTTAGATATTATTACCATAATGTTTCCTTTATTAAATGAAGTATTTAACATATAAATGTCACAATTCCCTGTAATGTTTTTGCAGTTCTACAGTACAATAGGAACAAAATGAAAACTTAACTATCTAAAGGCATCAGTTATGACTACCACTGGCAGATGCCCAAAAATTCTGTAAAGGAAACTGCTACATGCTGCTAGCAGCTCATAACTAGCACACTCAAATCTTTGCATAATATTTCCACTTTGAATATGCGGCTTTCAACATCTGGAAGTACTACTGAAGTAACTTTTCCCGATTTTTTGCTGGAGAATATATACACATTTCCTAGGCCATTCTTGCTTTTAATAGATGAGTTTATTAACAGGAATGTTCAGTGATATGTGGAATCTTATTAGATATGCAAAGTCAATTGTGTAATTATAATTGTGAATTATGAAATCAGAACTTGCTTAATGTTATGTAAAGATGCAAATGAGTCCATTTAAGGGACAAGGGATGTCAGATGAGAATACTTGTGCATTTCCAGAAAAAGCAACAACCAAGATCTGTTAAATAAAATAATTAATAAATAATAATTAATAATTTAAATAATAAAGTTATTATCCCACCACAATATTAAATAAATACTAAAAAAACCTCTTTTCCATAGATTTCAAAAACAGCAGTAGAGATATAATGAGTGAATAATTGTTCATTGTTTATTAGTCAACCTTCTGCAGTAATTATTATTACTAATAATAGCTGTTTGGACCCTGAATTTGGATTAACTTTTCCGTCTGCTCATCAAATAAAAGTCCTTAATTAGGCAGACTTGGAAGGAATCATTAGGAACCGTTGGCTAAACATGTCTAGGACTTTGTGGAGGCATGAACCATACCTTTTAACTATCTCTTCAAGAGCAAGAGCCACCCCAAAGTCACAGGATATATGTTGTCATTTTCTCTGTATGGTAATTGTAGGATTTGTAAAATTGATACTAGTAGTATGAGACTTGAAAGGCATCCCACTGCCTTGAGACATCTTCGAAGCAACCATCATGGTTAGATGGTTAGCAGAAGTGTACCTTCTCATTGCATCATATACAAACCAGCATCCCAAATGATGTTTAAGGATGAAAATTTTCATTAAGCAATGCACACATTCTCTTCCAGCTCTGGAGGAATAGATCTGTGCAATTACCCAATTACTTTATCCTTGTAAAAGGTGCTTCAAGATTGAGAAGGACTGAAAGTGAGAAGATGTATGAGTGAAGGAGAGAAGGAGAATGGTTCATGAAACTTATACTTTCAGATGTAGAAAAATAGTTCGTTGGGGTTTTTTTCTTGCTTGTTTTCCAAGCCTCCAGGAATCAAGATACAAAGTTGGAAGTTTAACTTTAAATATTAGCATGTGTTTGATTTTGAGAGTATAGTTTGCTGATATAAAAATACATTTGTATTTTGTGGTACAGCTTCAAACTATTCCATGTTTCTGCAATTAAAAAAATAAAAACCTGTTTGATGAACAGTTTCCACCATTCATCAAAAAGATGAGAAAAAGAACCAGTTTTTGCCAGCTTGTAGCTTCCAGCTCCTCTTTACTCCATGCTTAATTGGTTTCTTCTTCTCCCCAGCTGCTTAAGAGATTGTTCTGTCCCTGTAGCTTTGCTCTCTGAGACTTCACACTCCTGACTTCCTCTCTGCAGTTGTCTCCTTCGCATGTGAGGCACAGCAAACTGCCATCGACAAATCTCTGAGAACATTAGGAGCTGAGAATTTTGTCTTTTCCCCTTGCTGTGCCTACATGTGGAAAAGCAAGAAAGTAAGGATGGGGGAGTGTATCTGGTTGATGTCTATTCTGTTTCTATCTTGTGTAAATGATGATACATATTGTGCTTCTATGTGGCTAAAGCATAGCACAACCAGTACAGACAGTAGCATTGTACTGAAAGTAAATAAATGAGACAAGAGTTTCTCTCAAAACCTTGTCAGTTATTTCCTTTAAAAGATTGCCATAAATTCCTATTTGCTTCATAAAAACAATTTCTGTTGCGTATCTACAGCAAAGTTGCAGAAAGACTGTCTTAATACATTGCCAAAGGGTTTTTCTGACTGAGCCAAACCATGTTCATAGAAGAAAATTGAAATTCTAATTGTATTGGAAGATTCTGTGATCCATGCTAGAAGAAATTACATTTAAAATGTAGCATCTATGTTAGACAAAGCAATTTTCACTATTGATATTTTTATTGATAGCGGATTTCAAGAGAAGTGTATTTAACTTAATTTCCTAGAATATCTTTACTTAAATTTATTGAGAAGCAAAAAAGGTTCTATGTGACTGTGTAACGCTTTCTTATTTCTAGTGTATTTAATTTAAAATGAAAAAATGCCACAAACCTGGCTATGAAATAGCATTCCTACTTCAAGTTTTTGCTTGTCGGTAAACATGTTTCTCAGACATCAGCAATGCTCATTACAGACGCTATCATAATCTTAGGGGAAAACTGATTACCAGCATAGTAGGAAAATTTAACTATATAAACTGTCACAGAGCAGGAAATGACAGCTAATTATTATTTCTGGGATTAATCTTTGCAATTCAGCACTGCAAAATGTCTCAAATCTACTGTGCTGCTATAACCATAGCACAAGTGCTGTTTCCCAGGGCTCAGTTTTGGGACTATTCCTGTTTAATTCCTTTATTAATGATCTGGATGAGGGGATTGAGTGCACCTTCCACAAGTTTGCAGGTGACACCAAGCTGAGTGGGACTGTTGATCTGCAGAGCTGGGCAGGCTGGGTCAATAGGCTGAGCCCAATTGCCTGAGGTTCAACAAGGTGAAGTGCCAGGACCTGCACTTGGGTCACAACAACCCACCACAGCACTGTGAGCTGGAAAGCTGCCTGAGGGCAGAAGAACCTGTGGATGCTGGTCATCAGCTGGCTGAACATGAGCCAGCAGTGTGCCCAGGTGGCCAAGAAGGTCAGTAGCATCCTGGGCTATATTGGAAATAGTGTGGCCAGCAGGACCAGGGCAATGACTGTCCCCCTGTACTCAGCACTAGTGAGGCCACACCTCAAATCCTGTGTCCAGTTGTGGGTCTCTCACTAAAAGAAAAGCATTGAGGTGCTGGAGCATGTCCAGAGAAGGGCAACGAAACTGCTGAAGGGTCTAGAGAGTAAGTCCTCTGAGGAGTGACTGATGGAGCTGGGGTTTAGCCTGAAGAAAAGGAGACTCAGGGGAAACCTTATCACTCTCTACAGCAACCTGAAAAGAGATTTGGTGATTTGGGGATTGGCCTGTTCTCCCAGGCAACCAGCAACAGGACAAGAGGACACAGCCTCAAGCTGCACCAAGGGAGGTTCAGGTTGGATATTAGGAAAATTTCTTTACCAAAGTAGTGGTCAAGCATTGCAACAGGCTGACAAGGGAAGTGCTCACATCTCTGGAAGTGCACAAAAAACAAGTAGATGTGGCACTTCGTGATATGGTTTAGTGATCATGGTGTTATTCATTTGAAAGTTGGACTCGATGATCATGGAGGTCTTTTCCAACCCTAATGATTGTATGATTCTGTGATTCTATATGTAACATGAAGACAGGGGACTAAAAATTAAATCTGAATCTCTCCACCTCAGACTGTAACTTTGAATACTTGAATAACTGAAGTGTTAATAATTTATCCATTGATTAATTCCCATTTTATTGCTTATGGCTACTATGAATCAGAGTTAATTGAAATTACAATCTCAGCCTGCATTCAGATGCTGACCCTCGGTAGATGAACTTCGACACACCTCTGTTTTGAATGGGGAAAATGAGCATAGACCTTGGGGTATGCATGGCTCTTCAGTATGAGACTTCAGCTTCACTTGAATTCCTCTCCTAATTCCTGTAATATGGTCTCACAGAGCTGGCATCACTTGAGTTTACAAAAGGGTTTTACGATTTCTCTGTATCTTAGTAAATCTGGAACCCAGGGTGAAGCAGCTAGAGAGACTTGCAGGATTTGCACAGCATCAGAGATGCTGATGGGAGTGACAGGGATAGGAAGTCCCATTTCTCTCCCCCTGTATTTCTGCACAATGTAGCTACAGTGCTGTACAGTGCCAGTTGAGTTGTCTTGATACTAGAATTGAGAGTTAAAGGAAACCATCCACCTGCAGCATTAATTATTGAGACTTTTACAGCTATTCGGAAAACTTCCTTAGCTTCCTGGCCCACATCAATGCTGCAATTTCAAAGAATTGTTGGATCATTCTGTTCACTGAACCAGCCATCTTAGAACTACTTAACTACTTACTACTTAAGTTATCTGAAATTTGAGTCACTGCAACTCATTAGTCATCCTGAACATTATTGATCGGAAAAGGATGTTGTAGTAAGCTTCCCTGACATCTGATTTCTTTCAAAAAGAAAGGCTGAGCCACCTAAGCCTAATTTCCTCACTAGCAGGAGGGAGAGAGAAACTGCCAACAGTGCCCAGTTAACAACTCCTGGGAACTGGTAGATGCTTGGGACTAAACTGCTTTCCTAGGGTCATGGAGGTTGTGCTCCATGTTCAAGTGGGCATTTTTAAGGCTGGCAAGAGGTGATAATCCTTTAACATGCTGGCATGTCTTGGATATTTTCTTTGAAGAGAGAAAGGATAGGTAAAGAAAAACTGTGCACAATGGATAGTCTGTCCTGGAGCAGTTTCCTGCAAAATGGACTTCATCTATGTGTCTCCCTAGCTGGGTGCAGATTGCCTATTTTCTGTGAGCTGATGCAAGTTACAGCCATAACAATAAAAAGCAAAGGAAAGAGGATTTCCTCTGTTTTATTTTTGCTCTTGATTAGTTAGCTCATGGATGCAAGTGAATATCACTTTCTTTTTTATGAATTTGAGGAGAGTAAAGAGAATGGTACATGTCTGGTTAGAGGGAACTGTTTCCCCAGCCTGTGCCTGTGCCTGTGCCTGTGCCTGTGCCTGTGCCTGTGCCTGTGCCTGTGCCTGTGCCAGGGAAGAGAGGTCATAACCCTGCTTGTTTTAGCAGACTGTACACGTTCCTACTGTTCATGGCACTGGAGATGCTATGAAGAGAATTGTGGACGATTCTCAACAGCATCAGAAAGGGAAGACGTTGATCTCTGGACTTCTGATTCCCAATCTCTGTCCTTGCAGCTG
The DNA here is from genome assembly GCA_035047865.1 of Dendrocincla tyrannina. NCBI lineage: Eukaryota > Metazoa > Chordata > Aves > Passeriformes > Dendrocolaptidae > Dendrocincla > Dendrocincla tyrannina. The sequence continues at coordinate 39,429,884 of JAWWMP010000041.1, read as the reverse complement.
CTCATAAGCCCGAGGAGGAGGAGATGGTCTGGTGCTGAACCCTTCCTGTCAGCCTAAGGGGAGAAATTGGGAACCTTGTATCAGTAAGGAAAGAGGACTGCATGGAGGAGGGAGAGGAGTGTTTTTAAATGGAAATTGCTCCTGTAAGTGCACTTGTCTCCCAGTCTCCCTAGCTTCCCCACCATCTATCTGGCATACTTCTACTTCTCACTCATATAGCATTATTTTCTCATGTATTTGAGAAGTCTTAAAGTATATTTTAATTCTGCTCTACTTCCAATGTCAAGCAATATTATTCACTGTTTAACCTGATTTTTCAGAGCACTTTAACAAAATGTAGACTTAATGCAGTGAAGATATGATTGCTACAGTAATCCGTTGCCAATTACAGTTCAAATTTATTTGTTGATAAGAGAATTTTTCGTATGAGTAAGGGCAATTCAGAAAAGAGGAAATCGGTTTTTTCAGCGAAAATAAATGTCAACATCTGCAAATGTTGTTAACGTTTAAAATGGGCTAAGATCAATAAACATAATATTACATATCCCTCACTGGACCAGAGGTTTGGATTTCAGAGATGTTTTCACAATTCCTGCTGAAGTTTGTCTTTTTCATTAAAAGCAGAACTTTATCAGTCTATTAATATTTTACTTTTCTATGTGTGTTTTTGTTATTTATCTGTCCCTATGAGTAACTCACAGCTTTATTGGATTTGTGCTAACCTCATTCCCACAGGACTCAGACATGTAATCAACTTATATTTCCCAAGTGAGGAAACAAAATGAAGAGAGATCAAAAACTTGGGTTTGACAATTCTGCTTACCCTGTAGAGTTCCTGACTCTGGGAATAACCCTATGTATTTGGTTTGTGTGGCCAGGTTTTGGTAGCAGGGGATAGGGATACAGGGGTGGCTTCTGTGAGAAGCTGCCAGAAGCTTCCCCCATGTCCAGTATAGCCAGACAGCTCCAGGATGGACCCACTGCTGGCCAAGGATGAGCCAATCAGCAATGACAGTAACACCTCAACGTATTTAAGAAGGAAAAAGAGTTATTGCACAGACTAATTTTCAGCCAGAGAGGAGTGGAGTAAGAACATGTGAACAACTATGTAGACACCAAGGTCAGTGCAGAAGGAGAGGAACACTGGAACTGAGGTCCCCCTGCAGCCCGTGGTGCAGCCCATGGTGAAGCAGCTGTTCCCCTCCAGCCCATGGAGGTTAACAAGGGTGCAGAGATCCACCTGCAGCCATGGAGGAGACCCACACAAGGGCAGGTGGATGCCTGAAGGAGGCTGTGACCCGGTGGGAGGCCTAGGCTGGAGCAGGGTCCTGGGTTCTAGCAGGGGCATGCTGACCTGTGGAGAGAGGAGTCCATGCTGGAGCAGGTTGACCTGGTAGGACTTGTGACCCTGTGGGGTACCGATGCTGGAGCAGCCTGTGCCTGAAGAACTGCACCCCATGGAAGAGTGACCAATGTGGCAGTGTTGCCCATGGGAAGGACCCCACGGTGGAGCAGGGAAAGGACTCTTCTCTGAGCAGTGGCCAAAACAACCTGTGATGAACTGATCACAGGTTCATCACAGGGTTCCCTTCCCATTTTGCTGCACTGCTGAGGTGAAGGAGAGATGGATGGGGGGAAGGTGTTTTTAAGATTTATTTTATGTCTCATTATCCTGCTCTGATTTTGTTAGTAATAAATTTAATTAATATCCCCACTTTGAGTCTGTTTTGCCCGTGACAGTGATTGGTCTGTGATTGTTCCCAGTCCTTACCTCAACGCATGAAGCCTTCTTTATATTCTATTCAGTTCAGTATTCAGTATTTATCCTTCTTTCTATTCAGTTGCAGAGAGGGTTGCACAGAGATACTGTGGGTACCTGGAATCCAGCTAGGGTCAATCAACTGCACTCTATTGCTGTCACTGAAGCTTTTACATGGAACAAATCCCAGATGTTACAGACTTGAAGGACATTTCTAAAGCTGTCTGGACCCTATCTGAGCCAGTTCCTCAGCAATGTGTTCAAAGTAAGAATAGGAAATAAACTCCAGGCTCCCTACATCCAGTCTAATATCTTGAAACCCAGTGTCCACTTTACATCACTCAGTTCTGTCGGCAGCCCTTGTAGCCCCTGAAAGGTATGGGGTGAAGCTCCCCAGGACACATTGGAGCTGTGGAACTCAAGTCTTCTCACCAGGGCAGGCAGACACAGCTCCACACACCCAGCACCCTGACACCAACTGCCACTGCTGCAGAACAAGTGTTGCGATTCTGTGGCTTCCCATAACTTGGCCATGGTGACCATTGTCTCGGGAAACAAAGCACCTTTTATGTGACCTTGGCTGGATTGCCAGGTGATTGCTGGCCAGAGACTACAGTGCTTTAAATCCCATGTTTTCAAGCAAATTAGTCTCTTTAAAGTGTTTTTCTTCATTGTTTACTATTCAAAACATTTTATTATGTAGGCTTTGGCATCGTATCATTGAAAATACATAGGCAAAATGGAGCTGAGCCTCATAGTTTCTTGACGTTTTCTCTTTAGGCACATTAGATTTTTTAAGAAAGAGCACCATCTTGTGGAAGTATGTGTTCCACTGTGCAGAACTGCCTGTTGAAAGTTGCACGGTTATACTTGGGTACTGTATATTTCAGCAGCTGTACCCTCTATCGTTACAGTTCTACCTCTGAGAATTACAGAAACAAAAAAAAACCCAACCCCCCCCCCAAAAAAAAAAAAACCAAAAAAAAAACCAGGTACCATATATACTCCATGATAAAAAAGTGACAAAACTAGATTTGAGGCTAATTCCTGAGAACATGAAGTTTATTATTTCTGCAGAAACTATTGTAGACAGTAAGTTTAGGTATACAGTTTCATATAATTGTTTGTTACACCAAGACAATGGCCTTTACAGGGAACACATAATACTGTCCTTGCAGTAAAGACAGCTATTACAGCCTGGGTTTAAGCCTATAGTGCATTTGTTGTGCAGCAGTCACTTCTGTACTAGATGTTGTTATGATGTAGCTGAATTGTAGTTTTGTTTGACTTTCTGTTGCGTCTGGTATTTCTCTGTACCTCTCTGTACTGGCCGACTGGCTTCATGCTTTGTTTTTCAGAATCATTAAGTATAAAAATGTCAATCAGAACTGCTTAATTAAATGGAAACGAGATGATAAATTGAATCTGTTTATGTGAACTAATCAGTTTACTCAAGCTGTCATTATTTACAAAAGATCAAAATAAATCAGTACTCGAAATTCACTGCACTGCACTTTATTATCATGTGTACGTGGCACTCTCAGCTCCTCCAGTTTAGATGCTATAGGTCTTAACACAGAGCTGTTCACATAGGGTAGCTGTTGAAATCAGGCTTGGTATTACCTGCCCATGATCAAGAGTGTACAACTGTCCCAGCAAGAATATCATTACCCATCAGGCAGCTTCATCACACTGACGTTGATTGTGTGGTATGTCAGAAATAAAGCCTTTGTGTAGGAGCAAAAAGGTGTCTTGCTTCAAAACTTAATACAGGATTTCTTTAGTCTTCCCTTAACAGCAGGAGAGATCTTCTTGTGACAAATATTATGTTGCACTGATATATTTTAATGTTATATATATGCATACAAAAAGATATATAATACAAATGTATATTTTCAGTTATATACATATATATACATGGCTGCAGAATAATTCCCAAAAGCTGATTCAATGAATTAGCGAACATATTTTTATGTCTCTTTCTAGCATATATCAACTTTGCAATAACTGTTTGTTGCTGGGATGGATATATAGTTTAAAATGGATATAACTTAACAACTTACAAAAGTACTTAAAAATACTTTGTATTAACAGAGTGGATTTCATAACCATGAAAATAATTTTTATATTTCCATTAAATGTCGTAGCCATCCTATATAGTCATTGATTGTTACTATTATTTCATGTCAAATGGTGTGTGTTGAAAGTAAGCACTGAATCAGACTGAAACCTGCTTTGATATGTGAATTGCTCTTTAAAAAGGAAAATTTCCTGAAAAGTTCCCTTTAAGCTTTGAAGGAGTTGGATTATTTCTGATGGCTTCCTGAAAAACTCCAAACTATAGTTTTGTTTTTAGTAAGTACCTTGTTCTTGCTGTTGCTGAAAGGTAGGCTAACATGACTGATCATGGTGATACCTTTGTTCCTATCCTGGTAAGTATATTTTGTCTATGCTCTGCTAATGTCTGTGTATTTAGGCTAAAAGCATATACTAAAGCCTTAAATTTCAATGTGTCTACCTCCAGTGAATGCAGATCAAAATGAGCACAAGTTATATATTACATTTTCCTTTGAAAAATCAGTAAATGACACATTTTGACCTAATGTGGTAGAAAAATACACGTGCTGCCAAGTAGGGAAGACTGGAGATCTAACAGTCTGGTATGTCCTTTATACTTAGGGATATATATTTCCACAGAAAACGCAAGAAATTTTGAAGGACGTTTTGACTATCCATTTGCAATAGAAATTGCCTTTTTTTTTAGGTGGCTGGGTTTTATTTTTTAAAAAAAAATTTTTTTTGCAGTACTGTTTTGTTTTAAAACTTTGAAGGATAGATAGAAATTAACATCATGCACTTGGGTAAGCTGTGATTTTTTTGCAGAATTTTTAAAAATGTATTTAATCTTGCAATGCTAGATGTTCTTTGTGTGAAAGCAAAAAATCGTTCTTTACCTTGAAATTTCCTGAAGTGAAAACTCACAGAAATAGGCTGTGCATATTCTGAATTCTGTTGCTTTGAGTGACTGTTCTAATGGATTTGACATTTTTCCTTTACCCTCTTTAGTTGCTGCTGCTTTGCTGTCTTGGGGAGAATGTTTAATCTTTTATGTCCCTCAAAAAGCTATCAGATGATGTTCTGAAACAAATGCTTCAGCAGCTTCAGATGTTGTGACCTCTCTAATAGATGAGTGATGCATATCCTTGATTCGGATCACCTCATGTTTTGACAGAAACTTGTACTTTCTTCTCAGCCACTGGAAATCAGAGTCCAATGCAGCAGTGGAAATAATTTTTATTAGCAATTTGAGTCTACAAAGTGTAATGTGTGAGAGTAAATCTTTGTGAAAAAGGCAGAGTACTATAAATGGGTATACATGCCTTTACTCAACGTCTGTTCATGTTTAAGATGTGTGAAAGGTTTCTTAGTGTTAGGAACAGCTTTTCCTCTTCTGGTGTGTGTGATGGGTGCCTCCTTCTGAGATCACACATAGAAATACATCTGCCTGGAATCTAAGAGCTACAGCTCTATTGGAGATGGAAGAAAAGTGGTGTAATTTTACCTTTGTTTTGTCTGAGGGCTTTTTTTCCTATTCCTCATTATTTCTTATTTAGAAGACTGCTTGAAGTTTTGTTCTGTTGTGTTCTTTCTTTTCTGTAGTTACAGCATTATATTCAGATTTCAATGTGCACAACGAATACATTAAAATGAAATCATAAGAAACCCCCAAACCTTCTTGTTCCTCTCCTCCCCCAAATATAAGAACTTCTAGTTTCTGTAATGATCATAGTTCTGTAGATTTACTCAAAGTTGTAAAAGACTGTAGGATGTGTACTCCTAGCATGAGTAGTTGTTATCTTTCATTTTATTATGTATACCTAAATAATTTCAAGAATCTGGCACTGTATTATGTAATTTGTCAGGATTCATGCTCATCCAAAGAGGTTGTTAAAACAATTACATAGAAGCTGACAGAAAGGCTATGCTTAAACATTCTACATGAAGCACATAATTTTAGATATGCTCATAAGTAAATGTTTCCTTGACAAAAGCTGGATAAAACTCCACCATGTTTTGCTGAGGTGAATGTTAAGGTGTTGTCTGTTATCTGGTGAACAAAAGAAATTGCAGCCTTCAACTACTTAAATTTAAGTAATAGTATTTGGATGGCCAAGAAAACACAATTTTCATACTGTACTGTGTGTTATCTTTGATAAATTTCTGTAGATTTGTCCCAGCCTTGGCAAGCGCAGTCCTTGGTGCTGCTGCCTACTGCTTCTCCTCCTTAAAAACCTGAATCAATAATCTTCAGTTTCGCTGAGTTTATTTTCATATAGAGCAATTTTTGCCCAATTTTTAAAAAGAAAACAGTTAGTTCTGAGATTCATTGGCTTTCCAGTGGTGCCCACGAGTCCTTTGCCTTGATTCTATTTCTACAGGCAGGCTGTTTGCAGGTGGGCATTTGACAGCTTGAAGCATATGTGTGGAATACAATACATTTATGCAGGTGTTATACATAAGTTGATTACTTCTGGCTCCGACACAGCTAGATGTCTAGAGAATCTCGGCACCTGACACAAATTTGCCATTTCAGAGATCCTATTCCTTCATTTTTTTTGGTCATTCTTGAGTGGGGATTTGGGGATTTCTTTCTGGTTGCTGCAAGTTTGCTCAGTTCTGTTTGGCCTGATGGGATGCTGTGATGAATCAGGCTGTGCTGAGCTGGTCGTGTTTTGTGTGATCCCATGACTCAGAGAAAAGGTGACTCCCACCAGTGTTTGCTTTCCTTGTCATGTGCTTCTCTTTGTATTTTGCCACCCACTTGCAGAGAAGGAGAAAGCTTATTCTCCCAGATCACCAGTCCATTGTTTTGCATACCGTGAACCAAGAAGTCTGGTAACAAATGGCCGAATTTGCATGTTTTGATAATCTATGATTGATGAATTCAACAAAAACTGTTAGTGCTGGCTTTTCCTGCAAAGAGTTAATAAGTACTGAAACATACTCCTAATACAGGGACAATTCCAATAAAATTTCAGTCTCATTGCACTTTATAGTAGTGTTACTACAAATGTCATATACACAATAATACCTCTAAGGACAGATGTGATTATGTCTTTTGTATAGTTTAGCTTGCATGAAGCAGGACAGACAGTTCTGTACAAACTTTTCATGAGGGATACGAATACTTGTCCCACTTGTGAACTTTAGAATTCATTTCACTAAGACTATATTTGTTATTCTAATGAGTTCAGTAGTCTAACAATAAACTGAGAAAAAATTCATGAGAAGTACTTGGTACCTCTGTATATCAGTGATTTTGAAAGCCCTTCTTTACCTGAAACATGTACTTCAGATTAGTTCTGAGCAAAGTTGTTTATGAGCAAATATTTTTGCAAGACTGAAACTCTAAACACTTGCCATGAGTTAATGTCTGGCCTTCTTGCTAAGCTTTGAAACATCCAGAAATTAAGAAAACAATAAACCAAACTCATGTCCCATATTTTTCCAGATGAAACATCTTATGCATGTTTTAAAACTAGTTTACAATTCACCTGAATGCCTTTTGTCTTGAATGAGGCAACAAATCTATTTAATTTTTATAATAGCCATAATAATTCTTCAATTTACTTCTTCTATAATTGCTTTCGGCTTCCATTAGAACTATTTATCACTAATTTTAAGCAATCCATAACATGAAGGATTTCTAAAATTATATCTGCGTGCATCAGCTATGGAAGGATTATAATGTGAATTAACTTTGAGTTCACTATATAATATGAATTAACTAAACTTTGCCATGTCTTTCTGACAAGAAGAAATGAAGATACGACTTGCAGAAAAGTTTGATTTTGTATGTAGTTTATATTTATTGCCTCTCTATTAAAGTAATAATAAAACAATAATGGAACAGTGACTGAGTCGAAATTTTAATAATTTAATAGTTTGAATTTAATATTTAATAGTTTTAATAGTTTTTTAATATAAAGCTGGCATGCTGATACCAGTGTCGGAGCAACATATTCCGAAAACCTTCCTGTTCTTCTTTGGTCTGCACCAACAATTATGGATTGAGCAATCTGTGTTGTTTAGTAAGCACCCATCTCTCAGCTGTTCATGGATTTCGTTTCCCAGAAGCAAGTACTGTGCGAGGGAATGACAACCCGGGGAAAAGCCCTGCAGATACAAATTTTTTTCCACCATTATCCTTGTTCTAACGAAAGACGTTGCATCTCCCCAGAATTATCGATCCTTTTCACCTACAGATGAGCTGGAAGAGCACCCTTAAATGTCCCCCCGCTGCTGAGGGAGAGCCCCTCAGGGCAGGGGGCCGTCCCGTCGGTCCGGCAGGTGGCGGTCGGTGGCAGGCGATGGATGGGAAGCGCTGGGCTCCGGCGCCAGCTCCGAGCTGCGCCGGTGGGCTTGGCGCTGGCACACGCTCCGGGAGCGCACGGGAGGGAGAGCGGCTCGGCTGCCTGGGGAGAATCGGCCTTTCGGCTTCTCAGACCTGAAAACGAATCGGCTGCTTCAACATTGTAACTTTAACTCTAAACAATGCCTGATAATGTCTTATAATGCCTAATATCATGTAGGTTATCGATGGCTGCCTCAAGGCTCGAGTCCTGCATGAGATGTTACATTTTGCTTGGAAGATGTCAGTTTTTCTTATGTGACAAATAACTGTTACTAGGAGTACAATGAATTGTGCATAGAACTTTTGCCTTCAACGTCCATTAAAATGCAAATAGGCCTCTAAAGCATCTGTTTCAACTTGGCTATTCTCTAGAGATTTAGTGCCTGAGTCCATGATAAATTTTTGACATGTATATCACTGTACATCTGATAAATTGTCAGTTCCACATGCATTGCTGAGTGTTTGTAGGTGTCTGCTAACTGCATCCTACTTGACGGAGATTAGAAAGTGGGCCCTTACATTTTAAATGGGATATGCATATACTTAAAGCCTACTTAGTGACTGAGGGGCCACTTTCTAATCTCAAATATGTAGCATGCTCTGCCTGTTTACTATATGTGGTAAACCATGCTGCTGAGCAGAGATCAGTGTGGAATTGAAGCTGTGCATGTTGAAGTAAGTTACCTGTAAGTTGTTAAATATTCTAAAATGATTTATGGAACCATAGAGATAGGGGGGTGTTTTTCCTTCTCTTTAAGTATATCAGCAACTTTCCTAAGCATTTTTCGAAAGCCTCTATTTAAAAGACAATATGCAACTTTGATGTGACCTTTGGTAGGATGATTCACAAATTATTTTGGCATGAATAGTTTGATACCCACATTTGTTCTCTTTGTATCTGCAATTGCAAGTCATATGGGAATAATTAGTTTTGTTTTAGAAGGAACCACAGCTCAGTGGGAATGCTACCTCTTTCACATAAGGTGAATTCCTTTAAAGTATCTCCCTCTTTATCTGGTTTTGGCTTTCTTTTCTTTCTTCCTGAAGAAATGTCATCATCTTTCTGAAGATGAAGCTTCATTTTCTTAACACTTTATAATCATCAGGCATAAAATGCCTTAATTGAAAGAAAACCAGTGCAAGATGCAGTGGACAGAGGAATATTTAAGTATTTGTCTCTTCCGGAAAATTACATAATCTCTCAGCAATAAGAAGTCAAAAAGTATTCTGTTTTCTGCTGTTCACTTTGACCAGTGCTGTTGTTCTCATGTGCTGCTCCCAGAACTGTCCCTCTGCTGATTGGATTGTATAGCAACAGACTAGTTCTGCTTTTTTTATTAGCTGAAGTAGAAAAATATAAAGCTTCTTGCTATTCATTCATACCTTCCTATTCAATTGGTTTGAGCACCTAACTGTACATTAAGATGCTTCTGTGCTGAATTGCAGGGAAAACCCAATGCAAGAGGGCCAAGTCCTCGCTGGGATGGTAGGTGAAGTTGTTTTGGTTTTGTTTTTGGGTTTTTTTTGGTGGTAATCATGTAACCAGTCTCCTGTTACATGTCCTCATCCTTTTATTTATGTAGCATAGTTTCATGGGGAAAGTTCCTTATCTTCCAATCTAAACTGTTTTTTCCCAGATGTCATCTTTACAATACCTATGCAGCAATATTCTGTGTCAGCAGAAAAACTGAAAAGCTCTTGCTTTGTAACAGTTTTGAACTCTACTCACATAACATGTTTTAAGTAGCATAGTAGTTTATTGTAAGGTACTAGGGGGCGGGTTTGGAAGTTGCAGTGTTCATTGTGTGTCTGTGTCGGGGTTTAGTTCGGTGGTATTTTCTGTATCAGCTGGAGGAAAGGAGTAAAATTATTTTCTTTTATCTGTGAATATTTCCAGGGAAGATGCATCACAGTCAATAGAGCAAAAAGAGCTGTACAGATCTGTACCATTCTGGACTTTTGTGTGTATAGTAACCATGTCTGAATCGCCAAAGACAAAACTCCTGTGTTCTGCCATCTTCACAACAAAACAGCAAAAGGTCTTAGTCATCTAGATTTTAATGAAAGTAACTCTTTTGTTAATATTTTCTACAAAACTAGTTCACCACATTCCTGAAGAAGCCAGTAAACAAGAGAAACAAGCCAGTAAACCAGACAAACCCCGTGTTTATCAATGTCTAAACCAGAACACTTTCATTGTATAACCCAGCAAATACATAGGTCAAAACCAGTAATGTTGAAAGCAACTCTTCTGATGGAAAAGGTTTACTGTAGTTTTGACAGTACCATTTTATGGACATTATAGTTAATCACTCTTTTCTTAAAGGGATGAGTGGGCAAAAACATGCAGTGCTCTAAATTTAGCCACATGATCCTAGCTCAAACTTAGGTAATAAATCCTCAATCAATCATGAAGTAAATTATCATGAATGCATATATATTATGGCTTTAAGACTCAATTTAGGAAGCACTAAAAGCTGTTAAATCATGAACATCCTGTCAAAAGTTATTTACCCTTATAACTGACACAACTTTTTATTCTGTACTTCTAGATTTTTAGGGCAATATTAGTGACTCCTAGAAGCAATTTCTTTTCATGAAGAACTAATTAAAAAATGAGAACTTATCATTGGAGGCTTTTTATTTAGCACAGCTCAGCTGCCAGGGAAATGTCTATGTCCTCCCACTTACCATACATGCTGAGTACCCATCATTTCTGTGGAAGGTGATAGGATATGAGGATGCTCAGAATGTACTGGAAAGGGCCTATGGTTAGCAACACCTCCTAGCAATCATTAACTGAAACAAAAAGGGGACGAACCAGGTTTTAATTAAAAATTGTTTCTCCAGAGTCAGCTGCTTGTAGCTACATATTGCTGAAAGGTGGAATCATTTGTGAAACAAACAGACTGGAAAAAGAAATTGAGTTTCTAAAACCTCGATTTTTACAGCAGAGGTCCCTACAGTTTTAGGCAGTAGTTCTGTCTGCAAGATTCAATATGATCTGTAATTTGGTGATCACATCAGGAACACATCCTGGAGGAAGATGTTGTCTTTTGAACTCTGCTCAGTGCTACTGATTACAGTTATTAAGATGCTAGAGTGTGGCAAGAGAACAGAATGAGAAAAATCCTGCATTCTGGCTATAGCAGTTGAATGCTTCCCTGAAGCACCCTGTGCTGCCTCTGCTATAGACTATTTGCGTGGTTTTGATCAAGTCACATAATTATAAACATTAACTGACAAACAAGAACTGGTCTTGACACATGGTCTCCATTCTTAATACTTGAGACTATCTAAGGTTTGCACTTCTCAAGAACTCCCAGTAAGAATGATAGAATGTCTTTGGTCATGTAATATGGAGTTAACTGAAAAAAAGTTGTGTAAAGTATTTCATACTTCATGCTGCACGTAAAATTAACAGTTTTGGTTGCAGTTTGACAATGTCAGTCTGAATTACTGATATATACTGAAAAGTAAAAAACAACCTCAAGTTGCACAGAAGAAAAGAGACTTTGAATCACTGTAATGTAATGATAATATAGAGAAATATAGATTTTTCTGTGTGGTTGTTAGTAAGATTAAGCTATTTGTAAGGCCAGGTCTTATGCTATTCAGTACCTTCTTATTCAGAGAGCAAAATCAAAATGTCAAAAATATTTTTAAAACCCTGTCAGGAGAGAATGAAAGATATCAGTTCACAAAGAGTGTCATCATCCAGAGTATTTAATTTACATTTAGAAAATGTTGAATAAGTCTAGAAATATAAATTTAAATTTATTTAGAAATATTTTTAAATTTAAATAAATTTACAGACTTTTCAACTGTCCTGACAAATAAAGAAAACAAGCCAACTTAACAGTGCTATGCAACTCCTGCTTCCTGTTTCCATAAGATATGAATCACCACCATACCACATGTTTAATGCGTAGAATAGAATACATAAATGGATAAAAATTATCAAAATAATAATCAAATAATAATCAAAATCAGGCTGGATCAATGGGCCGAGGACAATTGCTTCAAATTCAATAAGGTGAAGTGCTGGGTCCTGCACTTGGGTCACAACAACCCACTGCAGCGCTGTGGGTTTGGGGAAGAGTGACTGGAAAGCTGCTTGGTGGAAAAAAATCTGCAGCTGTTGGTCGTCCACTGGTTGAACATGAGGCAGCAGTGTGCCCAGGTCACCAAGAAGACAGGTGGCCAGCAGGACCAGGGAAGTGATTGTCCCTCTGTACTCAGCACTAGTGAGGCCGCACATTGTGTGCTCTGTCCAGAGAAAGGCAACAGAACTGGTGAAGGGTCTGGAGCACAAGTCTGATGAGAAGCAATTGAGGGAGGCGTTGTTTAGCCTGGAGAAAAGGAGGTTCAAGGGAGACCTTTTTGCTCTCTACAACTACCTGAAAGAGGTGGTAGCCAGGTGGGACTTGCGCTCTTCTCCCTGGCAACAAGGGTTAGGACCAGAGGAAATGACCTCAAGGGGAGGTTTCAGTTGGATGCTAGGAAAACCTCTGCCACTGAAAGGTTAGTCAAACGCTGGAACAGGCTGTCCAAGGAAGTATTTGTTTCACCGTCACTGGAAGTATTTAAAAGTTGTATAGACGTGGCACTTAGTTTAGGCATGGATCAGTGATGGACCTGGAAGTGTTACAGTTGGAATAGATCTTTTCCAATCTAAACAGTTTTATATAGAATCTATTATGGAAGAGGGCAGTATAACTTGGAATTTAATTATTACATTGTGGCTTATGTATATGTTAGCTTCCTTCTGCAAGCATCTCCCAGGGATTGAGATAGAATTTTGCTTCTGCAAGACTATTTATACTTTCTAGGAGGCTGTGGTATTTCTTTATTCAAATATATTCTGAAGAAATTAGTAGCTGTCAAAGGAAGTCTTCAATAGGAACATCTTTTATGTTCTTATCCTGAGAAAATACGTTAAGTGGTTTGATCACATCTAGTAATTTGTCTCCTCTATTCCAAGAAAACTCTCATTCCTTAAGAATAAGGTCAGACATTTTAAAACTGAGCCCAACACCTTAAATATAGAACAAAACAGTGCCACCAGCCCAACAAATCTGTTATGTTGGTCTTTGGTCTGGCTTTCATATGATCCAAATGTTGTCTTCCACTGGCACATTTTTCAGGAATTTCTTTAGTACCTTATGCAACTCTCACGGAATAGCTTTTTTCCCCCCTTTTTAATTTTTAGCATGTCCTTCTCATGTTTCAACAGCTTTATGTTCTCCTCTTTTAATATTGCTAAGAGTTATGCTTCTCTAGGAATATCTGCTTATGACGTGATTGCTGTTGGCTGGACTCTGCACATTGTTGTATATATTGCATGTAATTGTCATTACAAAATGTTAATGTTCTTCAAGATGAACTGAACTGCTGTTCACCTATTCTAGGCCAGAAACTTGTTTTAAGATAGTTTTAAGATATAAACTTCCTTTGGCCAGCAGCGTGCACTTGCAACCCAGAAAGTCATCTGTATGCTGGCCTGCATGAAAAGATGTGTAGCCAGAAGGTCAAGGGAGCTGATTCTGCCCCCCTACTCTGCCCACTTGGAATACTGCATCCAGCCCTGGGGTGCTCAACACAAGAAGAATGTGGACTTGCTGGAGTAAGTCCAGAGGAGGGCCACAAATCTGATCAGAGGAATGGAGCACCTCTTCTGTGATGACAGGCTGAAGAGAGTGGGTTATTCAGGCTGGAGAAGAGAAGGCTCTCGGGAGACCTTATAGCACCTTCCAGTATTTAAAGGGGGCTTAGTAAAAAAGAGAGAGAGCAACTTTTCACATGGGCAAAGAGTAATAAAACAAGGAGGGATGGTTTCAAACTACAGAGGAGCAATTTAGATTACATGCAAGGAAGAAATCCTTGACTCAGTGGGTACTAAGACACTGGAACAGGTTGCCCAGAGAAGCTGTGGATGCCCCATCCCTTCAAAATGAAGGTATTCAAAATGAGGCTGGATGGGGCCCTGAGGAACTGGTAGTGTATGTCTTCTCTGCCCATGACGGAGGGGTTGCAACCAGATGACTTTTAAGTTCTCTTCCAACTCAAACTATTTAATGAGTCTGTGATTCTATCAATTCTCTTTCTATATTAAACACATTAACTGATTACCTGAGTTCTGACGTCTGATTACAAGACACGTAAACCTTACGCAGATTTGCTGCTGGTTTTCTTTTACATTTGGCTTTTCATGTGTGTTTTTTACAAAAAGGTGTTTTTCCTTTAATAGGAAAAAATAATTCTATTATATTTTTAAATTTTGCACTTTTTCTGCTTGATATTCTCATTCTGTGTGTGTTTCTCCATGTTTGCTGCTTCTGATAAACCTGTGCCTGAATCTTGAGTCATCTTTCACACTCTGTTTTGTGATTAACTGTGAAGAGTCTTCCAAATATTCTACATGGATAAGCATATCAAAAATCATAATGTTTTCTCAACTGACATCTCCCAGTTCTCCCAGGCCTTATTTCAGGCTGTGTGCACTCTATGTTCACTCTATGTACTATTACAATGCATCTAGATAATATAATTCGTTCTAATTTTGGCCTAGATGACCTGCATGGTAAAGAGCCCTGAAGATCTGCCAGCACACCTGCCAGGAATCAGTGATCCTCTGTAGACAATACAGGCAGAGCACATGCTGTTTCACATCAAGAGCTAGGGATAACTGAGTGAAATTAATGAAAAGCACCGATTATCTATATGGTATCTGTCTGCGTTTCTTTCCAGTTACAATATTGCATTCTTCAGTAAAAAATGCAGCCACCACACTGCATTCAGTATGGTTTATGTTGATTGAAGTTTTAGGAATGATTGGTTAATATTGATAATTCATATCCTATCTTTCAGTACCCTAAACACCAAATGATTTTCAGCAGTAAGACTAGAAATGCACAAAATCTTTTACTATGTGCTATAACTTCGAACTTTCTGGAAAGGCTTAGCATGTTTATATGCAAATAAACAGTACTGAGAAGTGTTCCTGGATGGTCAAACACAATCTAGTAATCTGTTGGCCCAGACCCCGGCACACTTTTCATTCACACTAATTTATACTTTTTCCAGGCAATTACTAATTATGGTGTGGTAATAGGACAGTTGCAGGGACCATTCCCAATAAGCAGTTTGCATGCAGGCTCTTTGGACACTTCAGTGTTGACTAGCATATTTGTGTACTCTTCTGTGCCAGTTGGCCACAACGATTGGGAGCTTTCCCAAGCACGTTTAGTTTACTCCTATAAATACAGCTTTTTGTTTCCCTCTAATGGTGTCACAGCCTCCATTCCAACTCTGCTACCTCTTCTGTTTTAGCTTGGATACGTTATGCTTATGTCTTTCTTGCTCTGTTAATAGCAGCTCTGGAAATGGGCAGTAACAGTGAAACACAGTAGTGTTTGGGGTGGGATTGCATGGGAAGATGATCTTTGTCTAAACTGAAACAAGAAACAATTGACCTGAAGAAGAGTCTTTGAAAGGGTATCCAGAAAACAGGTTTGACTGCAGTTTAAGTTGTAGAGAGTAGTAAAAGCTTATTTTTAACTCTCATGAGAAGGGATGTTTGTTAACCATGGAACTTGATCAAATGTGTCATTTCTAATTTAATAGCATTCATTGTTCCAAAACAAACATTTTGTACTCTAATAACCTTTTGCCATTATACCTTTTAGACGCATTAATTGCAAAAATAAAATTGCAGAAATTAGGAAGAATTTTTGAAGGTTCTTGTAAAGCAAAGAGTTCACTAGTTAATACAATATGTGAACAGTTCAAAGACATATAAAGCAATAAAATATCTTGGTTAGCTTGCACATAAGCCAAGTTCATCTGTTCAGATATTTTGAGGCGTAGTGTATATAATGGAAAATTATGGGGAGATAATCGTGAATGAGTCATTAGCAATTTTTTAAAAATAAAATCACAAGTTTTATTTAAATTGTTGACTCATCTGTGATTTATTTTCCCAACTGTTCTATTTTGCTTGTCTGTCAAACCACATCCATGGTCATTTTAATCTTTTCAGTACTACAGGCTGCAAATGTAAAAAACTGTTCCGCCATTTAATGGAAAACCTTTCTTGGTCAGTGTCTGAAAACTTTGAGTTAGAATTGTATTTCTGCTGGTCTGAATTGGTTTGGTGTGTCACCTCTTTATTGAAGGTGTACTGTTCAATCTTATCAAACCACAGTTAAGTGCAATCTCAGTGCCGTTTCCATGAGCCATCTAGAAGGTTTGGAGTCTTGGTAAATAGACAGGAGTAGGAGGAAGATAAAATGTTTCCTTTTGGTTTCCATCTGGTTGTGCAGAGAAGGAGCAAGATATATTCTGTCATTCTAAGTTACTATCTGGAGATGTAGAGACAGATAGTTAAAATAATTAGGAGTAAGAAGGAATTTTTAAGTGAAGAGAGGCTGTCAGGATTAGCACTGTTTAGTTAAAGATGAAATAAACCATGATATATTTATGTAAAATGTCACTTCTATAAAGGAGCTACACCAAATGTATCTATGTGTTTTCTTAACACATAGATAAGAAGAGAGGCCAGTGGGTGAAGAAAAAAAAAAAAAAGCTGATGAAGTCAAACAAATTACAATCCATGTGTAATTTTTCTGTAGGTATCTTTCCCATAAGGTATTGCTGAGAATACATGCTACATCAGACTCAGGAAAAGACTAAAATTTTACTTGGATGATGCAGGATCTGTACATGGATTTGTAGTTGGCTTGTGCCATTTCTTTTTTCAAAAGAAAAGATTCTTCTTAATGCACTACAGTTAGGGAAAATTTTCTACACATGACGGATACTGGGATTTTTACTATACCATTAGCCACAAGTGCATATATTTTATATATATTTTAGGCTTGTTGCTCTGCAGTTCTTTAAGGATTTTCTGTGTCACGATAATAGCATACTAATTAACAATGCTACTAGTTGATGCTAATCAAAATTTAAAGCTGCTATATCAAATTAGATGAAATATATCAGGTTATATGAAACTCTAAACAAAATTCTGACCTTTGAATTGCAATAAAAAATGTCAGTCATAATTATTTGATGTACATAAGAGACGTATTCATGCGGCAGTGAACATGAAATAAGCACAGATACAGTAGTGAAAATTAGGAACTGCCTGGCCTGAGGTTGCTATGTTATTTAACCTTGTAGATGTGATTTAACTTGTTTGTGTCAACTATATGTCTTTTCATAAAGCATGAATAATTTTGCAGTTAATTTTGCCATGCTTCATAATGTTCTGTGTCTTAGTCTGGGATGTTAATTTTGCATGTGATTATAACAGCAGACTTAATCTGTGTGTGACTGTGATTTTGTTGCTGAAGATGTTGCTTTTCACATAATTTGTTTTATGAAAGTAGAAGAAGCCATTTTGAGGTTTGTATGGTTTTGGTTTTGTTCCACATAGTTATAGAAATAATTATTTCTAATAGTAATTTTCCTTCAGGTGTACTTAATCAGTGGTGGAGGGTTTTGTCATTGTTTATAATATCTTCTTGTCATGTTTTGATAACTTGTTTAGCATTCAGTTCAGGCTCCCAGGGTAGGATTCACTGCACCTAACTTCAGCTATCAAGAGAGTAGGCATTTCTGTCTTTACTCCCTCCCACCTCTGTGGTGTGATTCATTTCAAACTAAAATAGACATCTAAAATAGGTCAGAAGCAGTGCCCCTTGAAAGCGCCTGCCTTTACTGACTGTAAAGGGAACCTGTGGCAGCATACAAGAGACACTGACACTTACACTGCAAATAAAGCCCACCAATAGACACTAGTGTTCACGTGTGCTGCTGCTTCCATGAAAAAAAGAAATGGAAAAGCTACCTTGCCTTGGCAAGGAGCTTTCAGTGGGTCCTTGCTCAACAGCAGCCAAATAATTCTCAGTTTTCCATCTACCATCATTCCACCTGAGACTCTCTGTCCATGAATGATGTTCTTCTTTTGATATAGCATCTTTGTAGTCTTACCACTAAGCTTTCAGCTTTATTCCAAATGAGCTGTGAGTGCAGAACACTAGGCAGTAGTGTCTGCTACCATGTAGATGGGACAAGGGTTTTTTTAAAGATGAGAGGGATACACTGTCAGTATCACAGTTTAGTTTAGGTTTCACTGCATTTTGATGCTTTTGTTAAGTAGGTATTTTTCCCAACCAATTGTAGGTTTTTAGACCATGATCTTTAATAATAACAGTTCTTTCTTCATTTAATATTGGCACACATATTTTTTAATTATCACTCCACCTTTATCTCTATTTTCTAGGTAAATATATAGTCTAAGCCGTAAGAACATTAAGAACATAATATATATTACACTGCTTATAAGTTTATGCAACCTTTTAGATGCATGGCAACCTAAATCGTGAATAATGCTGCTTAGTCATTTGCATGATGAAAATTGAAGTCATCCTGACTGAATGCAAAAAGGAAATAAAAAGTACTTTTATTTTTCTTATGTCCTAGAAATATAACCTTACTTACTTAATATCCTATCCCACCTTTTTTGTGTTTTTTGTTGTTGTTGTTGTGTTTTTTTGTTTGTTTTTTGTTTTCAAAACATGGTTAATAAAGAATTAGAGTGGTTATTGTGAAAATTAAGTATTAGAAAGTCTGTTTTTGGGATTTAGCAAGTTTTGAAGCCATTCAGCCCAAAGATTGGAAAAATGGTGGGTTTATATTGTTGCCTTTTAACTTTTCCTTCAGAATTTTCTGAAAAATAAGTAGGGTGATTGAAAATCAACCTTAAATAAGCATTAATCAACACAGTGTATTCTATGATTGCCCAAGTCTGAATTATGAAGTAAATAAGAACCCAAAAATATTTAATTTTATGGGAATTCACATTTTCTAGCACTGGAAAATTAACTTTCAACTGTATTTGTATATCAATGATTTTCTTCCCAGAAAAAAGTGCAGCGTTTGCTTCTAATTAATATAGATATGCAGTTACTGGATCATTCTAGGTTTTATGGGGAAATGAAAGTCTGCTGAGTCAAGAGCTGGACCAGCCATTTGCCCTCAGGGTGGTATTGACTGTTTTGTTCTATAATCCCATATCTTTTCTCTGTTGGAAAGATGATTTTAGACAGTATCTGTACACAAACACTGCCACTGCACTTTCCAAAGGGAAAATGGTATCAAGAGGTTAAGGACAAGCACAGAAGAAACAGGATATATTTTTAGAAGAGATTGTTTCTGCTTTCTACCATGACCACTTACAAGGCTGTATATATGACAATGAAGATGTGCATTATAACAAAGTCCCGAAGTCTTTTCAAGCTAGTATGGTATTACTAACTTGTGAAGTGTACTTAAATAATAATTTTTAAAAAAGCATTAGAGGGTTTGATTGCTTGTCTCTAGCTATAAATGGGAATTTTGCATCATGTGTAGAAGATTGCATTTTGTAAATAGAGTTGGAGGAACAGGTCTGACATTTTCGAACTTGCTCAGTCATTCCAAGTGCCTCTTGTGTGTTCAACAATGAGGCTCAAAGCAGCATCAGCAGGGCTGATGTGACTTAAGAGATGCTGTTCAAAGACTGAGCAGCCTTGAAAATGAAATGAAAGATATCTTTACTTAAACAACTGAATTAATTACTGGTTTTGGAAGTATGACTGTAAATATTGTTCCCTTTCATAGTCCCTTAGCAGGTCACACTTCCATGGGTTGAGATCGTGTTCCAATTGTTGGCCATCTAGTTAGCCTCAGGACAGAAAAGCTACTAGGGTGAATCTATTTGTGGGAATTTTATTAGAACATCATTAATATTTCAAATTTTGCACAAAGTGAAAGAAGGCGTGATTATGCCAGTTTATGGGTTTGTTCTGGTTATTTGTATTTTTTTCAGATTTTGTTCATTTCATTCAGAAATATATTCAATGACAGTGGAAAAATTATGAAATTTTATTAGAGAAAGAAAACAAAGACCTTTTGCAAAGGCCTACTGATCTCCACAATCTTTACTCAAGTGAATATTTCCAGTTCCCATGTAAAGTATGGGACCAATCAGTCATGAATTTTAGCTTTTAATTCAGTTCTATAAGTTCTTACTCATTAACACAAAAGATAGTTTCCAGATGGAGCAGGAATAGATATAAATGATGAAAACAATTGCCTTGGTACAAGCTTTCTTTCTAGATAAAATTCTGTTACTCATTTTCATTAATAGTTTACTCTAAGAATACATTTTATACTTGTTCAACAGTATATGTGTGTGTACAGTGTATGTAAAGACTGCAGATCAACTGCAGTATAAAATAAACGAATAGAATGAAAATTAATAAAACAATACCATTAGGGAGAAAAACATTTTTTGAAGCAAGACAGGTTAGAGAAGATATCTACTCATATTGAACTGTGCTAAGTTGTAGTGCTTGAACACGTTATCTCAAGTTTGTATCTCCTTTTGTTTTTCCATCATAGGCACTCATCCTATTTTTATCCTCATTATGAGGAACATAATGTAAGATGTTCACTTAAAAAGAAAAAGCCACTCTGCTGAGGATGATACATAGGCAATGATTATCATCTCTTATGTTCTTTCATAATTTCTCTCATCCTTAATGTACTGTGATCCTTCGCAGTAATGTACTTGATTTGGATTCTACATTTGCTGGTACAAAACGTCTCTCATTTTGCCAAGTGCAATTATACCTATACTTAACATTATATACTTATATATAACATATACTTACACTTAATGTTATACTGTGTGTAACGTTGCAATATAATCAACTTGAAGGATGTAAATAACAAAAGTGATACCTAAGTAATATGACACATGGTGAAATAACAAGCTGACTGTTTTCATTTTATCTTTGCTACCATCTGGGATCACATTATTTTGGAGGTTTTGGTCTCGATTCCTCAAGAGTTAATGTTAGATTTGACTGGAATTTTATTAAAAATGTCCATAAAGGCAGTCACTGCTATGATTCTACATAAAAAATTGTCTTCAATTCCAAGGACCCTCGAGATTTTTTCATTAAATATGTAGTTATGTGAGAAAAGAGAAATTTAGTCCTTCTTGGCATCAAAAGTGAATGGCAGAGGACACACATTGTGTTTTAAATATAGCTTAGTATCTGTGCTTTTGGCAGTTGAAACAGAAGAGTCATGGAAAAAAGAAAAGTATGTATCTTCAAATCAGCTAAGATAGATCTTTGAGAGATAAATCTTCTCTCAAACTTTTTGGTTTTTTTTGTTTCATTACATATTCTCACAACTCTGCCATTCTCTTCTCCTTTAACTCTCACATTATGCCAAATGTCCAGAAGACTTCTCTATATACAAGCATTATGTTTTCATTCAGTTTTTTTTTAGATACCCTCAATCTTGATTTACTGATGGTCGAGTTATACAGAGGAAACACAGATGCAGGGCTGAGGAGTTGAATTGTGTCAAGAAAAACAGAATGGTACTTTGGATATTCCCTCCTGGCATTGCTGAACCATATGGAAAGTGAGTCAGATATAGAACTATTTAATCATTCAGTCTTCAGAGTGTGAGAATTATTTTCTCATTCCTGTGATGACCAGAATATTGTGGATCACTGCTGCAAAGGAGTCCTAGCTGTGGTCAACCACTGCTTGTCCAGATGTACAAAAGAAAAAGAAATTTTGCTCTTGCACAGGCAAAAAAATGGTATCTTTTAGACTTAGTATTGTTAGGGTTGCATTGGATAGGTGTTGATTATGGACTGTGTACCTGATAAGTTGTATAAAATATACTCTGAATTAGCAACTGTATTCATAAACTCACTTATATACTGAATTAGCAATTTCAATTTTATTGACCTTGTATAGAATAGAGAGAGTTAGTGTTAGATAAACGTCTTCTGAAGTTTGCCATTTAAAAGAAAAATAGTTACAGAAGTTTGAAGTTGATTAGTCAATGTCTAGTTTGTTTTCAAAGTAATTGCAAAACTTGGTAAAATGTCTCCGTATACAAAAAAGCAAGGGTACTTTTAAAAGGATTTGTATTCATATTTGCATTTTCTGTGAAAGTTTCAGTCATTGTTCTCATGCTTGAAAGGGAAGCCATCATACAGAGTAAACCTGTTGGGACATGTTTTATCCTGTAGTATTCCTGACATATAGTTTTTACTTCCAACAGAAGGTATTTTGTTCTGCACTGTGCTTGTCATCAAGGGTTACACAAATCCTTATGTTCAGGGTTGAAATAGGACTCATAAGTGCATAATGCTTTAGTACTTGTTCTTGTAAGACATGCTTCCCTGTACAAGTGTTGGTATTTGTGTATTCAAGATACAAAGCAACAAAGAACAATGATGAAAATCTTGATAATTGGCTCTTAGTTACAGAGAAAGGATGAAAAACGGGCTTTACTTATTAATAAGACAAGCTTATCTTTTTTTACAAGTTTGAAGTTCTGTAAGAATTCTCTCTTTGTATTGGAAGCCTGAAAGGGAGCAAAAACGTCCTTGTACTATGCTTCATTTTCCTTAATTCTCCCACTTTGCTTTCTGGGAGCTATACCAGCTGGGAATGGTTAGTTTCTGTAACTTGGTATGTGTGAGTTTTATACTTTAAAGTATAATCACTTGTCACATTTTGGTTTTGTGTTGCCTTGTTGATGGAAAATGAAATATTTTTGGTGTAAAACTTCATTAAATAAGCTAAAAGAAATTGGAAATTAATTTGGATGTCAAGAACAATTAGATTCCATGTGATTTTATTAATATATTCTTTGCAATTTGATATGCAATTTGAATATCTTTTGTCTGAACCAGGGTAAAGGTTTATCATCTTTTTCTGTCATTAATAGTTGGAGACCAGAACTGTTTAAACAGTTTTCAGTTCAAAGCAAATTCAGAATATTTTAAGCAAGACAAGTAGTGTATCATACGATACTCCCTCTGTATTGATGTCTACAACTGCAGATAATAAACATCAATTTAAGTACAGTATTGTCAATTTTGGAAGCTTAGTAGGGTTTCTTTGAGTCTGTGATAAGGTCTAAAGGTTTATTTTAAAAGCTCTCTAATGTTCTGAAAATCACACACTCACACTGCTTCTGGAGGAAGGCATGTTTCTTTAACATGGTTTTTCCTGATAGAGATAGAAATGAGAACAATATCTGATAAAAAGTCCATGTTTCTGGGTAATTACTTACCTAATTCAATAAGAGCTGGTGATTTAAATCTTAACTCAAAACATCTGCTTTCTATGGTACTACATACTCTGAAGAGAAACTATATCTCACAAGCACTAGCACATTAAAAAGCTAAGTGTGCTGGTCAATTTAAAAAAGGGCATTTTGTCTCTGCAGTCAGACATACAACTTTTTGTATTAGTGTCCCTGAATTTTCAAAATACTTCACATAATCATCTGATATATGCATCTATATATGCCTTTTGTTTTGATGTTAACTTACTTGGTTCTTTAATACATATATCTCTACATATATAAACATATATCATGGCGTTTGTACCTACCATAAAAAATTAAAAAGTTAAATAAATTATCACACTGAAAATTTTGGAGAGTGGTGTCTAATTAAAATGCAAAATCAACATAATGCATATGATTCCAATTCAGAGCTTCGTAACTCATGTTCAAAAGTAATTGGAACTAAAGCCCTCTCAGAAGCATTGCCACATCTCATACTTTTAAACATGCAGAATTCTTTTCTTTTCATGTAGGAGATGTTCTTTTGCTCCATTTCAACTCTTTCACTTCCTGGAATAATTAAATCATTTGTTGAAAGATTCATGGGAGCAAATATTTGAGTGGGGATTACATTCTCTGTGAGCACTTCTACCCTTGAGCTGTAGTCATGGTCTTTAGGTCTGTTTATCCATTTGTCCTGTTGAGTCTGTTCGTTACCTTTCTTCTGTTCTGTTTTCTGCCTGCTTTCAGTCTGTGTTGCTTGATACTCTGCTTAGTGGTTGTTGCATTCAATTAGACATGGGAGACCTGGTTTCAGCTCCTTGTTCCGAGGAGATTGCTGAATCCCAGATTTGGGTCTGCTGGCTTTTCTGAAATGTGACTCTCTCTGTAATTGTGAACATGCATTCTGCCATGCATCAGTTCATGCTTTACTGAATTTACCTGTACCCTCACTGATTCATGACAGGAGGCTAGTTTCACATTTTTCAGAAAAATGCTTCTTTAAACAAACATCTTCAATCTGTTTTAAGTATAACATCAAAATGACATTCTGATTGTATAAGGATCCTGCAAGAACATGATGTTGTCCTGTTTTGCAGTGAGGTAAAAGAAAAATTATAGTTATTACTGGGAGCATTTTCTCATAAAGTAAAGGTTAGTGGAGATAGAACAACAGTTACAAACAATGCCATGTCTTCTGTCCAGATCTGTACTGATTAGCTAGGAAGGTGTGTTAATTGAAACTTACATGCAGGGGTAGGGGGCAGTTGGTTTTTTTTGGTGGTCGATTTTTTAAGTGCAAATTCCTGTACCTAGGCAGGAAAACCAAAACAGGTAAAAGATCAGGAGCAGTATTTTAAAAAGCATCCCTGGTAGAAATGAGGATTAAAAGTTGTGAAAGTTGTAGCAAGAGATGTTCAAGTTAATAGGTAGTGAAAGTACCTGCCTCTTGGAGGAATGTATGTGGGATTTTGCACATGAATTCTTCAATTATGTGTTTTGTGAGAAAACTCCGAGGCAAATTTCTATAATCTTTCAGGGCAAACTTAAGTGTCCATAAAAGAAACTTTATTTGTTGCACTGCGGAGAAATAGCATGTGTTTGGTAGGCATTATAAAAGGGAAAGTAACAACTCATAGTAAAAGGTTCTATGCTTAGATTATCAACAAACTGCTTTCTTTCATTTGATTGAGGGGCTTCTTTGCTAATACAAGCATCTAGATTTTCTGGAAGAAAATCAGAAGAGATTTTCAGAAGAGAGGCAAATAAACTGTAATCTGAAATCTAGGTTTTATGAAAATGTTCCAGGCAACAGTTTTGCTTTGATTCTGTAAATTTTATAGAGAAGCCATATCATGGTAATTATAAGAAATTGTTCGATATGACTAGGACCTAAGAGGATTTTTTCTCTTTGACTTACAAAATATGGTTATTGCAGTATGCACCACTCTGACATACACATTTAAACAGAGAGACATCTCTGCATCTTCCCCAACTCCTTTCATAGTCATTTTACTTTAGAAGCTGCATTATCTTCAGTTGCTAAAAGCATTAAGATGAAACAAAATCAAAAACAGAGGCAGCCTGGCAACTCATCAGGCTTTTAGAATTTTGACAAGTTTCCTTTTGAAAGTACCATTTCTTAAGTAGTTTCTCTGTCTCACTTTTAAATATTATGAATAAAGTACAAAGTATTCAACAGAACATGTAAAGTTAGTTTTGCAACCACTTTACAATTTTATCCTTTACTGAAACCCTACTTTTCAATTTTTGTAAATAGAGCGCTTATTTTTGTTGCTAAAAGATGTCAAGTTCTTGGACTATTATGTTACTTAATGCCTTAACTTTGAAAACATCTTATGTATAGCTAAGGTATTATGCTGTAGGTCTGTAGCCTTGTTAAGAACAAGTCTCAGAATTGTTAAGTCTCAGAATAAAGTTCCAACCTTTTCTAAAGGTTCAGACTGAAGATGAGAAAAAAGGAATGAGAAAAGAGAAGCTTATAATTTGTATCATATTTAAACTGACTATAGCTCTGTAAACAGTCTCACAAATACTTCTCCCTTCTTACTTCTCCCTTTTTGTAGTCAGTAGTAGCACCAAAAAAAAAAAAAAAAAGAAATATAAAAAATACTAATTTGGAGAGCAATATACCATTTCTTTTTTTTTCTAGACAAGGCAGTCAAAACAAAAAAAAACCCCACCTTTGTGTTATTTAAAGCAAGTTGGTATGTGTTGAGATAGCTGTCAGCAACTGAAATGATAAAATTATCATTGTTAACAATACAGCTATAAACTGAACACAAGGCATGCTTCATGTTAGACAGAAGAGGTCCTCTGTTTTTCACTGTGCATGCTTGCTCGAAATGAAACTGTGTGTTATTGGTTAACTGGGATGCTTAGCATAATCACTTTGCAAGGCTGTGGTGGAGGGAGGTGATTATCACTGAGAACAGATGGGCAGGTCCAAAGCGTTGCCAGATTCTGCACAAGCTCCATGTACTGTAGGTTCTAGCTCTCTTTTCTTTAGCATTTCTAATTTTTATTCATCGTGCATATTACAACAGGCTAGCTGAACTAGAGGTCAGGGAGCCATGACCTTACAGTTTAGCTGAAAGATGTAGGAGTGAAGAATTCAAAATGCTGTCACTGTACATCTGAATGGATGGGATAGACTGAATTCTGTCCGATTGCCTCCCTAAATGCATAAAAGGATCTGTCTCTGAGCTCAGCACTCTACTCTGCATCTGTAGCTCTCTGTGGATTGTATTGTGTGTGACCAGAAATGATATTCTCGGATATGAACACTGTCTCTTCCTCTTCTAAAGTGCATCCTCCTAATGGGACCCGGTTTTATACTTTTCAGGTAAGTGAACTTTAATAAAACTGAAAGGATTTTAAACAATAGGTAAACTTTGAGTAAGAGTAGCTGATATGTTAAGAAGCTTATGTGTTCGTTAGTTTTGTATAGATAGGAGAAAATACATAAGAAATCAAAATCATCACAGTGAGTTTGCTGCCTTAAAAAAAAATCAGCATATAATTGCTCCTATACTAAAACAAAATTACAGTCATTATGATTTTGCTATTGATTGTTCTTCCCAATATTATCATCTTGCAATTCATTAGATTTATAGTTCCTTACATGGACCCACACTGTCTTTCTCTTTACTTCAGGTAAGCACTCTGTTGGCATTATCAGAAATTCCAAACTCATATTATACAAAATAAATTTTAAAAACTTTGCATATTGTGCCTGCCTGGATTTTTTAATACTAATCCTGAATGCAATTTCATGCTAGCTGATGCTTAATTTGATTTATAGGAATAGTAATGATATATGTGCAATTGATAGAACAGCAGTCTATTGTTAGGATTATTAAGGTTCTCAGTTTTAAGCCAAGTTTTGCCTCATTCAGGTAAATAAGCTTGTGTGCTTATCTAAAGGTAAGAATGTATTATATGTTCTGTGTCTAAATTGCAAAC
Organism: Dendrocincla tyrannina; assembly: GCA_035047865.1. Taxonomy (NCBI): domain Eukaryota; kingdom Metazoa; phylum Chordata; class Aves; order Passeriformes; family Dendrocolaptidae; genus Dendrocincla; species Dendrocincla tyrannina. Next base: position 39,402,564 of record JAWWMP010000041.1, on the reverse strand, counting down.
CAGTCTAATCACAATCGTCTTTCACTATCATTTAATTATAAGAAATTTTCAGTGCCCTGGCTCTGAAAAACTGTATAATCCTACTTCAAGATTTAGCAATAATAAGAAAACCCTCACACACCCCCCTGCCCCAGATGGTCCTTACAGCATTCTGGCCCTGCAGGGCAATTCAAACACTCCACTGCTTAAAGCGGCAACAGCTTTTTCAGCTCAGCCTCTGTTACAGTTAGGATTTAAATAACTTTCCTATTCCTGATTGTTTAACAGTTTTGTTGTTTTCATTACTTTATGCTATTGTAGAGTAATGTCTTTAATATGTAATAAGCCCTGTGTGTACTATCAGAGCAAGCAATCTGAAGCAATTAAAAGTTGATCATAATATGCATGGCAAACTTCTTTCACAAAATCCATTCTTTAGGTCCAATAACTGCATTTCATTCTTGCCTTCTTTTAAATCCATTGTTTTTAATTGTACTGTCTTGCCCTTCTTACAGTGATGTCAAATGATAGTTGAGGGCTGTGCAGAGAGTGGCATCCTCCTAACAGTGATGATCTGCTGATCCTGGCAGTGATTCAGAGACGTGAATGCCCCAGGCCTGTTCCTCTACAGCATGACTACTTTTTTCACACACTGAATCTAAATATTCTGTACAGCATCCTGAAGCTATGCTCTTAAACACAGTTCCTGATGTCAGGTATTCTTTCTGAGTGTGTTGAGTTGAAAAAGTCAGAAAAATTAGGATGTTTGGTTGTGATACCAAATTGAGTATTTTATTCCATGGTATTTTATGAAAGTAAGTGTTAATAATTAAGTATATATATTTTTTACAGTAGGTATTATTGCTAATAGCAAACTCTGTCCTTACGGTAGGCATTGACCCACATACAAAAAATTCTCTTTTAAAAATCATTTCTTCAGCCGATTTTTTAGTGGAGGGATCATTAAATAAAAAGGAAAGCAGAACTAAATTTCTTGTTGCATCTTGGTTACTTTAATGAACAATGTAAATTTAAATGACCTTGGAACATAAAGCTGCTAATTCCAGACAGTAGGTGTTTGTGTTCTAGAACAGCTTGGTGTTATCAGTGCTAAAAGAATCCCTGAAAATTAAAGATAAAAAACAACACCCCATAACATCAACCAAGGAAAGCCTGTACAATTATTTTTTTCTATTTATTTATTTGCATATGTGCAATAGAAAGAGTTGTGAAGTAACTTTCCAGTTCTTGCCTTGGCCTTGTTATTCCTTGCTTCCTAGGTTTTGCCCAACATGTTTGTGATACCTTCTCTCTCCCTTGAGTTGCTTCAGCCCTTGCTTACAAATGTAATAATTCTGAGGACTTCATAGGTCTCTTGTTACTTATTTTAATTTTGTTTCAAAGCACTTTCACCTTTTTGTTTCCTAACTATTTTATTGTTTCTATGGGTTGTGTTGACACTCTTTGAGACAGAGAATCCATTTCATTTAAATAGCTTGCAAAGTTATGGAACAGCATAATTGTTCTTTATTTGAAATATGTATGCTGGTATTTAACCTAAATGTGTGAAAACAGTCTTCGCAAAAACAATGTCTAGTGTGTTCAAACTGGTGCAAATACCAAAATTGTGAGATGAGGGTCTCAACACTGACTGATGGAGGGTAATGAGTGTTTATTCTACTGAATTAGTTGTACATTGATGTAATGATTGAACAGTTGAATTAATTGTACATTGATTCAGTAACACAACATGTTAATTGTTTCAGCAACAGAAATGGTACTGAAAGAAGCACAAACCGTGTGCAAGTTTCATTACCAGTGCTTCACTGATGTTCTCAGGATATAAGACCAAGTTGGACTGTAATGGCAAAGGAATTGGACTGGCCATACAAGGATGCATTTATCAGAGTGGGGTGCATTTATCAGCTCGGGTGGGACATAATCACAGTTAGTGTTTGACAGCCTGAGTATCTGAAGATTCTAGATTCTCCAATGCCTGCCTCTAGTTATATCAGTACCTGAAACTATATAGAAGCAATGAACTAGTACCTTCATTCTGCTTAGGAATTTTTTCCTAAAATTCTGCAAATGCTAAAAGCATTATTTGGTTCAGTATGTTTCCTGAACTCCCTGCTATAATTCAAAGAAGCTTCAGCTTTGATCCCTACACTATGCTTGATTAAAGCAATTAAAATAGAAAACTATGTGAGAGGAGCTCATATAAAGAAGTTATATATTGTATGAAAGGAAGGAGTTATAATACTGTTATGAACAAGGTTTAATTTTGTAACAACCAGGGCAATACCAAAGTTTAGTGCTTTGTATTTCAGTATCTTCCTGTTTCATCTCAATTTTACTTGAGCTACCCTTGGCAGGCTTCTGTAGCTACATAACAAAAAGCAGTGATTTTCTTTATTTTTGAATTCAGGCTTGATAAAAAAGTAATATTTCTGCTACTCAAGGTGGGTAAATTAGTTTGCCAGCAGTCCCACAGCGAGCATATATCTTTCATGAACATTGTAAACAGCAAAATTCAAGTAACATTCCTTGCTCTCTGCTTGGTCATGTATTTCATTGTATGTATTAGTTGCTTGCATAAAATAATGGTACAGGTGGAAAATTTTGGATTAAAAAGGAGATATTTTTAATTTGATTACTGGTTATTAAATGAAAAACATTAATGCACTGAAGAATATTTTTATTCAAGCTGTTTTTGTTGGCACCTTGAGGATTGTGGTTATTTTGGGTTTTTATGAAAGCATAGCACAAACAAAATTTTGAAATTTCTGATTTTGTTTTTCAAAAATTGTCTAATACTGCTTTGGTCACTTAAAAGCAACTTTATCATATTTATCATATCCAGTAAATGTTTTTTGTTTTCTTAAATTGGTTGTCCACAGGAATACATGTGAATACTAACTTGCACAACAGAACATTCAAAATATCTTCACGTTGTACATGATGTTTATTTCAACAGAATTTGAATTGAAAAAGTCTTTTTGTCTTTCAGCATCTTTGTAAAAGAGAAAAACTCCTTTAATATTTCTATGAAAAGTATTTTTAGCTCTTATAACTTTCAGTTATTAAGCTAAGTACATATCTACAGCAAAGATCCAAGCACAGACCTAAATGAGGACTAAAAGGAGTTGCCAATAGGAGCTAGGCATGGGCAGTAGAAAGAGAAACATACTTGAATTGCTGCAGTACACGAAGTCTCATGGATCCGGCTGAGTCTTTACCTTCGACATTAGCAGTTTGTAGTAAGAGTTTCCCTGCATATTGAACACAAACTTTCAAAGACTGGAAGCACTACTAGTCCATTTTATAGTCAGATGAGATTTGTGCTTTATAAATGCACTCTTAGGACAACTAGAGTATACTCCTTTTTGCTGACAAGTAGTGAAGTAAGGGCTGGTCTTTCCTGAAACATTGGGAGATTGAAGCAATTTTTTAAAGTTATCTAATGATCAGGTCTATAAAGAAATAAAATTACTTTCTTACAAAACCTGCAGAGAGATTCTAAAATATTCATATGACATAAAACTGTAAAAACACTATGAAGTATTGTAAAAGGGCATTGCTGATCAAAGGTTTTAAGCAGAGTTCCTGAGAAACTCGGAAACATTGCTATACATAAAACATGTCCATCACCATGATACTGATTCCTACTGGTTTTTATTTCTTAACAACTAAATGTTACACTCCAGTAATAGTGAATTAACAGAATGCAAGCAAAAAAATACTTTCTGGTACACAATGTGCTTTGAGCTCTGGGGAAAAAAAACCCATATTCTATAAGAAATGCTAGATGCACTCATTAATTATTCTATTAATTTCTATATTAATAGTTTAGATCACCTGTGTACCTACCCAGAACTTGTTTTATATTGCCTGTTTCAGTAATCCTATTTTCTTTCATGCATCTTATAGGAAAATAGTGACTGAAACAAAAAGCCTCTCCCGTAAGAGAAAGTATTCTGTTAGAATTCATACTTGTACTTATATATTTATCGTTAGGTTATGCTTTGGGCAGGTATACCGTGCTGCTCTTGTTTAGAAGGCCGTAACTTTGGAATTATTTTGTTGCTTGACATATTTCAATGCAATATAATTTAGCGTCAAATAAAACACCTTGTAAGTTTCTTTGCAGAAATATTCTGTGCTATGAAAAAATATATTTCTGGTGATGGAGATGGATTATTAGTCACCTTTTATCTGATGTGATTACTCATACCACCACAAAATTCTTGTAAAATTCAATGACATTATTCCTACTCTATGCAGACTTAACTGCACATGTAGAAAATGTTACATATATAACATGCAGAATAGAGCCAAACATTTGTATACTTTCAGAGCTGTGTCACCTAGTCCATGGAAGAACTGTGGAACCTGATCTTACCTTGAACCCTTCAGCTGACTGAGCGTGTGGGCAGCTTCTTCCAGCAACCCTCTGCCAGGCGTGGGATTTCTCCCTTAGTTTTGCCTAGCTAAAGATTTTTCTCTTCTTACTTACCAAACTGGCACAGTACATTTTATTCACAGACATCATGTAAAAGTACTATAGGTATGTTCTTTGTGAAAGCTGCAAGTTCATAGCCAGTTGGTAATTTGTATCAACAACGATGGTAAACATTGCGGAGAGGACAGATGTAACAGGAGTCCACTGAATAACTGGGTTTGTGTGCAACAAGTTGTGGTGCAGACCATGTGAGTTGCTGTAGACTTCAGAAGTTTTGAAAGTTGTATGAGTGAATATAAATAACAACGGTGGCAGAAAGGCTGATAGTGAGCTAGTTTTTAAAGACTTCTGACTTGTTAACTGTGGCAGCATATAGTAATGCTGGACTGGTGCTTTACCATGTAGCCCCCCAAAAAAAAACAAACCAAACCAAAAACCTTTAAAAATCTGGGCAGTGTCAAAGGCAGGCGACAATAATACAGAGATTTTCATTGCAAATACCTTGGAAATATCTATAGATTATAGATTATAGATATGTAGGTTTTATATAATTTTGGAATTTAGGACTTTCGAGGAGTAGCGTGAGAAATATGCTTACAGACTCATACTCAGAAATAAATGGCAAATGGTGATAAACGCTGGTCTTGCATTACAAGTGAGTGTTATTTACTATTATTACTCCTTGATATGTATTTTGATTGCCTGCTTTATGCACTAAATTTGTTTTACTGTGAATAATTTAATGTGCCTTACGTATCTAGAGAAAAAAATTTGTTTGCTCAAGGGTTGGGGGTTTTTTTGTGTGTGTAGTTCTGTTGCGCCAGTGAATTGTGGCCACCAGAGCTCATGAAAGACAATGTCCTAACCACAATCCACAGCCATGTCATGGGGAGTATCTCGTTTGGCTTCTGAGTTTTAGCTGGAATTGGGCTGTGGAGCTGCCCCACTACAAAACCCTCTTCCTGCTTAAAAGTCAGTAGCGCTGCATGGCCCTATGTTTTCAAGTTAGTTTTTTCCAGTCAGTCAATAAAATGGTCTGATAGTTTTTATGAATATGCTGTTCTTCATGCAATGAACTGAGAAGGCTGACTTGACTGAATATTAGCTGACTGTTTTCATCTATAGATACATTTCCATCCTCCTCTGGGTGGAAACACAGCTTGGTTAAGGAAGAAATGAGAAACATTATGGTTCTAAGATTAACCTAATTACCATTCAGTGGTGGAAAAGAGGAAAACTAATTCTTCTTGCCAAAAGCCACAAGTCAAAACTATATAGATGCACATACACATACAAATGCTTTCCAGAAAAACAGCACAAATAATAAAATAATTGAGGACAGAACTGTTGGTAGTATTTTTCAGTTGTGAAGATTTTGTAAATTATGTTTTTTTACTCCAAAAAATCAGAGTAAGCAAAGAATACAAGATCTTTAAATTCACATATACAACAAAATAGAAAGATAGATGTTAAAGTCTTTCTGTCTTAAGTAAATATTCATGTACATTTTTCTTTTAATTGCCATAAAAAAATATTTTGTCCACATAATAGCATTATTTCATGTGTTGAAGCTGAACACTAACTGAGCAGATCTGTCAGTGCACCTTTCCTGTGCAGAATTCCTGTCATGCAGAGCGTGGCCAATTCTACTTCGCAATGTAATGAGGTAGAGTCAGAAAGTACCTTTCCTTTTTCTTCCCAAAGCACCGAGGCTAAACTAGAGCTGCTGTTTCTTTTGCAGCTGAGTGGATGTGACCAATAAAAGCAGGGGACCAGTAGGAGGAATAGCAATAGGAGTGCTTTCCTCCTATTCCAGAAATAGAACCATGGTATGGTTTCTGAATCATAGCTAAAAACCATGTTTCTGTCTCTATTTCAGAAGTGCTTTCAGTGTTGGAGTCTTTTACCATAATTTTCATAGAACATAAAACTAGACAAAGAAATTTATTGCTATTTTTCCAGACTAGTAAGGATACTAAGGATAATTACACATTAATGTGTGTTGTTTTGATACTTGTTGGTCCATTCACTTAACTGGATACAAGCTTTATAGAGTTTCAGAAAATAAGCTTTCCTTATAGGGAAAAAACAGAACAATATAGGCATAGCGTGTTCTGAGAGCACAGGCTGTGCCTCTGTAGATGAATGTCCTGGACATCCTGTATAAGTTGTGATGACAATCTACTGGAAATGGCATGGTTTTCCCCTCGATGAATATTACCAATCTTGCTATGCAGCACTGCAGAAGCTTTCTCATCCCTGTCTGTGAGGAGAGAGTAAGTAATTTGCTGATTTCGTTGTACATTTCAAATATATTCCTAGTAGTTGTCTCAGATCTAGATCACACTTTCTTCTTCTTGATTTGCTACACATTGGACATGTAGTGTCCTCTAGCACAGTATTATTTTATATAAAGCATTTTGTCCTCAAGGTCTTTTTCTATATTGTTTAGAAATTTATAAGGTGAGAGGCTTTCTTGCCTGCCTGATATTCATGTAGCATTTGCTTATGGTGTCTTCATTATCTACAGCATCAGCAGATGATGTTGCAAGGTTGGTTGGTGATCTACTTACAAATTTCTTCTTTTTCTTACATCTGTCTTAAAGCAAAGAAAGAAAGCAGGTGAAGGCAGAAAATGAAAAATAATTGACATGTTGAACTGTCCGAAAAAGTGTATAATTTTAATGGTTTTAAATAAGCTGAGATGTGAATAAAGTTTTTGCTGAGGAACTTACGAGGAACTATGCCTATAGATATGTCTGTTTTTGGGGAAATTACTGTGATAGAAACATTAAAGTATTAATCTAATTTTACCTTTATTCACAGGTTGTATTTGCAGATTGAATGAAGAAGAGTTAACATACATCACAAGATTTTTAACGCTAAATTTCTTAGTAGTGATTTCAGTAAATAAATTGCATTTTGCCTCACCTGTTCCTGTCTGGTTCAACATTTAGTTGGCAGTTATGCTTAGTATAACATGTATGGAGAACTCTGAGGCTAGGATTATTTTGAAATGGCAGCTGACATAATTCAGTTGGTATTGTGATTCACTCAAATATGCAAATGAGAAGAATATTGATTCGGTATTTCCATTGAAGAATTCGAATTACTGATTCATGGAAACTTAAGTGATCTCTTCATATTTTTTCACTAGGAGGATTTTTACAGTCCCACAAAGGAGTGCTTGTTCGTATGAAATGTGTTATTGTGATAGGCCTAACAAAGCGTGAATTGATTTTTTTTTTAATTAAGTATTTTGCATGCATGCTGGTGGCACAGTGTGAGGAATGATTTTGTCTACACCATCAGCTGTGACAGAGGAGATGGCAGTAACACTGAAAATGCATTGAGGGTGCAGTTACATATAGATATGCTTGTGCTACAAGCCTAACCAAGGTGTAAAGGATTTAATCTGGATTAAATCTGTATTTAATCTGGATTCCTGTGTTTATGTTTCCATTAGTAAGTACTGTGGCAGGATAAAAGTAAATCTGTAGAGCAAAAGAGGAGGATCTGATGTCTGTGTCATCCATATTTAGAGGCCAGGTGGAATAGGTCTAGTCAGGTCTCATTGCCTGAACATCCAGAAATGGAGTGAAAGAAACAGATTCACTCTCACAGGTCATCTTTCAGTTTCATTTCATCAAGGAGGCACCCAGTGCAGGCATTCTGAAATCACAATGCAAACCAAAGTTAGTTGAGACAATGGGAAAATTTGCTCACATTGCCTGCCTTACAGAAAATGAAACACTAATGTAGACTTGATTGCTGTAATGGCAGGATCTGTTAAATAGCATTGCAGTGTTGCCTTAAGGAGCGAGGAAAAAAAACTGCAGAAAACTTTTAGTAGGAGATAAGTGAGCAGGAGCTTTAATGAGCTATGAAGCTCCAGGAATACATTCACACAGGAATCCCCCTTCAGAACTAAGTTACAAGATTTTATAATAGTGTCCATCCAATCCCATTCTGTTATTTCCCTCAGTCCTGCC
>JAWWMP010000041.1:39348746-39394031 GCA_035047865.1 Dendrocincla tyrannina | reverse complement strand
GGTTGATATAGGATGAAGTTAGTATGTATAAACATTCAGCTACTGAAGTTATATTACTAGTACATTAGATCTACAATCATTTCTAACATCTATAAAACTGAAAAATCAAAAATCAAAGAAACCCTTCGGCATCATCAGAATAAAGGCCAAGTTCTGTCAGTCCCAAATGGCATTATGGGAGAGCATTATGGGACTCCTCTGAAGGAGTGCAGGAAGTTAAGCTGCCCCACGCTAAGCTAATCTTTGTCAATACTTACAAATTTATAAGTATCTTATTAAATCATAATTATTAAGAAGTCTTACTACTTATAATAAATGTCAACATAATTTGATGATTTTATTGGTAAAATACATAAAATATCAAATTTTATTGATAAAGACAGTCGACTCTAATGTCATACTGATTTCAGATGAATCTGTTCAATGCATATTATTTGCAGTGTGGTTTATTATTTTCTTAGGACTCATTAAAATAAATATTATATGGAGAAAATTGTTATTAGGATCTTATATGTCTGAGCAAATAAAAGCTATTAATGTACAGTTTCAATGAAGCAAAGAAAAATATTTTTTTGGGGTTTTTTACATTGCTGTGGATACTTCTTGTCTGTACCATACTTTTATATTAGTAGTAGATAGACAGAAAATTATTTCGGGTTAGTAAATGAGTCTCTGTTTCATGTAGTTGGGAAAATGAGTTACTGATTGGCTCAGAGGATGGCTTTGATGTATTTCATAAGGTTTGAAAATACAATATGACCTCTGTTGGCCTGAAGCCTTGAATGGCTTGTCTAGAACTGTAATGAACACTGGAGCATAAAGCTAAATATCTGCTAAATTGTGCTCAGCAAAGGAATGAAATTAGTAACTTAAACTGAACACGTGTATGCAGGCATTTACTGTCTTGAAGTAAAGCTGTCAACATCAACTTTTGTATCATGAATAAAGCACATCAGCTTATCTCGTGACAGTCCGTGCATATGCCCGTCTCCTGGGGCTAGGAACATAGTAGCTTACTTGGGATGGTCTGGGAATTTTCAGCTGGTTAGTTAAAGATACCAAAGGTTTTGAAGTTCTAATCAACAAAGGGATTGATACTAGAAATGAATTTGAAATTCCCCTTCAGCTTTCAGTTTAATACTAGAGGAATCAATGCACTCTTCTTTCAGTAGATGTAACAGTTGCCATCACATTTCTTACATACAGAAAATGAACACAGCTTCCATACAAATCTAAGTGAATGAAGAAAGAATAAGCAGTTTTGGAACAATCTCAGATAGACATTCAGAAACAGTTTTTTGGTTTTATTTTGCTTTGTTTTAATTTCAGATAATGGTATAAATCTCAGTGCATTTAACAAAACTATTAGGGAAGGAGCCAAGGAAATAAGGTTAGTAGGGAGCACAAGTACCAAACTAAAAGCTACCCATTAGACTAAAGATTCTGTCAGTTCCACACAGACCAGCCCTCAAGAAGCATTGCCTCTATTTTTAAAAATAATATCTTTCCAAGCACACACAAAGCTTTACTATAGATAAAATTTGTAAGAAAATTATGAGAATTCCTAGAGATATTATGGGAAGCCGTAATGGGAGGAGTAGTGCTTTGAATGCTTTCTTGGTCTTGTATTGCTGACAAGTAGTGGAATAGCTGTTCTGTTTTAATCAGAGTTGATTTTTGGAAGCATTGGTCATGGTTTTTAGTTAAAGCTTAATTGAGTTTACACTTGCCATAATACAATCATGTTTAGCACTCAATATGGCTTCTTTTTATTTCTCTCTCAGAAGCAACTGTTGCATCTTTTTGAATTGTTGTTGCATCTTTTTGAATTGTGAGAAAACAAAATGTAGAAGTTATACTGAGATATTTTTACTGTGGTACTTTTTTCCTAAGGCTGATTCAGTGAATAAAGTGCAGAATACAGCTGCTACTGAATGCAATTGAAATAAGTATATTTTCTTCCAATACTGTGCTCCACCACAATATGGCACATCTTTGGTGACTAGAAGGCAGACAATACTTACCTTAACTAATATGAAAGCCTGTTGCAGTTTTTATGTACTCTCACTTTTTCAGAGCTCTGTCAGTAAAGAAATTATATCTGAAGTCAATAATGAGTCTCAGCTTTGTCAATATTCACTATTCACTGGCACACATTCCACTGTTCCAGACAAAGTAACTTAAGAAAAATTGTTTTACCTCTCAGTGTCTCTCTAACATACATAGATGCAAACTGGCGAAAAAATCTGCCTTGATTAAGGGAAACAATCCATTCAGGTTTTGTGTAGCAAGTGAATCCAATAGTGTATGTTTTCTCCTAGCAAGGAAATGTTCATATTTTTCTCTGCATTTTACCTTTACCCTCACGCTACCAGAATTTCAGAACCAGCAGGACACTGTGTAGTGCATAGAACTTTTTGAATTTTTGGAATTAGAGCTCTTGAGGGTTATGTCTCAGGTGGACTAGCATTGCAAAGTAGTTTGGCTGTTTGCATATTAAACAAATAGATACACTTTTTACATTTAGCCCAGTATTAGAAAACTCTTAGTCTGTTTTTGCTACCCATTAAAGATACCTTTAGTTGGATTCTTTATGTAGTTATTATTCATCTTCAAGACTTTTATTATGTGATTTTTCTAAAAACACCAAGCGTTGTGATGAAGTTCCCTGATAATTGTAACTTTTAGCCTGCTGTCTTACAGAGCATTTTGTTGTCATAGATTTTTATTAATTTCAGGTTACAGTTTAAAGGCACACACTTCTGGTTAGGTATTGGTATGCAGTGGTTGTCAAATATCCTTTTGGGAATTAGATAGCAGATAGGCTAAAAAAAAAAAAAGAAATTGTGCAGAATTACATTCTTAAGCTCAGAATAAATCAGCAGGGACCATAAGGAAAAAAAACCCTACAAATGAAACAAAAAAAAACCCACCCTAACACCAAAACTACTGTTGCAAGTTTCTCACAGTTCCCTGCTTCCTTTATTACTCTTCCATGAACATCACTATGCCAACACTTCACAGACTGCATCTTAGTTCCCTATTCTGAGCAGCCCAACTCCATTGCAAGCTTGAGGTTCAGGCCAAGTTTCATCCTCTCTCTCACATTTGGCTTGCGAGCACATCTGTAACAGGTCTCTGAAACCAACCCTCCTTTCGTTACTCATTAGTTTTTATTATTCAACGGCTGTTTATAGCAGGAAGCTTCATCTTCTGGAAGGTGAAAGTATCAGTAATGTATTAGTGTAAAATTTAATCTCGGATCTTTGTAAAACAATAACTGAAATATCATTCAATCTTTTTTTATTCAACAAGAGGAGGATTTCATTAGATTATCTAGTTTGAAATGCCCTTCTGTCTTCATATAGGCTTCTGCTACTTAAATGCAATGTTTATCTCTTAAGAATTTTCACATGTGATTGCTAGAAGTGGAAAATAAAGGAAAAAATATATGTTCTCTCCTGTAGTCTGTATTTTGCTTAAATTTGCATCAACTCTTTGCTTCCCTGGATAAACAGAGAAATCCGATGTGCATTGAAGTCTCTAATACCAGTTCCTGGTCCTGCTTGTGTTTGATGTTCATTGATATATACTGAGAACTTTTCAAAATACCCTGATTTGTGAGTATGGCCATCTTTAATTTCAAAACTATATTAAGGAAATATGGTGGTATGACCCCGAAAAGAGGCAGTATTGGATCTCCTGGTTACACTTTAGGTTAATTGTTATCTCTAAGCTAAAATTAACATGCTTTTTATCTCTTCAAACAGCTTTCTGGAGAAAGAGTGGTTTATACTCTTCTAGTCAATCAGAATTATTAAATGAAATCATCATAACTCTACTGTGGTCTGGGACTCTGCCTCTAGAGTAGCAGTGATGGGATTTACTACAGCGGTAGTATACGTGGTGTATTTTAAGCATTTAAGGAGAAAAGGAAAGTCACAAGTTCAAAGATGATGCTTATGGAAAAATCCATCTTCTTATTTATCGCTTTTAAAATAAAGTTCGTTGACCATTTCTGTCGTAAAATAATTTGTTTTACTAACTCGGTAAAGATCCTAACTGCAAAAATTATAAAAGGATGTAAATCTCCCCTCTGTATGACAGACCATTGATTTCCAGGTAGTTATTCCTAGTCCATTACTATAAACATCTCTCTATCTTCACAGGACTAAAGTCTGATTGTATATTTGCTATCTATCCTGTCTATGCTAAAAATTATAAATCAAGTCAAATGAAATCATTAAAATTGTTATTTCATCAACTGTCAGACAGGGTTTTAGAGAAGTGTCTGCTTGCAGGTGTACCTGTAGCTCCCTCTGTATGGTCACTAACTTTGAATCGTTGCTCCTCTCAAATATTTCCTGACTTTGTTGCAAGACTTGTCTGCTATTTTAATTGTTCAATGGCTTTTTTCCCCCTGAAGTACCATAATGGTGTTGTGAAACTTCGGCAGAAGTGTTTCAGAGCAGTTTCTGGGTGAATGGTAAATTAATTCATTTATGCCTTCAAGAGCACCAACTTTTTAAAAATAAAACATATTTTGTATTTTAAAGTAAACCACATGAAGCAGTTCAGTACTTCCAGCATGTTTGTGAGTTGACAGAAGGGGGCTTTTTTCTGACATTTATTTTGAAATACCTCAATAAAGCATTACCCTGAAAAATTTGAGAAATCTCTCACACAGTACCTATGCAGTCACTTTTTCACTAGATTATTTTGCACCTAATAATGATATATAAGCCAAATATATAGACTTGAATTTGAATATGTGCATGTGTGCATATACATATATTTGACTATGAAAAAAATAGCACTTTGGAATCTGTTATAAGTGGCAGGACATCAGAAATCTTTGGAGTACTGAAAGAATTTTTAAGAGTAGGGTTTTTTCAGGGATTTCAGCAATCACAGTTTAAAAATATCTCTTGAGAAAGCATGAGCTCTTACAGCTATGCAGCTGTCATTAGCTGTCACAGACCACTTAGATATGGTGTTGAGTATTGTTAATTACACTATTTATAAAATAGTGGGGTTTGTGGTTTTCCAGACAAATTTGATGGTATGGCAATCTATTGTTGCTTTGCATATATATACTGTCAGCTAAAGGCTGATTATTGTGTGATGTCTGAGTAATATAATACAGTAATGAAATTCTAAAGTCGTGGTGGAACTACAGCTGAAGTGTCTGATATGTCACTGGAATAGAGCCCAGGAAGCAGTCCAGCTTTGTGTGCTGGACTCTATGACACTCCTAATTCTGTGGGTAGGAATATGATATATGTGAAATGCTTGCATATTTCAGGATCTGTTCTCTGCACTGTGTGACTAGTTGGGAACTCTGTAAATAGAACTTCTTTATTCCTCAGCTTTTTTACTGCTTTTATAATATCACTGGGTAAGGCTGTATAGAAAACTGGTGAACAGGGAGAGAGTTTGCCTTCCATTTCTCCAGAAAATAATGTACTGGCCAGGTGGTTTCTCATCATTCCCACTTATTATCCAAATGAAACAAACTTCACCTAAAGATTTTGACCTCTGGGAAGGGAAACTTACGACCTTAAGGAAGCTTGGGAAAGTCAGCATATACTAGGAACTGATAGTTCATGTTTGCACGTCTCCTCTCTTTGATTCCTTCAAATAAAGCCAGATTTCAGAAAATTGCTTTTGAATGCTTGATTTCAGTTTCAGGGAAAAAAACTATTAGCTGATCATACATCAGTGAAGAATCATTTCGGAGCTGTGGGGTGAAAAGCCAAGGGCAGATACACAGGGAGATACTGGCACAAGTCTCATTTTGGGTCACAGCTTTCACTAGAAAGGTAGGAATGCCACCGTATCTAAACCTAAATCTGCAATTAAGAAACAAAGAAAATTTGGGTTAAATATGCAATTCAGCACATGTAAGACTTGAAAATCACATTTAGCTTATCCTTTTCCCCCAAAGTAACCAGAACAAGAGAATGAGGTATGTTGGCAAACACAGTTCCCTCCACAGGTAAAAGCATTAGCTTTTGGCAAGTCAGTATTTATGAAAGACTTTTTGGTAATTCCCTGTTCAGTGAACAAAAACCCAACAAATCTCCTAGGTGTCTGTAATTGAGATTAGTTAGGCTGGAGTTAGGTCTATTGACAGTCACCATTCTTCTAAGAGGAAGAATTTAGGAGGCAGGAATTGTTTTTATTGAAGGAAGGATTTTGCCAAGGTAATGAGTATTCATTTTGATCTTGAGAAACTAAAGTGAGATGGAGTAGTGTGGTTGAAGAATATGCTGGAAGCTTTCCTATGGCAGCTGCAGCATCTGAGATCCAAATCACAAATTGGATTGCATTTCTCTCACACACAAAAAAGGATATGGATATTTTCAAATTTAATTCCCACTCATTTTGTGTACCAGCTGCTTTATCACCATTTAGTCTGCTGTTATTCCACTTACAGTTCTGATACAGTTCTTTTATCATGTCATTGAACATGACAAAAATATACATTCAGATAGCAGATGAATATACAGTATGGTATGACTGGATTGTATAATTTACTACAGAAATAATATGAACATTTTCCTTCCATATGTTCTGCATATTTGGGACAATCAGGCATGTGAACTCTCTTTTTTTACCTCACATTTGCACAAAACCAGGGAAGAATGGAGAGTCAAACCCATTATTTTCTTCTACTTAATTTCTTTCAAATAACAGTTTTATATTCCTTCCTGACAGGGTTTAATTAATGGCTGTAAAGATCTTCTTAAACTAAAGTTTGATATTCTTCAGAAAACCCAGCTGTGAACTTATCTGACCAGGCTTGTTGACATAATTATTTTATTACATATTACAATTACAAATTATATATTTACAGTGGATATGTTGTGCGTGACATGTGAGAGTTAAAATCATTTCAGTGATATGTACAATTTTTATAAATGGTTGAACACAGCTAAGATCAATTTTTTGTTAAATGAAGGTAGAAGTTTCTTTTTTCTCTTTAAAAAAAATTTTGATTAAAGCTCAAAGGAAATAGAGACTCCCTCCCTTTGTCAGTGTGTTGGGGCCCTCTGAGTACTCATCTTTCTAACATAAAAGTTTCACCTTCATTTTTAGTGCAAGATTCATCTCACTTGATACTCTGTACTGCGAAGCTCTACCCAGACTTCTAAACCTACAGATCTAGTTATAGCCTTAAGATCAATATGTCTTTAAAGAATACATCTAAAAATACTGTTTATTAATATTTGTAGTAGAATTGCTTTCAAATTTGAATACTCTCTCTACATTATGATTACTTTTCTTACATTGCTGAAGGAAATTTCTGTCTGTTTAATATTCAGAATAGTTTTGATGTAATCCTATCTGTCAAGAATTAAGAGAGCAAAACAAAATGTATTCTTTCTAAGTTTACGTATCAAGAGATCAATCTGGACTTAATACATAAGGATATAGTACGCTTTATAAAATCCATCTATTCAAATTGTCAGCCCTGTAACTGCTCTATGATCCTTTTTTGGATAAAAATACAGGTGCTACAGGGGTCAGGTTTAAGAAGTCAGGGATTTTATGGGAAAACTTCTTCAATTTTTGTATATCTTGTCTGATCTTGATATCAGACATTAATACGAAACCCTTCTGCTTGGTTAAAGAAATACACTCAGGTTTGTAAGGACAAAACTTAGATGTATTATTGCCGAAATTCACTGTCATTTTTCACTTTTCTAAAGTGATAAGGGGAGATATATCTGCAGATTTCAAATAGCAACCTATTAAACAAACAAGATATAAAGAGCTGTTTGAGTATGGAAAATGAACATTATCTCTCTTATTTAAGTCTAATGGTAAAAATAATTGTAGATTTCGCCATACAGTGGAGCTGAAAGTTAAGATCTATCCAAATTTTCCCTCTTCTGCCATGCTGTTTGCACACTGAAATCCATCATTGGAAGAAGATAGTAAATTCTGCAAGTGTAACCACTGAATAAAAATACAACAACTAATACTATACATCAGGCATAACAGACTGAGAAGCAACTTATCTTTTATCCTGTCTATGAAAAGTACAGTTTTCCTTGAATAGAACTAAACAGAGCAGATAACTGCAGCTTTTTCCCCACTATTTTTTTCACTATTCCATCTGTTATGATTGTAGTAGTGATCTACAGCACCTTACAAATGCTATGACCTCCAGGTAATCTAAATATAGCTCTATTAGGTTCTTCAACTCTTTAATGATTTGGTTCTAGAATGGTGTACGTAGGCAGTTTGTAGCAAACAAATGCAATGGCTGTAGATAAGCAGCTCTCTGGAAAATATTTTACCAAGTCTGAGACAATGACTGTACTCCAAAGAAACCAACTGTGTGTAACTGCAGGGTCCGAGGACTTGAATCTAGGAACAACAAATAAAGTAAAGAAGTTAGGGAGTCACTGTCTAGAAAGAGAAGAAGAATTGGTCAGTGACTGTCACAGAATAAAAATAGCTACAGTGACTCAAGATTTTCAGTCTGAAATGCTGGCCTGCTAAAACTTTAGATAAAAAAATATATTCTTTCTGTGGTTCTTTTATTATTATTTTATTAATTGTAGAAAATTTTCTCAATATCTCAGATATTTCAAAAGTCCTGTTTTTCAAATGAGCTGCTCTGAGTAGAATTTGTACGTAAAAATACAGTCTTTGTCTTCATCATGGAGTGGCAGCACTTGACTCATTTCAGGGGCTAATTAGATATGCAGCAAGATCTATAGCTGTGACACTCTTTAGTTCACAAATACATCTTACTCCCATAACAAAATTAAGGATCTTGACAAAAAAAGGAACAGGATCTGCCATGGTATCAAATGTTTCATGCATTAAAGCTGTAAGTGAAAGGTTTCCTCTGAACATGCTGTTAGATAAAAGACAAATTCATCAGTGTTGTCTTCTAAGGTTTTTTCCAAGCTAGCGGGTAAATTTCTTTCTTTAATGTAGTTTTGAAAACATTTAAAGAAGTTGTTTTGTGGAAGACAATAACATTAGAGAGCAGGGGCTCCAAAACAAAATAATCATGTGTTCTTGCAAAGCAGGTATTGCAAGAACCTGCTATGCCTACAAACCTATTGTTTGTAGGCCCACAATTCCATGAAGCAGTGTTTTTGGCAGGCCCTGGCAGGACTTATGGAACTCCATGTATCTCAACTTGCTAATTAAACAAACCTTAAAATCTTGTTTCATATTAGCTATTGTTTGTCTTTCTCTTTGTTTCGAGCAGTGACAAGAAGGCATATAATTCTCTTTATTTCCTTCTCCTCTTTCCTTGCTTCTGCCTACTTTAAGAAAAGCTAAAATTTTGCATGTAATTTTGTTTTTTTAAGAGCTAGAAGGATGAAATACTTTAAGAAATTTCAGCCTCCTTCCCAGCCCAAAAAATTGTACATTATTCTGTTTTATGGTGTAGAAAAAACATTTTAATTTTAAGTCCTGCTGAGGTAATAATGAGAGTTTTACCAGCTACAATTTCAGGGTAGTGCTGTTAGAAGTATTCTGTCTCTCAAAGGAAGAATTAATGATAAAGGCTGGCATGTCTTGTTCAGATTGTCAGTGTTTTCACACTCTGGGCCCCCCAAAGCTTTACCGCTGTGTAAATGTTACACAAAAAATACTACTCTATAGGAAGACTGGAAACATATATGATATATTACTCACAGCTGTTTCTGAATATTTGAAATACAAGAAGTTATATGAAATCATATCAATATATATTCCATGATTTAGTATCCTATGAATTATTCACGATTGCATTTTAATCAAATACACACTAAAGTATTTTTGTGGGTTTTTTTATGAAAATAAATGTTATATTCCAGTGTCATTATCTTTTCAATTTAAAATTATAAAGCCAAAAGTTTTAACTTGTATCAGTCTTAGAAATTGTGTAATTATAAAAATTAGTGTAATTATAAAAAGTGTGAGATACCTGGGCAGATATTGACCATAGCTGAAAAGGCCACAGACATATCAATCCAATAATTAATTTCTATCATATATTTCCTTTAAAAAATCTCTGTTTTTCTACTATTAATAGTTATTGGAAATTAGCAATACTAAAAGTACAATACTAAAAACAAATAATGTTTCTCTAACTTCCCTATAATTGTGCAGAACCTCTATTTCAAATTTTCTTACAACACTAAACACATACTTAGTTGGAAGTATTAGAATTTATTTGCCCTTATTATTTGCCCTTGCCATGGTGCATTTTTTTTGAGTATCAGATTAAATATCTGATATATTCCATCTTTCTGTATGGAAAAATTGCATCTGACATTAAGTGGTTTTTTAAGAGCTCCAAAAGATGGGAATAAGATAATAAGATAAATCTTATATTTATTGCTAAAGAGCAAAGCCATGACAAACAGGCAGGTATGACCCATACTTAATTTTCGGTATTTTTGGGAGCTTACTGGTAATTGAAGAGTGCTAGAACTAGTAAGAAAAATATCTAGCTTTCTTTTTCTGGGAGAGGGAGAATAAATGCAGGCTAGTGTCAAGAAAAAAGGCAGAAAAGTAGTCATCACTCATCTGTGGTTTATTGACTTTCTTGGCTACCTCTTCTGACTTTCACTATCACTCTGCCAGAGGATATCTATGGACAGAAAAAAACCCAACCAACCAACCAAAAAACCAAACCAAAACTCGTGGTCAGATATTCTGCCACAGCTAGTATTGTATAAACAACAGTATACACAGCAAGATGTAGAATTTACAAACCTCTGTCATCTTTTATTAGAAATTAAAAATATCTTCCAGTAATTTCAGCTGTCAACTTTTTCCCTGCTTTGAAACTTAGTCTTAAGGACAGACTAGGTTGCTTCTCCTTAGGGGGCCTTTGAGATGCAGGAGAAATGAGAGGGTTTTGTTGTTTTGTATGCCATAAATACAAACCAGAATATTAAATGACAGGCTGTAGGTTTTTTCATCTCTCCTGACCCCAAAAAATAAAGTCCGGGGTCCCAATCTCTTTTCATAATTCTAATAATGATATAGGACTAGAGAACAAATCCATGAAATTTTTCTGGTTATTGAATATCTGTCTTGCTATTTTTTCCTGCTCAGAACTTATGTCTACTTTCCTTCAGCACTTATTATGAAAAGTATTTTAGATGAATGACCTAAAAAACCAAATATTTTTCCTGTCTCTGTCTGTAAATGACTTGTGTGTGTTTTGTGTTTGTGTACCATGTTTTCCTTATTCTAGTGTGTTTTCAAAGCATATTTCCTGAACTGTACAGTTAAGAAACTTTTTTATTAATGTTAATTATAATTGCACATAGAAGATATGTCTTAGTCATTGCCCAATATGCCTGACTTTAAAGATGGGACTGTTTTTTAAAAATGTAGCATTAATAAATTCATTAAATACTAGAAAACTTTTTTTTTCAGTAGATGGTTTTAATATTCTATACTCTGTGGACAGGCATTTTTATTTAAACAGTAAAAACCTTTGCAACTTTTACATGGAAAGTTTGCAAGCATGTTTTTTTCACATAATTCAGCACATGAAACAAAACTGCCAGGAATAATCAATAAAGATTTTTTATCTCACTTTCGATCACTCTTTTGTATTTTAATTTAGGTTTGAAAATTGTCATATTACATATATTCAAAGTAAAAAGTCTATCAGAAAAATAAACACTTTGATCTGTGAGAGTACTTTGAATCTTTTTGGAAGAAAAACAATGCACCGGTTCCCCTCAATCTAAACCTTTTCACTATTTTAATTTCAATAAAGTTTGTGTTGATGGAATAGTACAGAGAATCCAGATCTCCTCTAACTTTCTCTATTCATCGTACCAGCTCTTCCTACTACTCTCCTTACATGCTCTCCTGAGAACATATTTTGCAAAGGTCATTATCTTTAAACTTATCTAATGAAAATTTTTCAGTCCCAATATGAAAGGGCATGGAAATGTTAGAAGTTTTGAGACATGGAAAATTCTGGCACCATATGTTTAGCAGAACATTTTATTGCCAGACACTGATGTTACAGCTTTGTTAGAGTTAAGCTGCCAGGAGACTGATGAGACAAAGATAATGGTTTGAAGAAGTTATTTCATATTTGAAGCCTTGCTCCAGGTAGGAAGCATTTTCTTGTATTAGATTAGAAAAGCAATTAAAAAAAAAATAGTGCTCTTTAATCACTTTCTTAAATCAGATAGCAATGCAATTTTGCTTCTGTTTCTTTTGTTCTAAATTTTAAGTAAAAAACCCTTTTCAGAAGAAAGGAACAAATTAAATGCACTCTTCCCACTCTTTCCCATATTTTCCTCCCTACTCCAGATTCCTCCCCTTTTAGAAGCAGAAATCTGCTACAGACCAATTACTATACTTCTATGCTTCTCTCATGTGCATGGGCTGACCTGTCTGTTACCAGCAAACTGGGAAGCATAGAAAGGTCTGCAGCATCTGTGCCCTTCTTCTGCATTGTTCAATTGTTTGAATAAGGCAGTTGCAGAAAACAAGAGGAATTTCAGAAAGATGTGTAGTCCAGTGTGCAATGTGTACCTCTGTATTAAATGTGCTATGATTGAAATCCAAGACTTGCAGCAAGAAAGCTCCATGGTGTAGGAAATGGAGAGCCTGTGTACACTTGACAAGTTATAGATCTATGCACAACATCCCACTGAACTCTGCCAGCAGTGATTTCCATTCACACTTTTGTATTCTTAGACCTGAAGAATGGTTACCTTAGAAACATCTAGCTGCCCATGGATGATCTGCCCAGCACTTTTGCCATTTTTCAGAGCTTTTAGCCACTCTGGACTTTTGAGTCTGCTTCAGCAGCCTGACTGAAAAATAGGAGTTTGTTATGCAAGAGCAGGTCTTGCTGTCTATCCAAAGCCTGAACGTTTCTCATTTATTCCTTCTTCCATCTCACTGTTCACCCACGGAAACTGCCATTATTGCAAGAGTTTGGAAAAACAGCCTTTTCTGCGTCTTGAGAATGGCCTCAAAGTGGGGCACCATTTTGCTGGGACAAGGATCAGGCACTACTATTAATATTTCAGGTGAATACTTATTCCCAACTTACTGTTGAGATCTCGAGGTGTGTGTTTCAATGCTAATACAATAAAGAACAC
The DNA here is from genome assembly GCA_035047865.1 of Dendrocincla tyrannina. Classification (NCBI taxonomy): domain Eukaryota; kingdom Metazoa; phylum Chordata; class Aves; order Passeriformes; family Dendrocolaptidae; genus Dendrocincla; species Dendrocincla tyrannina. The sequence continues at coordinate 39,380,925 of JAWWMP010000041.1, read as the reverse complement.
AAAACTTCTGGCAGCTGCTGGTCTCGGTTGTAATACACACAAAACTAAACTGAGGGACATTGTATATTTTTGTGAAACTGTAAAATGGATCTAAATTAAGGGGTCGAACTTCATGTTTTACTTAAACAGGTTGACTTCTTGAGTGAGTTAAATTGAACCACTGAGCTGTGCTACTGAAAACTGTTAAAAACTCATACAGACTCAGGCAATTTACTTGACCTTCTTTTTCCCTCATTCTACAGAGGTAAAATGAAATTAAAATGCCCTTTTTCCCATCCTTTGATCATCTAATGTGTTTAGATTGAAAATGTGAGGGGAAGGGAGTAGAGCTATTGACTACATGACTTTCTCTATTGCTTGAAATGTCACAATTTTAATTTAGAAACAACTTGTGATTAGCCTCCTGAGATGCTTTCCCCCTTTTTACTAGCACCAAAGATGCAATTAGCAGAGCCGCTGTAACAAGATATCCATCAAGCAGAGAAGTAGAGGGAGTTACTGATGAAAGGGTGAAACTGCTTCAGAAAGACCTGATGGCACGCCATTATTATCCCCAATAGTCTGGTTTGGTGACTTCTGCATTTGATGACTTACTGGGCACTCTTTTAATATGGAGTCAAGAGAATGACAGGTGGGTTGGCTGTTGAGCAAGTATTGTTCTTCATAATGAATGGGGCTTTACACTGAAATACCTATAGACTGGGAGTTTGCACATGAAATGTGCTTTCTCTCTTACAAATCTATCACATCAATGGACTGCATTAGGGACAGCATTGCCAACAGGTCAGGGGAAGTGATCCTACTCTGCTCAGCCCTAGCGAGACTGCATTTGGAGTGCTGTGTCCAGTTCTGGGCTCCTCAGTACAGGAGAGACATGGGGGCCGTGGAGCAGGTCCAGTGGAGGGTGACAAAGACAATTGAGGGACTGGAGCATCTCTCTTACAGGGAAGGCCTGAGGGAGATGGGCCTATTCAGCCTTGAAAAGAGGTGAGTGAGAAGGGACCTTATCCGTGTTTATAAGGGAGGATGTCAAGAGGATAGAACCAGGCTGCTCTCTGTGGTATCAAGCAGTAGGACAAGAGACAACAGTCAGAGGCACAGGAAGTTTCACCTGCATATGAGGAAGAACTTTGCTGCATGGGTGACCCAGAGAGGTTGTGGAGACTCCCTCACTGGAGATAATATAGAACCATCTGGACACAATGTTGTTCATGTGCTCCAGGATGCAAAACCCAGCACATGAACTGCAGCAGTCTTATTTTTAGAGTGACTCTCCAACTTTCTGGAAAGAATAGACATTTTTGTTGATGGTTTTTAGATTGAAGATTTTTTAGATTGAAGAACACAAACACATGTCAAAGAAAATGCTCTCATTCTCTGCATGGACTTGAAGATATGTTTCATATTGCTCTCAGTATCAACAGATGCTGAGAAAAGTATACTAGCCTCTAGAGCCTGCGCTTTAGAAATGCAATGAAAGAGACAAATATCTAGGGAACAGTCAATTCTTGAACACACTAGAGAGTGGTAAAGGCATCTAAATGTAGAGAAACAGTGGAACACAAGGATGTGAGATAATCTGGCATCATGTAGTAATACCTAGTATGTAATACCTAATAGGTATTTAAAAACATCTAACAAAATGCAAGGAAATTTGACTGCAAATAGGTAAAGGCAGACTGAATCTCATGCATATAGAGAATATTCGTATTTCCAAAGCTACTGATTAGAGCAGATTGCAAATACAATTACCGTTTGTCTCCAAAAATTTTTGTACCGTGTTTTAGCCCACAATTAGGTTTTTAAAAACCTGAAAAGATAATTCAAATACAAATATTTTTTCGTTTGTGTGATTATATTTAGGTAATTTTTTTCAGAGATCTACACCTTGTGATTAAAGCATCATAGAATCATAGGTTATCGGGAGTTAGAACAGACCCCCAAGGATCATTGAAGTTCAACTCGGGGCCCTGCACAAGACACTCCGAAGAGTCACGCCGTGTGCCTGAGAGCATTGTCCAAAAGATTGTTGAAGTTTGTCAGTCTTGTTGCTGTGATCACTTCCCTGGGGAGCCTGTTCCAGTGCCCATCCACCCTCTGGGTTAAGAATCTTTTCATAATATCCAACCTAAACCTCCCCTGACACAACTTCAGGCCCTTCCCTTGGGTCCTGTCACTGGTCCCCATACCTCATTATAAATACCTCATTTAAAAAAAAAATCTATAAGGAAAATGTTACTGATCGAATTTTGAAATATGATGAACTATGTTTTCAGCATATAAAAGAGATGTCGCAGAGCATAATGTTCATGTACATGTATATAATCAAACAGCTGAATAGATCAAGGGGTATCAGGCCTGCTTGGCATGTCATGTATGCTGATCATACCTTGTAAGTTTCTTATAATTATGGTGTGTGATTCTTTTGCATAGTAGAAATATATGAATAAATCCAGTTGTGTTGCTATTACAAGAATTGAATTCAAAGCCCACTGTAGGCCTAAAGTAATTGGCAGTGTCCAATTAAATGCTAAGCATGTCTAATACTAAGTGGTTAACAGAAACATAATTGCCATGGATAACTAGAAGTAACAGGATTAGAAATTAAACATTGCACATTATAATTCTGATCCTGAACTTGTTGTGCATTAATTCAGTAGTGAATCCATGCATAGCAAATATCAGGATTGTGAGTTAAATAGGAATGGATTGACTTTCATTGTCATCTTTAGAGGAAGTAGAAAAATATGGGACTAGCTGGAACATACAAATTTACCCTCCTTCTAATGCTTAGACCAGGAGAGACCCACACTTTAGTATGGTCTAATTCACAGATATATTTTTGCTGATAGTTTCAGCTGTGGGAAATTTTTTCATTGTTCTACAGAATTTTTAAAGAGTATTATAGACTGTATTATGAAACTACTTCTGATATAAAACAAGGACTGGGTGAGCTAGAAACTAAGATGATTTCATTGTGTTGTCAAAAATCCATATTCTGAGAAGGTCTATTGCATTGCTCTCCTTGTGCATGAAGAAGCTAATGAGGGACAATATGTAGGTAGTGTAGTACTAGCAAAACAACATAAAGTCCCTTTAAAGAGGAGGGAGAGAAGAACCAGACATGAGAATCCTTTCTGTCCCACCAAAGACAGCAGCACTTGGCCAATAAGCACATTAATTAGGTCAATTTGTGTATGGGTTTATTGATCAAGATCAATCTATCTGAGGTATGAAACAAGTTATAGGTTGTATTTTGCTGTGCTTGTATACAATGTATGCTCCTTAGCAATGGTTTTAGTGTGCGTTGTCTCTGACTTCTACAACTGCTGCGATCCACTAATAAAACTCCTGATTGTAAAAACCTTCTTTCAGTAATTGTGAAAAAATCTACTATTCCTGAATTTTACTTTTATATTTATCTAGTCTTTTTCTCCTAGACTGCTCAACTTTGCCTAGATAATCAAGTATAACACTTACTCAAAAGACTGTATAATTTGATCTTGAAATGTTTCTACTTATACTGAGTTTATCCAATTAATCATAAAAAAGGGTTAATTAATCCTTACAGCTTTATGCAATATAGTACTGACAAGAAAAATACTAGTTACATATCTGTAATATTCCTGCAGGTACTGATGAGTTCAATTCAACTTTTTTTAAGCCAAAATGTTTATCTCCTTATTTTGAGAAAACTTGCATCAAACCAGTTGGTAGCTTTTAATGTGTCCTGAGGCAAATCCTGAAAATAAATTTTCTTCATATGCAAGAATAATTAAATTTCAATCTTGTGTTGCTGTGCACATGGACCACAGATCAGAATTTATGTCTTAAGGAAAAGGACATCAAGGTTGTAAAACCAAAGAACTTATATGTTTCACAAAGCAAATCTCTTATTTCACCTTTTCAAGGATATGTTACTATTAAAAGGCACCATGTACTTAGCTTTAGTTTTTTGCTCATTGCAGAACATATGAAGCATTTGCAAATAAGCTAATAATGTCTCTTGTCCTCTACATTCTTAATAGTTTTATCATTGTGACAACTTGTGTGGTATTACTAATACAGAAGATGAGGCTTCCATGATGTGACAAACCCATCTACTTCTATAACAAAAATATTACTGACTTTCCTAGTTTTCTGTCCATGTGCTTGTAGTAAAACATCTTTGAATACACTGTTTAAAAGCAAGGTGATTCACTGCAATGACTGACCTGGACGTTCACTCAGCAGCTGCTGTTGGGTTGGTCTTTTACGGTATTTGGCCTAATTAAATTCAGGTTTCTGTCTCTCCTTGCCTTTGCCCAGCCTGTTCTCCAGTGGCTCAGCCTCCTTGGCACAGGTACCAAAGCTGTCCCACGGCTCTCTCATCCAGAAATGTGTGTTATCTGGCACAACACTCTCCAGTTTCAACTCTAATTGAGCTTTGACCTTTTGTGTCTTCTCCCTGCATATATGAACCACAGCTTGGTAATCTTCCTGCAAAGCATGACCTTGCTTGGAGAGGCTGCCCAGCTCCAGCTCAGTTGTCTGTCTAAGCACACAGCCTCAGAAGTCATGCAGGTGTTCCAGCACTGATCATCTCTAACTTTTGCTAGCCCAAGGAAATAATACTTTGAGCAGAAAAACACAAGAGTTGAATGTGTTTTCTCACTGAAGTTAATTACTGCCAATCGAACATTCTCTAAACTTGGAGGCTCATGATTAAAATATTCAGCATCCATTCTTTTCTTCTTTCAGCAACTTTTTCTTTTACTGTATGGATCTCTACATTCTACTTTCAGCAAATGATTTTTCATCTCTTATTCTAAACACTTGGAGTGAGTTTTCCTGTACAAGTTCAACTTTTGTCAGATAATCCTTTGATTGGTTTCTTTCAGTCACCTTCCATATCTGCTGCCTGGCTCACTGCTCTGACAGTGAGTTCTGAAAAACCCGTTAAGCTCAGAGGATTGTCTGTTTATAGTTTATTTTGATTACTATTGCGTCATTTAATACAAAAGTTTAATACACTCACTCAACCCACAGTTCTCTCCTGGTGAGGCCTGAAAAGCTTTCTTGAAGCCAGCTATGCAATCAAAGGATGTGCAGGTAAAATGAGTCTCCACTGCTAGCCAGACCTAAAACTTTATGCTACAAAGATACAAGAGAGTTAACTGAGTTTCTGTATATAGGCAGTTTTCAAAAAAATATATTTAGCCTAAGCCCATCTTCTAGATGGATCACAGAGTCTGTAAGAGTCACTGTCTGTATAAGATGTATAGAAGTCCCTGTTACTACCCAACCACCTCTACAAGCAGCTGCAAATGTGATTAAGAGAAGTACAGCTGTAGAGAAATTTACTAACCTGCTGCTGTTCGATTTAATTTGAAAATTTTTTGTGGTTTTATTAATCTAGTTTTTATCATGCAGTGTTTTATTTTTTCCAAATACACTAGTAAAGAAGACTGAAGTGTGTATGAAGATGAGGGAAAAGGAGAGAAAAAGGAAAAAAGTATGATGCTGGAAGAAGAGACATAGCTAATACGAATATATATTTTTTCCATGATATTTTTATTAGTGATTTTTAATCTTAAAATGTCTGCACAAATAATGTTGACTTTTTATAAGCTAATTAATAACATAATGAAGTCACATACAATTTATCTATTGCTACATGGTTTTGATCAGATAAATGAAACCGCTGTTTTGTTAGTGAATTATAAAGATTGAAGCTTTAGGTTTATCAAAGTGCATTAAACATTGTGAACTTACTTGAATGTGATGACCTTCTGAAGCTGATGGGATTCCTTGTGCTTAAAATTAAGCATGTGCTCTAGTGATTTGCAAGGCCGGAGACCTCGAAGGTTGGCACCTAATAAAAAAGTGAAAGAGGAGTAAGTCTAGTGTGTCAAGAAGTTGTTAAAAGTATTCCATTTTTAGCAATAATACTTTTGATAAGCACAGAATATCATAAATGAACATTAAATATTTATCCAATTTAAACTCATTGTGAGTGTACAAAACAATTAATCAAAAAATATAAGTACTGATTATAAGAAGAAAAGCAGAGCAAAGCATGAGAAGTCTTGAACAAGTCTTAAAAAAAACTCTTCTAGAGAATGAAATTAACCTTTCAAAAGAATATACCAAAGATAGGAAAAAATTTTAATCCAGGTATCATAGTGGGTTTTTTCTTTAATAAGATACCAAAGTTAAAGCAATGAAAGTATCTTCTAGTTGAGAAAAATTAAATCAAAATTACTTTAGCAATAAAAGTATAATCCCTTTTTAAAATTCCTTTCTTATTATTATTGTTCTCATCAATTATTTACATAACTCTTTTGTAGCCAGGACTTGCAAGTATTTTCTCTCAATTTCTCAAGAAAACAGATTATTCGTTGTCTTCCATATGTTGTTGCTCACTGAATAACACCTACATAGTTCGTGCCGCAGTCCTATAAACTTCAAGAATGCTCAGCATCAAAGACAAGTGGTTTGACTCAAAAAGAGGAAAGAAATGCTTTAAAGAACAAGCCTGAATACCTTTCCTTTCCTCACATGCAGTCAGTTTCTCAGTGGTTTGGAAGAGATTCTGAGTTTGTTAACTGACTCTTCCTTTGCACAGGAAGGGCATTTGACTTGCTTGAAAAGATCGAGTCTTCCATACTGACTCTTTCAGGGAACACTATGAATGTTTGTCTTTCCTAGGGTGGACAAGCACTTCTCCTTTCTTCACTGATGCACATGGCATGGATTTTCACTCTGCTCTGCAATGGCTCAGTAGTTTAGGTTTGGAGGCTTTTTCTACTAGCTGGTGTTCGAGTACAAATCAATAACTCATGCCACTTTGCCGCTTTCTGTCTTCAAAAGTGTCTGGTCAATTCCAAGAAGAAACTAGGCTTTTAGGTGCTTTGGAACAGTTAGAATTCAGTGTTCTGAAAATTTAAGCACTCCCACCTGTTGGTCAAGAGTGAGATTTTACTGGTTTAAGGCCAATGCTGCCACCCCATCTCTTTATTGCACTGGGGAGAGGAGTGAGATTTTATTTCCTGGACAGTCCCAGTGTTATAGGGGTCAGTGATCAGGAGGCTGAAGTCATGGTATGGAATAAACAGTTCCTTTGATAGTAAAAACAAAACAAAACAAAAAAAAAAATCAAGCCAAATGGAAAAAAAAATCCTTCCCATTCTTGTTGGTGTTAAAAGAGATCAGAGTACATTGTAGTGCTCCAAGCATGTTGTAGCCTCCAGGGCAGGCTATTTGAAGTCTCAAAAGCTTCCAAGCTCTTGTGCAGTCACATGAAAAAATATCAACAAAGTTAAAAGTTGACTAGTGGACCATGAGCTTAGGAAACAAGATTAAGGAATTTTAGGTCCAACAAATGAGCTATCTTACAGCCAGTGTGATCCCTGAGGGAATAAATGTTTTTGCCTTACATGTTTATGAAATACAAATGGTGCTTTTACTACCAGGATCTGGATACACACACCTTCTACCTGGCTGTTACTATTTCATGTGTGTATTCCAGAGAGCTGTGGCCTGTCATCTAAGCCTTGCCCTGTATTTGTATCATATTGCTTTTGTGTGTCTAGGCAAGTTTGGCATTTTGAGAGTCCTTATGCATTCAGCTGAAATCTGAGTAAAGCCCTCTGGGATTGTTATTTCTGGGTTTGGTTTAGTGTTCTGTCATTGTTCTCTTCATGTTTGTTTAGCTGTATGAAATGCAAAACTCTTTGTTTACTTTCTGACAAGGGATTAGTTTCATCTAGAGTAGAAGAATACTTTGAATGAGCTTCTGCTGCTAAAAGTGATGAGGATCCTAAGCTCCAAGTCCTTAAACCTTTTATGTGAAGGGATCAGTGGGGGATCTTTAAGTTGACTAAACTAATGGAGATTACTGTACTGAACAACCCTCAAATAGCTGAAAAGGTTAGACATATGTTGCAGGCAAATGTACTTCAGCAGAGTAATTGGAAAGCAATGCAGTGTCAAAGAGTTACATAATATGATGAAGAAAATTATAGCAAAACTCACATAGGATTCTTGCATAAAATTTTATCTGGAATTTAATGTGCTAAGTATCACGTAACTGTTATGTATGATAAGAAACGTTTTTGCTAATTTCTGTGGAATGCCACTGTTTAATTATAAATAATATAAAGATGTAACCCATCAGAGAAATGGATTAAGCTGTAATTAAAAAAAAACTAAAGAAATTCTGCTGAATTATCTAGGTATCTAAAATAAATATCAAGATAATGTTATGTGTTCATATAGTAAAACCAATCTCTGATTCAAGAAAGACTGTTATTGTAGAGTCCTAATTTTATAGTACATTCACATGGAACTTACTGTGATCAGGTACTACTGCAGGACTTACCTGCCAGAGATGTTTTATTCAGACTTTAAATAGAATGGCAAAAGGAAATTTTTCATAATGAAAAAGGTCGATAATGAAAAGGTCCCTCTAAAGGCCTTTAAAAATTGTAATCTACTCCTGGCCATACATTACAAATTTGCTTAAACCCTACTAAGCTTATTTTTTTTTCCTCATAGAATGCAAAACATATACTGGAAAGTTTTTATTGCATTTTCAGAAGATGAAATGAGTTTTGCTCTATACCATCAGAAATCCCAGAACTACTGGGACACTCATGTTGACATATAGATTTACAGGCAGGGGAAACCCAAGGCTGCCCTCTAATGGCACCTGCTCCAGTAATCCAGTGTAGAACAGCTCACCAAAACTACACTGTAGCTTGGACTAACTAACGCTATCTGGTAATTACCCTACTGCAGGTTACACAAACCACTTGCACTAATTATAGTTCTGATTTCAGCAGAACACCTGTATGTATTTTTCCTCAAATAAAGAAACTGTTGTAAATACCTGTGGCATTTTCAGTGTCATAGAGTTCGCAGAGGGGAGAATGGTTTTCACTCTTCATAAATGGCTTTTGTATGAAAAATAAAAGAAAACGACAACGGTACCTAATTTATGAAGCAGTAGGCTCTGCTCTTTGCTGAAATGAATTCCATTTTGTTAGGGTACCTCAATTAGAGATTATTAGGAGAGTGATTATAACTGTGCTTTTTTTGTATGTCTTGATGAATGCTAGATATGTTCACTTCTATTAAATTGGATATCACCCCAAATAAAGGAAGGAGCATATTCTGGCAGGACTCCAGACAAGCTACTGCCAATTGGTACACACCTGTCTGTGGGGTGTGAGCTTTACAAGGGTCCAGAAGGCAAAAGAAAACCTAATTTACTGTAACTCTGCTGGGGTTTGTTTTGGTTTTCTCTGGGTTTTTTTTTTGTTGTTTTTGGGGTTTTGTTGTTGTTTGGGGGGGAATGTTTTGGTTTGTTATTGGTGGTGTTTTGGGGTTTGGGGTTCGGTTTTTTTGTTTTGGTTTGGTTGCTTGCTTTTTGGAGCTTCTTTTGATCCTTCTGAGAAACAAATGGTCTTTTGATGGGAAATGCCCCTGCAATATGAAATGAGGGCTGTGTTTTCTTTCAAAATGAACAAAACAGGCTTATTTTGCATTATTGCTCAAAATAAATAAAAGGGGGAGGAATTGGTGAGATGGGATTACACAGAGCATTCTCATTGCTTATGAGTACTTAAATAATGTATTTTATACAGTTTTTTTTTCAGGCCCTGTTGTTTGAGAGGTAATTTCTGCTAGTAGAATATACACAAACAAGCATATTTCTGTGCTTTTAAATGTCTGTGTTTTTGCAGAGTACATTCGTTTGGTCAAATATGACTTCTAAAAGAATCACAGTGATGCTGACCGATAAGACAGGCTTTTTTCCTTTGTAGACCTTTTAGTGTTACCTAAGAAAATTTTCAAGTATATTACTCTCATCAAAGCCATCTGTTGGTCTGGAGGAGACATGCTAGATTGAGCCCAAGCTGAGACTTGGGAGCAGATGTAGAATGTCTCATTCTCCCCCAGAGAATTGGCAGTATTTCTAATTAAAAGCTGCACTAGCATTTACTTAATTCACCTTTTCATTCTTCCAGAGGAACAAGGGGCTCACAGTAATGGAGTGCCAAGAGCTGTGTTTGTGCTTATGCCTGCTGCAGAAGCAGGAAGATGACACAAAGTATATAGCTCAGAAACGTAGAGCCTTTCATGAGTAACCCTATAATTGTGTAGGTTTATCAGAACCTTTCATATAAGTACTGAGTCCTTTGTGGGGTTTTCGTGCTTTTTCCATGCAGCATCTGAGACTGTAAACCTTGTAATTATTAGAAGAGAGAAAACTGCAAACTCCCTAAGCTCATAATCATGATCTGTGAGTAATTCCCAAAACTCTACCTGTGTGAGGATATGACCTAAGTGTTGCAGACAGGAGCATACGTAGAATGTCAATAGATAAGAAAATAGAGTGTTTAAAGGCAAAATTATTTCAAAGAATGTTTCACTGTACAACCTTCTTTCAAATTAATATTTCTCTTAAAGGAGAAGCTATATAAATTTATAATTTGTGTCACACCAGTTGGACACACAGGGTAATAGAATTTAAGAAGAAACTTTCAATTATGTTTAAAAAAATTCTTTTATTATGTTAAATTAAAAATAAAAAAGAATTTACTGAAACAAAAGTGTAACAGTGAGAACTTTGCAAGTTATGAGTGAGAACTTATGCAAGATCATAAGCTGAAATTTATCATTGGAAAAGTAGTTTTACAAAAATATTGCCAAAATAGGGGCTACTTCTGAGTTCGTGGAGGCACAATCTGTCATTAATCTGTCAAGGGCACTAGAACTGAGAAGAGACATTTTAGAACTCATTACAAAAATTTTCTGTCTGTGAAAATTAGGTACCAAGTAGATGTAAGTTTGATTTCTAGAGATCCTAGACAACTGTAAGCATCTCCAGTTTTGGTGGTGGTGGAGTTTAGATTTGATTCACTCAATGTTTCATGTTGCTGGTGTTTCATTGAGATAGCGGGAAAGTATTTACACTGCTTGTGCTGGGTGTTTAAGATAGCTTTCCTGATCAGGGAGACACTCCTCCACAAGACCATACTCGTGAGTTCCCCCAACCTCAGGCAACGATTACGTAGACCCCTAACCTGACAAGACCAACTGCCTGCTGTCCATAGGGCCCTCACGGACCCATGTTCTCTCCTTTCATTACTAGATTGTGGCCTCAAGGTTCTGTCCTCCTCTGTGCATTGCCAGGACATTTGCTGGATGATTTAAATCACCCCCAACACAGTTGTGGCTTTTTGTTTTTTTGGTTGGTTGGTTTTTTTTTTTCTCTGAAAATTTCTGGTGTTATTAGGCTATGAGATCTCACAGAGGAGTCAAGTATCCTGCAGACACTAGCATATGGAAATGGGACCTACCTTTTCAGAAGCTGTAAACTCTTATGTCAGCTTGTTATATCTCCTGAAAGTGTACTCCAAATTATTCTGGCACAATTTCACTCTGCCTACTCTCTGCTGGGGATGTTGCTGAGGCTGTTTGGCTTCCAATCTCCATGCCTTAGTTAGACAGCATTAGTATTCCTACCCCCTCCCCCCAAAAAATCAGCAAACAAGTTGTTTTGATTTTCTCTTTGACAGTCCTGCACTCTGTCTCTCTCTGAAGTTGATAACCTCTTTCTAATCTACTTAAAGTGTTGAACTCCTAAACTTGTGTAATTTATCATGTCATTGTAGCTGCCCTCTGGGATGTTGTACAGGAATTTTGATAATTTTAATAATACCATTTTAATTGCCTTTATGAATGATACTCTTTAAAACTGAAAAATAATTACAGAGCATAATTTACATTTAGAGAGAACACATAGCTCATAATCATGAATGAATAATAGATTTACTTGACCTGAAGCTCTTTCAGTGATGGTACGCTGATACTGACAGTTTCTAATATGTTTTATACTCTTCTTAGAACAGTGGGTTTTGAGGGTTTGGGGGTTGGGATCTTTTTTTCAATGCCAAGCCTACCTAGAAGGTAAAGTTTAAAAGAGAAGACTCTCTGAGATACCTCCCTGTAAAATAATGAAATTATCTCCTTGCCTAATGCAGACCCACAGGTCTGCAATTAATACAGTATAACTATCCTGTTGGTCTTCCCCATATATGAGCTAATTTATTTGTTCCTGTCTGTTTATCAGTATTTTCTACTAGAAGATGCTCAGACTTCTCTAGTTTGCAACTCGAATAGATATATTTTAATATCAAGCCAAATCATGAATGCTGCCTCCTATATTAAAAATGTAATTGGAAATTGGCAGTCGTAGGAAAAAAAGTCTAAGAAAAACTTCCTGTAACTAAATACTGTGCTTTTCGGTTACCAATCTATATGTAATAAAAGAAAATCACTAACATCTCTTCCCAAATTAAAAGAGACACTCCATAATTATCTCTTCCTAATATCTCAAATCTGCATATGTATACATGCTTTTGGTTATTGCACCTTATAAAGCCTGAAGGGCCTGTATTCTCATTTTCAGTATTTAAAAACTAGATTATTCTAATACTTGTTTAGCCTGCTAGGAGTCAGTTACACTTATGTATAGAAACTAATCAATTATTCATAACTATGACTTAATATTATGCCTAAAGTACTGTAAATATTGGTTATGCTAATACTTCAGGGATACATGGAAATGTTCACTTAATCCAAGCAATATTTTTAAATGTCAAAATAGAAACTAATTTTTTAATCTCATTTTTTTTTTATTGAATGAACACATAGAATGAACTTTTTCGGTGCATTTCTCTAAAATTGGGTTTGGAATAATTGATTCCACTGCAGTGGCTTTAAGGGAAACTTATAATTGATAAGCACAAAGTCAGATTGCATTTTCTTTTGCAAAATAAATATATGCAGTATTTATACAGTTACATAATAATCTGACCCTCTTAAAAAAATTTATTCTGAGGTAAGGACACAGCTCTAAGAGATTTGTACAGTTAAATTTTGCATCAAATTATATTTCAGGAGAAAGCTGAGGGGCAGATCTTTTTCTGCCCGTCACTCCATAGAAGTGATCATTTTGTTGCTTGTGTTCTGTATGCCATGAGAGTGTCTCTCAGAGATGGAGTGGGCTCACTGTACCTGCATAGCACATTAGCACAGTTGTACTAAGCTACTATTACTCGAAGACTGCCTTAGAGATACTGTGTCGTCACGATGCAAGCTGCTCTCCAGCAAGCTTCCTTGTATTTCAAAGTCATATTATTTTTTTACTTAAAAAAAAGGTTATTTATCTCTGAAAAATCTGACCTGTGCAACTGGATTGAAATAAAACCTAACTTTTTTATGTACTAACTAAATTGACTTATTTGATGAAGTGACACCCTTGTAAATCCTGCTCTAGAACAGTGCAGTGTTTCTATGCTAAGTGACTAGTATTCAGTGTTCATTACCGTGATTCCATTTTCTCCTAATATGAAATTATATTTGTGTTTTTAGTTCTTAATCATTAGATACAGCCTCCTTTCCTGATAACATCCCCCACTCCTGCCCCTAAGCGTCTTCATAGTCTGAAGTTGTATTTGTTTGATGTGTTGGTAAAATTAGCTGGTAGAAAGTAGGTGTTGCTGTAGATTAACTGTCAAGACAATGTCTTGATGCTATCATGTAGTTAAAGATTAGGCTAATAATTCTGACATGTCCTGTGCTGCAGCGTCTGTAACATTAATATACTATTGGCCTTGCTATTAATTCCATATGCTGTAATAAGAAACCAATAGATAGGAACAGGTGTGTGTGAAGTTAAAATAGCATATGAAAGCAAATAAATGTTTGGGGTTTTTTTAAATTAATATTTTTTCAATAGTATATTATTTGTGGATAGAGTAAGAACAAACTAAAGATGCACACTACTTCTTCATAGAAAGCCTGAGGTAGACTGTAGTTGTTATTAAGTTTAGTAGGCATAGTTTGGCCATTGTTTTCTTATGTCATTGTTATCACCTTGTTCAAACCTACTGGAACAGAAATTTAGTTAGATTACAGTACTGACTCTGGCTGCATATAGTGATGCAGTAGGACTTGGCTATTAAGACAAAACTAGACCAGTGGACCATGAGAACATTAATAGGTCTGTTATAACACTTTTCCCGTTAGAGTGGTGTTGCCTATATTTATAGATTATAAATCCCAAATGGATATATCTGTTTCAAGACAGATGGGAGAGTGGGCACTCTGTACCAGCTGTAGGGAGGCAGGCATTAAGCAGCCACAACTTGGCTCCAGTGTTATTTGCATATCTCTCCTCCTCTTAGAAGTCACCTTTGTTAACCACGTATTTACAGTTGCTAGCTTTTTTTTGCTTTCCAACTGGGAGGTGAAAATAGCACCAAACAGTGTGAGTCTACCAAAATGTCCCTTTGCAAGTCTAAGTAACAGTGTGTGCATGCTTTAAATTAAGTGCTCTCTCTCCAAGCTTCACATCCATGTACTCGATCTGGTGACCTAAAAAGTGTTCTGTTAAATCCATCATTGTAATATATTCCATATATTCCACTGCTTCCTCAGGCAGCAAGTAAACTGTGCTTAGGGAAGGGATATGTGTATGGATTCACAGTGCATACATTAAGTCAATGTCTCATCCTATTTCACTTGAAGTATTTGTTTTACTGTGAGAAAAACTTCTGAGTACTAGCTGTGTCCTTGGACACAGTCGTGGATACTGTAATAGTGGTAAAATTTCTCCCTTAACACGTTTCTTAAATGAGGCATCTCAAAATTTCCTGCCCAAATACATCCTATTTCCTGCACAGCATGTACTTAAGGCTAAATTTAGGAAATTGATGTTCAGTGTAACTATCAGCTTTGCTATAGTATATTTGAGTGTCATCTGCTGAAAGTTGCCTCTTCTAAACACAGTGTAGGAACGTATTTGGAAGTTGAGATGTCAGATTGCCCCTGAGGAATACAGGTGCCAACCTGTTTTGTAAGGAAAATGTTGGTTTAGTTTTAATAATCACAAACAGTGCTTTAAAGTATAATAGTGTTTGCGGAAAGCAAGAAGTAATAACTAAGAGGGCAGGAATGGTTTCAATAATCCAGATATGTCCTAAATTCCATGGGAAGAGCTTTTCCAATTGTATTCCTGACCTCATCACTGTCAGTAGTAAGTTGTGGTTTCAGTTGAAGTATTTCTTTGATAAGAGAACCAGACCATAAATCATCTTCATTTTGAAATGGACTTTAGCTGGTCTTGTGGTACAGTGAAAGTCATTGACAGATTAAAAAACTTTGTGATTCTTTTTTTTTGGAAGCTTTTTCATGCATTTTTGCCACCCAGTTTAAATATCATGTGCCAAGTGCATTGTTCTGAAGTTGTTTTTCCTCTTACCAAAGAAAATCTTAATAGCTAGAAGCAGGTAAAAAACTGCCTTAGGAGTTCATCTACAACCGTAAAAAGGGCAGTGGTGCTAAGGAAGCAAACAGCGGATGTGAAAAATTAATAAAATAACCGAGTGCTGATCTATAGCTCCTAATGATGCCTAAACACAGAATGATATGTTTACCTCCATCATATATTGTTAACTAGGTAGTTAACACGTTAGCAAACATAGAATTCCTCTGACATTCCTAGTAAACTTAGAATTCCTCTGAGTCTGCAGAATATTGACCAGTTCTTCAGTCCAGCTTGCGGTGGCAAATTCTGGCCAAGTTAAATGATGATTGGAAAACCACAGAAATCCGATACCACAAGCAATTACTGCGTATTTAAATGCAACAATAGAACTAAGAGCACCTTAGAGGCATCAAAGAACAGTGTTCTGCCCATTTTGTAATCCAGGAGAGTCTTCACTGTTGTAGGCTGACCTGGGATTGCAGAACAAGGAGACTATAAGGCAAATAATACTTGTGAAGAAAATTATATAACTTAAGTCTTGTAATAGCAAAGCCCTTCCAGCTTCACAGTTTATATACAACAGAGTTTCATAGACATCAACAGTATGCCCCAATGAATACTTCTGAAATAAAAGCAATTTATATTAAAAAGCCAAAATAATTGATTGTAATCTTCTATTAAACAAAATTTGCTTAGTCAATACTCTTTTGAGCACTGTTCAAATGGGTATTTCTTTTTCTTTTCCTCTGTTGGTACTTCTAATTACCTGTATCTTCTTGTTGATAGAATGGCGTGCATCTAAAACCAATTACTGATTTAAAGAATAACTTACACTCTCGATGAAACAAGAGAAAACATTCAGTCTGAGAAGAAATTCTGCAAACAATACAAAAATAAGAGTAGCTAATATTTCACCATTCTTTCCTCCAGTTCTCCAAATTATTAGTTTCAAGGATCTTCCACATGGAGGTGGGAGCAAGAAATGTACAGGTATAGCGCCCTCAAGAGAAAATATTATGGCCAAACTAATGCACAGGCTATAGTGGAATTCTAGAAATAGACTCAGCCTTATAATTAATGCCCTGTTATGATCATAAATTTCCAACTATATTGTAAGACACCTGATACAGAGACACCAAGAGATTAGACCAACAGCTTTGTATGTTAAAAACACACAAATTGCACTGAATGCTTTCACGTTTATAATTAGGGAGTATTACTGCATATGCCTGAAGGAGGAAGCTCTCACGAATACACACCTACGTAAGCAGAAAAATAAAGGGAAATTCTTAATTTGTAGCTTGAGAAAATGAAAGGGACAATGAGAATCAAAATCATTAGCTAAATATGGCCTCTTGTTCTCACAGTATTACAGTCATCTTATTTTTATATTATATATAAAATAATATATAAGTTATACTTGAAAATAATCTTGAAGCATCTCTTGTCTGTAAAGGAGCTGAGTATAAACAGCATCTTCACACTTCACTGGTCTGTCTCTTGCACACATTCTGAATGACACATATGCACTTCAGGGACAACTATTTTTTCTCTGCTTTTCTCTCCTCTGTAGAATTCTAATATCAGCAGCACAGGTGCAATATATTTCACCTGGCATATCTTTGCCATTAGCAGTGGCTCCATTCTGATCCCAAAATATTAATTGCTCTTAGTGACCAAGATAAATACAAACATTTCCAGCCTTCAGCTTCTGATGTCAACCAGCATGTAGCAGATTTCTCTATGCCTTTTAACTGGAGGATGGTTTTCATATTAGGATTGCTCTTTTAGTACTTTTTAATAGTAATCTCAATATCTATTGTAGTACCTGTAGAAGTGATTTTTTTGTTACTTTTCTTTGTGTTTTTCAAAAGCATTGCAAAGAGAAAACCCCAATACAGCATTTATTTTCAAGAGATTAGGATTTTTGAATACCTTTCATCATCTTTACCCTTTTATTGGCAAAATCATTCCTGAGAATTTGTTCTTTAATCAGTTTTCATTAGAAATGCAGGAAAGATATCAAGCTGTAAAGGTTTGTAGCCCCCTATATGTACATACTCTTTATAGTTTATTTGATATGACTACTGTTGAGTATTTATGGGGTTTCACACAAGATTTGAATTATTTTCAATAGTGTTGATAGTAGTGTTGATAGTTCCATGTTGTTAGACATCAGATATTCTAAAGAAATATTTAGAAAGAGTGTTATTGGAGAAGTTTCATTTTCGAACACAAATATTGAAAAGCAGTCACCAACCTGAAAATCTTTTGTGTTTATTTTCAATCTGCATGCTGTTTTACTAAAATACCTGAAATAGAACTGACTATGAAGCTTGTTTCTTATTTTGATACTTTGATGCTATCTGCATTAATCCCAAAATAAAAACGGATTAGAAGTTAAACCAGATAAATATTTTCCTTGGGAATTCCTGTATCTGTATTCCTATTTACTTACTTATTTCTCTGTTTAAATCAAATAGATATAAAACTGAATTCATTAGTATCTTATCCCTTCAAATCTGATGGAATTGAAAGACTTAAATTGTTACAAAGGAGGATGGCTGGGAAATAAATTGTTATTAAATACGAAATCTAAATCTGTGTCATTTTGTTCTAAACATAAGAGGGTTAAGTAGGCTGCCAGTAGCAATTTTCAATTAAAAATGGCTTATATGTCATAGTTCTGCTATTAAAGTCTGCTGTTTAATTTAATTCCACAATAAAATTTTTCAGTTAAAAATTCTTGTAACAGCATATGGACAGGTTTTTATGTTAGTCAAGCAGATGCACACAGGATTCTAATATGTACTTTTAACAATATAAAGACAACCTATATTAACAGCTGGGATTTGCATGAGGCTTTATTCAGTGAGGTATTAGTGGCCACTATCATGCTACACATGCAAGTTTTTTTGTGGGTATATTCAAATAAGAAAAACTCAAATCAGCACAATGAAGATTATGTCATAAATATTTTTTATTTCAATTTTTATATATATGTGTACATTTATATATGTGTACATGTATATAAAACCCTAAATCAAACACAGGCTGTGAACAAATAGTATGAGTGCTTTCTGACTAATTCAGCACACTGCCAGCTGTCAAAAAGTCTTTAGTCCGGAGTATGTTTCCCAGAACCACACTAGAAAAAAATCTAAATCATGAATGATGTAGTTTTTAAAAATGGCTGAGATGCCTAAACATCTCATAGCATAACGTTGTCAAACTATGGTATATGTCAAAGTAGTATTCAGTTATGATGTGCTATGTGTTGCACACAAAGTGTGTGGAAGGCAAAAGCGTACGCAAGTTAGGTTAAACAATTTAATGTGGGTTTAGTTAACACAAAGTCCTTAGAAATGGCAAGAGCAGTAAGAACAGCATAATAGGAAATGGGCAGGGTACGCTACCTTTTCTGCCATTGGTAAATGACTTTTAAGGTTACAAAAGAATATGAAGTGCAAGGAGTACCAATGCATAAGGGCTATGAATCTAATTGAAAGTCTTCTCAGGTGTTTAAGTTGTTCCTGGGCAAAATGATTTACAGTATTTGAGGAAAAGATGGACTATTATGTGACAGAACAGCAACTGCTGGCAGATTAGAAATGGGAAAAAAAGAAAAGGTTAAGAGCATTTCAACAAAAAGAATGTGCAATGAAAGAAACACATAGCTCTCTGGCCCTCCTCTGCCTGAGCAAAATAAAATTACCATTTTGATGATAACTCTCTGTTCATGTAGATAAACCTGTATAGAAATTTGGGACATAATATCTGGTTTAATTTATAAAATAAAGTAGAATAGAAGCTTTAGTTTACACTGTCTTTGAGTTTTTAGTTTAGATTGAGTTCCTCTGAGCTTTGTATGTGAGCCCAGGGAAGGTAGAGGCTATGGTGGATGTAGTAGAGGCGTCAGGTACATAACAAAGTGGATATTTTTATTCATGTATTTGAGAAATCAAGAAACGCTCCTAGAACCATTGCCTTTCACAGTGTTTGTTTGTTGGCCTTTTTTTTTTAAATTTCATAACATTGTGTTTTGTGCTGTGAAGTAAAATTACATCTTCCAGTCTATATTTTCAGGTTTGACCTAACAGTGCAAAGGCTGCAGTTCAATACATTTTGATTTTCAGTGTCAGAAACTCTTATTTCCAAGTTGAACATGTATAAAAAGGACTCTTCCTCTTTTTGCGCATGTGCAGACTAATTTTTCAGCCCTGCAGTTGTTTAACTGCTGCAGAAAGGCAGAAGTGAAGCTTCTAAAATGGGTGGCTGGCCAGCAGTAATCAGCCCTGTTCAGAAATGCCGCCGGCTGCTCTGCTTCTGCCTCATGATTTTACAGATACCTAATCCTTGGGATCCTTCTTAATCCATCCCTGCCAGCTTTCATTTTTAAGGTTTATAAGGTTATTTCTCATGTAAAGACCTTGGACTAACTATAATATTCGCAAACAACTTTTTTATACTTTCATCATTGTGACCTATCACATTTTTTCTCTTCAGAAAGATCACATCTGTTGTTAACATTGGAACTGTTTGGGGCTCTAAAGTGTATACTTTCTTCAGTATTGGTGATACCACTGAGAAAGCCTAATTAAGCATGAGGTCCCATTGTTCCAGGCAGGATGCAAAAGCAGTCCTGGCTACAAAGAGTGCACGGTAACAAGCTGACACCTGAAAATGAGGGAAGGCTGAAACAGAGGTGGAAAAGCAGAAGAGAATACATTAATGTGTGAGACATGTAATGCCTCTTGTACTTGGAAAAACTGGTTGAAACTTCCAGGTTTTTAAGGCATTTTACATGTTTTACAGTTGAGTTTATCAGCAGTGGATCTCTCTTGCTTTCAGAACTATGATTTGTACTCTAAACTCAAAAGTAATTTATGAAAGACAAAATTCTATTAGACAGCAGTGATAGAATCATGTAGTTCAGAAGATAAAGAATAATGAAAGACTTAAGTATTCAAAACTATAATAAAACATGAGCTGGTGAAGATATGACACTTCATTCCCATCCAGCAAATATCACTCTATCTTGCTTTCAATGCCAGTTCTTTCATATTGTGTCAGGAAGTGACATGGAAAAAAAGTACACATATGAATTTTTGGATATCACAAAGGGATGACAAAATAATTTTTTTTTTTTTAATTTCACTTGTAAGAAAGGGAATGTGGTTTCAGAATGCTGATGCACCAAGTACAGCACCATATCCTTGTGTGTTCGGAAACTTACCAATCCAAATGTAGCATGGATTTTTTTTTTATCATCACCTCATGCTTTGCAAGTTTTGGAGGTCTATAAATGAGTAGTGTGTTAATTCCACAGAAGGATATACATTGATTACAATTCTTGGGGTGACAGTCTCACCTCTCTCTTAAAAATAATGACGTCAGATGACCGTAGTGCTGGTTGTTCTGACAACAAGGTACTTGTCTATTAAATAATCTCAAGCACTAAAAGACTACAAAATCAACCATTTGGAAGGTATCTGTTAACAGATTTTCCTCAGCATCTGTGGAGTAGCAGCACTGAGTATATTTATTCTATCTCCATTTAGTGGCAATAATGTGTTGAGCCTAAGTTTGCATTTCTGGTTGCTTAAAATGCTAAGGGTTTTTCTTTTAATTACTAATGTATAGTTAATAAAGCTCTATTTTGGAAATTTTGGATAAAGGATTAAGTATTTTTTACTCTGAAGTTCCCTTAAAATTATGCCTAGTTATTGAAAGATTTTAAGAACATATCTTGTTATTTATGTCACCCTAGAGCTGGAAGTCAAGTTTCAGAACACATTCATAACAGTAATCTGAAATTATACAAATCAAGAAATAAACATTGCAGTTTGTCTGTCTATATGATGGCAAATAGGTAAAAAACTGAGGCAGGAGCTCTTACAATTCAGATGTTCATTCACAATTTTCCAAAAGTAAGAGTTTTTTGTTTCACTTCTTCAGAACTGATGAACTTGCTTCTGCTGATCTTGAAAGTGAAAAATGAGTGAGCTTCATTCACGTTTTTCCATTTATTTTCCATTTCTATTGATACAACACAAAAATCTGTTAGATTGTGTTGTTCTTTGGTTTCTCAATATGCATCCAATCATATGAAAAGGAATATTTTGGAAGCCCTAAAGCCATTTCTTGTGTATGTTACAAGTGTTACAGAGAACTCTTCATCAATAATAACATGATTTTGAGAAGTTGCAGTCTGCATTTTTCTCTTTGCTGAAGTTCAGGTATTCAAATCACGTACTTTGAAGGAGCTGGCTTGATTGTCTTACCTGCATTTTGAATTTAGCACATTTGGAGCAGCTTTCTCACATGGGTGGCATGGTTTTATTCTACATAGCATATCATAGCATATAGAGCTCGTATTCCATATAACTTAAAATTCAGCAGAACTGCTTCAGAGCAGTAAATTCTTTTATTCTTCTACTGACAACTGTAGGTATAATTTTTTTATCTGGATAGTTATGTGCAAATAGAACATTTGCAACATGTGATGCTTCATTATTGAAATGACATGGTTAAAAGTGAAGCCCTGCTCTTAAAAACAAATATAAGCCCATATACAATGGGATAAACCACTATTGCATTAGATTAGTCAATCGCATTTATACTCATAATCTCCATGATGAGTTCTGTTGTATTTTCTAATATAGTATATGATATACAACACTAAGAAGCAATGCTGGAAACCTGATAAAGCAAGCGTTCAAAATGTAAGAGTTTTGTGTACTGTGTTCACAGTGCTGACATCTTTTTTAAAAAGCTTTACTGAAGAATCTCTGTCTGTGTTTTTTTAGAATGCAAGTTTTCGTCTTATTTAGTTTTGAAGGTTATGGGAAGAGCCAATTGAATCATCAGAGACCTTAGAAACAACTAATATGAGGTGTGAGTCATTTCTTCTTCTCTTTTGGAGCCCCATGAGTTTATACAGCTGACTGCAGTCCCAAGGAAGCTAACACCTCAGCAGAGCATGGTGCAGAGCACTGTAGAAATTCCTGTTTTCCATACAAAATCAGGTTGTTACTAGGTTACTGAGCACTCCTTCTTCGTAGTCATTATATGCCACTTGGACCGCTATGCTGCTTCCCATTCTGGGGTTAGGTAATTCCGGGATAAGTTCAGGATTCTTCTATGGTTAGCATATTTTGTTTAGTTTCGGTGTCTGGTTGGTACAGTCTGAGCTGGGCTTCCTTTTACTCTTTGCCTGACCATACTTATAAGGAATAAATCACAAAATATACTTTTTGTTCTGAGTGCAGCCCACATATACACCCGGGGCGCAAGAGGCTCCACAGGGACACACCGAAGAAGTGTATTTGGCCTGGAGATCTGAGCAGCACCTGAAGCTTGGGGGCTGCTGGCACGGGCTGCAGATACATTCCTTTACTGATACATTGTATTGACAGGCTATAAAACCAGAGCAGAACTTGGTAATTTCATATCTAAAACCTGCTGATGAATACTGCTGTATGTGAGCAGGGTATTCTTGTTTTTCTGCTGTGAGAGTTAACAAAATTTCATCATTGTGTAAACACTGTGAAAGAAAAATTAGCGGTCCCATCTGCTTTCCTCTGACTAACATTTCTTCCATCACATGTTTAACACTGAGCCTCTCTGATGGAATTAAAAATAGATGGCTACAGAGGAGCCCACATCTATTAATTGACACTCAGTCTTTGAAACTTACAACCATAAAATCGCTGGAGTAAGAGACCCAACCAGGCATATATATGAGTCAGATTTTCATTAAAGGCACCAGTTGCACAGTTTCTATATCTCATCTTTTTGGTAAAATTCTGCTGGGAAGTTCAAATATGAAGATAAATTGATGACTCTTACACAAATGGTAAAAGTGAAAAGGATTAATTTTAATTCCTCAGGACACTGAAAAGCAGGTTTCATTTATTCTGTATCATACCAGCCCAACACTGCAGTATCTGGTCACCTCAGATCACTAGTACAGTGACAGTGAGTAACTGATCTCTTTGTTTACCAGCATGATACAAAAATGGAAAAGGAAAACCATTCCACTCTGAGCTTGTCACAGCCTAAAAGAGTTATCTGGCCTGTGTAGAGATCACAACTGGAGTTTGTAGGACATGGAGGCTTTAAATCTTGACCTTTTTAGAGGTTACCACAAATGTCACAAAAGTAAACACTAACAAGTATAGCTCTGACTAATAAAGAAAATATGTGTCAAGCTATTACAAATTATCAGCAATCAATAGTATATCAGTATATCAATACATAGCAGCAAGTATACAAAATATTATGTATTGCTAAAAATCTTAGAACTGGTGAAGCAAACTTAAAAACAATGTAACAGCACATATACTTATGACAGATTACTAATATGTGTATATAAAATATATATATATATCGTACTGAGTGCATTAAGCAGATTCTAGAAGGGATCAACCCATCCCAGAAGGGGATCCAAACTTCCCAGAAGTGGGAGGACAAAAGGAACTGTCCCAATTATTTTTTTTCCAGAGTGTTTTCCTGTTCTTGCAGTTGGAGTAACCAATGGCAGTTCCTAATTCTTACTTTCCCAGAATATTTTCCCCTTTTCCCAGACTACTTTTCATGCTTTCAGATGATAAGCTGCCATTGCACTTCATTGGTTTTGTGCCTGTCGATGGTATCACAGGATGTCTCTGGTCTGTGTACACAGCTGTGGTTCAAAGATGCCAGCTGTGCTTCTGAGGGATGCTTCTGGGTCACAGGCCTAGTTCCCAGGTTAACAGCTGGCAGCCTGGTAGGCATGTTTTCTCTCAGTAGTTCTGCATTTTCTTCCATTTAGCAATTTTCCCTTCTATCGAGATCACTTTTATGGCTTCTCACAGCAGAGCTGGAAGTGTGAGTTTTAATTGTTCAATTAGTAAGAACTTTATCAGAAAAAAGGTGAGATAAGGTGAGGTTACAAAGCTGATAGTTTATGTAGTTAATTTAAGTATGGGCATAGTTCTATTATTCTGTGGAAGTGAAGAAGCTGCATAATCACATAAGCTCTCTTAATTTGCATATAGAATGTTTTATTTTCAGTTTTACTGAGATGATGGCTAAAACAGAGTATGTTTTCAAAGCAAATTAACATAAAATCATAACTATCATTTCCTTAAAATTCCAGCCTTATTGTAGAAACATTGGGGTCTTTATCTCGCTATGCACTGTTGAATTATTCAGTATCACATAGGGTTGCATAATTTATTGATTTTTTTTTTCCATATAGATGCTTATCATTAGTTCCATCATTGTATTGAGTTAGCTGGATTAGTAAAACAATAAAACTGTTAAAATTGCATAAGAAGAGATGGAGCGGTTGACAAAAAGAGTGGGATTCTGAACTAGAAAAGACAGTACTCTCGTTAAGGATGATTACATGATAGTAATATCTGAGTAATATCTGATTACATGACAGTAATAGCTGAGACTATCAAAGGAATGCATGTATTGATATAATGTATGCATGTTTGTTCTACAACTAATGTTATGTTAATGATTAAAATGACTGCATTTCTGGCTCATACATTATTAATCATGTCTTCTGCCAGTGTTAATCATGTATTCCTTTGATGCACACAAGTACATATGTCAAGCCATTGTCGAGAGAGAGTGTTAGTTAATACACATATGGAGAAATTCTTCATCTTTGCTTTTTTCACATTGTTGAACAATAATATACTGTATTTAAAATGCTATTTAGTCAATTGCAATATTAAGTTGAAATACAAATGACTGTGTCATTTTTTTTGTAATCATTATTTCCTGAGCTTATTTCCTGTGACTTCTGCTACAATTTTAAGTAATGTTTCTAACTCCAAAAATTTTACTGTTCCATTTTAATTAATGTCATGAACCACAATGCAAGCAATAGATAAATGGAAAAAAAGTCAGAAATTAATCATTCTTTGAAATCTTGTGGATGGATGGATGGATGGATGGATGGATGGATGGATGGATGGATGGATGGATGGATGGATGGATAAATGTGAGAAAAAAATCACAGTGCATCCTAACAAAATATCTTTTCCATGTATATAAAAATTATAATAATTAGAGAAATACAGTTAAGTCATTACTAATTGAAGTAATTTTTTTAGTTACAAAAGGTATTTTACTGCACTACACCCTTCATGTCAATACCAGTAAGATGAACTTCAGAAATCAGCTCTTCAGGTATATAGAGAACTATCACCCCTGGGGGTACTTTCTTCAAGTCAGAGGCAGCTCACTAAGGAAACACTTGCATTTGCGTATGCAGATTTTGGAACATGACTGTCCTGTGTGTACTTCTGGCTTTCCACTTTTGAGAGCATCATGTTATGGATCTTTTCAAGATGTGGACTTGACAGCCGTGCATCCACTGATCTCCATTTCGCATCCTCCTTCCCCCTATCAAGTGCATGAGCTGTCTTCACTGCTTTGAGGATATTCCTTTTAAGACATTCCTGTGAGTTAGCTTAACCAGGATGACTATTTACGCATACTAACTGCTGGTATGTGTAAGCTGATGTAACTTAGTTCAGACCACACTGAAATAAGAAGTTAATTGAATCATTTCAAGTTCTATGAAATTGTGATATTGCAGGTTACATTCAAGTTAGCCTTTCAAATTAATTTGCAACCGAAATATAGAACATCATGGTGAAAGGATTTAATATTCAGGGGAATTAGGAGGGGATTGAATGTTTCCAAGCTGGAATAAGTTTGTTATAGTTAAAACCTATAATATATTCCTTACACATTGAAAGGAAAATATTCCCATCACCATTCATTTGGTGATTGTCTAGACATTCTCTTGTCTTTGAATGTTAGGAACTTATTTGTATTTTGAAATGGAAACTCAGCTCAGCTTCCCTCCAAAAGAGATGTGGTTGGTCCCCAGCACAGAAGGGACATCAACCCATTGGAGCAAGTACAGAGGAGGGTCACCAAGATGATTAGACAGATGGAGTATTTCTCTTATGAGGAAAGATTCAGAGAATTGGGATTATTCAGCCTGGAAAAGAGAAGGCATCAAAGTGACCTAATTGCAGCCTTTCAGTAGGATACACTGTATATATTCTGAGTTGGAAGGGACCCACAAGGATCATCAGGGCCCATAGAGGGATCAAACCCATGACCTTGAGTGTTGTTAGCATCATGCTCCAACCCACCGAACTAATCTCAGTTACTGAAATGAGCCTACAAGATAGCGAGAGAGAGACTATTTACAAGGCCGTGTAATGACAGGACAAGGGGGAATGGCTTCAAACTGAAAGAGTGTAGGCATATAAGGAAGATATAAGGAAGAAATTCTTTTCTGTGAGGGTGGTGGGGCATTGGAACAGGCTGCCAAGAAGTTGTAGATGCCCCATCCCTGTGAACATTCAAGGCCAGGTTGGATAGGGTTCTGAATGATGTGGTCTAGTGGAAGGTGTCCCTGCTGACAACAGGTGGTTTGGAACCAGATGGTCTTTAATATCCCTTCCAAGCCAAGCCATTCTATGATTCTATGATCTTCAGCACCAACCAGAAAATCCTCTGTATTTGGCTCCACTGTATTTGTATTTGGCATTTTCCTTCCCTGTGCTTGCCAGTGAGCAGTTATGATGCTGCAATGGTGAAGAAACAGCTTCTTAAAGCAAAGTATTGTGTTTTGCCAAGAAAAATGTAATTAAATAGCAAAAGGCCTTGTCTATACTTGTAATTCCTTAGGAAGCAAAGCTGCTGGCTTTTTTGGCTAAGAGAGAGGACAGTTCTATATTCAAACCATCTAATTTTAGGCAATCAGATGTTAAGAGTCACCTTTGAGGGTACCTGTTTTTCTCCCTTGAAGGTCAGGAATCTTGAGCTTCTAATTTTAAGTACATTTGACTTAGTTAAGATGTGCAAATAATTCAATTTCACCTTTCTTATGAAATCATGGATGTGCCCTTTCTTGGTATGGACTCTGGATCATAGTGGCTATTTATTAATCTGTGCTCTCTCCGTTTTATCACTGTAGGACTGGTCTTTTAACCAGTCAGGATTCTTTGATCTGCCCTTTCTGAACTGTTAGAAAACTTGCCCTATTAACAAATCTAAAACCTTCATTACAACATGATGGCTGGCTGTATGTTTCATGGGGATTCTTCTGGAACCTACTAGCTCATATATTTCTTCTCACTTTCTAGCTATGTTTTAGGAGCACTTTCTAGATTATGAAAGTAATACTTGAAGCACACATAACATGCAGATGAAATCATATGACAGTTTACTAGGTGGATACAGTTGCCAACTTTTCTGTTACTAAATGATGCAAAATTTTGATTTTTTTTTTTTTAATCAACACTGGAAAGCTGCATTCTTTTAGTCCCAAGACAGTGTCAACAAACTCTATTTCAAAATGACAAATTGTTATTAGTATTGTTGTCAGATTTTAAGGTTTAAATTTGTATTTTACACTAATCAACAAAATACCTCTGTTTTGCAAAATAGATTCTGTATTTTTTTATATATGCATTTGTCTGGATCTGTAGTTATGATGTAGTCAAAGAGATTGCTTTTGTCTGGATCTGCAGTGTTTCATGTTGCTGTGTGGGTGAGACAGAAAAAAAATATAGCCAATATTTATCCAGTGATTCTTTGATGCTAATTTTTTGGCTGTTTGAGTAAGTGTTGCCAGGGTAATGTTATACTCTTTTTATTACATTCTTTTCATTGTAGTCAGTGAAGTGTACGCTCTTGAATTTAGTGTTTTAAGCTGTGCTGTTGTCTCAGTTTTATACAGACATGATAATATTTTTATACTAGAAAATCTTGTTGCTTGGCTAGGTATGTAGAGAAGCAAGATCATGAGGGACCAGGAAACCTTTGCTTCCCTGGACCACTCCTTGGTCACCGCTGCAGCATCAGAAACTAGTAGCAGCATAGCAAAGGAAACTGGGGTCATGGATGTGCCCATCTGTCTTGCTCCTTTTCGTCAAGTTTCCTGGTGTACACAAGTTCAGACACCTTTGTCCTTGTTTTCAACAGATTTTCAACACCAGTTTCTGTTTCTTTTCATTAAAAAGACATTACTGTTGCACCCTGTTACACTTTGTTTACCCTGTTACAAGGCTCAAAGTGTACTTTTTAATTTTAGGCTCCAAGATGTCTTGCTCACATGAACTCTTGTAAAGCCATTGGTTCTTTGGTACCTTGAATTTACATCTGGAGAATAACTACACATTTTTCTCTAAGGGATTTCTTTTAATTTGGTGAGAAAATAGGCATTTTGGCAAAAAGGGGTTTACAGGAATAACATGCAACTTCACAAAAGCATCACAACAGATTACTAGGACTAACAAACATTGCTATAGTGAGGAACCTTTATTACACCCAGAAAACATGAACTCTATGCCATTTAAGTAAGGTACCCACACCTTACAGAAAATAAGTGTTTAAGTTACTGACAAGAGGAAGAAAAGAATAAAGGAAGTTAGATGGAAAGAAGAAAGAATAAAGAATGAAAAGGAGAACGGAAAAACATAATTACAACTTAGAAGATTGCACGTTGACAGCTTCAAAAAGAACAGGCCAGGGCCCACAATGGAGACCTTGTGCTGCCTCCTTACCTGCTCTGGTCACTGTGGCCACTCCCTCCAGGCGGGAGCTTTGGTTCACTCCCTCTTCCCTTAGCCACAGTGAGGGGTGCCGCAGTCATCCAGAGGCTCCCGGGGTTGTGGTGTGAGCAGGTTACCAGGCAGACCTTATTGACTGACAGCTCCCTTCATACCCTCCATGTGACTGCTGACCTCGGTGGCCATCCTGGCTGGCCATGTGGGCACTGTGCTGGAGACTGGGCCCCTCCCCAGACACACACACACAGATGCACCTCCACAGGGTGGTTCTGACCCAATAGTCACTGATCTGGTGTAACATCTTCCACCATACTCTGTTAGGAAATTTGGTCTGATTTATACTTCAAGGAGCTGGAGGCAATATTGCCTATGGCGAAAATAAACAACTTTAAAAAAAATCCCAAAGCTTGTAGTTTTCTCGGAGCATTTTAGTTTCAGGCTTTCAATCAGTGTGGTATTGAGCTATAAACCGGTGTCAAAAATGACAGCTGAGAAAGAGTTTTTAAAAGCTTTTGTGGATAAACATGCTGGTTTAATACATAAAGACACGCAGTCCTCAGTCTGCTGGAATTCACTTGCAAAGTTTTGTGTTTAAATCAAAATTGGTTTAGTTCTTCCCTTTGCAATTAGAATTTAATTTCATTTTTGAACCTGCTAGTGTTTCTCATTAAAACGTTTGTGGAAAGACTGGCTAGTCTCCCTCTCCCATTTAACCAAGTTATCAAATGTAGAAATCTACATTTGAACTATATTTACTGGAGAGGATTAGACAGTTTTATGTGCATTTCATCCTAAGATAGTGTTGAGGAATACATTCAGTTCCAGTAGCTTGTTGTGCAGCTTCAGTGTGAGGTGCAGGTTTCGCTCTGGATGGTGAGAGTCCCAGGGAAGGGGCCATGATATGCCGACCCCCTGCATAAGGGCACAAAGACCTGTGGCCCTACCAGGGGACTGGATGCTCAGACACAGCCGGAGGCAGGGGCTCAGGAGGAAGAGAGATTTTTGCATGCTTGGACTGCAAGGTATAAAAGCCCAGGGTTTTCTTTGTTGAAGTCCCTCCTCAGAGGCACCCAGCTCAGGCTGTTATTTCATTATTTAGTTATTACACCAAGACTAAATAATTTTAAAGATCTGGACATCTGAGACTCTGTTATGGGAAACCTGTAGTTGAGCTGGTAAGGAAACCTGGTCTGACTGAGTGTGGGGGGTGTAGCTGTGAAGGAGCTTCGGTCCGAGCGCATGTAGTTCAAGTGGTGCAGAATGACACCTGGTTGGTCAGACAGGGAAGTTTCCTTAACAGTAGATTAACTTTGATCTTGTATTTTCATTATGTAGTTTTTTTGTGTTTGGGTTTTTTTAACTCCTTGGACTCTGAATGAACACATTATTTCCTGGCCCTGGTGCAATACAAAGAGGTGAAACTGTATCTAAGGTCTAATGCAAATAATACTTACTTTTCAATCCCATAAATAGTAATTTTCACATTCTTTCAGAAGATAGTAAAAGACAGGTTTCAGGTTTGCCTCTTCCTCACTTACAGCTTTTCCTTTATTTTCAGTGTAATTGCATCCACCTCCTCTCCACTGATATCCTTCACCTTTGGGCTGTATTTCCAAGGTGTAGTTTCTCTGCTTGCATCTGCCACTGCTCATTTTTCAAATGACATTAACTTGAAGCTGAACTGATTTTTGACATCTGGCTGTTGCCCAAAGCTTTATGAACAGATGAGAAAATGACCAAAATCTTGTTAATTTGCCTTTGCTCCTGCTTGGCAGCATCATAAGCAGCCTGAAAATGTGTGTAAATCATGACTGTTTCACTGCATTGCTGTATGTTTGTTTGGTATTTGAATGTCTTTTGCTACCTCAAAAAAGTGGGGGAGCTAGGAGCGTTTTTAATGCAAAGAAAAATACTGCTTCTCAAGTCTGTGAATTAGGCCTCTATACTCACTCAGAAAAGCAAATAAAGCAAAACCAGCAAAGTGTCTGCAAACAATGTATGTGATTCCCAAGGATACATTGTTTATATACACACCCTTCTGCCTTTGTTCATAGAAGAAATATTCCGAGAGCTATACTTGTACAGTGCCTAGCAAAGTTATAATATAAATTATTTTAAATAATAATTGCTGTAAGACTGCAGAAGTGTATATGATGGCCCTGACCTATTCAGGACCTGCAAATGCTGTACAGTGAGACAGATTGCCTGGAAGCTGGCCCAACAGAGTAGCATTAAAACCCCAAGGAATTAGCACTATCGTGTGCCTGTCCTACTTGTATCTTCAAGAGCAAGCTGAATTTTTTCAGTAATGTCTTCTCTAGAGGAATAAACATTTTAAAGAAATAACCAAACTTAAGAGCACTTCTACCAAAACACTATGAGAAAGACTATGAGAATACTCCATGTGTAACAGTGTTACCCATATTTACTGGGTTTGTAGAATGAGGTTATAGTTGTAAAAGTGGTACCAATTGCCCCTTTTTGTTTGTTCACACCCATACAGAGTAACTGTGACCCAGAGTCTCCTCCAACCTAGGCAGGGCAGAGTGGCTCTCAGGAGTGCAAGAAGGTGCTGCATTCTGCACTCACCCAGGGACACATTTCCTTCTGCTTCATCCTGCTTCCAGGTAATCAGAAGGCAAACTGTCCCTCTGAAGGAGACTTGACGTTCTGGCACATGCCTTTGGGGAAATGAAGGAAATATGCTTTACTACAAAATAAAAATGTGATTCGCTGTCCTGCTTTTTTCCCTATGTAGAAATTTGAGTATTTGAACAGGAACAGATTTTGAATAGACTTCACCTGACTTTTATGGGGCTGCTGCAGAAAACTGTTTAAGTATGGTGTTGTAAGTAAGACAAGTAAGAGTAAGACTTCAGGATGCAAAGTTTTCAAATGAGAGCAAGTATGATTAATTGAATGATTTCAGAATTTTTACTTAGTTTTGCCTTTAACAAAGATCTGACAGTCTGTGTGATCCATGTCCTGTTTTTGAGATTTCTCTCTCTCACAAGATGTATGAGGTTTCTGAAATCTGCACAGGTTCCTCAGGTGTGTTCAGACTCTGTTACTACTGTAGGTTGGCAGCTGTTTGATTATAGGAGCAGGATTTCAGGGAGTGCAGGAAAACAGTAGGTGTCTTTGGTTCTTGTTTTTCCTTTCATTTTTGGTTTCATCTCTTCAACTTCCCTTCCCTTCCCTTCCCTTCCCTTCCCTTCCCTTCCCTTCCCTTCCCTTCCCTTCCCTTCCCTTCCCTTCC
>JAWWMP010000041.1:39314709-39348646 GCA_035047865.1 Dendrocincla tyrannina | reverse complement strand
CTTCCCTTCCCTTCCCTTCCCTTCCCTTCCCTTCCCTTCCCTTCCCTTCCCTTCCCTTCCCTTCCCTTCCCTTTTTTCAATGCTAGTAATCAATAAAATGACTTGGAACTGAGCCTGGAACATAAATATCAGGTTGTTCATGCTTCATTACACAGAACAAAAGAGTAGTCAGCATAGACCTAGTCTGAAAACAAATCCATATACCATTCTGACATGTTCATGTAGTTTCATATCTTTACACAATATCAAATGTCAGAAAGAACATTAAGGTGCTGGAGCATTTCCGAAGAAGCGCAACAAAACTGGGTCTGGAGCACAAATCTGTTGAGGTTGTTCAGCCTGGAGAAGAGGAGGCTTGAGGGGTACCTTATTGCTCTCTACAACTACCTGAAAGGAGGTTGTAGCCTGTTGGGGTCAGTTTCTTCTGCCATGTCTCAAGTGAAAGGACAAGGGGAAGGGCCTCAAGTTGCCATTTCTAGAGAGGTTCAGATTAGATATTAAAAGAATTATTTTCACTGGAAGCGGGGTTAGACATTGGCATAAGTTGCCCAGGAAGGTGGTGGAGTCATCATCTCTGGAAATGCTCAAGAGGCATCTGGATGTGGCATTTGGGTATATGATTTAGGGATGATTATGGTGGTGCTGGATTGATGGTTGGACTAGATGATCTTGAAGGTCTCTTCCAAATGTGATGATTCTGTGAAATGAGCATGTCCTTTGTTTTCTGCACTTCTAATAAAAACAAGAAAACAAACAAACAAAAACTAACTTGCAGTCTGAAAATACTTTGTGTAGAGGAAATTTGGACAATTGTGCAAGGAAATATTTTCCTTTTTTGACTAAGCACTATTCAGAAAATTCCTTTCTAGAGTCTTTTTACTAACTAAACTTTTAATGATGGAATACATGCCTGAATTATTCCAGTGCCTTGATGCAGCACAAAGGCATGATCTTGAGATGTTTTAATGGCTATATGAACTCTAACTCTGCTTCTGTGATCACTGCTCTGAATCTTTATTTGCTATAATAAATTTCTCTTATGAGAATAGTGTAACTATTTTATAGCGTAAATAAAAGATTTTATTTTTAACTGTGGTAGTTTTCTGCATTCACATCTTGAAATATTTTAAAAGGTATTAATCAGAGAATAATTAGAAAGTTCAGTCAGTGTGATACAGATAAACAAAAAAATATGAATCTTATTTTCTTTTTAAAATGCTCACTTAATGAGATATTACCTTACCTTGTTTCATCATGTGACAAGTCTACTATACAGACTGCAAAGCCTCCTTCTACATACTAAGTTTTGAGGAATAGATCTTGCTGATTCTTACATGTAGATTTAACTCTGCAGTGATAAGTAGTTCCCTGTACACACATGGGAGTGGGAGTACTCCCATGGGCAACGTTAAGTGTGCACAGGTCAAGTCACATACCAGGGAGCTACTATTGATATAGATTGCTTTAGAGGGTGGTCTTTGCTACTTCGTTTTACTTGTTTTTCTGCAGATTATCATCATCAAGTGTACAATAATTATTAGTTTATGTATAGTGTGTATGTATATATGTGTGCAAATATTGCTTTGAGGGGCATTTTTTTTTTTTATTTCTGAGAACAGGATTATCATTATTTTCCAGTAAGTAGGTACCACTTGTCAAAAATCTATGTTATAGAAGTAAAAAAAGCCGAGAAGATTCTGCCCTGGTTTCTTCAGTCTATCAACAAATTAAATTTATTCAGTGAATATCTTTGAATTTTTCAGTAGCTTTCACTATCACTCTTTATAAAACCTGACTTTCTTTTTTTAATTCTCAATTTTGGACATAGCCTTGAACTTAGAAATGTACTGCTCACATTGTAACTGAGTGCAGGAGTGTCTGCTCTACCAGAGCTTTGGCTGGGGACTTGCTGAAAAGGTTTGGATTATAATGATGTTAGTATTTAGGAAAATATGGCTTGTTTCATGTGTCCTGGACAGCAAGATCACTTGAAAGCCCAGTGTAACCAACCAGTTAAAATTGCAGTTGCTACGTGTTGTAAGCCCAGGAATATCAGTGTCAGACTTCATGAGTTTTCACCTCTTTCTCATAGGTTAATTTACAGAATTAGCTAAAACTTCTAGTTCTTCCACAGAAACCTGAAATTTTAGTCTCATATATCCTTTGTCACTGTTTCCATCTGTTTGTGATACACAGGTCAGTGTGGTGCATATGTGGGCCATTATTTGTAATTATTGTCTGATGCAGACTTGGGAACTCCAGGAGCTGTAGTTTGGCTGTCTGTGCCCTTAGAGGGCATTTCATAGGTGACGCATTCTCTGAAAATATTTTCAGATGTGCCACAGCCTCACACAGGGTTCTCCTATGTGGAAACCCAAAAGAGAGAGAAGAAGGAGACTGGATTTCTGAGTCTATCATTAGGATACAGCTTGAGGATCTGTCCCACTGCATGTGGTTGACAGCAAATAGTAGCTGAAGTGCTCATCCCGAGCAAGAATATATGCATGCTTTAGAGATTTATTTTCAGAATTTTCTCTCCCTGTTAACCCTATTTTCTCCTCTGATAAATTTTAATTCATATGCATTTTCTGAAGGAAAAAGTCCAAACTGTAATAGAAAATTTCATTAATATTAATTATAATATAGTTACTACGGTGCAAAGTACTAAGTTGATGCTATACTATTAGGAATAAATATCTTATCAATGTACATGAGGTGGGAATTGCTGCAATACTTACACAGTAACTCTTTCATTGGTTTTGTATCTCAAATGATTGCCAGGAAATTTTCATGACAATATGATGTATTTGCCTCAACATAGATAGTTTGAAGACAAACAATTTTAGAATTAATGCACAAGTTTTATACTTTTTATGGAATATTTTTCTTTAATTTGTCTTCTCTTATGCTTAACACCTTCGGTATTATATGGCCACTTGAAAAGGAAAATATCACTGCTATAATAAAACAGCATTAAAACATTTCCAGATATGTTACATTTCCCATAGTAGGCCTGAAGAGTCAAAATACTGGACTTTAAACCTATCAATAGAATTCATATTACACCTTTTGTCCCTAGGTCTTTAATCCATTTTAAAAGGAGAAAGAGGAGAAAAACTGTTCACAAGATAATTTGAAAAATTAGTATGAAATTATTCAGAGAATATTGCTGTTAACAGTGATGGACACTAAAGATGAATTACTTAACAGAGCTCAGATGCAGCAGTCAAAAGTATACAGTAGATCTACATTTTTACATGAGTGGAAAATTATCAGAAAACGTCATCTGTGAGACATACGTAAAATGTGCAAAAATTTGTGAATTACTTGCACATTAATCCACATGCATTTGTTTCAAGATGTTTTATGGGTTTTGTGTATATATATATATAGACACTGAGATTAAATTTAAGAAGCACTACACCAATATTAAATAAAGATGCATGAAACTGACTGGATAATGTTTATATGCTGACGTATTGTTTATTTAAAACAGTGCCATGCTGACATTATGGCAGCCATGCTGGCTGTGTTTTCCTTACAAAATTCTGGAGCAACAGTGGTATTAGAGATACATCAAACATGATGCATGAACTGACCATAAAGTGGCTTTGCATGGAAATGTTCTTTTCAAAGTAAAGTGAAATAAAATGTCCTTTACGGGGGAGGGGGGAGGG
Organism: Dendrocincla tyrannina; assembly: GCA_035047865.1. Classification (NCBI taxonomy): domain Eukaryota; kingdom Metazoa; phylum Chordata; class Aves; order Passeriformes; family Dendrocolaptidae; genus Dendrocincla; species Dendrocincla tyrannina. The sequence goes on along the minus strand of JAWWMP010000041.1, from coordinate 39,344,969 downwards.
GAAGCAACATTGTAAAAATGTTTTCAAATATTTAAGGGTGTGAATCTAAAGAAGGGAAATCCGACAGAAGCAAGTTAAGATGAGCATACATGGAGAATTCTGCTTAAAATTCAATTCAAGATTTACTCATTTTATATGACTGATTGCATAATTTTCCTTTTAAACACTGAAAGTTTAAAATTATTTCAAATATTTAAAAAAGGTTATAAATCACAATATGAAGATCATGTGGTTTGTAGATGGATGGACATGGATACATGCATGTGGCTGTTAAATAATAATGCATACATTTTTGTTTACTGCAAAAGTGAACCATAATATGCAGTCAGGCTTAACTTCCTGATAAATTATAACACTAAATTCATTTAAAAACACATCTTGCAATATGTTGCATTTTTCATGTGTTATGTTTTGCTATTAAAAATACTTGAAACCAAAAATAATGGGTTTTGTCTGCTCTAAATACCACTGATTTGGTAAACAGTCACAGAAATAAATCTTAGGTAAAATTTTACTTTGAGAAATGATGAAGCTCAACTATAATGAGCATGAATTGTATGTATTGTTACATATGCTCTCCACAATGGACAGAAAGTGTTTAAAGGTTTAGTCTAGAGCTCTTGGGTTTTTTACAACTGGAACTTTTTGAAAATTTCTGCTGTTAATTTCTTCTGAAGTAAATCTTGAAGTCTGAAGAAATATCATGTCAGATTTCCTACTAGTCAAGGTCTTTCTAAAGAACAATGTTCTGCGCTGGGCTGTGCAAAAATAAATGGAAAAGTAATGAAAAAAAAAAGGAAAAATAGCATTCAATGCTAAAATACATTCTTTGGATAGCTGAAGGGACTTTCAGATTTTTAAATGAATGTAGCTTCTTTCCTACTATTTTCCCACTCTTGTAATTGTTTGGTACAACAAAGAAGTCTGAGGCAGCATGAAAAAATTGTCAATTTAAAAGGTAAATTGTATCCAATAATATAATAGGTTAATTTCCTTTGATGTCTTTTCATAAGGTATTTTAATTTGGAGAAGAAGATCCTACTTTCTTCAAACCTCACAAACAGGAAAACCTCCTGCTTTTTGTAGAGACCTCAGGTTAAAGTCAGCCATGGAGTTATTATTTCTCCGTAGTTATCTTGCTGTTTGACAGTGTTTCAGAGTCTGCTTCTGTCAACATAGTGCAGAACACCAAAGTCAGTTACTCTGTGGTTGTTCTCAGTACCTCATGAGCCAGGAAATGTAACAATACTTTCAATTTCTTTACATGAATTTCAGTTGAGCCACATTAGTGTTCTCTTCGGTCAGCTTGTTTGAGTGATAATAACTTTCATCTGTTGGTATGGTGTAATTTAAATATACTGTAGCACTGTACAAAATTTTGTTCCATTCAGCAGAATCTCTGTTGCCCCCTTTTTCAGATGACGGTTGCTGCTGGTACGAGCATTGAGAATAACATTCAAAGGACCATATCCTGCCCCAATGTATGTTCCAAGTATCTTGGTTTTTTGCCTAATTTAAATGTGAAGCCTCCTGACGTGAATTTGATATTTTGTTGCCCACAGAAGCTTGTGCATTTTGAGGTTACTTCACATTATATATTTCAGGGTCAATGAATATTGTACTACAAGTGAGGTCTCAGCCTATCAGAATTATAACATTGCTGTCATTTGTTTTTATACGATTTGATGGTGCAGCTAAGTAAAGACAATGATAATATATTCGTAGTTCCTTCTGCATTTACCTTGCTTCCCAGCCAGCTCAGTGCTCCTGTCAGTTGAAATCAGTAGAACAGCAATAGAAAGCATGAGGAAAGCAATGAGAGGCTTTATTTATTCTAGTTAACCTTTTTCTAAATTGGGCTTTGATATAAAGATGTGTAATAATAAGTTTGGAAGGAAGGTAATTTCATTTTTCTTGCTTAGACAAATATGTACCGTGACTTAAAATAGAAGGAGGCAGAAGTTACTATTGCTTATGGAAGGCAGAATAAGAATTGGATCTGGTTAAGAAAAGAGGCAAATCATTCACTTGTAGTATAATAGATCATTTATCTTTTTTTACCAAAACTTTTCGGTAATGGAAAGTTGTTGGGTGAACATTGAACTCTTATACATTAATGGGGAAACATTAATGAAAATTGAGATGTACTACAGGGAAAAGACTCTGGCTCGGCATTTTATAGAAACTATTTTTTATCATGTAATGTGTTTGATAATTTATTTTTCAGCTATAGATTATCATGTTTATAGGGGAACTGGCAGAAGGAATTCTGGATAAACATTTCCATCACCTGAAGTTCTTTGAAGATATAACAAAATAATTGAAGTCTAAGGACAATCTAGTTAAAGTAACTAACAGCTAAAAGAAAAAATATTGTGATTTATTATTGGTAAGAAGTGAATTTGTCCTCCCTGTCTGTGAAAAGAATTCACCATCTTAAACCAGTCTTTTTTCTGGAAAGTTTGTGCTCTCAAGGGAACACAGAGAAATTCTTTATACTGCATTCTTAGAAGATACTGCATCTGACAATCTGAATTATCATGGAATGATTCTGAGTAAATTCCTTCAATAGACCAATATTATAGTTTCCTTGCTATGATTTGTACTGTTCGATTCTAGTTTCAGACTTGCTTCTATGCAAAGGAAAAACACTTCCTTAATACATAATATATGACTAGTGTCCAGCCTCTTCTGGATTCTCAACATGACTTTAACTTCTCCAAGACAATTTTAGTATTCCAGTCTGCAAATAGTATCATTTTTAAAGGAAGATAGTAATATGAAAGATATGACAGAATTGCTATGCATGGAAAAATGCACTATTTCCAATTCAGTTATACAAAATTTTGCTTGATTTTTAATTTTGTTTTCTTTTTTTTTTGGAGAAGTACATTAAAACAGATTATAAATTGAAGCTTTTTTAAAAGAATAGAATAAAATTTCCTTGGAAAGAAATATATCAATCTTAACAAGAAAAGGGATAAAACTTAGAATTCACTGAATGCTCTTCTAACTCTATCTCCTGATTTTCCTGTTTTAATATTGAATTTAATGTTTTTGTCTCTGATCTAGATACAGTGTAGGCTAGAGTCAGTCTCACCTCTTGGCTTTCTGAAGGGTTATCAGGCTTTCTCCATTGACTGAAAAGATGACCTAAAAGGTCATCTTGGCTTAGATACCTTGCTTGTAGGTGATCAAAATTAAGTCATAAATAGTCTATTTTCCCAATTTAAAATGATTTTTAGGACTAGACTTACCTCACTTGATTGTAGCCTCCTAAAAGTTAAGCTATGCTGCAGCCACTTTCTATGAAGAAGAAAGTCATTCTTCATTTGAAGAATCATCCCCTCTTGAGATAGCTTGGATGGATTGTCACTGAGGGGTCCTTTTCTCTTACCTTAAGCACTAGGTTAGGTGAATATTCCTAGCCTAGGCATTAGAGACCATTCTCAAAGAGGAAGCTTGGAAAAAAAGATATAATTCCTGTGTAGGTAGCAGTGGAAAGTCTTGCAATTCAAAGACTAGGCTTTCATATTTCCCTCTGAAACCTCTCCATGGTCTAAAAAGAATTCTTAACAAGCCTTTAATAACAAATGTTAGTTCTTGCTTCTGGTTTAAATGCACTAAAAATAAAAACTTTCCTGTTTAAAACTACAGTTTATTTCCTTCCAAAGGGGAAAATAGCACAGTTCAGTGTGTAAAGTGTGTAAAACAAGCTCCAGCCATCATTATTTACTTATACCCAAAGTCATTGTAAAATGGATATGAGACCTTCATTTTAGACGCTCCCTTTATAAATAGGTGCCAACAACCAAATTCTTAATTCTGAAGGCTCTCAGTAAGAACTTACGGTATTTCTTCTGTTTTGGACTTCCAAACAGTTTTCACTAGAAGTTTATCATATATAGATGACTTTTTTATACTTCGATTCCTCAAGTTTCTTTTCAGTTTTACCAGGTGGTTGTGGCACTGGAGCAGGTTGTACAGAGAAGCTGTGGATGTCCCATCCCTGGAAGTGTTCAAGGACATGTTGGATGGGGCTTTGAGTAACCTGGTCTAGTGGTAGGTACCCTTGCCTATGGCAGGGGGTTGGAACTGGATGACCTTTAAGATCCTTTCCAACCCAAACCATTCTATTATTCTATGATTTTTGAACTTATAATTAATAATGACCAAAAGTTCTGCTAGTTACAAAGGAATCCTGTTCAGAGATAGTTGATAATCCCTATCGACATCACATGTCATCCAAATGCACAAAGCCTTGAGAAAGAGCAAGAAGTGGAAATCTGCACTCAGCCTTTCACCCAGCATATTGCAGGGAGGATAGGAAGGGAAGGCAGTTCTGCTTTGCACAGCTTCTCTTGGCACAAGATCTAACTGGGGCACTGTAACAATTGCAGAAGCAAATCCCACTTCAGTTTAGAGAAACAGTGTAACTGAAAAGACTTGTCCAAAACTTGACAAATGATTACAAACTGTTTTATCCATTTCTAAATTCCCTAGTTTCCCGATGATTGGGAACTGTTTGTGCAACTATTTGTTATTGAGTAAAAGCCTTCTCCTTAGATTTTTTTCCCTCAGTACACTTCTATATTATGACTGATTGTTCTTATGCTAATTAGAAAAATATTGCTAAAGGAACAACTTAATACAATTTGTCATAGATGAGAAACAAAAGTAATTAAATAATTCATTTTATTCTATTGAGTTTCCACCCCACAATTACCTGTAGTTTTAATAACGGGCATTAAGACTTTCAAATCTACAGCTGAAACCGCTTGAATGCATGGTAAATTTTCAATTATTGGGCGACATTATTCTGAAATATTTTCTAGTTTCTTGTAATTATTGTGAATTGCACAACTTTGTACTTCTGCCTGTTTTAAAAGGAATTGCTCTAGAGGATGATCTCAGAAGCAGGAAATTTTCAGTTGGTATCTATTCCACTGGTTCAGTATTTTAATTACATGGCATTAGTTATATAGTTGTAATTAATTGCAAAACTCTGTTATTTAGTCAAAAAGGCATAATACATTTTGTTTGGCTTTTCTGGGTCTTAATCTCTGACCTAAAATATATTTCTAGAATAACTCATCTAGAAGTGGTATTTGAAATGCTAAAACTGTAAAGAAAACATAGAGGCGATTGCTCATGAGACATATATTCCCAAATATTAAAGAATGCTTTATTAACACTGAATAACACCTCTTAATGTTATTAATAGCAAATATAAGCAGGTTTTTTAATATAAAGGGTGTATAGTATGTAATTTTCCTTTATGAAACTGCAAGATTTGCAGTAAAGCTGAAACTCAGGAAGAAACTGCTATATATTCAAAATTGAGAATTCGGATATTATGGTAATTTTCAAGGTACAATATTGTGGACAGTTTTCCACATATGAAAAAAATCTAATTTGTAACCTGTTGCTTTGTGAAGTTTACACCTTCGCCATAATAGGCTTCAATTTACCTTTATTCTCACATAAAATTTCTGTTTCCTATGTATCATCATTAGAAACTGCACAGCAAACACTGAGTGGAAAAATTAATATTATATACAGTAACAATATGCTATTGCAGGTTATTCTTTTCTGTGTTGTTTAGTGGGATAATAACTCCTAAATTTGCTGTCTTTTCATGCAAGATATCCCAAATCATGATCCTATTCATCTATCTATCTGTCTGTCTGTCTGCCTATCCATCCATCCATCCATCCATCCATATATCTGTATTTGTTAATAGATTGGTCTTTAAACAACGACTACAGTTGTTGTGTACTTTGTAAACACTGTTTCTTGATAAGAAGTAGTATCTGCAGATGTATGCTGAAAGTTCACATGCGTTATAATATGCCTGGATGAATATTACTGATGGATATAGAGCCACTTAGAGAGAACAGTCTATAATGCTTTGATATCTCAATGCCCTTGCCTGATGATGGGGAACATTACAAGCTAATGGTCAGAACAAACACAGGACACTTTGTATGCAGATCCAGTTGCTGTGGCTGCATGACCTTGAGCTTCTGCAAAATGGCAGTATTAATACTGCTTTCCTTTACATCTCTTTAAGGTCCACAGTAAAAACGTAAGCAGCAAAATACAAAAGAAAATGGTGGCAGGTATTAAACATGCTGCGTTTCTCCATTCGAAAAAGAACTTTAGTCTGCATTTTTGCAAAACAAAATTGTGCGATATAGTAAATGGAAACATACTTCACTGCATATAACTGAAAACTAATTATTTAACCAAGTGCAAACACAATACATTTTGTTATTGCACCATCAGCTATAACACTAGTCTTTCATGAAAAAGCTACATTTGTTCTGTCTAAAGAGATGCATACCTTCAGGAGTTCTTCACTGTGCTAGTCAGAAGTTTTAGAGTAAATACCTTGAAATGCAGGGTTTTTTGAATTCCAGCATATGTGATTCAGACTGTTTTCTTTAGGTAGATGCTTTTATTAATTACAAAGCTTAATGTGCTTCAATTTTTGACTTTTTTTAATTGTTTTATGATACATAGAACATATCTATAGACATTTTCTACAAGAGCTCTGTAGGAAAATAGCATTTTTTAAATATTTTCTCAAATCTGGCAGTTGTGCAACATCTTATAAAATTGTTGGGTTTCATTCATCAGCAATCAGTTCTTTATCCTATTTTGGAAGGGTTACAGTAAAGGAGAGAAAACTTTGGTAATATGTAAATGCCTTAAAATATCAGCATATTTGCTTTTCTCCTATATTAGAATGAAACTCTACTTCCGTTACTTTCTCAATATTTATTTTTATCAAAGATTAAATCCTGCATGTTTGCTCATGTGAATAAGATGAGCATGTCCTTTCCTTAAATTTAAGCCAAACGCCTTTATTCTGAAGCAGAAACAATTTTTTCTATGCTGGGAACATTTCACTACACATAGGAAGAAAAGCCTAAACATAGAAGCCTAAACATAATTACAAACCTCCAACCTTTCTCTGTTTGCTAAAGCTCCTTGAACTTTCAGCTCTAGTCCTTCAGCTCTTTTTCAATGTTCATAGGAATCAGGGATTTACGAGTAACCTACTGATTGAAGCTACAAACCCATTTTATGTGATCACCTGACCCTTTCAAGCATCAGACCCTCTTGATACACAGATATCTTACTACATCCGTGAAAGGAAAAATATTGCAGGGAGGTTTCCTTTCTCAAGCTTTTACCCAAACTCCATAGTTCGAAGTCTTCAGGAGCTACTTCATTCACAAGCAAACTTGCAAAGGGAAAAGCAATTTGGATTTGTTCTCAGTGCCAGTGACACTATGCAGCCTCGTATTTTCAGTGTGGCGCTAATCTTCTGGCCCTCATCTCCCATTTCCCTGCCACAGGGCCAGCAAATCTCACTGTGCAGCTCAGTATTTCTGCCTCTGCTCCCGACCATGTGACAGACAATGAGCTGGCAGATCTGCTGCCTGGCCTGCTGTGCCAAGTGTGTTAAATCATAAGGTAGAAAGAGACAGCAACAGTGCTTTGCAGCTGGGGAGTTGTATCGCTGGCAAATGTATGCCTTGGCAACAGTGTGGTGCCCGGGTTCTCAAGTATGTGGCTGCTCACACATGGTAATGCTGTTAAGTGCACAGCATCAGTGTCCTGGCAGAGCTCTGCAAGCACTCCAACACTTTCCCATGGCCTTTGGACTGACACAGGCCCAATGCATTGATTTGAGAGACTGAAAATTGCAAAACAGAAATCAGGAACCTGGAGTTGTAGCAGTGCTTGCAAGAATTTGCAAGAAATGATGCTCAGATTATATCTAAGTTTAGAGACCTTTTAATTTTAATTTTTCTATATGCCCTGGCATGGACATTGTTGCATATGGTTAGCTCTGCATTTGATGACAGCATGGAGATTTATAGGTGCTTGTCTGTTGCATTCTGAGAGAGGAGACAATGTTAAAATCAGTACATCAATATAATGATGAAAGGTATTAATTGAAAAAAATAAATCTAGATTGCATTCCCTAGATGTTACGAGGCAGCTCTACTGAGCAGATCCATTGCATTGAAACACCCAGGATCCTGAAGCTAAGCATTCCTCTCTCAGTGGCCCAGTGAGAGGCTTAATCATTGCTGTGGGCTGACCTTGACCACCCAGCGGCTTCTTCACTCCCCCTCTTCACCTTGACAGGGGGAGAATATAGGATGAGAAAGGTCATAGGTGAAGATGGAGATTGTGAGATCTCATACCAGTTACCAAGCAGGCAAAACAGACTTGTCTTGGAGAAAATGAGTTTAATTATTCCCAATTAAAATAGATTTGGATGGTGAAAAAAAAAAAAGCCAAATTAAAAATAATTAAAATAACACCCACACACTTTTTCCCAGACTCTACTTGACTCCTTCAGTCTCAACTCCTCCAGCCCCCCACCCCAAGTGGCACACGGGATTGGGGAATGTGTGTTAGGGCCAGTCCAGAATAGCTCCTCTCCAGTGCTTCTTCTTCGCTCTGCTATGGCGTGGGGTGGCCTGGAGCACCACCTCCTTCTCCTCCTTTTCCTTCTCTGACTCTGATGTCCACGCTGTGTTTTCTCATTCTTCCTTTCCCTCCTTCTTTGCCTGTTTGTGGGCCTGTGGAGCCCCCCATCACCAGTCCTGGGTGGCAGTGCCCAGGATAGCTGGGTCTGTGCTCTGAGCATGCCTCACACACACAGATCTACAACCAGGGATGAGCACTGCTGATATCCATTAGTAACTGAGGTGAAAATGTCCAGCTTTCAAACTGTGCGCTCTGTGAGCCACCATCTGCAAGACCAAAAGAAGACAAGTTTGTCACCAGCAGCTTTCTCTGTCTTCTGCTTATGTCACATCTTAAAACAGCTTTCATCTTCTTTCAAGAAAGGAGCTGAGAAGCACTTATGTTGTCTTATGTTTTCTTTTAGAAATCCCCACTGGTTTTCTCTTTTTGTTTCTTTGTTTGTTTTGCTCCCTCCTCCACCCAGCTTCTGAGACACATCTTCTGAAGGGAGACTTTCAAGCCACAGAAGGAAGATCTAGATTTGGAAAGAATGATGCTTTGGGGAAAAGAGCAGATTTTCATTGGTTTGGTAACATTGTTTCTCTGTATTATTACTGAGAAAAATCTTAGTCTTATCACCAGAAAACATGTGCGACAAAATCTTTCTGTGTCAGAGATTTAATGCATAGGAAATAGCAATGATGCTTCTAAATACTTTGGTACTCTTCTGGAATTTGCATTTGTCTTGGAAAAGGGGGATACAGAAGAACCACCAGCTGTTAATGACTGGGAAATAACTCATTTGGTAGAAGGTAGTTGGCAAATTCCTTTGAAAGAATAAAAGCACATCATCCATCCCAGGATTTGTGAAAAATAAATCAGTCGATATTCAATTTATTTCTGTGTTTAGAAATGTGCTATGTTTATGGTGAACACCTTTTGCTTAGTGAAGCTGGGAGCCTTTCTTTCTTGCTCATGGGACACCTTTGCTGGAACTAAGGCGTGGCAGAAGAGGAAAAGGGGAAAAGTTCCCGGACAAGAACAAACTAATAATCATATTGAAAAGGGCAGCTAAGGACTGGAAAGGGGAGAAATAGTGATGAGTCACTAGCCTGGAGTCAGAAGGCAGGTGGAGGATCAGAGACACCAGTTGGAATAGGGGCCGGTGGCTACAGGGGAAGGACATGAACTGAGATGGATGAGAAGTGAGAGTGGAGTTAGAAGTTTCAATGGCACATTTCCCCTAACTGAAAAGGAAGATCTTTTTATGGAAACGTGAAGTTTTATAGAAAAGATCTCTCAGAGAGGATGAAAGTGGGACAGAGTTGCCCCCTCAGAAATTATCCTGAGTTTCAACAGACAAAACTGTGAATGATAGTGTAATAGGTGACACTTGTGATGTGGCCTGGACATTTCTACTTCTAATTCTCTGTTCAGCCCAGATTTAATGTTCTATATAAGGAATATCTAACATGTTAATGAGAAAATTATTCATTCTACTTTGTCTTTGGGAGTTAATAGAGAATGTATTGCCAAATATACCCATGAACTCCTTAGACTTATGGATTAGTTCTAAGTCAATAAAACAATGTCACACCAAGCTATATATTGCACTTAATTAAATAGTTTAAGAGAAAGAACCCTAACTGCTAGTTCAAAAACAACTTGGTAAAAGTTAAGCTTGTAGAAAACCATAATCCTGGTACTGGCTCCTAAGTAACACTCTTGCACTCTTCTAATATAGCCCTCTTACTGTAATTATATACACATGCAAATATATTACATTTTGAGTGGTGGATAGAAATTTTATTGTAATTGTTTCACCAGCCAATAGTTCTGCTTCATGAAACTGCTAACAGTTGTCTGCTAGAAAAAGAAACAAACATGCCCGGAGAAAGAAAAGGAATTATTTCAAAGGTCAGTATTACTTAAGCACTTGTTTCACGCTTACAGCAGATTGGAGTTAGAAATAATTGGAAAGCATACTGATATTGCAAGTGACAGATCAGAGGAAAAAGCTTACACCAAAGGTTATGCTCTGAGTTTCCTCAGTGCCTCAGGGAACTGGCTTAAAAATGCATAAATGTTTTATAGAATAATGATGGAATATAATACTAATGAAAGGATTAAACATGATTTCAGTTTCTTGAAGAAAATACCTGGATAGCATTCTATAATCTGACAACTCTAAACAGTATATCTAAAATATGGTATATATAGTTGTAGATGCCTTTTAGTCTAGGTAAATAAAACAAGAACAAAAGTAACCCAAAAAACCAACCAAGCAAAGCCTTTAGGAAAGTTTGCCATCCATCAGTTATTTTTGTCTGATCTTTCTTATATCTACTGATTCTATGTGTGTAAAATATTTATTTTTTTAACTAGATATGTCTGTCTTTCAGATTAAATGTTCCAGAGACCCAACAATATCAAATTATTAGCATCAACTGCCTTCTTATTCCATTACTGCCTGTCTTGTATTTTATGTAGTAAAAGGCATAATTACACAGTGAAGTATAGGAAGAAAAAGAAACTTATCATATGATAAGGAAGAAGGTTGAAGAGGCAGATGATAGGAAAGAAGATAAATAACAATTGAATATAAACAACAAAAAGAAACTCATTTTGGGACAAGTGAACAGAAAGAAACCTTATGCAAGCAAGGCATCCTTTGATTTGCTAAACATATGAAACTTTCTTTCTCTTAAATATTTACTTTTCCATATGAATAGATTATTCCCCAAACAAATAATGAATAAATTTTCCTACCATGATTTCTTGGTTTTGATGCATATTGAGCTACTTTATGGCTTTATTATTGTTGCAATTAGACATAAAGAAAATTTTATACAAATGGGAAAAAAATTCTTTTCAGATCTTACTTCTAAGAAGTTCTCAGAATTAGTCTGAATTTGTCTAAATTTTTGTTCTGAGAGTAGTATTAATATGTCTGAAAACTGGATAGTGAGAAACCATAATAAATTTTACAGAAAGTAATTAGTTTCTCAATTTTTAAATACTAATTTGAAAAACATCTTTGAAGAATAAAAATCATTTTATTTCTCCTGTCCTCTCTGTGGCCACATCCTCCAGTGAGGGTCAGAAACTATTAATGATTTTTTAATTTTGTCATGATTCATGCCATCAGGTAGTAATGTATTTGAGGAACACATAGATTAATTTTGAGAGAATTGAATCCGCTAAAATATTTTGAAGCATGGATTCTAAGTTAGACTTAGAAGTGGAGCATGTGCTGGAAGGCTGCTTTCCTCTCAAAAGTCCTAAATATCTGCTTGTCATGACCTCATTTTGTGCCTCCCCTTGAAGGGTAAGATCCCTACCAGGGAGAGAGAGAAGGAAAGCAATGTATGACAAGATTATAAGCATAGAAACAGAGCTGTTTCCACTTTGCAAAATTATCAAAGAAAGAAAAATAGCTTGTGTGCATTGTGAAAAAAGTCTTACTGGATTTTAAAAGTGATAGAAATAGCTCTAAAATGGTCTAATTTTTCTGGTGAATAAGTACTTTAGTATTGATTTCAATGTATTTTGCTCATTTTCATCTGATGAAATTTGGCCCTGAGTCTCTTTGACATTATTTGCTGCAAAATAATCAGAAAATTAATGAAATGTTATTAGCTTAAGCTTACACTGGAAATCTATTTCTTCTTGCAGTCATGCAAAAGGATTTTTTGCATTTCCGTTTAGTTTCAGAAGCATTTTTCACTTTTTTTCCTGGCAAGTATCATTACTGAAGCTTTATTAGGAACTGTAAGCTTTGAAATAGTTTTCTTTTTTAAATATCATCCTCAAATTTCATAATATGTTTTTATTTGCTCCATAAATAATGTCTTTGATATTTCTATTAAAGCAAATCAAAACAGATACAGAGCTAACCACTTCTTCAACTCAATTGATTTTAAAATATTGGGTATCAATATTTATCTTGGAAAGGAATCAATTTTGATTGATAACTGTATGTTTAAAGAGCATCTTTGAGAAGATGCAGTTTACCAAGATGTATGTTTTGCTATTAGATGCAGTTAATCAATATGTGAGTTAGCTGCCTGGCTATTTAAAAGAATAAGGGTTTTGTCATAAATTACATGGAACCAAAATCCAAATGAAGTTGGTAAAATTAGGACTAAGAGCTCAGAATCCTTTTAATATTTCTATATTGATATTTAAAATGTGATCTCTGTAACACAGTCTGTCACTCTGATCTTGTGATCTCCCGCCCAAAACCAACATAACATCCTTGTTAATTATCTTGTTCCTACATCCCTTTGAGGACAAGACCAAGCTATTACAGAAGGTCTCATTTAACCTTCAGCTCCAGGACCAGCTGTCCAGGGAAAGTACATAATTCCTTTTTGGTGACTATAAATTTGTGAACTGTATTTTTATTTTTTAGCTAGTCCAAAATCCTCCAAAGGTATCCCTGAAGGGATGCCATTCTCTCTTCGTCTTGGTCTGACCTTGAAATATTCTATTCTCACGTGACAACAGTTATGTTATTTTTGTGGTTGTTCATTTATTCGTATGTCTAAAGAACAGATAGGGTTTCTACGGAGTCCAATGGAAAATTACATTTTTATGAAGATCTGGCTTCTACAAACTGCTTTTATTCTTCACTCTAGAAATGAGCCTAAGGATGAGGTCTTCTTTAGACTCCCTCTGTCAGACCTTGTGATGTGTTCTCTCCAGCTATAACCACAGCAGATAAGGTTGTTCTGATTGTATAAATGAACTTATTTCACCTGAACAGAAGCATTTGCCCAAGATCCGGACCAGGAAGGAAAATGAAGTGGCAGTGCTGTGGCGAACACTCAGGAATTCCTAGCGCAGACAGGGAGCTGAGATCTGGAAGACACCACATGGCATCTTGAGTCTTAAATATCAGCCAGACGTTAACAACAACCATCTGCAGATTAGGTTTTTTTATTCTGCCAGTCTTCTGCCATGGACAGCCCCCACTTCAACCTGGGAACGACAGGCTGTGAAGGCAGACAGCTCTGTAGCTGCCATCAGTGTACGCCACTGTTTATTCTGGAAAGCATCGAAGGGAAGGGAAGCGCAGGACAGTTTCTTTTTCTTGATCTATCCTTGGAGGCAGGGATCTCCTAGTCTTTTTTAAATCTATCTCCAGGATCATTGCAGTAGTGAAGGACAGTCCTGACTCTTGAGCCACGGCTACACCATGGAGGTTCCCTGTGACTGGAGGTGATCGTCTGTAGCTGTAAACTGTTAGAATGGTCCCAGCACAGTTTATTCCCAGAAGAACTAGCTCTCACCTAAAGCAGCTCCCAGGTTTAGAGTTGGAGTTGGCATGAGCCAGAGATAACAACAGAGCTATTTGCATCTATTGAGACAGCAGTACTGAGCTATTTACAGTTACTATGTTTTGAAGGCTGAGGAAGTGGAATTAAAGTAGGTTTGGTTAGAGTATGGATTTTGCCTTTACCCTAGAACTACAAGTATTAGGTTACCACTTGCAGCTCTTGGTGGGCTATAGAAGACTGTACTGCAGCTGCCCAAGTCTTCATAAGCACAAACAGGCATGACTAATTCTCATGGTGGCCAGAAAGCCCATGTGCCTTGCAATAATTTATTTGTTCTTATATTCTTCACTGCTATTTAAATATAATATTCTTTTACTTAAATGTTACACATATTTTTAATTAATTAATATGTCATTCCATTGTAGAAGATTACCTAAATCTGAAGGTTATTTCTATCTTGTTAATTTTTTTTTTATGCTGGAATTCATTTGTTGGTTGGTTGGTTGGTTGGTTGTTCACTTCTAACACTATTAGCTACTCTTTGCATATTTTGGTTTTATTCCCTTCAGTTTCAGTTACTGTTCATATCTCTGCCATTATTTTGTTCATTTACTTTCCTGCTTGCAGTTCAGTGCACTTTTCAATGCTGCTTCGTGTTGCTGAAAAGAAAACCTTACTTTTAATCAGGAAAAAGAGGAATGTATTTCCTGTATTTATACTCAAGGTTATTTTGACATAAAGTTGAGCATGGTGTGTGTTGCTGGTCCACAACTCTGTAAAGGAAGAGGTAGCAATCAAAGCACTGAATGAGAGAACACACAATACAAAATATGGACCCAGCAAGCTCTTGATTCTACTGTATGAAAGTGTATCATTCAGCTCTCCCCTGGGATTGCTATTTGTTTGTCAACCCAGGTGGCTGTGATGCCTGTCTTTTCCCATTCCAGTTGATTTATCAAGAAAATTGATTATGCATTATATAGCTGAAGCCAATTATCTGTCATGTTTTCATGTTGTCTCTGACTCATCCCTCTCAATTTACTGCCTTTTTTTTTGTACTTAGCTTGTTAGTTCGTTTGGAGAGAAAATATATCTTTCTCTACTTTCATACCACACAGTAGGATGAAATACTAGGCCTTGAGGAAGGGTTTCTAGTGTAAATTTATAAAAATGATTTAATACAAAATAGATTTGTTGTTTGCATTGTGTTATAGCATAAGAACTGAAGGGAAAGTTACATTCCTTTCATTTGGATCAACCAGAGAAAACGTTCAGTATATTTGACCTCAATGAGAAAGTGTTTCCAAGTATTGTACTGCTCATGGCAAAACTTTCCAAAGCTGTTTATGGATGGGATGATATATCCAGGTTTCTTAATATTTTAGAATTACGTGAAAGTGCCAACTTTCTATGTCAAGTTTTGATAGTTTAATTCTTTTGCCTTCAAAAGACATTTACTCTTGGACTTCTAAGCCTGATTGATTTTTGAGATGGACATCTGAAGTCAGACTCCAAAGTCAGGGTAAAGGAATCCCAGCTATATAGATCGATAGTTCCATCCTGGAGAAAGAATATCCTTGGATCTATGTATCAAGATGCAGATTACTTATTGAAATTAAAAGATTCCTGAAATTGTAGGATTCTTGGGATCTAGTTTAGCAAAATTTATAGGGAGGGGATAACTTTCCAACATGGTTATCCTTGCCACATTAACCCCTCTGATGGAAAGTGTGACTGATGATGCACATTTGTCATCTAGATCCCAGTGTGAATTTTTTTCTGGATTGAAAATAGTGCAGTAGGTGCTAGCCACGTTGCCACCTGGTACTTTTAAGCTATGGGGAATCATTTATTACATTACTGCTACTATAGAAGCGTATTTCAGCTCAACAGAAATTCAGTTCAGTTCATGGAAAAAGCTTCTGAGTCATTACTCCTAGGAGATTTGCCAATGCAGCTGAGACTTCTGGGAACATTTTGCAGTCCCTTGGAGCAGTAGTTTTATTCAGATGCTTCAAAACTCTGACTGTATCCACAGTGTGGTTCCATGGTCTGTCCTTTTAGTAGAGCCCCAGCATAAACTAACATCCTCCACTCATGCCTACATAATATCATCAGTTTCCAAAGAAGTGAAGAAATCCAAGAGTTGTTGAATTTCAACTGCTGAGTTTTCAGAATATCAGAGTCATGTTCCTTTAGATATTACATATGAGAAAGATTTAATGCTTAGTACCAAATTTACTTCTTTGAAGATATTTGACATTATTTGGGAATTTAATTTGGAAAAGGGATACAACAATATACTGAAATCACAATGCAAGCACAATATAGCAACCACACTGTACAGTGAAATCACATAATGAACACAATTCCCATTACCAGTCTCTATATGCTGTCATGGCACAGGGCATTCCTGGTTGCTGGAAGGGAACACATAGACTGAAGTCAGCTCAAAGCTGTTGCTCTCTTCAGAGTCACTTTTGCTATTTGCTCAGTATTTACATATAGCCACATATACATCTCCCTTGTGGCTGGTCTGTCTGGATTAGGAAGATAATGCTTTCTATTGATTATTTTAGAGAAGTCCATTTATGTAACCAGCTGACCCTCAACTGATACAGCCATTTATCTACAATATAAGGCCATGCACTGGTCCACTTGGTGCTGAGGTAAGCTCAGCTTCCTGTGTGGTAGCTGGGGCTACTTCCAGAATTCTTTCCTGAGTTTCTTGGGTTCATCACCCTTGTCTGTCTTTTCTGAGCTTTATTTCATGGCAGAGGTTCATTGATCGATCACGCAGAATCAGCAATACTAAAAATTGCAGCAAATATTCTTGGAGGAACAAAAAGAAAATGTTAAGCGATTTGTATGTGCATCTCTCCCTTTTTTCTTAACAAGTCCAGATGATCACATTCAGATAACAAATCTGAAGTTTGTAAACTTCATCTTTTTGGTCAAGTCTTCTGGAATACAGAAGTCCTAATATGGAAATCTCGTAACTAGGTAAAAATATGATACTGCACAGACGAAAGGTGAAGAAGATGTCAGTCATATAAATAATTCCTTCTATTACATCATTAATTCTATGATAACCAAAACAAAGACTTGCTTCTAAGTATTTATTAAGATATCCATTAAATACTATCCAGTTATTACAGGGGAGGTAGAGAATAACTTAAAAGAATTAAAACTTTTAATTTATATTTCAAATTTAAGATGTTTATCCAAAGATCCAGAGGTGACTGCATGCACAGATCTTCATACCATTGTACATGAGCTACCTAATAACAGACAAATTTTTTAAATCTTCACATAATTTGTAGAAAGAATTCAAATCAAGTTGACTGGCTTCCTGAGGCAAAACAGAAGATAAAACTTTATGCAAAGCTCAACATGATCAAAGGACAAGGATATTTTCAAGTATTTCTATTTCATTAGTTATGGGCTTGCTTGTCTATGTATGTAAATTGCAAAAGAGGATAGCTTTTTATTCCCTGTATTTTTGCAAAGTGTCCTCATATAGTTCTCATGTTTGATTTTTTCTGTCCAAGAAAGTGTTTTGATATGATTGCAGTGCTTGGGGTTTGTTTTAAGTTTGGGTTGCTTTTTGGATTTTTTGGGGTTTTTTTTGTCTGAAAGGGGATAATTAACACTGAAATGTTGTCACTGCATTTTAATTAATGCAGGGGTTTTTTTTTCCTCCACTGAATGCAGTTGAAAAATAACTCAAAAATTTAAAGAAACTGTAGTTCTTGTAGATGTTCATTTACTCTCTCCCACATTAGAATACATTGCTTTCTTGGTAAATAAGGCATAGATATTTCACTTTAAATAAAAAGAGCTCCTTCATAACATTGGTAATTTTTGGTAAGTTTTGAATAAGAAAGACTGGAAATAGAAGTGTTAGATAAGACACAACTTTGCAGAATATTGAAAACCAACTGATTCAAAAAAGATGAGAAGGACAAGAGGTGCTGCGAGGTGTTCTCTTCAGTTCTATAATGTGAACTGATTTTCTCACATTCCAGTAGGGCTAAAATAGATGACTGTGTGCATAGATACCTTCAAGACATGTAGCAATGTGATGATTATATGTTAAATATAGTGCAGGCAGCAATCAAATTTTCAGTTCATCAAGCAGGTCAAGACACTACAAGGTGCCTTGTCCAAGTTCACTGAAACATTTATTGTCTTTTCAAATTGTTAGGGGGTTAAGCATCCAGGGAGGGATTTTTCCTGCCAGATTATCCCCAGGCAGTTTACAGAGAAACTGTGAGATAGCTGTGGTGCCTTTGAGAGAGCTGAAGGTGGGCTGAGTTGTGGGCTGCATGACTGCAACTGGGACAGTGTTTGACAGGCAGCGAGGATGCAGACATCAGGTTGTAGTGAGACTCTCTGGAGTTAGCTTCTACTTTGTTTTTGTGTCTGGGATTCTTCCACTTCTTGTGACAGCCTTTGTTTAAAAAAATAAAAAATTGGCAAGTACTAAGCTAGATGTCTGCCTGAAACAGATACATGCAAGATTTTTTTTATGATGGCTGTAAACTAAATATATTAATAAACAATTACCTTTTTGTGATGACACAGATTTTAGGGCTTTAGAATGAGAGGATTGCTTCTCTGAATCAAAGTTTACGAAGTCTAGTATAGTGTGATTTCTGTAATTAATAGTTTTCTTCACTAAACCTAAGTAAGTTCCACTGCTTTTTTTACAAGTAGAAAAGCACATGCATTCCCTAGAGGGTGGAGAACTAGTGAGGTATCGTTTTCTGCAGGATTTATGTTCTTCCTGTTTTGAAAAATCTTGCTTTAGATGACCAGGACATCTATTTTCTTGTGAGTGGCATGAGGTTACTACAGCAGTAGACAGTTATGTCCCATTTCTTCTGAAATAGTTCCTACAATTCTGAAAAATATTCCCCTTTTACTAAAGGAACTAAAAGGCAAATTTTCAACACAAATGCTATGGAGTTTTGCTGGTAATTTATGCAATCAAGTAACTTTTCAGTTTCACCAGCCTTAAACTACCACTGAAAAGACTGTCATCTGGTAAGTTTTGCTTCTAACTGAATTCTAGTATCCTCTTGGATAGGGTGATCACTTTTTTCTCAGCTTTCTCACATGATGGCATTCTTTTTTCTTAGAGATGCCAAATAGTTGATGAGTGAAGGGACGTTCCTTTATTTTGTTTACTTTGTTTTCTGTTCTATAGAAGACACACTTTCATGACATTTACATAATTATCTCCATCTTTTGCCCGGTTGTCACATTCAGAAACCTGATAGAGTAAAATGTTTGAGCAAGTTAATTGCTTTTGTCTATTGCTTATCAGTTTATCAGGGCAGACAGAGAGTTTAACACAGGGCTATCCTCATGGCTGCTTTAGGGATACTTAGATTTAACAATCTTAATCTCATTTGTAAGTGCCACCACTTAAAGTGATGTTATGGCATCATAATCTCATTCACTGCTACTGCAATGGGAAAGGTACCGGAGTAAGTCACTCTGGCTTGAGACGGAGGAAAAACTGCCTGAGTGAGTGAAAGGTGCCTGTAGCTCTTGGGCTCTCACAGGCATTCTGTTCAGCTACAGTAAAAATTTTCCTCCAAAGTTCATATGATTTTCAGTTAAATATTGGCTTCAAGGAATTGATGTGTTGGTCTAGGGATTGACTTTATAGAAGCTGAATCCTTCCAAATTTTTCCAATGTTGTGATTGAGTTTGATTTCTTTGCATCTGCAGGCTTCAGGAGGAGTGATATCAGGGCAAAAGGAGGAGCATATAGCTGTAGGGTTTTCATGCACTGTGGACTGTTATAGTACCCTGAGCTTTAGCACATGCTTAGTAATATGGTGGTTGCTGCCTTGGCATTGTCATGAGACATATAATCAGTCAATTTAGGAAAGATAGAGCATTATCTGATTTAGCAATATTGCATGAGAATGAATAGTTATGCAAAAAAACTTTGGGAAGATTTATGAAGTTACAGTAATAATGCATTTCAACAGCTGACAATTATCATCATGCTGTGCAACAAGTGTTCGACTTCTGTTGAATTTCTGGTGTTTGCCTGTGTTTGGATAATTACTTCTTATTTTTATAATTGTCTCGGTTCTGGAAATACAGTGTAAATAAATATGCCTGGGGGAAAAAAGGTATTTAACATACTCTTTTTATATGTTAGCTAGTTTGGGCATTGGTTGTTTTGGTTTTGGGTGTCTTTTAAGTTCTGAACATTGGGGGGAGACCA
The DNA here is from genome assembly GCA_035047865.1 of Dendrocincla tyrannina. Taxonomy (NCBI): domain Eukaryota; kingdom Metazoa; phylum Chordata; class Aves; order Passeriformes; family Dendrocolaptidae; genus Dendrocincla; species Dendrocincla tyrannina. The sequence goes on along the minus strand of JAWWMP010000041.1, from coordinate 39,324,944 downwards.
TATTGGGGAAATACAAATCATTAAATGATTATAATGCAGTAAAATGTCGGAAGTTTGTGAAGTACTACTATGCAGTGAATCTGACAGATGCATTATAGCAACAGTAAGAATGAGGCTGTATGTATTCTGTTTCACAAGGGAGGCATAATATAAGCATGGATTATTTGTTGCAAATACACCGGGGTTTCTGAGGATCAGTGTTATTAAATCATATTTTTTATTTTTCTTGACATTAACTACTGTAAATTCGGAGTGATAAAAAAGACTAAGTTATAGGCTGAGTCTAGCTGTGCATGGGATTTAAACATATCTGGTGAAAATATTTAATAATCTGTATGGGTGCAACTGTGAATGTGCATGCACTTCACTAAAACACTACCTTAGAAAGGTAATCTTTATTTTCTCTCCCCTTATATGACTCTATCCTATCTTGTGGTGATACTGTAATCCTAAACTGAGCTTCCCTGAACAAAAGAGCTCAAAGCTGTCGCATGTCTTGAACATTATCATGTGTGTTCATTTAGTTATCAGCAGACACAATGTAGTAAAAGGGGACAGATGTAACATTGGATTGGTAGCAACGTAGTTGGATAATGAACTTCAAACAGAAACAGGAGCTCTGCAGCACCTCAAAGGCAACTAGAGTTGTTTGAAGTGTAACTTTCATTTAGAGCACTAGACCCAGATTAGCAAATCTGATTTAGTTTTCAAAGTGGCAGTCACACTTCAAACAAGCCCAACTGTTTCTGAAGTATGTGTTTGAAGATTAGGTAGCAAACCTTTCTCTGACATAGCCTTGTAGTAAATATTTTAAATGGAATTTTTAAAATAAATATCTGTGTTTGTTGATTTCTGAATTTCACTTTTTATGGAGAAACATGGATAGTGTTATGTGGATAGTGTTATATATCATCTGTGTTATGTGAAAAATGAACAAAGGTTTCTTGTCATTCATATATTATGCAATATTTATGTGAGGTGATCATATGCATATGTGACTGGGTCTGGCAAAACATTTAACAAAACTCAAGGATGTGCATGCATTTGTCATTAGAACAGGTAACTCACCACTTCTTAGAAGCCACAGACTAGGTCCCAGTTGTGGAGTACTGTCCTTCTGGTAGTAATGCTGTTCTCCAGCATTGCATAGGCACTACTCACATGCTTAAGGACTCAATAACAAGATGTGGACAAAGGTGCGTGAATTGCCTGGGCTCTGAGCAGAATCAGCCTTTGGATCACCTATTTAATGGGCAGCTAAACATTTTATAGCTAATGAGGCTATATTTTGGTGTCAATGTCTTATTTATGGATCACAATCACTGGAGTCCTACAGAGCTCTTGCTTAGCCATATTTTTCATGTATGTGGAACTACTACTCATACCTAGGAGTACTGTGTATAGGAAATTTAATTTGTAATTTTTTTCTCCTTTCTTGAACTCAACACATTAGTGAACATCGGTGAAAATGTCCTTTCATTAATATTTATGATTTAGTGTCCTGTTTTTCTGAAATCAAAAAGGCTCTAATGTTTTTGCTGACTCATAATAAATAAAATCCTTTAGGGAAAACTACTGGTTTTTATCAACTTTTTTTTCAGTGAAAAGATAGGTCCACTCTTTACATTTTCAGAATTGAAAAACCTCCAAGTGTTTTTCAATTACCCTGTAATTTTAGAACAATAGATAAATAAATAAATAAACAACCAAAAGAGCCAATATCTGAATGTTAACGTTTTGAAGATGTTTTATTATTCTTTATTTTCAATATGTGAGGCGCAGACGTTAGTCAGATTGTTGTTGCTTGTGTGATTTCCAATACAGAAGAGGCCATTCCCTAATTTGGTGTTCTTGCCATCTGTAACTACATTGTATATTTTTCTTCAAGGCAAAGTCTATGTCAGTAATTACCAATTCATCATATTTACTGATGATGAACATCTGCAACTAATTATCTTGTTTTTTCCACTCAAGTTTTTAAATTTCATTACAATAGTATAGACAAAACAACAGATTGCTGTTCACAATCTCAGTATATATGACAAGGTTTGAGAAAATTTTAATGTTACTAATATTGTATGATAAAAAAGGGCCAAATGTTCTATTAGATTGCTGGAAATAGCAAACTTGGGATTCCTTGGCGAGGTAAATATTTGTACTTTGTTGATATTAAATAACTGTGTGGACTAACTGGAAAGAGAGCAAGTCAACATATGAAGAAAAAGTCACATGTTTTCAGTTATCAGACAGAAAGCAAGTTAGTGAAATCCGTGGCTTAAATTATCTACAGCAGACGCATCAAAAAAGTACTATGTGCAAATGCAATATCATCATAGGAGTCAATATATACTGTAGTCACCTAAGTTAAAGGATCCGCAAATAGAAAGTAAAGTAGAATTCACAGCAGTGAGACTGTATATATTAGTTCACTGCCATGGACTAAAAAAGAAAAGGAAATATCTTGCAAATGTCATTTATTCCACCTTCATTCTTTAAAACAAGACCATAAACCCTCATGAACAGTTGTCTCAAAGTGTGTGTTTACACAATTCCTGCACAGCCAGGTTTACTGTTTAATTATTCTCACAGAGGTTATTCCTAATGCTGCCCTGAACTTCTTTGGCTGCAATTTAACTTTATTGTGACTCTGAACATTTGTCTTAATATCTTCCCCAAGACCAAAGCTCCCCATACTGCTCCAGTTGAACACTAACACCTAGAAGAATGGGTTAATTATGAATAATTTGTATTTGTTATTTCCACAATTTTTTCCAAGGAGCAAGTGGTGTGGTGAGATGATCGACACCAGTGTTACCAATTGTAAAGTGATTCCTGATCACAAGTTTTATTTGGGAATTTTATTTACTTCTTTCACTAAAGCTTTTGTTCTGCTGGGACAGGTGAGGCCAGAGGAGGTAGCTTTCCCTGTTGCCTTTATAGAAGCCCTATATAGAAAAAAAAAAAAAAAGGAATTCAAAGTGCAGATCCTTTCAACTCAAAAGAGACATCTTGTAGACATGATGGATCAATCTCATCCTAAAAGTAAGTTTATTCTCCTTGCCACTCTTGGATGACTCAGCTTGGATATTGAAAATCTAATATTTGCATACTCAAGGATCAGTTAGTAATTAATCTTGACAGGAAAAAGATCAAATATAGTTTATGTGAAGAGATCAGTTGGTGGATAAAGTCAGTTAATAAGCTAGATTCTGTATAAATCTTTTTCTGATGAAAAGAAAAACTCCGACTTTTTAACTTTTTTTTTTGTTAGACTCTAGTACGATTAATGTTATCAAGTTTGGAGATTACTCAAAATAACAGAATTAAGCATGTTTGCATTTTCTTCATCCTCCTCATTTGTTGTAGTTTGAGTAAATTCATGGAAAATATGGGAAACTGGAGAACAGAAAAAATCTGTCCAAAAATATTACTTTTTAAGGATATTTAAAATATTAAATTATTTCATTTCAGTTGTTTACCATCAAATTCTGAAAGGGGAAGAATATTTTTATGTGGAAGGAAGGGTGTATTCTGAATCAGAACAGGAGACTTGTTGACTGATTATTAATAACTGAATGTGTGATCCTGGGTAAAATTTACCCAGAGACAATGCTGAGGAAGAAGAGAAGGAGACAAGTGTCAGGACAGTTACACAAAATGAAGGAGAAGGAAAGTCACACTGTATTTTGTCAAGTTTGCCTGGAGGAAAACAACAAGTTGCTGTGTGGATAAGCAAATCGAATCTAGAGAAGTAGAGTTTGAAAAGTGAGTCAGAGATGCTAAAAATCAACTAGACTAGTAAGCTGGGATTGGCACAAAAATAAGTTGTGCCTTCGTTATTCAACATCATAATACAAGACCTATTCTGTTTACTGGTAAGTATATGTTGCTTCCTACAGTCCACCCTTCATATATCCTCTCTGTCAGGATTTATTTTAGGTTATTTCTTAGGGCCATGTACTGACCTCAATCTGCCTTATAATGAGAGTTGTATGTAAGCATTGATGTGCTGAAGCCATTGTACAGTCTGTAAAGCACTATAATTTGCATATTGTCCAGGCTTATTCTCATTCTAAATTTGTGTTTATTTTAATTTGGGGGAAAAAAAAGAAAAAAAAGGAAAAGAAGAAAAAAAAAGAAAAAGAAAAAAAAAAAAAAGAAAAAAGTAGGATGGTAAACATAGAATAAAACTGTCTGCTTGCAATGGGAGGTTGTGGTCTTGGAATTCAATGTAGCAATTTATTCTGTGCTTATTCTACTGCTCTGTGACCATTTCCATAGTTAATATCTAAATATCTGGAAAAATCTATAACTGATTAATCGGAATAAAATCAATACCATTTTCCCTAAAATTATTTTGAAAATTAGACATAGTCTGTCATTTGAAACCATATTTTTCTCTTTCTATATGTTGAAAGATGATGAATTTCTAACACTGGACAAGTAAATTGTCATCAGTCATGATGCAGTACAATATTTGATCAATCAAGGCATAGTGGTAGAAATATCTGTTATGTTAAAAAAAGGCTTGAAAATAATAATACACTTAGAAATATACTCTAGTTTGAAACATAACTGAATCTGCAAATTATCTATGTACTTTTAGAAAAAGTAAATATGAATGTCTAAAGCAAAGGCATTAATTATTAAATGGAAAAAATCTTGATGATGTAATTTCCCTTATTATATAGCTTGCTCAGTTCTGTACTTCAGTAGCATGATTTGAAGAAAAAAGTCACTACATCCCCAACTAACCCCACTTCTGAAACGTGTGCTGCCACAGTGTTGCACGAGTAACACTTCTACAAAATACAGTCCAGTGTGTATAGGAAGACTTTCTGAAATATGACTAATTAATACACATTGTAAACCAGTCTGCAGTTTCATCTTACACTGTATACCATATTATGAGCTGTTTAAAAGTCACACACCTGAATTACAAATTCAGCTTTATTATGATTACAGATGTTTATATGAGTGATGTTTTATCCATCCCTTTTCAGTAATAGTATGACAGATGTTTAATAGGATTATAGGTCCTCTGTGCCTCAGTGTTCCCATCAGTCAAGAACAAAGCTCTAAAGACACAATTAGTGCTGTTTTCAAAGTAACAGAATATGTTACTGTCATTCACCGTGATATCTATCCCAAACTGAACCTAGTTTACATGATCTGCAAAACAAGAGACCTTTAAGTTTTCCATCTGCCTTAAAAATTTAAGTGTGAAAAAAGAGACTAAATTCATTCTTGTGCATAAATATGAGAGAATGACTCTAGTGTGGTATAATTGGATTTTCTACATTATAGTAATAGCAATATTAAAAAGTAGGCCATATTTTTGTAATTTTTTAAATTTGCATTTTTCTAAAATGGATGGAGCGTGTTGAGCCCTTTTGAAGCCTCAAGCTTTATAGTTTGATACTAAGGATAACAAATAAATAATGTTGAATTTTTGTCATCTACTACCTTGTGTTTTTAAGCATTCGTGAACTCTCATAATTTGAAGAGTCTCACAGAACACAGGAAGTTTTAGATAAAGAAAATTCTGTTTCTGATTCTATCATTCCTTTTTTTATTCATTCTTTTAATTTACTATTACTGTGTTTTAATGGAGAATGAATTTTAGTGATCACTACACAACAGAGTAGCAAATCTAAATTACTTAAAGAGAGGAAGTGGAAAAATATTATTAAATCATCAGGTTACATACTTTATTCAGAGGTTTTCTATTAAAAATAATACAATTGTGATAAAACTAGGAATGTCAACGGTGCACTTTTCAGCTGGTGTCATGTAAAATTTACATTTTTACGTGACAATTTTCCAAGCTAATTTGGGAAATAATGCAACAGAGGTTTGTGTTTTGGCTGTTTGGCACTGTTTAGAGAGTTATACATGTGTCATTGCTTGTACTATAAAACCCACATAAATTATATTCACTATTACTGCCCTAGTTTCAAGTGAAAATTCTCATGGTGTAGCGTCACATTTATTCCTGAAGTAATCCCGTGTGAGAAGGTCATTGCCAGAAACTGAACCATTGTCATAATACGTTGCTGTGGAGATTGACTTCAAAAATCTGAGGGAATTAATTTTTATATGGCAAGTGTGTACTCTAACAGCAAAATTGGTCAGATTACAACATAGGTCCTATAACCCTCCGTTCTCTATTATTATTATTATTATTTGATCTTTCCTAGAAACAAGTTTTTTGAGGTTTGTTTTTGTTTGGTTGGGTTTTTTTTTAAAGTACTGAAAAAGTATTCAGGGGGTTTTCTTTTTTCTCAAAAAAAGCAGTTATATCTCTCTTCCTCTAGAATCACAGTCATGATAGTAAATTATTCATTCACAGTAGCAGGCCATGCACAGAGACTACACTAGCTTGAGATGATTTCTTCTACCCAGAAAGCGATGATTGAATAACTAAATATTTGCAAGAGTTAGCTCAAAATCTGATGTAGATTCAAGTAAGTATTTAAGGAAGGAATTCCTTTGTGATGGAAAGCTATGTAACAGTTTCCCATTTGTCCAATTTTATCTTCAGTGAATGCATTAGAATTATTAATTCTTAACCATGCTTTCCACATTTTAGATGTCTTGCAGACCACTAAGCAGCCCAAATCAGTCTTAGTAGTTCTTTGATGGTTTGAAGCACAGTTAGTGGCTCTGCAAGAACCACTGTAAGAGCCACTCTCTGAAAGAGCCACCAAGATCACACCTGAGAAAAAATACCTTATTGCCTGTCTGTGCAAGCATGGTGCATGTCAAAAAAACACTCAGTTCATATTGATGCTACAGTAGTTCAACATGATATGGCCAGCCCACACCATATTTTTATTGTATAATATACTACTGGTGTACAGTTTCCTTGGAGGGATGGTAAAAATAAAGTCCAGTGCATAAAAAATGTGTCAAAGAGAGTATAAATCAATTTTGCTTACATTTATTTGCAGAAAAGTAAGGAAAACACACTATGCAAACAGCATCATAGAGCAAACTACTCTGATATTTTTGAAGAAATTAATTTGGAGACTATTCTATAATTTTGAAAGTTGTGCTTTTTTATGTATAAAGAGACCAAAATTTTAGTCCTGAAATCCAGATTTCCTTTTTTTACCAGGGTCCTGTTACAATGTAGTATTTCAGGGGACATGTTTTCTGACTGAAACTGGGGTGCAAATGGGCTCTGATTTTGAGCAGTAATGTAACAATGAACATTTGAGACAACTGACACCAAACCCATGTGTCTAAATCATAGAATCATGGCCTGGGTTGGAAGGAACATTAAAGATCATCTGGTTCCAAACCCTCCACCAAAGACAGGAGCCTTTTACTAGATCAGAGTGCTCAGAACCCCATCCAGCCTGGCCTTGGACACTTCCAGGGTTGAGGCAAATCTTCTATTCAACCTGGTTTAGAATCAATGAATATTACTTTATTTCCTCTGTAGCAAGATAATAAACAGTGCATTATGTTCAGAATTTTTTAGTGTTTTGTCGTGTTAATAAGAGCCAGCAAGGATGAAGTCTGTTCTGGCAAAATTGCTAAAATAAATATTTGGTCATTTAAAAGGTGCAGAGAGTTTCTAACAGAATTATAAATGAAGGAATAATAAGAAAAGAGAGAAGGTCCTTTTTTATTATTATTATTCCCACAAAATTGGATTGGATGAAAACATTAAAAATTAAAGGTTAAAACTGAGGGAATTGTAGGAGATACTTATTTCCTATAAATGAATTACATCTAAATTTGTAGGAAAGGAAATCTGTTTACATAGCTTGTGTTGAGTGTAAAATGAAAATTATAACACCCTACAATTCTTTTTAGGTGCAGAGATTAGTTCACTCATTCATTCCTGAAATTAACTGTGGTTCAAAGACGGAAAATCCAGAGGAGGAGATTTTAAGCTGAATTTTATGGATCTTTAATTTACTTTTTTTACGAATATTACAAAATTGCTACTTTATTTCTGTATTTTTTTTTCTGGGGATGATGAGAAACAGTATTTTCATTTCAGCTCAATGTGGACTGGATCGTAAACTGAACAGTTGAGCATCACAGCTATGAGATCTCATAATTTCTGTGGCATACCCTCAGCTTGGAGACTAGTTATATATGTTTTATGCATATTTGGTCATAAAAAAATAAACATTGCAGGCCTTTCCTGGGAACAAGCAAGGAAAGCAGCATTTCTTCAGCTGTTCCCTAAAGGCAGAAATTTATTGGTAAGAGAGCTGTAATATGCCTCCCCTGCCCAGTCCTGCTGCCAGCACATCTGGCAGCTCTGCCAGCCTTCCTGTCCCAATGGCATCCCTCCCTCCCAGGCACTCTCCAGTCTCTGCTCCAACTGTATTTCAGCTGCTTTAGCAGAGGAAGTCCTTGACTTTTGTTTATTTGTAAAGCCTAGTGGTCCTTTCAGTGGCTACAAATTTCTGTTGAATTGGTTTTCAAGTCTTAGTGTTGTAGCCCAGGTATTAAAAGAGTAACAGCAGATAAGATAGGCTCTGAGATTATTCAGGTGGGGAAAGCAATGGTCTTTCTCAGGGTGTTTTTCCTGAAAAGGAATTGTTAACATCTTGATATCATGGTATAGTACAAAAACAGTGCAATCAACTGAATAATTTTTGTAGTTTTAATTCACATCAGTTCTTAATTAGCATTATAGCCACACAACTTCTCTATAAGCTTTAAGAGTGCAGTTGTGCCTGTCAAATCGTATTAGTTACGCAACAGATATTACCTTCGGGGCTCCCAAAGTATGACTGACTGTCATGGTCACAGACCATGCAAGATTTCTGCTGCAAGCAGTAAATCCAGATGACTCTATTCCCTTGATCCCTGTATATGTAGGAGGGAATTGCATGAGCAGAGGTCATTATCACCACGTATTATTTATTACATAACTGTATGTCATGGTTAAAAAAAAAAAAAAACAAAACGCTTTGCTTTGTGCAGAACCTGTGGGAAAAACCTGTTTCCATGAGTGCTGGTCACATCTCAGGGATACCTTGCATAAAAGGTTTATATTTAAAATAAGTTTTATGTGTATTTTTGGAAGTATTAGTTGAAAAACAATTTGTGGGGTTTTATCCTAGTTATTAATTCAACAAAGCAGGTGTGACAGAAATTTGTAAAGCTCTAGAGCAAACTCAATTTTACTTGTAGACTTTCCCTGTAAAAGGCTTATGGTATAAATACAAGGAATAAAGCCCTCCTTCTGTCATAATTCAATTCAGAGAATTCAAAGCTCTTGATGACTGAGTAGTCTCTAGTACTTCAGATGAAGTTGTCCACTTGAGCTCCAGGCTTATGAAGAGGTTACTGTTTGCTGTAAATGCTGGTACTGAAGATATGTCAAAAGCACTGAGAAATTTCAGAGAGCAGCAGCAACTGAGTAATTAAAAGGCTTGAAGGAACCAGGTTACTGACTCAAGTAAGAAAGTCTAAAACATTGGACACAGGTAGCCCAGCTAAGGTAGACACTAATAGATGATATGAATATAAGCTGAAGGTATTTCAAGGCTGATATGGTGTTGTATTCAGTAAGGAACTCTCTGAGAGCAGAATTTTGAGTAATTATTTGTTTATAACCAAGTTAAAACTTAGGCTGATGACAAAAAAAGTCCCAAATTAAAAACTCTGTGCTCCTCAGCAAACTAGTAAGAGCTTCATTCCTTGATTATTTGTGATTATATTGACCAAAGCCTTAGGGATTGTACTGCTGGGAGCAGGCTTGCCTTGGCACAGTAAAGATGTACAATTTGATAAACTCCTATCTTTTTGTGTTTCCAAGGAAAGCAACAAAAGCATGTCGTCAGACTGCTTTGCCTTACTGTAGTTTGGAACTCCATTTGTAAGTCACCAGATGATACTTGTTATCCTTTCCACCACCTGTCACCCATCCGGATGCCCAAGCATATGCCAAAATGTCTATTTTAATTCCAGCTGGAACAATACAAAGAAATGAGAAAACAGAAATAGCAACAACATAGTACATAGATAAAGTTTATTCTGTGAGACTGCCAAAGTTTTATAGACACTTATCCATGTGTATGAAGTGCATGTAAATTAGTAACAGGAGTTCTACCCTTTAGCACTAAAGAGGAATATTTGTGGGTTTGTGCTTCAAAATTTTCATGTGATCTGAGAACCTTATAACCTTATAACTTAAGGACAGGAGTGTTTCAAACAAAATTCTGTACAGAATAACACTGATGGAATGGCAGTTTCTGAAA
>JAWWMP010000041.1:39179897-39305147 GCA_035047865.1 Dendrocincla tyrannina | reverse complement strand
TGCTGATTTGGAGAGTACCTTGGGAAACAGCCCTTAAAAACAAAGGGGTCCAGGAAGAATGGGCATACTTCAAGAAATCTTGAAGGCACAGGAGCAGGCAATGCTCCTATGTGCTGAAAGATGAGCCAGCAGGGAAGACCACTGGTCTGGCTGCACAGGGAGGTTTTGCAGGAATTTAGAGGGAAAAGGAGAATTTATCACCTTTGGAAAAAAGGGCAGGCAATTCATGAAGTGTTTAAGGATCTTGTTACGTCATGTAGAAAGAAAATTAGAGAGGTGAAAGCACTGTTAAGGATAACAAAAAGTGGGTTTATAGCAAAAGGAGGGGCAAGGAAAGCCTTCATTTTTTCATTGACAAGAGGGGGGACATAGTCACCAAACACAAGGAAAAGACTGAGGTACTTAACATCTTCTTTGCCTCAGTTTTCAACAATAAGACAGCTCATCCTCAGGACAACTTGCCTCCTGAGCTGGTAGACAGGGAGCCGAATAGCCCCCCAGTAATCCAGGAGGAAGCAGTTAGTGACCTGCTGAGCCACTTGAATCCTCACAACTCTATGAGACCAGATGGGATCCATGCTAGGGTGAACAGGGAGCTGGTGGAAGAGCTCACCAAGCCACTCTGCATCATTTATCAGCAGTCCTGGCTCACCAGGGAGGTCCCAGATTACTGTAAATTGGCCACTGTGACACCCATCCACAAGAATGGCCAGAAGGAAGATCCAGAAAACTACAGACTGGTCAGCCTGACTTCAGTGCCCAGCAAGATCATCTTGGGTGCAACCATGCAGCACCTACAGGACAAACAAGGAATCGGACGCATCCAGCATGGATTTAGGAGGGGCAGGTCCTGCCTGACCAAGCTGATCTCCTTTTATGAGCAGGTAACCCATCTGGTGGATGAGGGGAAGGCTGTGGATGTAGTCTATGAGGACTTCAGCAAAGCCTTTGCTATATTTCCCATAGCACACTCCTGGAAAAGCTGGATGTAGTCTACGTGGACTTCAGCAAAGCTTTTGCTATATTTCCCATAGCACACTCCTGGAAAAGCTGGCAGCCCATGGCTTGGACAGGTGCACTCTCTTCTGGGTTAGGAACTGGCTGGATGGCCAGGCCCAGAGAGTGCTGGTGAACAGTGCTGCATCCTGCTGGCATCCAGTCACTAGTGGTGTCCCCAGGGATCAGTGGCGGGCCCAGTCCTGTTTAATAACTTAATTGATGATCTAAATGAGGGGATTGATTAGCAAATTTGCAGATGACATCAAGGTCTGGGGGAGTGTCGATATGCTGGGGAGCAAGAGGGCTGTGCAGAGGGACCTGGACAGGCTGGACAGATGGGCTGAGTCTGTGGCATGGGGTTCAACAAGGCCAAGTGCAAGATCCCCCACTTTGGCCACAACAACCCCATACAGCGCTACAGGCTGGGGACAGAGTGGCTGGGGAGCAGCCAGGCAGAAAGGGACGTGTGGGTTCTGATTGACAGGAACTGAGCGTGAGCCAGCAGTGTTCCCAGGTGGCCATGAAGGCCAGTGGCATCCTGGCCTGTATCAGGAATAGCATGGCCAGCAGGACCAGGGAAGTAGTTTTCTCCCTGTACTCAGCACTGGTGAGGCCACACCTCAAGTGCTGTGTCCAGTTCTGGGCCCCTCAGTTTAGGAAGGATATTGAGGTGCTGGAGCATGTCCAAAGACAAAGCTGGTAAAGGGACTGCAGCACAAGTCCCATGAGGAGCCGCTGAGGGAGCTGGGATTGTTCAGCCTGGAGAAGAGGTTCAGGGGAGACCTTACTGCTCTCTACAACTGTGTGAAAGGAGGTTGTAGCCAGATGGAGATTGGCCTCTTCTCCCAGGCAACAAGCAGCAGGACAAGAGGGCACAGTCTTAAGCCATGCTGGAGGAGGTTTAAGTTGGACATTAGGAAGAAGTTCTTTACAGAGAGAGTGATTGGGCATTGGAATGGGCTGCCCAGGAAGCTGCTGAAGTCACTGTCCCTGGAGGTATTTAAGAAGAGACTGGATGTCCCACTCACTGGATGTGGCACTCAGTGCCATGGTCTATTTGATATGGTGGTGTTAGGTCAAAGGTTGGACTCAGAGATCTTTTCCGAGCTAGCTGATTCTGTGATTGAGTGATTTTTCTTCTCATAAATCAGATTTTCTCATTTCCCCTTCCAACTAATACTTGCATACAGGCTTTCAGAAGTCTCTGATCATGGCAGCATTTGTCTGGGAGATAAGTAATTTAGGGTAATAGGGAATCAAATATGATAAGTTTGCTCAGGCTGAAAAAAAAGGTTGCCAAGGTTTTGTTATTTTGGACTGGTTTAGTGGGTGTTGGTTTGAGCATTAGGCAACTACAGACTTATGAAAGGAATGGTCATACTAAAAACTCAACAATCAACATTTTCCCTTTTTTTTTCCCAGTTTCTCCAGGAATTTGTAGCCTTTTGACTGGATTTAGAGCTACCTCTGACCCAGAGGTAGCTATGATGCATTGAAAAGTTTCTGCATAAAGAGAGAAGGGAAGGATAAGCCAGGCTCTAAATGGATCAGCCAGGAAATGAGAATAACTGTGGAGAAATCTAAGTTCACAGCACAGATTAGAGTCAGATTCTGGCTACCCTAAGTTTATGGAGTGGGCCAGTCAGGCTGCAAAGAGAATGAAATGTTGCAGTCTCACAGACTCTTTGAAGAGATAGGGCAGAGAGTGTAGAATTAGAAGTCAGCTATTGACTTACTTTCCACCAGATCTCTCTCAGATAAACTAGGTGGCCTAGAAAAATCATGAAGATATAAGAATTTAGACCAAAATTCAGAAATTCAATTCTATTCATGATAATTAACTAGGTATCTAAGTAGACCTATGAACAGAAATACTCTGTAAATATTTGGATGCTATTCTGATCTCATTGAAGATACAAACCACTTAGAGCTCCATACCAAACTCCTGCTGTCTGTATCACTAAGAGGTCTCTTCAAATTTGTGTGTTACTTTGGACGACTCAATAATTAAAAATCTGCCTGTGTCAGAGCTTGTGAATTTCTTGTTCATTTGCTTTTGGTAAATACAAGCCACCGCTAAGGTTCAGGAATGATAGAAATATCCTCCTTTTTTGAACTGTGGGGAGTCATTAAAATTCTTAATGTATTAACATTGTTTGCTTGTGCATTCAATATTTTTTATGAATAATACAGTTATTGTGACCTAATAACAAGGTGTAAGTCCAGACATAAAAACCATGTTTGAAGGAAAGATGACACCAAGTGCTATTCATTCCGGACTTAATGTCAATATATTACAGCTCCAATAGGATTGCATTGTAATTTTGCCATCTATTAGTTCATGTAACAATAAAGGCCATTATGTGACTGAGAATAATTATGGATTACAGATAAATACACATATTTGCTGACAGTAGCTGTATTAAGAACCACATCAAAGGAGAAATAATAAACAATTATCCATGTAATTTTCGAATTTCCAGTTCAATGACTTTGATAGTTAACACACATTATAATTCATTAATTTAGCTACCTTGATTTAACCTTACAGCTAACCAATTCTCTTTTATGTTCAGGCAGTGAGGACAGCAGTGGTAGCCCTATGAATGTAAAGACAAATTGGGAATTTTCTATACAACATCAACATACTGTTTTATTTTCTCACTTAACTCAGAGGAATAATGAAAAATAATTATAATATGTTTTTACCTTGTGTTGTTTACAGGTTATTTTATGGACTTTTCTAATTTCCATCATGTTTGTAGTACAACAGAAACAATGAACATTTTAGAGCACATACTAATGACAAACAATGTGAGCTGTGGCTTTTCAATTGAATTGCCTTAAAAATCTAATAAAATATACTGTTCAATTCTATATATTTTGTTAAGTGACTTCCAGTATAAATTGAAAATATATTACAGTTAGGCTTAATTAATTATAAACTTGTTCAATATTTTCCCATGATTCTTTAGACTGGCATTGGTTGTTATTTGATTGTCAATGTTTATCAATTACTATCACAAATAATATTATAAATATATAACAAATTTAGTTAAATATTGACCCTATGCGGAGTCGTTTTTTGTTCTTGTTTTTCCTAGCAGAGTTTTAAGTGAAATCATGAGTAGATTTTCTATTTTTCTATTTATTCCATGTCATTTAAAAACATGAAACGTCAATTGTTCCAGCAGTCTTTCCTACCATTCGTATCATGCACTTTGTAGTTAGAATTTCTGTGGTATTTGAGTGCACAAAAATTAATAGCTTTTTATATCAAATCCAATAGCTGTTACTGGAGCATTTGGAGTGCCTTGTCTCAAGACACGAAAGGTCACTGAGGATGACAGTGGTGAAACGGCAAGCACAGTCTCCCTCAGGAGTTTCCAGTGAAGTTGAGGTCCTCAAAGCCCTGAAATCTCTCTTTGAGCACCACAAGGCTTTGGATGAAAAGGTACAGTATGGAATAAAAGCTTACTAAAAACACTCTTTAACTTACTTGACCATGCCTTATAATGCAGCAGAACAACAGTCACTGTTTATTTGTTACTTTGAATATGTCCTGTACTTAGAGCATTTGCACATGTCCAGAGGAATCCCTAAGACTATATGACCAACAGCTGTAATACACTTCAGGTCACTTCAGCTATCTTTTGTAGGCAATAGCAATGACTACTCAGAGGGAGCAAATCTCACCTATACTTAACATATTTCTCCTAAATTTCAGAGGTCATTTTAGCTTTTACTACATAAGCACAGTACAAGAAGCATAACCTAAAATACATAGTAGACTCTTTGTTATCAGAGGTAACGCAGGGCCTGCAGAATCAAGATAAAAACCACTGATAACTGCATCAAGTCATGCTTATTAAGGGGGACTTTCCTTTGGGTTTCTCATATGTCCTGTGCTGAAAAAAGATTCTTTTGTGTGAATGAAACTTTGTCCAACTGTGAATTATCACCTTGAGTATTGTTTACATGAATTTAGAAATCTGGTTCATGTCTACAGAAAAACATATTCAGGAGGTGATGTATCTGAATTAGTTAATGCCTCAGAACTACACATGCAGGGAGCACGTGAAGACCATGGCTCATGAGCAAAGAACCTTGTTCCTTGTGGGGTCTATTTTGGTGATTTGCTCATTGCTGCAGCTGAGTTGCTTCTCTGTTTGAGATGGTTGGGTAAGCAGGGATGATATTGTGCAGCACAGCTTCTGAAACCATTGACTGCACAAATGAGCTGTGTTGTATAGAACCAGTTAAAGGTCTCACAGGAGTAAATTTAACTTTTTTAAATTCAAAAATATACTCAGAAAGTTGGCTGTATTTGAGGAACTGTTACTAAAAGAGGCAGATTTATGAAAAGGGTCGCTGTAGTTATATAGTAGTATTTATATATCATTGGTAATAAAGGGGTTATGTGGATTATGGGTCATACTGAGTTAATTACCAGGTTCAAAATAAAATTAAAAATTCAATTAAAAAATAAATACCTTTTAAGGAACTTAGACCAAATTAAAACTTACTATGTGTTTAGGTATATATTTTTTGTTATATGTTCTACTCAGATACATATCATGAAAGCCTTCTTAAAAAATCTAGAAAAGGGAATATAATGACTTCTAGCCACTGTAAGCAATTATAATAAGCTTTTGAATGACATTAAGACTTAAAAAATTCTGTCTTATTAAAAAGATCTTTTGAGGATTGATGGGGTTTATGGTCAGATCTTTGATCTTTTATCCAGCACTTTAAACATTGATAAACTAGAAGCTCTCCAGCTTTTATACTTTTTGACACTGTGTTGGATAAATATAAGAACTAAACTTGAAAGAGATACTGATTATTCAGAAGTCGTGTACCTTCTACACATTCAATTTTGTGAATGTTTTAGTGTTTAGGTACCATGCAGTTTATTTGACATCCTATTTTGAAAATTTCTGTATAGGCTTCAATTGAAGATAAATGTAATATTTTGATCTATATTACTGTAAATTGAATTTTTGTATTTTTTTAATGTAACATGTTAAAAATTGGTATTCAGTACATTAAAAAATGTTGGAGTGACACAGATACACATCTTATGTACATAATGGGTTCCTGTCCCAGTGGTAACAATAGTTATCAGTGTAGAAAAATCAACCATCTGCAATCATGTTAACAGGAGATTTGTTACATTATAAAATAATTTTTAAAACTGATTGGTCAAAATTACATTTTCCTACCTGCTCTTCACCTATGTGTTGAACCTTTTATATTTTGATATAATAAATTGTATTTTTATTTTAAAACATTCCAAGATCAATCAAGGGAACAGTTTAATAAATCATTTAAAAAAAATTATAAACCTAGTACACATTATTTTCAAGTACAAATCCTGTTTAAAATTCTGTGTTTATGTTATAGTGCCTCCAGAATAATTGGAACAAAACCTTTTTGTATATCATCCAGATACCTGATAATATAATGCTTTCACATTGTACCACACATTGTCAGCATTATTGTGATTTTTATTCAAAAATAATGAAAGTAAAAAAGACTGCATACACTGAGATGTGCTAAAAATTTTTTTATGGCATGTGAGTCATATATTCTGCATGGTGACAGAAAAATTATGTAAGTTAGATTTGTTTCAGACCCTTCAGAAATAAGATATCAAGCCACCTATAAAGCTTTGTTGAAGCTATTCAGGGGACTACTAAAATAGTGTGGGTTGGACCTCCTAGGAGACATCTGGCCCAACCTCCTGTTCGAAGCAGTGCCAACTGTTTCAGGTATCTTAGGGTCCTGTCCCATTAGTTTCTGGACATCTCTAGGCAGAAAATCTATTGTGGTGTTTCACTGCCCGCATTATAATTTTTTTTTCCCATAATACGTATCTGGAATTTCTGTTGTTGAGTCTTGCACATGTTCTCTCTTGTCCTATCACTCTGCATCTGCAAGCCAAAGCTGGATTTGTTTCCTTCACATCTTCTGGTTAGCTAGTTGTAGACAGCATCTCCTGTGCACCTTCCCTTCTTCTCTTTGAGCAGATCCAGCTCTCTCAGCCTCTCTCATATACCACATGCTCCAGCCCATGACCAACTTGGTGGGCCTTCATTGAAGTCTGTCAGTGCCTTTCTTGTACAAGGGAGCCCAAAACCAGATGCAGCCTCAAAAGTCTGAAGGGGAATAATCACTTTCCCCAACCCGCTGATCAAACTATGTGCTGGCCTTATTCACCCCTAGGGCTTTTCTGCAAAACTTCTTTCTCTTCCCCAAGCTTGTCCCATTCCCTGGGGTTATCCCTTTTGTGGCAGTGGGATGCCACATGGACTTTGTATCACTGGACTTCGTGTCAAACCTCTGCGCCTTGCAGTCCAGCCAATATGCACTGTGGAATTGACTCCACCAATTCATATCTCACCATTTTCTCTACAGATAAATGGAAGATCTTGCAGAAAGCCTCAGTAGAGCCTTTATAAAAACATTCACTGTTCTCCCCTCATCTGTTGAGCCAGTCCTCTCATCACGTAAAGCAATAAGGTTGGCCAGGTATCTCTAGGCTTTGTCAAAGTCATACTGGCTCTTTCTAATGACCATCTTGTCCTTTATGTGCCTGGAAACTCTTCCAGGAAGATGTGCTCCATAACCTTCCCTATACTGGCCAGTTTGCACTTTCCTGGATCTTCCCAGGATAATTCCTGTATTTCATGATGGTGGACACAACATTTGTAGGTTTTCCATTCACGAGGAATCTCCCAGAATTTCATTGTTTTCAAAGATGAAAAAGGCCTTACTATGATGCACTAATCAAGTCTCTTGGCATTCTTGGGTGTAGTCAATCCACTCCCTTTGACTTACGTATGTCTTGTGCTGCTGTATTGTGAGTTATGCTTCACTCCCACATGCTCTGCTTCTTTGTTCAGGAATGCCTGTGGACAGAACTTCACAGTAAATACTGAGGCAAGAAAACATGATATATGAAACACTGATGTCACAGGAAAGGAACACTACCCCATCAAAAAATGCACAAGAAGCTGAAGTAGGTTAATGAATACAGAGTAACAAAAACTGTCAAAAGGGCAATGAAAGTGTTTTATGACTCTTTGAAAAGGAATGTGAAATTAAAATATGAAGTGAAAATGCAAACTTTAATTCTTTTCTTCACAAAAAAATGTTAGCACTGAAACTATTAATTTAGCTGTTACATTCTTGGAAAAGCATAATGGAATATTTTCATAAAAAGTTTTGCCCTTTAGACTTAAAAAAATGTGAAGGAAATCTTAGCATTCTTCCTGAATGCAAATTTTCTTTCATGTTTTCCCTTCATACACTAAAACTTCTCCATGTGTGGGAACAAGCTCTGCCACTAAACTTAAAGGTTTACCTCATGAAAGGTTTGGTACATGCACATTACAAGAACTACAAAAACAATCTCAATACTATAACAAAATACAATGAAAATTATTAAATGGAATCAAAGGTGAAAAATAAAACATATCAATTTCTAGGGAGGCCTGCTTAAGTATAATAAGAAGCAGAAATGATGCTTTAATTTATTGCACAAAATCTGCTAGCTCTCTATATATTATATGAAATCTGAGCTTTGCCTTTAGCTTTTGCCCAGAAGATAAATCGCCACAGAAAGATTACAGTCATGACTGCATTATTCTGAGAAAGTGTGACTGTCACAGACAGTTATTTCAGGGTCTGACAGCTCCTTCAGCATCCCTTCGTGCCTTGTAGAATGAAAGCTTGTCATGAGCTTCCCGTGCAAGAGAGCCAATCCTGTTTGGCTGAACCCAGTAGGTACCTCCTAGCGAGTAGAAGGTGGAAAGAGTATGCTCCTAGTCTTACTCCATTATCCTTATGAGATCCTAGCAGTGCCAAACAACAGTCTTCATGTCGTGTGTTTTCTGAGAATTTTCACTTCAGGACTTGGGGATAATGAAAGAGTTAATTTAGTTTATAAGTATTTGCCACTTTCCGTGTCCCTCAAAGAAATCTCATTGTGTCTTCTTGGATGAGTTGTATCACAGCAAATGGAATTGATACTGCACTAACTGCATTTTATTTAGAAATTTAATTTGACAGAAGCTATACATGTCAAAAATTATCATATATCTAATTATGCTAACATTTTTAGAAATATAAAAACACAGGACATGGGCAGTTCTGCTACCAATTCTAGATTTTCATCATGTTCAAAGTTAAATTCACTGACTGTTTTTCTTAAATGTATGGCTAGATTATGTCTCAGAAACAATGAGCATTGTTAAAAAGACCTGAAATTTTTAGCGGTAGAGGTTAGGATTGATCCAGACCAGGATCGATATGATATTCTGACTTAACATTTCTTGTAGGCTTTGGAATTGCACAAGCCAGTTGAAATTTGCAGCTGTATTCATAAAGTGGAAACCTCTTTTCATTTCATCTATTCATCCATGACCTTCTCAATGCTACAGTTCCCAAGCACTACTCTGACTGCTGCTAAGTAGCTGGTATCATTCTTTAGGGGTTTTTTCATACAATCAAAAGTTGTATAGATAATGTAAGACAGCACTATGAAATATTTTGGGATATTATATATGAACATATATGGAATAGTTTATAAAACAGCAAATGAAGACAATATTTACTAGATGCCATTAGAGTTGAATAGAAAATAGAAGTTCAGATTTACTTCATAGTTAGCATAGAGATTGAGCATAGAGTAATTCAGGAAGTGCATAGTCTTTATATGCAATTCAGGAAGAATAAAAGATAGAAAAGTAATTATTTATGGCATTCTAGGTATAATTGGCTTTTAATATCTGTCTGAACATGTTTATTGTCCTGCAGACATTTTTCCTATTTTGCTTCAAACTTTGGGTTTAACATTTAAATTGTGAACTTGGAAAGAAGAAACTGTTTGAAGCAACTTCCTCTCCAAACCCAGTTTTTCAGTCAGTGTTGTAAGAAAAGTGCTCGGTTGATCTTCGCAGAGGAAAGCAGCTTCCAGATGTCTCAGCTAAAAGTCAAAAACCCACTGGTTCCTTTAAGATTAATTAATGGCAGAAAAGTATACCTAATAAGCTTGCAAATAAAAGCAGCCTATTTGTGTCAACATTACCACTACCTTTTTATTCATTAGCAGGTAACTAGGAGAGCTTTTATTCCATAGAGTATTCATGAAAAACAATAGTGATTCAATTCTAGTGTGAAAATGTTTTTTAAAAGCTCTTTATGGGCTGCAGATCTGGAGAGAATCAAGAAAAGAATTTGACAGCAAGCAAAAAGTGGGAAGCAGTTGCTAGGAGACAGAGAAAGATGGGTGGTATTTTGCACCGACAGCAGTACTAACATGACATTGACTAAGTTACGTTTCAAGATTATGTGTTTGCATTTAAAATCCAGAGAAACACCAATCATCTTGGCACATGTTGGATACACCCTCTAACATGGACAGATCAACCCTCTAACATGGAGAGATCAACCCTTTTCTGCTGTGTCTGTGGCACTGCAATCATAAATCACAGAATGGTTGGGTTGGAGGAAACTTTAAAGGTCATCTAGTTCCAACCCCCTGCCACAGGCAGGGACACCTTCCACTGGACCACATTGTTTGGAACACCCCCAGGGATGGGACATCCACAGCTTCTCTGGGCAGCCTGTTCCACTGCCTCACCATCCTCACAGTAAAGAATTTCTTCCTAATATCTAATTTAAATCTGTCCTCTTTCAGTTTGAAGCCATTCCCCCTTGTGCAGTCACTACATGTCCTTGTAAAAAGCCCCTCTCCAGCTTTTTTGTAAGCCCCCTTTGAGTACTAGAAGGTGTTAAAAGATGTCCCCAAAGCCTTCTGTTCTTCAGGTATTTGTCCTTTAAAGGTGCATGTTCTGATACATCAGGTGACATCTGATTAGTCTTACTTTGCGAAACCTCTTTTAGTAAATCCCTATCTTTTGCCCAAGAAAAAAGAAATACATTGAAGAACCGTATGAAATTTAAGCAGTATGTTATTCCTGAAGTGATATACACAATACCATTTAAATAATTCTTATAAACTATAGTTATTCACTTACTTTCACTTCCAGAAAATAAAAAACAATATAATATTCTAATCACTAATTTGCATTCGTCATATTAAAAAAAAAAAAAGTTATCAGATAGAAACAGTTTGCACTTGTTCTAGCTCTCTTTTCTCTAACAAGATAGTGACCAGGAACACCACTCCTCCTCGCGTCTCTCAGAAATAAGGATGGTTCTGTTTGGGTTTTTTTGCTGTAAATATAAATTTGAAGAGGGATTTCAATACTCAATCCTTTGCAATACATTTGTAAATTGGCTGAGAAATAAATTTATAATGAGAAATATGGTAGCGGCTTCTGGGCTGTAAACCAGAGCAGATTTCCCTTTCAGAACAGAGTGCTGTTATAATACAAGGAATGTGGTTTTCAGGCTTTAAAATGTCTCTATAAACCCCACTAGGATTCAGTTACACAGTGCCACAGTGTGTAAAGTTTAAGGATAATTTTTCTGATTCCAGCTCCTTGTGGATCTGCAACGTCCTCAGTAATGTGGCCTAGTTGGTTAGCAAATTCTAGCAACATTCAAAGTGAATGCCAGCTTTAGGCATATTATAATGTGTTCTATTAAAACATGCATTCTCCTTTATAAAACACTTAGACTTGAATATATGGAGGTTCCAGAAGACCTATGAAAATTTCAAGTAAAATGAGCAATTCATTGTATTTCATTCTGGTTTTTAACAACTGCTGTCTTGTGAATTTTCTCTCGATCATCTTGTCCCTCAGCAGCACTTTCAGCCAAAAGGACTGAAGCCAGAAAGATGACTGCAATTTTAATGTGTGTTGTTTACATCTAAGCTGAGATTTTCATTGGGAAATTGTCATCTACAATCTCCAGCTGTGGTTAGAGAGTTTGAAATTGGGCCTCTCGAAGACAGGTCTGCACCCTTCACTGGTAGGGCATGGATTTTGATAGGGGAGAGCTACTGAAAGGCATAAATTGTGATGGAAAGAGAAATAGGGTACAGAAAGAGATCCATAGAGGGATCGGGGAACCTCTGGGAAGACAGAGGGCATGGTAGGAGAAGAGAGAGAAGAAAGATATGAATGCCAGGTGGTGGACTTATACTGCCTTGGACTTTTCATCCATGTGAATATGAAAACAGGTCATCAAGGAGACCTTGGAAGCTGGTAGAAGAACTGGAGTAATAATACAGTTTTCCAAGCAGAATATGATTCAAAAAAAAATAGGAAAAAAGAAAGACAAATGATATAAGAAATACTTCCACTATTTAAACAATTAAAAAAAAACCCAAACCAATAAAAAATAAACAACAAAATTGTTCTGGTATTACCAGAATAATGGATACATTATACATTTGGTGAGAGTATTTTTATGAAAAATAGAATTAGATGGAAGTAATTAATAACATTAAGAAATCTAATACTTCAAAGTAATTTTACATATTCCAAGTGTGTTAATATTGAATGAGGAAAAAAATAAATTATATAAAATAACTGTGATCATAGGTTACTACCATAAATCTGCAGCTTTATGAGGATGTTTTCCATAAGTAATTTAGCTCATTTTGGACAACAAGCTTTATGATTTAAAGTTTTAACATACAACTTTGCTGAAAAATAGCACAAAAATGTAATAAATAGCAAAAATATTTGGGGTTCCATTGCATATTTTCACTGTATTCTGTTCTGGCATATGAAAACAGTAGAAATTCAGAAATTTTAGTAATTTTCACTCTTACCACTGCCTCTCAATCACTGCACTTCAAGATGTCTTAAATTTCATTTACTTAAGACAAGGAACAGGCAGTCAGTTACTGCAGCTCAGCTATTGACTAGACTATCATATCTTAAAGGAAATATCCATTTAAGATACAACATGTATCTTTGAAAACATTAACAGTTGATATTTTCAGTGTTATATTGATGAAAGAACAGAGGGAAATTAATAAATCAGAAATGGGACTAAAAAGTGAAGATTCTTTCTAACCTTCAGAATTTATTTCTTACACCTTATCACTCTTCCACTTGCTTTTCTCTTGCTCCTTTCAGAAAATCATTTGTGATTTCAGTTCTCTTAAGGATAGCAATATTGTTTGGTGTATAGTAAAACTACAGTTGCCCTAGAGCATTCAATTAATTTATGTGAATACATGAAATAAATTTCCAAATTTTGGACTTTTTTAATAGAGCTGAAGTATGTGAAGAGGAACAAAAAGCTCAAAGGACTGCATAAGCAATCGTATTTGCATCTGTTAGAAAGGCTGAAGAGTTTTATTTTTAAGTATTCATTTCCTAAATACGTATTTCGTCTTTAACTAGTTTTGAAGTTTAGTGAACATACTATGTTACAGTTTTGCTACAGTTTTGAGTACTTTTCATCTAATAAAGTCAAAATCATTCTTGGAATATAGTGAGTCTGTTTGCAAAATCTCACTTCAATCAGTAGTAATGGAAAATGAAGTATGTAAGGAAGGGTAATATTTATTGGACTAAGAGTTATCACTGGAAAAAATAAGAAAGCATGAGGACATTTACAACCTTTTCATGAATCTCCTGTATTTGTCAAGGGTGAGAAAACAATTGTTATATACTTGAAGGTCTGTAGTGTTCCATTGTACATGAAAGATTGATTTTTGTTTTGCTTTGTTTTCCAGCTACACCTCTTGGTTTAATAGAGGATGCTACCTTACCCTACAAACATTGCCAATAGCCTTAAACATCCTTGGATCAGCAGGTGGAACAGCATTGCTGCAGTGTAGCTGGAAGACATATAGACATATATCCTGAGTGTTGACTGACTAGCCAGGTTGTAAAGTCATTTAATGTGAGATTCCTAGTGAAGTTATGTAGATTAGGAGAGGAGTTACCACGGGTCCCTTAGCAGTCAGGAGAGAGAGTCACCGACATGCAGCACTGGAGATCACTTCAGGTCTGATTTACCTTTGATCATACTGGGAGACGCAACTACATTGGTTGTAGTTAGGTTGTCTCTCACTATATGAGTTGACACTGAACCTGAACACTCAAACAGCAGTAAATATGTTCTTCAGAGGTATTGAATTAATAATTATCAATAATAAGTATTTGGTAATAATTACAATAATAGTAGTAATAATAATAGAGTAGATCATAAACGTCCTTACAACAGAATAGGTTATTTACAACTGGTGAAAACACAGCAGACTCTTCTGCTTGTGAGAGTATACCCTGTTTATGACTTTTTGAAAAACCTAAACAAATGCATGATGATATTAAAAAATCCATAGTATGTGTGCCTAAAGGCTGTGCTGCAAGTTATTTTTTTCAACGAATTTTTTGCATTCAGTTACTATAAACAGATTAGTTATCTTCCATGGAGTGGATCTAAAACATCTGCAAACGTTTTTTTCTTTATCCTTTGCAAAAGATGGTTGTGAAA
This sequence comes from Dendrocincla tyrannina, assembly GCA_035047865.1. Classification (NCBI taxonomy): domain Eukaryota; kingdom Metazoa; phylum Chordata; class Aves; order Passeriformes; family Dendrocolaptidae; genus Dendrocincla; species Dendrocincla tyrannina. The sequence goes on along the minus strand of JAWWMP010000041.1, from coordinate 39,290,714 downwards.
GTTATATTTTTGTGCCTAATGTGGTCTTAAAATATTTGCATTTGCTGTGTATTTCATAAAATTATAGGCAGACTGTGGAACAGCAGTATGGCATTTAAAATTTGACATCGCTTTTAATGGGTTAAGTCTTCCTATAATTAGGTGTAAATGTTTACTGCACAGTATGTCTCATGAAAGGTACAACACACATGCCTGCAAATGGACTGACAGGGCATACAGTACAGCATATGGCAGATTATGTAATCTTTAAAGACTAATAGAAATTACGTTACTGCACATATTTTGATTTTTCTTCTAGGTAAGGGAACGACTGAGGGTTTCTTTAGAAAGAGTCTCTGCACTGGAAGAAGAACTAGCTGCTGCTAACCAGGAGGTAACATAAAACACTTTCTCCCCTTTTGAGGTTAAATTTCTCTAATATTCTGTCCCATGTGTTCCCTGTCACTTTTCTCAAAACTGTCAGAAAAAAACAAACCAAACAGCTAAGATAAATTACATTCTGAGTAAGCGTCTCAGGCAGGCTTGGTTTAGGTGGTTGTAGGATTAATACAGTCTTCTGTTTACTGATTTATTCCTTCTTCTATTCCATTGTGAGCAAGCCAAAATCCAAGAGCTAGTGGTAGATTCCTAAATTTCTTATTGGACATAAAAAAGGAGTGAAACAACAAGTACATCAAGTACTATAAACAATTCAATAGCCTGAATTTCCATTTTCCTATAAAATTAAGTAAAATCTACACACAGACACACACATATATAAACACTTTATATAAACGTTAACATTGATGGAGGAAGGATCATGGATGACCTTGAAATGTAGGTCTGTCCCTTCCCTTTTAATGTAGTGTATCACGGTGAACTGTAGTGCCATATAACTATTGTGAACTAAGACAAGGGATTTTTTTCCTGTTTGCAAACTGTTCTCTTTTGCTTGAAAGGGTGAACAGCAACACATAGTTGTATTGAGAAAAAAACTGTACAGACATACGGAAATTTTGCACCCTAGAGAGATGATTCTAAGGTCAGAAAATATAAATAATGGAGTCTGCTGGTGACTTTACTAATCCATCATGTTCTCAATCCACCTGATGAGTGCTTCTAACACTTAAAAATAAGTCAGATGAGCAAGTTGGATTAAAACTGTTCTGGTATATGGCCGTTTGCTGGTGTCATTTTACTCAAGATTAAGGCAGAAACTGAAAGCAGACACAAACAAACTTAAGGTACTACCAAATAATTCTTGAAAAGTAGATTACCTGTAATTCAGAATAATGTGTGATAATGTAGAACAGAGATTCCTAAAGTACTTGTTCCTAATTTAAAGCTAGAAAAGGTACTTCCTTAAAGTAACTTCTTAAAAATAGGATCCTCATATAAGATATTAGCACTTAATTTATATAAATACAATAAAATATGAACCTATTAATGGTATTTTTATTTGTCCCTTTGCTTTCTGAAGTAACCGTGCTTTATCTGTTCAAAAATAAGATCCCTCTTTAAATCTTACCTTTTATAGTGTCCAGAAACCTGCTTTCAAATTATATAGTTACACTGTGTTGCATAATCTTTTTTTTACCCTAGTTTTTATTAAATAGAAAGCAGTCCTTTTTGGTCAGTCAAGCCAACTGGAATGCATCGCACTCCTCTAATCACTCCTGTTCATGATCCAGTTAAATCCAAATGCACTTCACTGGACACAGGATCAGGTCTTTAGAGCATTTCCTTGCTACTTAGAGTTTTAAAAATGTAGTGAAACTTTTTTTTGATACCAAGGAATTAAAGCATACACAAATAAATTAAACTGAAAGAGGACTTCATAGCTTTTCTTGCCCCAGATCCTTAGAAATGTTGTATGAAGTTTGTGTCTACATGATAGTAAAAACATTTAGAAGGACGCTGAATCAATCAAGCATAACATGAGCATTAGTGCAGTCTGAATATGGTTATTCCAGTTTCCTTTGAGGAACCGTTAATGCTGGAAAATGAACATTCAATTAAATAATAATGAAAAAGGAGTAAAATAGGAAGAGATATGGAAGAGAAAGAATTGATTATTTTCAAACAGTTAATGCATTTGAACAAGAGTTCAGATAATTTTCACACAGTTGTTTGAATAAGACAAGGTTAATTAGAGCACTGCAGTATATAAATCTGGTTTTATGCTAGATGCCACAGTGAATACACAGGCAAGAAAGTTCTTTACGAATTTATTGTACTATATATGAAAATAAATGGTCTAAGTTTTCAAGGGAATTGAGTATGTTTTTCAGTAATTTTTGCATTCCTTTCTCAGTGTCTGTTCTTCCAGGAAAATTAGTATTTTTCCTTCATATCCATTTGCTCATACTTATTCTAAGAGTGTATTATATTCAAAGCTATATCTAAGCATAAAATGATGATAGTAAAATCATTTCCTGATTAAACAAATTATGTTTAGGTATATGACAAGTATCAGAAACGTGTATGTTAAGATAGCACTCTTCTCTGAATGAGCATATTACCCATATAAGGGAGTGAAAACATCTGTAACTGGCAAAGTTGATTTCAGCTCTAGTTGCTATCACAGTCTTACAAAGCACTTAATATTGGACAGGCAATAGTAACACATTTGACTTTAAACTCCAGGGGCAATTCAGATTACCTCGTGTAGCTAATATTTATATGTAATTACACAAGGATAGTAGAGTAGGGCTTTGGTCTTATGGGCTTATATTTTATTAAAGCTTATGTTTTATTAAAGAGTGTATTGAAAATTCTTTAAATATATATTTTGCTAGGGAAAAAAGTTATTTGACTATTTATTTTATTTTGCTGCAGCTGATTAGTGGCAGTAGAAGGGACCATTATATGGAGCAGCAATCTGAATTGCTGTTAGTGAGTTTTCATGCAGACAAGGGCAAGCTAATTGTCTACAATAATTAAATTCCATGGTCATCCTTGTAATATTTGGTTTTCATCCACAATTATCACATGATATACCCATGATTACTGGGGTTTTTTTTTCATTTCTCCTTACACTGGAAACCCTTACTTGTTCATGACTGGTAGATGTCTTGTTCATTATGTCTGGTTTAGCTAAGATGAATAGAAGATACTGCTAACAATTTTCTAAGAAACTTGCTTCGTGTTTTTAGTTAAAATTAATGTAAAACATAGGTACCTTTGCTTACCCCTTGGGTGGTTTTAAAATGAAGTTGTTTTTCATCTTCTTCCACATAACCCATGGTTTGTCCAAATAGTTTTGTCACTGAGGGTTGTCATTTGCAGTTAGCAATTAGACAAGCTGCAAGTGGTACATCCAATAACAAAGCTCAGTAGTACAATAGTGTCTGTGAACATTTTGCAAGGCAAACGTGATATTTTTCAGTCAGCATCTGAAAATTTTTGAAGTCAAACAACATTCTGCTAACTGGCTTGTGCTTTACACATTAACTTGAGAAGAACAAGTCTCATTTGCAAGAGAAGTGGGATGTGAATTTTCCTTCCCATTTTGTCATTTATGATCTTAATGGAAATTAACTTTAATATTGAAAATACTGACAAAACCACTTTTGTTCACAGCTTTTGAAATACCTTTATTATCATTATGAGTGTGAGTCTTTGTTAAAAGTGTGCTAAACTGCAGCAAGTGGAAACAACACACTAAGATTAGTCATTAGTGCTATATATTCCCAGGAACTCAAGTGCTGTCAGCTTCCACAGTTCAAGGATGCAGAGATTATAGACCATGACCCAGAGTGATGCTTTTAAATCCATTTGTGCTGCAATGTGCAGTATTAAACGACAACTGTTGCAATTTCCATTTACAGGTTTCACTGTTTCCCAGAACTTGCAAAAAATTGTTTCAAAAAAAATTACCTTCAGAGCCTTCTCCCAAGGCTTTTTTTTGTAAAATCAAGATTTATACATAGTTAATACATTACTATGAAAAAGTTTTGTGGCATTTTTTTGTGTGTGTGGGTTTTTTTAATGGCTGAGCTTAATTTGCACATTAATTTTCTCCTGCCCCTTTTAAGCAGTTATCCAGCCCTTGAAACAGCTTCCTGTATCAATAAGAATCATAAGTGGCCTTCAAAGCACAGTTTCTCATTAATATGCTGACTTTTCCATCTTTCCTCGTTAGTAGAAAATGTGGCATGAAAAATATAGCTTTAATTACACTTATTATCTCAAAGATATACTTTAGGAACCCAGAAAACACCGAGACTGTGTAGAATATGAAAGTAAAGAAATTACTAGTTTGAGTGTGTATAGCACTGTACTACCATGCACTTCTCCGGATTTGTTCAAATTGCCAGTGCTGTTTCCAAATGCCAAATAACATTATATGGCTTCAGTCAACTGGCACATAGATTATATTTTTAAACTCAGGTTTCCTTTTAAAACCTTATTGTTACAATTTCCACTTGCTTCTACAGAATTTTACTCAACTTTGAGGCTAAATTTAATTCCTGGAGCATTCAGGGCTTGCAGGAGTTTTGGATCATAGATCTCTGCTTCAAATCACTGCATATATTCTCTTGTTTGGGCAAAGGGTTTCTTCCTGACAGTGGGTCAGTTTATTCATTAGGGTGCCCTAATGCTAATTTTTATAGCATTTATTAAAGCATTCATAAATCACTTACATCATTGAAAAGAAAGGATGGTTTGCAATTTATGACTATTTATGTTCTACACCAGAAACACCAGAAAATATAGCGATTCACCAATTTTTTTCACTTTGAAATACCTTCTTAGTTGTCTAACTTCTGCTATGCAGGGAAAGTCAAGAAAACAGTAAATAATGCAGTAAAACGTGTTTCAGCTGACAGTTTTGACTGACCATGAGAAATGCTGCAGATACGATTCTTGTATCATTACTGCTAATGAAATATCCTGTAATACTTAATATGTATGTATTTCAAAGTGAAACCCTAGTTAAATGTGGCATGTCCTTTTTTACTCGTGGTTGCATGTCAAGACATATTTTTATGCCCAGTTTTTTCAGTTCCTGTCAGCTTAAGGCAATTTTTTTTACAGGAGTTTCTTGGTGCCCTTAGGCTTTGTGTGTAAATACAGTGCAAAGTGATTTTTGGAGTACAAGTGTTGTTCAAAGAATAATTTGCTGGGAAAAATTACATGTGCATTTCTTGAACATATAAAATACACGGAATTTCATAAATCAGAAATTCAGAAATTACGGATATCAAAACTCTGAGTGAAACTGGGTGAAATTCAGGGACCTTTTTTCTTTCTGAAGAGGGACAGGCAGATGGCTGTTATCTATTTTTGATCACTTGGGCTATGCTTTTTTTTTTCCAAAAAATCTGAAACACCCTTCATCTATAATATCTTCTTTTACCATATTTCCTCATAATGGTGTAACTGAACTCTCTCGTACATGTTACTTTTTAAAATATTTTTAAGCTATTGATTTGCACAGATCTAACTTTGAAGAGATCTTCCTTGTGGTCTGAACTTTATTTTTAAATCTCTATGAAAATGTAGCAAAATATGTATTTCCTGCAAAATTGCACATAATTAAAAATATCTTGATTTGAAATGTATTTATTATGTGCTATATGTAATTGCTTTTTGTTCTGCCTCCAACCTTAGCCACCTTGTTAAATGTTAAATCTGCAGAAAGTCTTTGTTGCCCTTAAGTTTTAAATGTGGCAATGATGCAAAATGATAGTATTTTTGTGGGTATTTCTTATACTGCATGGTCCCCGTCATTAATTTATTTCTCTACAAATTTAAATTAGTATATGTAGCATGGCAGCTGAGGAGGTTGAAAATTACTACAGCAGCACTACATCCTCTGTTGCCTAGAGTTTTGTAAAGTAAAGAAGAACTAAACACAAGAAGTAGTTAAGTTGCTATAACTATTTCATTCTATGTCCTCAATTAATTCTAATCGAAGTTCTCAGAGGGAAAAAACAATAAAATTCTTTGTGGATATTGAGGACAGCAGGGCTGATTTTGCATTGCCGTCACTTTTTTTCATTAAATTCATGTTTCACTAAAATTCAGGGCAGAATAGGTCTAAAAGTAAATGAGTTTTCCAGATAGCAACGGAATAAGAATAATTTCTATTGATATACTTGAGGTGAACATCACTATTGCACTTACAAAAGTGGTGTTTCAGTACAATTTCCACGAACTTCTACCACAGTGAAAAATTTTCCACTTTTGACTCTTAAAAGAACAGAGATTTTCTACCATGACAGCAGCTAATGATTTTGCAGATATTAGTATTTTTATGCAGAAATCCTAGTGACTTAGACCTATTTATGTGTTGGCCGCAGAGCAGTGTTGGCAACATAGTAATATATATTAAATAAGTTCACCAACTTTGGTCTTCACTTACAGAGCAGAATCGTGTTGCTGCCCAGATGTCTCCGAGTGTTTTCAAAAGACATACTGAAATTCTGTGTTCTCTTTTCCCTCCCTTTAGCATGTGGCCACCTGTAAATGCTAAAAAGTTCCCATTTTGTCATGTTCCTGTTTTGCACTGACTTTTCTTCTAAATTGAATGCCTCCTATGTGTTCTTTAGATGAAAAGAGTTAGTAAGAAAGGGTGCATGGTCTGTGCTTATGTGTTCATGCAGCACTTAAGGAAAAATGTATCTGAAGACAGATTTTTACTCCTTCACGAAGCCAGTGTGGTTAATAGTTTTAATAAAATACGTGATACTGAGTGGTTGATAACTTGTATGTATTTTTTCTCTATATTTTTATATTCTTTTTCTTTTTATATTATTGTCATAAAGACAATTGTTGCTTTCTGGTTTTATTTTACATATATTCTAAGCCAAATATGAATGGATTAGGGTACTTCAGAGTTTAACTGCTGTTGAGAGAGGAGTCAGATTGTTGCACCAAAATGATAAATTCTGTCTATTAAGTATTTTCACTGCAATTTTGATATTTTTCTCAGAACCTTGTGTCATGGCTAATGACTTCTTCTTCATTTTATTTTCTTATAAGTTTTTTATGGGATTTGTTATAAAGATTTGTGACTAGAGTAAACCCCAGTGTCACAGATTTATCACTGAAGAGTAGAGTTTTGTTCTACTCCAGTTACTCATAAAACAGCCTGATATTGTTTGCACCTCTCAATATTTTGCAATGAGACATCCCTATGTATCAATAAGCATGCATACATTGCTCTTAAACTGCTATAAACTGTTAATTGCACTCAAAGAAAATTTAAGTTTAGTAAAATAATGCTTAAAGGAACATGACAAAAGGTAAAAAAAGCAATCTCAAACTGTGATTTGCTACTTTGTCATTCTCTAGTCTTCCCCCAAAGTTTGCTGTGCAGCTATGAAGCAATTGTTTAAATATACATTAAAAAAGCAAACATATCTATGTTAGAAATGCATTTTGCAAATCTCTTCAAAACGACTTCATTTTTATGTCTGACAGAAACATTTGATTTAATGAAACCTTGGTCCTCCATGATCAGAAACATGGGTAATTTAATGCATTGTTTTACCATTGAATAAATGATGACTGGAGATTAAAAATTCCCACTTTCCTTTAAACCTTGCAGCACAAAATTTCAATTAAATTAGCATCTTCATCAAAATGAGCATAAACCTAATCCAATATATTCGTGTGTGTGTGTGTGTGTGTGTATTTTAAAAGCATCTCTCTTATAGGTTGCTCTTTATGAAAACAAATTAGGTTCTACTATTGTAATGTAAAAATAAGAAACCCAGATAGGAATTTTGTGACAACATTCATACAATTCTTTTGTTTAAATTTTATATTCTCATTTTTGTAATACCTGTGGCCTAAGTCTTCAAACTTCTGCCTTTGGGGTGAAGTTGTATTTCTCTTTAAATTTAAAAATGTGGCTGAATCTTAATTGCAATTTAGATTGCTGCAGAAATAAAAAATATATATTTGTTAATTTCATATATTCCATCTTCACATTATATTGGAGTGCTTTTGTTGCACATTTCTACTGTAATTATTACTCCATTACTATGCTCCCAACAGAGCTCCAGTAAAGGACCAGGATTCCATTTTGTTGTAAAAAAATACTGCTGTAAAAAAATTCCTGCTCCATTGCATTTGTAATATAAATTTGCCTCATGGTGTTGGTTATATAGCTGTGGAATGGAAAGAATTATTGTAAAGCCAAGGTAGTACAGTGTCATGTGTTGGGCATCGATTACCTCTTTTATTATCATAGAAGCTCTGCAAAGTGTGAGTCTCACTCAATTCAGGCTAATCTGCTCCTTTTTTGAATATTCTTGCTCCTAAGAGCACCAAGGTTCAGCTGGGGTGACTGGTTAGCTGTTTCTACAGCAGAAAAGGTAGGATGCAATCCAATAGAATTCACCAGTGAGATGGTTGACTTTGTAAGTATTGATAGATGGACTTGGCTAAATTGCATCATTTTTGACAGCTGATGTTTGTAATGGCCTCTGCTCAGGCGCAGTCTGTCACACAGTGGTTGCTCTGGGCCACTGTCCAAACCCTGCTGCTATGAATCCTAGCGTCCTCACTGCGCCATCACTCCATGCTTGGGAGTTAAATACTAGGTACATGTGCCCTCAGCTCAACTCCTGGCCTGGCTTTTCAATGGAAGAGAGGTTGGGGCTGCAGGCAAGGGAGGAAGCGACAGTGCCCTCCATGAGGTCCTGAGTCCAAATAACTGTAGGACACAGTGTTCAGGGTTTATTACGTAACACAACTGCTCTGCAATAGATCAGCACATATAGACAGTTTTCTGAATCTCATCAGGCTGTGTTATTTGAGTTAGTTTCAGGGTCTGTACAATGTTCTATATTCATAAGTAAAGAGCGATGCCAGAGTATGCCTGATATTTCTGCACAAGAGCAAACAAATATATCATTGTATGACAGAGCTCTGTGAAACTGAAGATGTCTGAGAGTGAAAACAGATTTTTTATATCTTCTCTACTTTATCCCAGAGAATTACAGAGCAGGAAAGCTCTGAGTTTCTAGCACAGGTTTTGTGGATTTCTTATTTACCACATATTCCTCACCTAACGCAGAAAAAAAAGGGAGAATGAGGAGATGGCATAACAGCCAAGGAAATATAAACTGAGAGAAGAACACAGGGATGGCATGAGCCAGATGTGTGGCTGAGCATATTTCACAAACATTTCCCAACACACTGAAAATTCCAAGAGATTAATGAAATTGGAAGGTTATTTGTGTATGGTTAGCTTAGGGATTGCTCATAGTCACATGAGACTAGACACCAGGATAATTTCATTTTGGGTTTAATGTCATCTATTTGGCAGTCTTTTTAGGGAGCTTAACAAATCAATGGAATGAAATTCTCCCCAGACTTGGTTTCATAAGGTTGTGTTAGCAAGTGCCTTACTTTAAACTCACAAACTTGCTCAAGTAAAGAACATAGCATATATTCAAAAGTATGCTTAGCTGATACACATTGTAGAGCTCACTATTACTTGTACAAAGTATATCCATGAAAATTTTAATGTCTAGTGTTTAATTGGCTCACAGTATTCATAGAATGTCTTTCATGAGACATCAGAAAGAATATATCATTTCTCTTTGATATATTATTTTGGGATTCATAAACTTTGAAATGGATGTCATTTTATCTGGCAGTGGAGGTGTGAATTCAGGTTTAAGAGCATAGCTGCTTATCTTTCCGTCTGTGTCCTATTTGGGGTCATTTGACATTTGTCAAATAAAATGTTCAAACGGATCAAGATAGTTTCATTGCAAGAATTAAACTTGTTGATTCTTTACCATTAACAATCTTTTTGCACATCTGTCTTGATGAAAACACAAGACACATACTCATTATCCTCTGGTTTTAATCTGCTGGAATAATACATTGCTTTAACATTTATTCAATATGCCTCTTTGGAATGATTATGCAATTTTGTGTGTATTTGTTAAGATTATCTACTAAATCTCAAACCAGATTTTAAATAGTATAATAGTCACAGTATCTTTTATGCCTATTACTCTTCATAATAATTTTTTTAATATATGAATAGGCCTTACGTGCTGTATTTAAATGAAGTATTTCATTGTTGACGAGTCAGTAAAATCAACTTCAATCTTCAGGACATTCATATTTATTAATCAATATTCCCATTAACATATGAACCAGAAAATGTGTTGTTTATATACTCACATTTCATCACCTCAACACAACAGTGCACATGCAGCTCTGAGAGTATTCTGCAAATTCCTTAGTTAACTAGCAAGATGTCTTAAATATTTTTTTTAATTTAGTGCAAGCCACTACCCATCATAGGCCTGCAATAGAAATAAATATAGAAATAAATTTGAAATCCAAAAATGTAAGAAATATTTTGGGTTTGATTAGGAAATGCCAAAATTAGGAGATAATAAATAATCTTAATTAATTAGGGACTATCAACGTATAGATTGAATTAGTGGGCTTGACTTACTTGGTTCAGTCTGAAAATTGAACTTGCTTGCTTGACTTTGCACCTGGAGAGTATAGTTTGGACACCTTTAATCATGTAGAATACATGGTTATAAAAAGGAAGAAAAAGAGAAGTCATATGTATAATTATATTGCATTAGAAATTGGCTATCATATTAGATTCCTTTCTGCAGTAATCCTAGAATAATGTTATTTTAGATATTCCACTTACACGAAATGTTCTTTATCATTAAAATATAGATAAATTTTTTATCAGTGAGGCCCATATCCTTGATTTTCACTGAAAAAAATCTGGACAAAAAATTACTCCCACTGAGAATGTCACTGAAAAGTATTAAGATCTTGATGAAAATTAAATGGATACATTCCATTTAATATTTGAAATACAGACTTTAATTCACTTTACTGTGCTTCAGTTTCAACAGATTGGGAATTAGATTTAAGTTTGGATTTCTTCAGTTTGTACATGCATATCAGGGCTTTGATATTGTTTAATTATAGTTCTGGGGTAAGGTTCATTTCCTTTCTGGATATTTCTCATATCCTATCTATCTGTTGTATTTTCATGTTTTCTACAGTCAGTAACACAAATGGTGATTTTAATACAGATACATTGTATAGGAAAATATAATAAAAGTGACTACACATGCAGAATAGTGGTTTTCATAACAGACGTGTCCAGTGGAAATAAATCTAAACAATCTCAAAGTCTCTTGGTGATAATATGCAGACAAAGAACACAAAATTTCATTTGAGGAAGACTGGTTTTGCCCATAGGGAAACATATTAATGTAACCAGAAGAGGAAAATTAATTTGGAGTGCAAATAACTAAACCCTTCATTTCAACCTGAGCCCGATTTTTCAAACTGATTTATATACCTTAAATAGGGGTACTTTTCAATTAAATGCTCATGTACTAGGAGCAGCTACATAAAGCCCTAAAGACACATTATTTTATTTATGGACAATATCCTGGATACTAAAACTAAGTTTGTATGTATAAATATATATATATCCATAAATAATTACATACACAGGGTGCATTTAATTATATAAACGCAATATCTGTGTATATATTATCATATATATTATATATATACATGCACACTATGTATTTGTGTTTCAGTAATTTATATCTTGTTGAAAAGATATACATTTTAATGATTCTGCCAATCTTAGTGATTCTGCCAAGTCCATCCTCGGGTCTGACCAGCTGGGAATCAGACCCAGTACTACCAATGAACTCTAGAGCTTCTTAATACTGGTTTTGATACATTACTAGTGTCTTTGTGAGAGTAATAATGAAAGAACAATAATTTTGCTACTATCTTGTTGAGCTTGGATAGGAAAAAAGAAAAAGGCAGCAAGAGAAATTAGTCAGCAGGTGTCAAACACACACTATAATGCAACCATGTAATTGATATTTGTTATTATTTTTCCATTGTGCTAGTCTTTATAAAAGCCTGTTCTTTCTTTTTTTGTTTACTTGGATAAGGTTTTCTGCAGAAAATGTACTGAAATGCACCTGGTAATCTTCTATGAAATATCTTGACAGACACTCTTTTTCATAACAGCACCTGCACAATTGCTTTAAATTACTCCTGTTTACAAAGTGCTGCCATGAAATAAATAGTGTGTGCTCTAGACTATACCTAATAGCACAAGACAGGTATTTACACAGTAAAAATTTGGTCCAGAATTCATAATGAAGCAAAGGAGACTAGTAAACCCTACTGCCTTTTTACCAGTCTAAAATGTTACTGTATTACTACTTTTAAAGTGTAAAAATGACTGCGGATCCAGGAATTTAGGCACAGTGCTCAGTGATGGTGTCCGGCAATGGGTTGGTCCCTGGCTGCCACAGCTGAGTGCTGCCCCTGGAGCACAGTGCCCTTGTCACAAACAGAAGTGACCTCTAGGCATGTCAATAAAACAGCCAGGACCTGTCAATAGTTATCATAAACACAGACCATTAACAGTAAAAGACCATGTGGTTAGCATTTTCATGTTTTCCATTAAAAATTATGAATCTGCCACAGATTCAGAGTATCTCCAGTCATTTTTGCATGTTTGCATTCATTATTTGCACTTCAGTGAAAGCAGAGTTTGAAAGTGCTAGCCACCATGCAAGCAGTGGTGCAAAAAGCAATGCCAATGTCAAGATTTTAAGAGTAAAATAAGCAAAAAATACCAGAAGCTGCAGAAGCAAGAGGTTTTAGCTTTCTTTGACAGAACTTGGAGCATGCAGGGTAAAGACTTACTTAAACCATAGAAGATGTGTAACCAAGGGCTGGAGCTCAGTGTACTACCTACCCCAAATGTACAAGATTTATTTTTATTAGTCTGATTTTCTACTACTGTCTGATCTCCAAGGGTTGTTAAGGTTCCTCACAAGGATGATTTCACCTTAATTATTATTTCTCCATAGAAATGAAAGCTAAACAGCAATATTCATAAAAGGCCAGCAATCTCAAAAAGGGAAGAAGAGAAGAATTCCTGATGTAAATATGTTGAAAATATGTATTACTCATAACTCCTAAGTTTTTTTCCTTTGAATAAAGTAGTATTTTTCTGGACATGTCAGGACAGGTTTTAAGGGGCTCAGTTGTGTAAAGTTTCTCAAAAGCTCACCATTAAATGGCAATAAAATACAGTGAAATCTAGGCAAATAGAAAGTTGACCTAGCTGAGGTTATCAGCCAGACATGAACACTTATTTTACAAATAAATTTTCAGAGTGATAAAAAAGCCCTACTTGAAAATTTGACTGATTATTTTTGGTTTACTTAGTTGAAGAAGACAAAATGCTAAATTTAAAACACAAAACAAACAAACAAAAAACACCGGAAAACCCAAAACTTTTTTCTTCTCCCAAAGTGAGCCCAGAGTGCATGGTTAGGGCTGATTGTTTCATTCTCTGCCTTCCAAGTTTACTTTTTTCAATCTGAAAAGGCTTTTTTCTTTTATTTTGTTCCCTGGAGGTGTGGCTAATGCTGATTACAATACTATATGGTCCATAGGTATTTAAACTCCTACCTGTTGGGAAAAATAAAGCCTGAAGTACGTATTTGCTCTTTAAATATAACTGGTTGAAAAGCTCAGAACCTGCATTGCTGAATGTAAAGCATTACAAAACTAAAGTCATCTTCATGGAAATTCATTTTTATCTATTGTTTCAGAAGACTTTGTGTGTATCTATGAGTTTTGTTTATGAAATCAGAATGTGCATTTATGATAGCCTGAAGAGCATCTTGTGCTCACTCTCTCAAATGCTGTGCATATAGTCAGTCATCAGTCCTTCGCATTTCATTTAATCATGACAATTAAACATACTGAGGTTTTAGCTACCACTCTAGGAAAAAAGATCCCGCTCCACCAGCAGAAGCCAACACCTCACTTTTCCATGTGTATTTATTAATTTAGTTTACAAACAGATAACTCCAAAATTCTGAATTTGCTTTTCTGATGGGAAAGCAAATATATCTGGTTTTGCCTTAGTCTCTTCTTTATCCCATCTATGGAAGATATCTGCTTTAGTAGATGAGAGGGAATTTCCATTATCAGGCAAGTTTGTGAATCTCAGAGTTTCATCTTCTGTTGTCTAATAAAGAATGCTGAGAAGGCGTTTGAGTCACTTGTGCCCTAGGTTTTCAGAAACACTTTGGTGATCTTATGAAACTGTTGAAGTGGAAGATTGTGATGAGAAATTCCTGGACGCTTACTCATGCTACTTCTGATATTCTGCTGATAAACTCAGACTGGAGGCACAGTTGTCTTAGAGTGCTGCAGCTGAATCTGTCACACCCTAACTGAGTCATTAAAATTACAGTAAAAGCTGAAACTATCCAGTGGGATTCTAATTAAATATGGATAGTATCTTTTAAATAGGATCATTAAAATATTCTTTTTACTCATGGAGAAATACAATTAAAATTAATTTTTGACATATTTGAAGTTTTTGTGTAAGTCCTGTTCTTACAATTTTCAGCAGCCAGTCATGGAATTGTACAATCATAGAATCCTTAAGGCTGGAAAAGACCTCCAAAGTCATAGAGTCCAACCTCAAACTCAGCACTACCAAGTCCATCACTAAACCATGTCCCCAAGTGTCACATCTGCACATCTTTTAAATACCTCCAGGGATGATGACACCACCACTTCCCTGGACAGCCTGTTCAAATGCCTGACCACCCATTCAGTGGAGAAATTTTCCCAATATCCAATCTAAACCTCTCCTGGTGCAAGTTGAGGCCATTTCCTGTTGTCCTGTTGTTGTCCTGGGAGAAAAGACTGACACCCAACCCTAACCCAACCTCCTTTCAGGTAGCTGTAGAGTGATAATATCCCCCCAAGCCTCCTTTTCTCCAGGTTAAAGATTTCCAGCTCCCTCAGCTGCTCCTCGTCACACTGGTGCCCTTCACCAGCTTTCTTGCCTTCTCTGGACATGCTCCAGCACCTCAGTGTCATCTTTTTTTAGTGAGGGGCATCAAACTGAACACAGGATTCAAGGTTCAGCACCACTAGCACTGAGTACAGATGGACAATCCCTTGTCTATTCCTGCTGGCCACACTATTTCTGATACAGGCCAGGATGCCATTGGCATTCCTCGCCACCTTGGCACACTGATGGCTCATGTTTAGCTGCTGTCAATCACCGCCAAGCACTCTGCCCCAAGCCCAGAGTTGTGACCCAAGTGCAGGACCCAGCACTTTGCTTGTTGAGCCTCATTCCATTGGCATCAGCCCATTGATCCAGCCCATCCAGATGCCTCCGCAGAGCCTTCCTGAGCTCCAGCAGATCAACACTCCTGCCCAACTTGGTGTGCATTCTGTGCTGTGTTTGTTTGTGTGTGTTTGTAAACAGTGTATTGTTTATACAAGATCCTGATAATATAAAATGCTGATTACTATTATAATTCCTTTCAAAAGGTACATTTAAAATGTGGAGAAAATTAATGTACACACTTGGCTCTATAGCTAAAATATAATGTTGACAAATTTATTGTACAATTAAACCAATTTCAATCACCCTATTTAAATATCTCTCATCTCTCCAAACAGTGGTTTCTGAAAGGCTTTGTTGAGTTTAACACAAATTAGAAATATGACTGGAAAAGGCTACACTTATATTTATGAATAAAGATTTAAAGGAAACAAAAGGAAATCACCTCAGTCTTTAAGCATCCTTTACTTCCTGTGCTACACAATATTTATCATGTAAAATTATAGAAATTGCCTAAAGCTTAACACAACTACCCATGAAAAAATTAAAACAAGGTCAGTGAGTGGTCCAGGAATCTGAATTATATTTTCAGTAGACTGAAATCTGATATTTAGCACTATTTAAATATAAACTGTTGTGGCTATAGGACAACATCCAAGTAGGCAATTTCATAAATAAGATTTGGATGAAAAACTGAAACAATATAGTCACAAGAAACTTGGTGTAGCATTCTGCACATGTAAAAAGAAACACCTTAGTAAGAGTTGGTTAAACAAAAGTTCTTCTAGATCTGTCAGCAGGAGAAAAGTGAAAAACAGGAAAGCAGTGAGTTTAATTGCCTGGGACAGCTTTGTTTCAGTGTTGGAAGATCACAGAAACAAAGTCAATGGTTTAAAGTAGGACAAGTTTGTGAAAAACAGCTTTTCAGAAGCTTAAAATAATTGTTTTCCCTTAAGCCTTAAACTTTTTAAGTGATCCAGGTTCTTACTGGTTTTAGAAGACAGTTCAACATTTATATGCATGTTTGGAGCCTCTATTAACAATGAAACAGTTTATTTATCTTGTTCTAAACCAATTTAATGATGCATTAAATAAATTCAAACTGGGAAAATCGTAATAATCTGTTCTAAATATTAAAAGAAACCTCTGTAAACATTAGGCCTGTGCAGAGGTTGGTGGGGTCTGCTCCCCCTTTCCCATCCCCCCCGGCCGCGTGGTCCTGTCCACATGGCCCCTAGGGGTCCTGGCAGAGACACACACACACACAGGGAGAACCGGAAGGCAGAAGAAGGTTTATTCACCTGGCCAGGTCTTTTATAGGCTTCACAGCCAGTAGGATTCAAGGGGAGGGATAACAAAGACCAATCAGGAAAGGGTTTCACACAGCCTGGCCGAGGCTTGCATACTAATTAGGAAGGTAAGGGGTTTCTTCCCAGGGGTCTGGGGAAGAAAGGGAAACTCAGGGGAAAAAATCAAAAACCTCATGTTACAATACAGTAAAAAACCCTCAGGTTTACAAGACACTTTGATTGATTTCTTCATCTTCTCCAGAGGCCCATCTCTTACATGATCTGTTCCACTCCTGATATTGTGAGTCTATTCCCACAGGCCTGAAATGTATGTTAATTAAATTAAATACCCTTATATCTCTATATACTGTCATTTATTCAGTGAAAAGCAAAATTAAGTCAAGATGCTTACAGTAATGACATTTAAATCCATTACTGGCAAATGGTTTCAGATACAATTTAAATAGCAAAAACAGTAAAGAAAAAGATAATAGATAAATTGATTATGCAACTAATTTTTTTTCAAAATTAGAATAGGATTTTATTTTGCCTACAAAGAGGCCATATACTTTTGAAAGCATCTAATTTTTTTCTCTCTGTACTGTACTGTATGCATGCAAAAGATAACTGGAACTGTTTTCCTCACTGTGTCTGAGAAGTGGGAGGAGCAGGTTAGTGTGCGTTGTAGAAATGCTTTTTCTTCATAATTTGTGTTATTTCTGGAATTTCTTCAGTTCTTTGATGGTATTTATTTAGCTTTAACTTAGCCATTATAATGGGGTCCTCTAGTCTGTTTTCCATTCAGTCAAGAGAAAATAGACACATGGTGTTAATCCCACCTGTTTTTGACGCAGATGACCCACTGGTGCTGTTCCTCTCTCAGCATTTATAGAAGAAATCAGCTAACCAATTTATTCTAAGTAGTCAATACTTTGGCTATTCAGTTATGCTGCAGTGTGCCAGCCAGATAAATTCAAAAGTTTTCAGTTCAGTTATTGTAATTCTGCCCTAAGTCACTGGGTAATACAGGATGCAAAAGGCTGAAACTACATTTTTCCTGTATGTAGACCATGCAGTGTGCTGGGGTCAGATAGGTAGTGATCACTTTTTACAGATTAGCAGCACTGGGAACGAGGAAATTGCTTTGAGAAGAAAAAGTACCCAGAATTCTATCTATTCTTTTTTTACAGTATATTACATACATTGATAGTAACAACAGCTTCTCCCTGAAGGTATCAGATCACTTGCAGGGAAAGCCTAGTGGTGAGGGCATTATTTTGTGTGGTGCCTAACTCGTCAGTATTCTCTCATTCACCCCAAATCCTATCAGGTAACACCACCAGCAGTAATGATCTCAGAGTTTCAGATCCTGAACCCACCTGAGTTTTCAACTACAAAATCATTCTCCCTGTCTAAAGTTATCATCCTTCCTTCCCAAAGTCGCCAGTGCTACTTATGAACCAAATGTCACCATGATTCATAACAGAAAAAGGAATGGATTTAATACCTTTCCACCAACTCTGAGGAATTTTCACTTGTATTTGAACAGAGAAATATTTTTTCATGTATTTATGTCTATTGTATCTAAACGAGGATTTCTGACACGTTTCTTGGTCTTTTTTAGATTGTTTACTGCTTTCTTAATGGTCTTGGATTTGATCAAGAAAATCAGAAATTAATCCCTTTTTTTTCTCACATAGAGAAAAGTAGCAAAGTAGCAGTCATCTTTCTTTTAGTATGTGCTTACAAAAAGGCCCAGAACACCAAAACCCAGGGCAGAAAGCAGCCAAAATATCCCATGTCTCTGAACCATAAGTGTGCTTTGCAGTGAGACACCTACTGCCCTGAGGAAATATCATAATAGCTCGTTGATGCTTAAGATTTGTGTACAGCAGTAAAGAGACAGGGTCAACGTTCTGTCAAGAGATTTTTGAATGGCATGACAGTGCACAGACCAAGCACATAACTAAAATGGATCCAATGTAGGCAATGCCAATAAAAGTTAATAGTACTACTGCTAATAAGCTGGTAGTTCCTTTTCATTGCTGTTGTAGAATCACAGAATCATAGAAAGGTTTGGGTTGGAAGAGACCTTAAAGATCACCTAGTTCTAACTCCCCTAGCACAGGCAGGAATGTCCTCCACTAGACCAGGTTGCTCAGAGCCTTATCCAACATGGCCTTGAACACCTCCAGGGATGGGAAGTCCACAGTCTGTCTGGGCAACCTCTTCATAAAGTGGTGATGCACTGGAACCTCATAAGTCAAGAACTTCTTCTTAATATTTAATTAAACCTATCCTCCTTCAGCTTAAGGGCATCTCCCCTTGTCCTATCACTATATAGAGAAGTATATTAAGTATTGCTAGTAAAGCTAATTACCTGAAACTGTAATGAGGTAACAAATGGCCACTCAAGTTTCAGCAGCAGAGGTACACAGTCATTTAGGATTTTGTGTATTTGGAAATGGATGCTGATCTCACACCTCTCAAATAATTTTAAATTAATTAATTAGCAATATACCCACAGTAAACATGTAGAGTAATGCTTTTCCTGTTTCTTTTTGTATGTCATGAGAGACTTTGTATTGTGAATAAATCCATTGCATCTTCAAGTATGGCCTCTGTGTTCCGGTGTATTTTGATTTTGTCTGCTAAACCTAGTTCACATTTTGCCATTTTTGTGTGCTAATTTTTCCTTTCCTTTTTGGTTGTCCTTTACAGAATTGTAGTTTTTTTCAACAACAATGTGAATATTTTATTTCTTTCATTTGTATATCTTAATGTCCGTCCTACTGTGGTTAGTAATCAGACTGTTTCCCTTGCTAAACAGATGGAATTTATGCTATTGCATGCTGATTTATAGTCTCATGTTATCTGTATTCATTATGAAATTGTTGTCTTGCTACATTTTGATTTTCACCGACATGGCTGATGGGTATGGTTCTGTCACATACTTCTTTAAATCAGTTTTGGCTTATGTCTTCTTATTCTGTTCTGTGATGTATTCTAATATTTGAAATTCATATTCTCTTAGCACCTGGATTCAGACTGTTAAGTGTATAGGCATGATACGTAGATTTGGCCATCTATAGAATTGGAGACCAGTTCAGATTTTGAGTCTGAATTGTTGAATCCTAATTTCCTAAAAAGTGTTCCATGCTGTCTATAATGGACACGAATTCTGCTAAGATTTTGGAGGGATTTTATGTAGGTATTGTAGTGGGGATATTTACCAATATTGCAATTCTAAGAGATGGGCTTTAGGAATATTGAAATTATTTCAGAGTTGAGACAAAACAGCAGAAGTTGTGTAAGGTTTTTTTTTCAAAATTATTATGACAGAGTAGGACTCTAGAAATTGAGCCATGTGTTTCAAAGTACCTTTGACATCTGGAAGCCAGAATCTAAAACAATGGAAATCCTTTAAAGTTTTGATGTCACTTGCCAGTCATAAAATTAACATACAAAAGTAAGATCAACGTGCCTTTTGAGAAGAGAACAAGCTAAAGGAACTCTTCAGGTTAGAGGGTATTTTCATGGGCTTAAGCGACGAAAGTTAGAAAGGCCCAACTAGAAAAATAATACTCTACATTTTAGTCTTAAACTGACAATGATTGTTTCATTTTTCTCAATCAAGAAAAAAAAACCGAACATTTCTGTTCTGCTGACTTGGACAAAAACCAGGGAGACAAATTTAGACTTGTGACAGAAAGCTATCTTTAGACTTAACTGTGGAGAGGCTTGAAATTTTACAGTCTTGTTTAGAGGCACATTGAAAGGTGTTGCTGTGGTCCATGTCAAGTGTGCTAAATAGTGTGATTTTGTAAACAGAATCTCATCCTTTGAGGTTCACAGTTAGTAGCTGGTAAGGAAAAAATACATTATATGTTTGATCATACTTTAGAAGGTATTATTTGGACTTGAATGTTTAGGTTGATTGTCCAGATTTGGGTGTAACAATAGTATATAGAGTAATGATATTTATCCACATTTACTTCTATTAATCTCTCTTGAGGGTGGATTGTTTTGGTTTGTTTTCAGCAGCTATGATGCCATCCTCAAGAACATTACCTTTTCCTTTTTAAAAAAGAACTTGGCATGCAATCCATTAAGAATTTAACCTTAGAGTGTTAGATAGTATGTAGGTGCTTAAAAAGCTGTCTGTGGACATGTTTTGTAGTAGATATTTGAACTGAATTTTATCCACATCGAGCAATCCTCTTCTTACTTACATCTCTGATATTGTCATTATCTGCTGTTGTCATAATCATTAAAACTGAAGAAGATTCAGAGTCTACCCAGGAAAAAATTTAGTTATCCCTGTCTTCACCTTCACTTATTTCATCATCATCATCATCCCTTGTGCCTTGTTTTGGCTACCTTTTTAGAAAGTTACACAAATGGTTCACTGGTGGAATTAGCACATTTGCAAATAGTTTGCATATTATTGAAAGTTAAGTAAGAAATAAGTAAGTAATAAGAAGAGGTACGATAGCAATGAAAAACTTTTTGCTTCAACAAAGTGAAAAGCAAAAATTCATGTTTATTTTTAAGACACTGGAGGGTTTCCATGCTCCCTTGGGAGCATTAATTCAACTTAATATGTTCTCTAAATCAAGAACAGAACAAGTATGAAAACAAGTTAGCTGTGTTCACAATTTAGATCTGTTATCTGTTATCTGATGACTACCCTGGAGCTGAAACTTTTAAGACATGCCAAACTTCAAACTCTCTGTTGTTCCTGTGTATATTTGTTGTGCATTCATTACAGTGATAAAATCATTGAAACAAGAAGGTTTAATGGTGATGGATTTTTGGAAAAGGGATTGTTCCCAAACATTAAAAATTCCAGCAAATCCCTCCAAATAATGATACCTGCTAATATTGTATTCTTTTATTTGCCTTTTGCCTGGAAGGGACAGTTGATTTCTTTTTAAAATTTACGTATTTTCTTACTTGGAAAGTGGTGGTAGAGGCTAAGAAAAATTAAACTGTTTTGGAATATGTTTAAACAGCATTCCTATTGAGCTGAAGGCCTGCTAAGGATTTGCATTAAAGAAAAAAAAAATGAGTGAAGCTGTTCAGAAAAAAAAAACAATTATTAAATTACTGATTAATATGTACAAAGCTAGTCTATGCTAATGAGATCATACAAATCTTTTTCTGTTATTTAAGACAGAGATAATTCCCTCATTTAAGCAAAATATTTTAAAGGTCAGAGTATTTGCACAACCCCAAAAGACACAGGGTTTGTCAGACAGTTTTATTCCCACTCATAGTTTCTTATAATTGCCTTGGGTGAAGTGTTACCCTTAAGTTTAGTCACAGCGCTGAAATCAGTAGGAGTCACATGACTTCTGCAAGGGCTGTAACTTGGAATTTAGTGAGCAGTGAATCAACCTGACTCATATTACAACAGTTTTCAAAATTTATATTAAGGAAAAGTTGTTTGAAGTGGTGTGTCCCTGAGATTTCAAATGTTGGTCAGAGAGATTCAAAAAATCTTTACAATCAGCACTTAAACATAGCTTAAAAAAACACATTGGAAAAAAACCACATTTTAAATTCAATTATTCAGATCAAAAATAAATATATTTTAATATAAATTAGAACTAAATTAAATGTCCCACAAAATCTTGGCCACTGCACAAACTTAACAGGTAGTACTGCCGTAAATCTTCCCTCCTACTCCATGATTTTGTATTCTAAGACAGGACAGTCTTTTAGGGTGTTTCTGATTCAGCGTCTATGAAGACACAATACAATGACAGAAGCCTTTAAATTTACACCAGCTTTCCAAAAATGTCATCTAAACATCCTACTAGTGTTCTACTGTGTTTAATAGAAAAGGTTATCCATTAAGTAACTCATTTCCTGTATGTGCTCATGAAAACAGAACAGTACAGAGAGATCTAACTGTGCAATTTAACAAAGTAAATGTTTTATATTAGTCAGATCTTCCAACTTATCATAGTACACTGTGTAAAAAAAATTTAGGACTTGAATCTTTCCCTCCTGTGTATTGCCTGCAAGTAAGCCACAAAGTCAGAGAGAAGCGACTTATTTTCTGGTTACTGCATAGGACTTTTAGAGACACTAGCAACAAATAACCAATAATTTAAATACAACAAAACCTACTTGTATATGTGCTAAAATGGTCAACGGATAGCACAGTGGAGGATGTTAATGTACATGTTTTTCTTAACAAAAAACATGTAAAACGTATGTTTCTGTTACTAACAGATGGCAAACTGACAGAAAACTAGCACTTTGATTTACTCGGTTTTGATTCAGAACCTTTTGGTACACTTTTCCTATGACACCAGTTTGGCATCCATTTAAATCTATGTAAAGGAATGAGTCTTGTCCTCAGAGTATTAAAAAAATGAATGGCTAACTACTCTTTCATCTTTCAAGCTAAAAGAGAAAAAGTATCCTAGCAAAAACTAAGGAGAGGAGACAAGACAGTGCTGCCTATTGTGTCATTTATAGATTCCTTTGTATTCTTAACGGCCTTTAGACATCATTCATATGTTTGGGTTTTAAACCTCTCTGCAGGTACAGACATAGTTTTGCAAATGATCTGAATGGCCAGCATAGCACTGAATTGTTAATAGATTTAACAAATTACCTGCTCAGTGGTTTTCTGGTTTCTTATACGTACATTGACCACTTATTTTCTTTCTTTTTCAGATCATAGCTTTGCGCGAACAAAATGCACACATTCAAAGGAAAATGGCAGCTGGTGAAGGGTCTGCTGAATCAGAACATATTGAAGGAATGGAGCCAGGGCAAAAGGCTCATGAGAAGGTATAAAATGTTAGTTTTCATTAAATCAAACACAATCAGTATGATAAATAATCAGGCATTAGATTTTAGTAATGTGAATATTTTATGGGGCATCCTTGTAGAGGATTGTCTGCCTGCTGAAACCAGTATAAAATAATTAATTAACTTCTTTAAATGGAAAAAAAAATGCTAATGGGCAGGTCTTTGGTCTTTGATAGCATATTCAGTTAGACCATAACTTGTAACAAACTTTTCTTGGCATTTTTTCCATAATGCTACAATTAAGGGCACCATGTGCTGCTGACTGATCCTTTGTATGTTACATGCAGAAGAGTAAGGTGTAGTGGCACATATATGTGAAAGGGCGTATATGCAAACATTGCTGCAAAAATAGTCCGTGGGAGGATGACAGAGATCTAAAAACTAGAAAAAAGGAACTTTCCTTTGTGCTGCTGAGAGACTCTTCAAATTCATGTCCATGCTCGTATAGAGAGAAGTGAAGAGCATTTTTCTTACTTAGCACTCTTGCAGTAGGAAATCTGTATACAGAATTCAGTCCAAGTATTTGCTGCTTACGGTTGAAAGAGAAAAAAAAAAAGGTAGGAACTGATTTAGAAAGAAGATTTTCTTCTCATCCTTAGTTTTCATATTGATAAAACCCAAGTTGAATGTCTTCCTCTCTTGCTTCAGAATTCTTGAATTAAAATGAAGGTATAATATAAAGTTTGGCAGAAGCTGCAATGAGTAGAGCTGCTGCTTGGATCTCTAATTGGGCATTTTTGTCTAATGCCATATGATGAACAGTGGCATAAGTCATACTTGTAGAACTTATCATTACTTATAGGCAGTGCGATTTACAAGGGTTCACTTGCACTGCAAGGATTAATTTTACATGTTTTGTGGTTTATTTTATGTGTGTACTTTTCTTTGAGTAATCTATGTGGTTGAGAAACATAAAGAAATACTGTTCAGCTGCTTTCCTCTTCCTTGCAAAATTTTACTCGCAGACACATCTGTGAAATTTTGATAAAGAGTGAACAACCCGCTCACATGTGCTTTTAAATACAACCACACTGCTTAGCTGAAAATCTCTAGTTTTCCACTTTCTTTGCAAGCTGCCTTGAGCCATTGGGTTCCATTACTTACAAGCAGAACTACATGGAAATAAGACTATCCATCCTTTAAGGAATCTGCATATTTAAACGTTAATGAGAGTAGTGAAAGCCAAAGTAACACATTACTAACAATTTTTTTTAATTAAGTGCTTCTAGAATATTATGTCCAGAAAACTTCTATGCTAATAAAAACAATTTAGGTTGCCATATTTAAAGACATATTGCGATGCCTGAACCTTTGTCTGAGTCTTATGCTCAATCAACCATATGTAGTTGGAGCAAGAAATGAGTGTCAGATGTTAATAGGAAGTAGAGTGTGCTCTCTTTTTTTGCTTTAACTTTAAAGTGGTGCTTGCTGAACCCCCCAAAATAAGATACTATGAATAAGTAGTTTGTTTCCAAATAAACTCATTATTTCATACTGGCATTTATTTCAGGTTCTATAAGAACCATGCAAATTGAATTGCTAAGTAAAAGAGAGTATTTTCAGAAATGATCATATGCAAACTGGGAAGGATTGAAGTTGCTTTGGAAAACAATGGACCTACTGGTGAGATGTCCACCATTAAAGTATCCCTTTCAGTTTTGATTACATCTTGCTTCTTTCCCTTTCATATAGGAGATTATTCCTAAATCCTGTGCCACATTTTCAAACTTGTAAGAAATCATTACTATAATTCCTCTGAAGTTAATGGAGTTTTATCAGAGATTAATTGGCCTTGGGGATGACTATTTTTATCCTCAAAGATGCCATGTATGTATAGGAAATTTCCTGCTTGACAAATCCACTTCAGCGTGGATTTCAGTTACACTGTAGACATGAATGCTAAGTATTTAAGTGCAGTGTAAATTGGCGTGTTTCTCCTTGGAAGCACCCCATTTCTATTTTTAAATAAACTAATTCTAAACTTTATTGCTGCAATTTTTTAACTGCAGCCTGTAATTACAAGTAAAATATGAAGCCTGTTTGGTCCTATTTTGTGCCTTTATTTGTTTATTTTTAATAGTGCATATGTCCCTATGAAACCTGTAGCCTACTAAGGGTACTCTTCTTTATTCCAAGATCCATAGCTGTACCATTAAACTTCTTAAGCAGTTCTGTGTGGTTACCTACTTTCTAACTAGCGTACCATAACTTCCTACCCATAAGAAGGGCAGTTTCATCAGCATAGTTGTTCCCTCCCCTTCAGAATAATATTGCAATCAGATAGAAACATATATATATATATGTACACCAGGATAGGTAAAAGAGTCTGGTACTTTTGGTGCAACAAAGACCTTGTTCCACTAAATAAATAATGTTACATTTTATGAGGAACTCAGAGCTGTATATAATCACTTTTTACAAGAACTAAACAGCTGGGACTGTTTTGCTTTGTAATATACCTCAGGCAGTCACAGTCAGCTTATTTAAGAATCACATTTTTCTTTCTCATAATTAAATCAAATGCCAGTCGGCTATAAATACTAAAATCTGTGAAAACAATTTTAGACATTGTATCCTGTTGGAGTAAAAAGGTTTTTTTGCCAAGGCAAACACAAGTGGTAAAATGTTCAGAGTGCAAATCAAATACAGTTAATAAAAGTAACAAGTGTCTTTCAGAGCAATTGCCAGAATCAGTTCCAATTTTGGACCTGATTATTTTTGGATTTTCTGATCCCTTTGTGTGATTAATAGAAAACTGCAGAAAATTTCAAGTTTCAGTTTTTATTTATTAATTTATATCCCCTGCACTTCTTTGTTTTGAATTAAGAAATTAATTTTTTTTTCCTTTCAACTGGTAGCACAGTGGAATGGCAGAGAAAGGAGTGAAACCAGGACATATGGAGCCTTAGAAGAACGATTTAAAAAGAGGAATTAGTAGTGATTGAACGCCAACCATCAAAGGGGTGTTTGTAACTTAGGGAAAGTTTGCTATAAGGACATATTGTTTGTCCATTTTCTGAGTGAAGTCATAATTAATGATGTTTCAAAAGTAATGGGAGTGATGTATAAAAAATAGTGATCCTTGCCCCAAAGTGTGCACATTTTGAATTAGAGAAATAATAGACTTCAGACACAAAATATATTTGGTAGGCAGATGGTGGGTTTGCTTTCAGTGTAGATGTCTTTTGGGCTTTCTAGTCCCCTTTTTCTGGATTAATATTGATAAACCTAATTAAAGAAGCCTGTGCTGAGGGGGACTTAATCAAGATTGATGGCTTGACACACCTGGGGAAGGGAGGAGTTTTCAGAGTGAAAGGAAACATGGATAAAAGCTGCAGCTGGGATTAGAAGACTTTATAAATTTAAGGAATAAGTTTAGGAGAGTATGCAATATTTTCTCAGAAAGCGTCTAGGCAAATGTCTTGTAAGTACTGTTCTGCCTAATAGCTCAGTATGTCCGAAAGACTGTTGATACTTACTGCTCAATACTGGTATAGGGAATTTGTTTTACTGAGAAGCTGCATTACTTATGCATGGTTTAAAGGAAAATTCAATAGACCTCTTAGGTTTTTTTAATTTTTCAAGAAATCAGCTCTTTGTCTGTTTCATGTAAATCAATTTGTCTTTTGGTTATATAAGCTTTCTTTCCTTTTTATCCAATAGAAACTCCTGTATACTATTCCATATTAAGCCTGTTAAAACATAGCTTTAAAAGAGTCATTTTGCAGGGGAATTTTACATGTCAGACACCATGCTAGCTGACTGACCTTTGCTGGATGATATACTGCAAGGAGTTGCTGGGACAGTTATTTTTAATGGTATGATGGGGAGGCTATGAAGAAAAACGAGTTAGTCAAGGCAAATGAGGATCAAGTCTGCGCGTATAGTTTGGTTTGGACAGCTAACTAGCCTTAGCTTGTATCTATTGCTCTATTTTTAATGTATGCCTTAGATTGTTTTCCTGCCCAACCTCATACTGCTGAAAAAAAAAAAAAGGCCCTAACGCACATTATAGGGTTAAGAGAGAGCTTGCATAATCCTGCCTTCTTTGTTTACATACATTTACAATACTTATATGGGCAAATGAACCTTTTCATAGTTAGCAAGTAGAACATACTACACGCAGACTTTTGAAAAGGCATTTTAATGTTAGATTTTATGTTGTTTATCAATAAAAATACATGTCAAATTGAGTGGTTTTTACAAAAGTTTTTGTGGTTTTAAAGATGCCTTCATTCTGACATGTCAGAAATCATCTGGGTCATAGTATGTGCTGGAGGTAGAAAGCCACACAAAGATAGTGCCCTTGGACATTAGAAGAGCCTGAGAGCAGTTTGTTCAGTATGAGCTCTCAAAAACCACAATGATGTTATACTGACTTAAGAACCTGTTAATGATCTCAATTTTGACACTAAGGATTTATAGTGCAATGAACTTGCTAGTATTCCTTAAAAAAGAACTGAGAGAGCATCTTAACAAAGAGTAGAAATAAGGCACACAATTTTAGGGTTAACAAAAACTTCCACACAAAACCTCAACCACACAACCCCATGTTTACACTATAGAAATACTAATTTGCTTTAGGAATTCTGAAAGATCAGACTTTTGAATTTTTAAGATTACTTTTAAAAGGTACCTCGTGGTTGGACAGAGCTTCAGAATACTTATGCACCTGGGCGTCACGTGAATCACCTGTGCTTGTACTACCAAAACTAAGAAGCACAGATGAGGGGTTCTGCCAAGATATTAAGTCCTGTCTCTGCTATAGATTGTTGAGATAACCCTATGAGACGTTGTTGTTTTTCTTCTCACCACTCTCTTAAGATTAAATTCTAGTACCAAATACATAATTAATTACTAGTCATTAGTATTTAGACCAAACATATTTGTGTCAGATGTTTTACAGCTGGAGAGAAAATATCACCTGGAGGTGCTTTTTACTGTTCTTGGGATTTCTATTCAAAAAAATTAGGTTCTCATGTTTATACATACACTACATGTAGTTGAATATAAAGTTATTTCTACAAAATCAAGAAGAACTTTACTATCTAATCCTGGACAATTTTACCTTTTCTGTTGATAACTGCTGTAGTCTGGTGTCCTTGTTCTTTTTTTTTTTCTGTTTTTTTTTTTTTTTTAATCTTTAAGTGTACCTCCAATCAGTTTGCCTTCAGTATATTTATTACTAGGGTTTAATTGGAAGGGCAATATGAATTGGATTAACAGAGGCTACAGTATTCTGTGTTAGTCTTATTTCACACTTTCTCATGGTGTTCCTTTTACCCTTGCTCTTGGTTTTTACTAGTAAACCAACCTGCAGCTGGTTTTCCTTTTATTTTCTCATGGCAGGCAGAATACAAGAGAGGAGCAGCAATATAAGAGGGATTTAGAGTTATGTGTAATGCTCCGCTCTGCTGTCTTTCTCCCTGCTGATACTACTATACAAGTGGCAGATTGTCTTCTTGCTGTACTTCTTGGATCTTGAAAGAAAGAAAAACAGATACTAGGAATGTTGGTTTCCTTTTCATACTGTTCAGTGGTAGGGAACATTTAGTTTCCTTCCCCATTTTCACAGACCTTAAGAAATTCAAGATTTTTCTTTTTTTTTTTATTTTTTTTTTATTTTTCCAAGGCATTTCTTGTGTAATCCATATTACCCTTTAGTCCTGTAGGATATTTTTTGAACTTTGACTACTCCTGCAGTGTGCCATTGTACATACATAGCTACCATCACTATCATCAGATTTACTTGACAATTATTCCATTCATTCTGTTTCTCCTCCTGTTTTGCTCACTATATTTGGGTGACTGTAGAAGCTTTTTTTATGAAGTAAAAGTATCTCTGAAACCCTCAGTATGGACTGTGATTTCTCAGTTATTCATCTGATGTGGCAATATACCAGGAAAACAAACCAACCAACCAAAAAAAAAAACCAAAACAAACAACAAACAAACAAAAAACCCCAAAACCAAACTCCAGCTTCCAAAAATTTTCAAAATGGAATAAAGTGTGATGGCTTGACTGTTTTATCCTGTTTGAGTACTATTTTGTTTACATTTGTGACTGTTGCATATTAATAGGGTTTTGATTCAAGTAAACTAATTGAAAACTTTCCAAACATCTGACTAACTGTAAATAAGTTTTTAGTTTTGCTACAATCATTTTACTGTTGTGTCCTGAAAGTAAGTTAATGGTGGTTCAGCAGGTAACATAAAATATCTATAATATAATTAACTAGTATAAAGAATACAACTCTGGAACTGAGTTATTTGATGTCATGAATTTTAGAGTAAAGTAATTTTGTTCAAGGATCCACAGCAGAACAGGTGGTCTTGATCTGGGTTCATTTTATGGTTCATTCAAAAAAAGAATGTTGTTAAAGCCACTAAATGAAGTAATGTTCTTTGAATTTGTGAGAAGATTTCTGTATTTTTTGACACTTTCATTCTGAAATCATTTATTTTCAATATAAATCATATTCCTGGGATCATATTCAAAATGCAGTGTGCATTCTGGAATGTTAGGGTTATTTGGTTTCGGTTTTGTTTTCTTTATGACTGTATTCATACCATGCTGCTTTCAGCAGCACATAAATTACTTCAGCAGAACTTGTTTCTAATGTAGACCTAACCAGTATGCTGTCCAGACTGAAAACCCTTTCTGGTTCAGTGACTTTGTGATTTATTAGTATTATTTCCTGTCTGCAGTGTGCCCTATTTTGTCAATGACATGGAATTTAAGTTAAAATGCTTTGTAAGTTTAGCTAAGATGAATGCATGCAATTTGGTGCTTTTTAGGAGTCGTATTGTAATCTGTACTCAAATAGTCAATGTCAAACTAAAGCTTTTATTGTATAGTATTCTGGTCTTGATGCAAGTGTTTACATCTCTATATGAGGCTATATTCTAGAATTCATTGATATGAATTAATAATTTGCTATATTTTTATAACTATACCTGTTTTATCTGTGATGAACATATGTTTTTGCCTTCCTAGTTACTTTGGTAATTTTAAAAAAAAATCTTTGTTTTAGAAATTCTCTAGTTAAAGTCCATGTTAAAAGATAAGTAATCAATAATGTCACTTCTCCATTAACAGCGCCTATCAAATGGCTCAATAGACTCAAATGATGAAGCTAGTCAAGTTGTTGAACTTCAGGAGCTACTGGAAAAGCAAAACTATGAAATGGCACAAATGAAGGAACGTTTGGCTGCACTGTCTTCCCGGGTAGGAGAGGTAGAGCAGGAAGCAGAGACCACAAGAAAGGAGCTCATTAAAACAGAGGAAATGAACAGTAAATATCAGAGAGACATTAGAGAGGTAAGAAATTGACCACATTCATTTCTTGATTGTTGTTCCTGTGATACTCCCTACAAACTGATAGAGACCAATGCATATGGGAAGCTAAATTCGAGCACTGATGAAAGCCCTTTAACATAGGAGACAGAAAATTAAGAAATAGTACTAGAAATCTATTCTCTCAGTAAATGAAAATGCAATTTAATTTTCCTTTCCTCTTTGTTAATTTGTGGTGCTACTTAGCATTCTCCACAGTATCGTCTCTTAGGCAGTTCTCAATATATCTGGATGGTTGGTTTCTAGAATCTCTTTTAGTAAGTATTAGTTATCTTTCTGTTACACTGCTTCCTATAATATAGGTATTTCATATGGATTAATGTATATGTGTGTATGTATATGAATTTGTATGCATATATTTAACCTGTTATTTCTATTATTCTGGAAGAAACATTCCTTCACAGTTTCTGATGCTTGGCACAGGATCAAAGTCTTTTTCTGTCTTACTCTGCATCCTTTGAGTACTATATAATTCTTATTGTTACAAACACCAGTTCTCACTGATGTAGGATCCAGGGAACTACAGGTCTGTTGGCCTGACCTCAGTGCCCAGGAAGGTCATGGAGTGGATCATCCTGTGTGCTGTTGCATGGCACATGCAGGACAACCAGGGAGGCAGGCCCAGCCAGCACAGGAGCACGAGAGGCAGGTCCTGCTTCACCAACCTTATCTTCTAGGAGAAATTAACCTGCATAGTGGATGAAACAAAGGCTGTGAATGTTACCTACATGAACTTTAGCAAAGGCTTTGGCACTGTCTCCCATGACATTCTCCTGGAGAAACTGGCTGTTCATGGCTTGGATGGGTACACACTTCACTGGGTGAAAAACTGGATGGATGTCTGGACCCAGAGGGTGGGGCCAATAACTAGTGGTGTCCCCTAGGACTTGGTAGGGGGCCCAGTCCTGTTTAATATCTTTATTGATGATCTAGATGAGAGGATTGAAGGCACCCTCAGTCAGTTTGCAGATGACACCAAGCTGGGCAGGAGTGTTGATCTGCTGGAGGGCAGGAAGGTTCTACAGAGGGATTTGGACAGTCTGGATAAGAGGGCCGAGGCAGATAGAATGAGGTTCAGTAAGGCAAAGTTCCGGGTCCTGCACTTGAGTCACAACAACCACAGGCAGCACTATGAGCTGCCTGAAGAGTGGCTGGAAAATGGCCCAAGGAGAAAGACCTGGGGATGGTAGGGGACAGCCAGCTGAACATGAGCCAGCAGTGTGTCCAGGTGGCCAAGAAGGCCAATGGCATCCTGGCCTGTATCAGAAATAGTGCGGCCAGCAGGACCAGGGAAATTATTGTCCCCCCCGTACTTGGCTCCAGTGAGACCACACCTCAAATCATGTGTCCTGTTCTGGGCCACTTATTAGAAGAAAGACACTGAGGTGCTAGATCGTGTCCAGAGAAGGGCAACAAGGCTGGTGAAGGGTCTTGAGCACAAGTCCTATAAGGAGCACCTGAGGGAGCTGGGTTTGTTTAGCCTGGAGAAGAGGAGGCTCAGGAGAGACCTTATTGCTCTCTACAATTACCTGAAAGGAAGTTGCAGCGAGTCTGTTCTCCAGATATCATGTGGCAAGATGAGAGGAATGGCCTCAAGTTTTGCCAGGAGTGGGAGTTAATTGGATATTGGGAAGCATTTCTCCACTGAAGGGGTGGTCAAACACTGAAACAAGTTCCCCAGGGAAGTGTCAGACTCACCATCCCTGGAAGTGTTTAAGAAACATGAGGACGCTTGAGGACCTGGTGGCGGTGCTGGGTTTATGGTAGGACTTGATGCTCGTAGAGACTTGATGATCCAACCTGAACAATTCTATGATGCTATGATGTGTTTCTCCTTTTCCACCACTGCTACATTAGGTCTCTAGGGGATTCCAATATCCCCACTCTATTTAGCTTTTCGTAAATATTGCTGTCTCTCAGACACTTGATTGCCACTTGCTGTTTCTCTCACACCAGGTACAATCTTACTTGCTTTTTTTTCTTTCTAAGTGAAGTGGCCACTAATACATCTGCATGTAGAATAATTACCAAATGCCAGTGCAAAATCCATTGTGAAACATATTTGTGAAGGTGGAAGTGCCTGTCATTATTTCATACAGCCCCAAAAGATAGTCATCCCAAATGCTGAAAATTAAATATCTGCAATAAGAAAAGGGTAGTTTAGGGTTTAGTGTAACTTGGATAATTTATTGAAATTTGTTTCCTGTGTATTTTAACAAATTACCTGTTTAATTACTGGGTTTTGTGTTATTTTTTCAGCAATGTTCAAGATCACCTTAATATGCTCCATTTCAGGGCTAACTATTTGAATATGTATATAGGATCATTATGTCTCGAAAAATTATCTCACTTAAACACTGCTTTCATAATGTAAAATAATGTAAGACATGTTTTTCAGAAAGTATTTTCATGGTGAAAGGTTATGTGGTAATGTGTAAGTCTTCTCAAGAGCTAGACACAACTTTAATAAAATTTTCTACTTTCACCAAAAATAATTGAAGAGAAATGAATAATCTAGGTAAATTATAGGTTTTGACTTCAGTGAAGGCAGCTTTTAAAATATGAATAAAACCAGCTCAAGATTTTAAAGGAGTCTTACCCGTAATATATATGGATAGCATACCCATATGTTATGAATCCAACGTCATGGTCACTTGTTTTCCTGAAATTTCACATTTCACAGGATGCTTGATAAATGTACATCAGATTAAAGTTTTAACAGAACCCAGGAATAATTTCTCATCGAGCTTGCTGTTGTTTAAGAACCAAACAAGTAAATGAAAGCTGTGTTTGCTATGATTTTTTGCAGTGAAAAATATAGAAACTAGAAAAGTATAAAAAAGGTGGTTTGTTTCTGTTTCCTGTATTCAACAGCTACTATACCATAGTTACAAGAAATATAAAAGAAAATAAATTCTCTTTAAAAACAAAGATTTACTGTTATGCATACCTTACACCCCTGTCTACTGTTAGCATGAAAATTAAACTGGTATAAAATTATGTAGCATTTTAAGTGCATTGTTCTTTATGGGGTCTTTTTTGTCACATTAGGCAATGGCACAAAAGGAAGATATGGAAGAAAGAATAACTACGCTGGAGAAGCGCTACCTCAGTGCTCAGAGAGAATCCACCTCCATACATGACATGAATGATAAGCTAGAAAATGAACTGGCAAACAAGGAAGCCATCCTACGTCAGGTGTGGTACCTGCATTAGTCAGTTGCTTTCTTTGTACACAATGAAAATTAAAGCAAGAAAGGGGGCAGATTTACTGCAGCAGATTTTTATTAGGTTAATCTGTTAATTTTGAATCAACAGATCAGTTAATCTAAAAAACCCTAAATTGTTCAGCATCTCCAAGTTTCATATAACCTACTAGAACTGTGAATAACAACTTCAATGTATACATTCAATGTCGAAAAATAACTATTTTCTGATACTGTATTGAATAAGCACAAACAGTAGTATACCTTAAGTAATGCAATATCTTTGCTTCTTATGTAACAATTTTGGAGTTTTATTAAAAAAATAGTCTGAGCTAAAAAAATTCCCTTCTGTGGGAATAATCAACATTTGCATATGATATATTCTAATAATTCCATGTATCAATAGAGTGCAAATAAATTTTTACAAGGCTGAATGATCTGTGAATATGTTTTTAACAAGTGTGTAACGTGACAGCAGTTTTCTCTCTTGGTACTTTGTTTCCACAGTGATTCCAAAACTGGAATGTAAACAAAAAACACTGCTTTGTAATTTGAATACAATATAAATTGAAAACTGACATGAAATGAATATAATTCATACTGTATAATTCAAACTCAGCCTCAGTATCAGACTCCTTTTTCACCTAGCGTGTCTTTAAATAATTTAAACTGCTGTATAGGAAATTAGCCTCTGTGATGTTATAATCTCTGCTTCTATAATTGTATGCAGATATATTTACACACACGCATGCCTCTGTATGTGTGTGTACATATGTATGTGACTACCACTTCAGAGAAATTAAACCATCAGAACTCAAACTCTCCAACTACTGCCAGCTTCCTTAGACTAAATTAAGAGGCATCTTCAATTGTCAGGGGAAAAAAACCCACCCAACAATGGAAAAGCAAGGTAGATGCATCTGAATTGTTATTGCTGTCAATGTAATGCTGTGCTGCAGAGTTCTGCCTACTCAAAGCAGGGACCAAAAGAAGTAGTCTTAGGTATGGTCAGACCTAAAGTTGATTTGCAGCATTGCAATGTGAAAAGCCTTTTTGAATGATTAAAAAAGAATCTAAAATCACCCGTTTCATTATGTTCTTGTATTACCTGGATTGAATAAGATAGAAGCAAACACTCATTAAGGCATTCAAAAATTCTTAATTGTGTGGTGCGTCTCAGTAGGCCAGAAAATGCTGCAGTTATAAAAAGTCCTCCTATTTCTCTTTGGTAGTTATCACAGTAATCAATTTCACCTCTGTAAAATGAGATTGAGATGAAATTAATGAAATATCGGTTTTAATTTTTCCTAATATATGATTGTTATTCTTTCAGAAAGTTGTTTGGCAACTTGTTCAGGGAATTCTATCTTGCAGGAATTGTACTTCTTTCCCATTTAGCTCATGCATAAAACTTTTCTGCCAGATGGGCTCAATATTTCCATTTAGAAAATTCTCATTTTATTGGCACCAGTACTATTATTTTGCTCAGATAAATAATAGTGCATTGATACTGCATTGAAAAAGGAGCTTTATCATCTTAATTGGTGCCATTTTACAACTCCTTTTCTTCACTGTAGTGTGATCCTTGAGCCTCTCACCAGTAAGACTGGCAGCCTACATTGTTCCATCCTTGAGTTAATACCTCTCCAGTAGGCTTTCTCAGGCTGTGGGATGCCTTGCCTGTTAGTGAGTTTCACTGATACCTTAGAAAGGGAAGGAAAAATCTTAATTTTGATTTATTTTTTTTTTTAATACCTGTTTATCTGTCTTTGGCCTTCAGCTGGAAGACAAAAACAGACAGCTGCAAGAGCGTCTAGAGCTGGCTGAGCAGAAGCTGCAGCAGACAATGAGGAAGGCTGAAACCTTACCTGAAGTAGAGGCTGAACTGGCTCAGAGAATTGCAGCTCTGACTAAGGTACTGACTTCTCACTTCAGAAGCCCCATTATTTAACACTGATTTGCATCCAGATTCCTCACCTCAAGGACAAAACAAAGGTAGCTTCAAGATGAATTTTTGAAAGAGGAAAACGTTTCCTTATAAATATGTGCCACAATTTTAACCAGGAATGGTCTCAGTGCTGTGTTTGTACTTTTTAGCCTTTTGGTGACAGAAAAAGTAGTTATCTGTAAGTTAGACTAGGCCATATTTACAAAGGAATCATGTATTTCCAATACATACTTACCCTAGGAAGATTCATTTTACTATGTAAGAATTTCTAATTTAAGGGGAGAGGGTGAGGGAAGCCCCATTCCTGCATGTACTTAGTTCTTCTGGACATTTTTGTCCACCATGTACATAAAAAAGCACCTATTTTCATTGCAGTAAGTGCTATAAAATCAAATCATGGTGACAACTGGGATCATTCATACAACACAACAGAAGACAACTTGCAGTACATGCTTACAAGACTTGTTTAGAATGGTTCTTTGTATCATGTATCTGCAAAGAGAAATGTGAAACCCTGAGAGGAGTTCAAACTGGTTTTTTTCTGATAAATTTGTTGTATGACTGCTATCTTACAAAGAAGTAAGAAGATAAAGTAAACTTTCAGTAGTGTGGTTTTCATATTTGGCTTCTAATACTTCCAGATGAGTGTGTAGTTGGCTCAAGTATTATCAGCTTTATAAAGACATATAATGAAGTATAGTCTTCATCTCTTTAAATCAGACAAATAAAGAAAAATGCATTTAAGAGATTGTCTTACATATAATCCTGATTTATCTAGGCTTCCCTTTCTCTTTTGCCAAGGAATGCTTCTAATTATATATGTGCTGGGCTATTTTTAAATTTGATGGATTTTTTTCAGTTTTCATGTTTGCCCATTTATAGTAAAGCCTTAAATGCTGAACAGCTCATTAATAAAGTCTGATTTTTAAGTAATTTAGTTAAGAAGTAGAAACAAACACAGAAAGGATAGCTTTTGGGGAGATTTATGTGGGGACTGTTTTATTAAGGCAAGATCATTATTCAGTAATCAACATTTTGTGCTGTCCACTTTAGGTTTACATGAATGGGTGGGAATCTGAAAGAAAGACTGAAAACTGGGGGAGGGGGGAGTTGGGAGGAAGCCAAGAATAATTCAACAAAAAGAACTAAATGAAATAACAAATAAATATCATTGCATTTTAATAAAAACTCAGGTGCATATAAGAGAAATCCCTTGGCATTTTAACAATTCTTTTTAGTTATTTCTGATTCAGCAAATAATCACATATTCTAATGCCCTCAGTAGCTTAAAAATACTGTTTTCTGTTTTAAGAGGATTTTTCCTGAATAAGTTCTTCAGCAATTAGCCATCAGTAAGTATTTTGCAGTCTCAAGCATGTCTTTTCTTGCAACTGCATTTTCCTTCAACATTAATGACAAATATTGTAAGAAGAAATCGCATTTCAACTGTGCAGAACACACAGGGACTTCCATGAGATACTGTTGTTATTGTGACCATAAAGCTGCAATATACATCTCTGTTTGTCTTTTTACATTATTCCATGGGATGTGGCTAGAGAGCTGTGAACTGAGCTGATGCTCCACCCCATTTCACTTTGATGTAATTGATCAAAGTATTTGCCAAGCAGGCAAGTCTGAGAAGTATGTTAGATTGTAATGCTGGTTCTGTTAATTTCTCAGCGATTACATGAAAACTCGAAGACATCTTTGTTTAAAATTGTGCTGCCTTGGAATACATGACATGATGAAGGTGGTCTTAATTTGGACAATAGGCTAAAAAAAAGGCTAAAAATGGCTGTGGTTTATGTATCTCATATACAATGTCTTTGCAAACTGTAGAGCTTATTTAAGTGCTGGTTTGACAGCTCTGAAGTTTAAAGACCAGTACTTTTCATGGATCATATAAATGTGGCTCAGAACCAAGGACAGTGCTGTAGCTACTGCAGCTTACTTACATAGTTTTAAATTAGATAGCTGGTGTGGTCTTACCACACTGGCTATTCAGTGAAAGCTGCAAGTCCTACCTAAGGGACTGAATAAAGCTTTATTAATTTTGCCTTGGTTGAACTTTATGCATGTTGTCAGTAGGATTCAAATTATCAGACTACAGGCTACCCAAAGTCTGTCTACCTGAGCAATGTGATCACTGCAACATCTGTGTATGCTAAGTAGCAGATGAGTCCCCAATGAGCTAGTCTTTCTGTGCTGCTAAAAAAAAAAAACAAACCCAAATTGATTCTCCCTGCTTTAATACTACCTCAATGAAAGTGACTTCTCTGAGATTAATGAGGTTACAATCATACCAAAGAGGTGAGTTAAGCCTAACATACTTTACATGTATTTTAAAGGAAAATTATATAGGTTAACTGGAAATTACGACTGCTTCACTGTGGTTAAAGTGTAAGACAAATTACTCACATGTGAAGATAACACAGAACAAATATATTCTGGATTTGGCTGGGATTTTTCCCCCCTCAGATTTAAAAGATGCATGTTGCATTCAGTTGTTTTACTCTGGCTTATAATAAATCTGGGTTGGAATTCTGCATAAGAAGGATATTGATTGAAATCCTTCTACCATGTCAGTTGTTAAAATCAGTTGTTGGGGGGGGGGGGTGCTATGTGTATAAGCTAGTGAATGTCTTTTTGCTACTTTTCTATGCCCAAACTAGTTCATAAGGAGTGAACTTCCAAAAATTTGGACTATACAGTGAACTCGGATAAGTACCCATAAATTAACATGAATCATTTGAACTTTTCTTTGGCTTTGTTTTCACTGTGTTCTGCCCATTGGGTGAGCAACTGGAAGGTTAGTCAGCCTGTGGCAGACTAACCTGGAACAGCATGATCCCATATACTGTGCTGTCCTGCCTGGCCATCACACTGGTATCTGTCTGGTCATGACAAGTAGCACAGCTCTCAGCATGTATCCCAAGTTTTAGATTGCCATGACTCATTGAGCCACCTTCTACACACTCTCACAGTATTGGTCTGTTTGCCTGCCCTGGAGAAGAGGCAGCTCCTGGTAGAAAGAACCTTCCTCCAGTATTAACTACACCTTTCTTTATCCTGCAAAGTGTTCATTTTCCTCAGAAGGAGAGTTATTGGAGCATCCAGAATCTTCAGATGGTTAGTCTGTCAAACAGAGTTTCTCCTTGCATGCATTCAAGGAGGGTCTAGTAGAGACAACCAGAATCTATCTACTTCCATTCATTCACTCCCACTTGTATCTCTCACCCCTCGTGCACTTCTCTGATTACTAGACAGCAGTTGGCATTTTACTCCATTATTCCAATATACAGGTCACCAGAAATACCAACTGTGCTTTTCAGCTGCATTAGAAAAGCACTGAGGTGGAGAAGAGGAAACCATAATCATAATAAACCACATTTAGCAGAGTAACACCTTCAGTTAATTTCAAAGGTGAGAAAAAATGACTTGAGAGTTGAAGGCCAGTGAGAAACAATGCTTGTTTTGTGACAATGTGAGGATGTAGTTTGTTTTAAGCGGGGAAGATGTGAAAAAGGAGTAGGAGAAAGTCTGCCATGGAAAGGATGCAAGGAGGGGAAAGAAGTTCCCCTGCAAGGAGTGGATGATGTGGTTCATACAATAACCTCTCTGAGAACAAGGGAGAGAGACAAGATAATGTATTATCTGGAGAATATCTGGAGAAAGAAGTTGCTAAATCCTCTTGTAGATAAAAAAAAAGATTTCCCTTTTCTCAGAAGATTTTGCCCTGATAGGAGGAAGAAATGAAAGAAACAAATTTGATAAAGCTAAATGGAAGGAATTCCTTATTAAACTTAGGAGATGTAGAAAGTAGTGGGGAAACAAAGGAGGGGAATGAGTATGTGAATATATAGTCACTGAAAGGTTGGGACTTATCAAAAAGAGGAGACTTAAGCTAATGCATTTTGTCACATTTGTAACAGGTTAAATTGTGAGCACATGAGGAAGTAGCTGGTAACTTTGTGAGCTGTTGTGACTCAGTCACCATGGTCGCATATTTTCATGTTCAATTGCATAGCTCAGTTCAATAATGCATTATTTCTGCTTGCATAACTCCCTTATTCCAAAAGTAGCCAAAAGAATGTGTGCCATAAGAAGACAGTAGAAAATCTAGAGACTGCAGGTGTTCAAAAGTCGTGGTCTCGAAACACGGGAAATTGGCTTGTATCACTAGAAAAGTTTAGATTTGTTCCTGCAGCTCAGCACAAGGAAGA
This sequence comes from Dendrocincla tyrannina, assembly GCA_035047865.1. Classification (NCBI taxonomy): domain Eukaryota; kingdom Metazoa; phylum Chordata; class Aves; order Passeriformes; family Dendrocolaptidae; genus Dendrocincla; species Dendrocincla tyrannina. Next base: position 39,250,721 of record JAWWMP010000041.1, on the reverse strand, counting down.
AAAATTCTGGCACCTGTATTATACAGGTGCTTTCTATATCTGAAATTGGATTTTTTTTTTCTTAACTAAGATGCAAAGACCTAGAAAATGTGCAGTGCCAACACTAACAGATGATGGGAAAGCAACATGGGGTTTTTTTGTGGCCACAATAGCAGCAGGAACATCAGCAGAGTTTTAACAGGGTTAGAGAGCGCATAAGCTGCTTTGGTATTCCCTCAATGGAAAGTTTTTCTGTCTGTTACTACTTTATCCTGGCTGTTTCATGGCAGTGTGCAAAGAGAGTATTAAGACTCATGCTGGTTTCTCATAGGTGTCAGACATTATTAGTTTGTGCCCATATATATTTTTAATCCAGTTTAAAATGCACGATTTTCCAAATTTATTTATAACTGAACGTTCTGGCTAAATGCTTTAAATGCTAGTTGCTGAATACTACACTATGTGTCTTACTAATCCTCCTTTACAGAGTACTAGCAAATAGGCATGCAAATCTTATATTAAAAAGAAGAATGTAGGGTAAGGTCTGCCAAGCAATGTCACATGAATTCCACTTTACAAAGTTTTTAACTCAATTAACTCTTAGTAAAACAAGTTGAAAGAAATCTAACTTCTGTGTATGAACCTCAGAGTCCACAGCTGTCCCTTCTGTCTCATGTGCATATAAGATTCTGCAATGGAAACATAACCAGCACTGGTGTCTCAACCTTTGCCTCGTGCCTCAAACTACAAGGCAGAGATGGAGGCAATCGGTGCTTTTATGGTAGGCTGCCAAATCTCTTGATTCCCACTATTCCGGTAGGAATGTCTGGGTCTGACTAACATACATGAACAACAGAAGAGTGTAGCTTCCACAGATATGTCAATCGTGAGAGTATGGCCTGGGGAGGTCTGTGCAGGAGGAATTTGCAAATCCCTTAGTAAACAGCTGACTTGCTGGGCTCTTTTTGTCTGGAAGGGTCTCTTTGAGACCTAGGTTGGGGCCTCAGCATAAAGGGCATTGGAAGGTGTGGAAACCGTCATTTTTGGGAGTATGTTCCAGCTAGGCATGGCAGTTACTGAAGCTCTTTGCAGGTGGGATTTTGCGAGTGAGAGAAGACATGAGCATATACCCGTGTTTCTGTCTCCCTAGCCCTTACCCTTTTGGGTGCCCCTGCTCCAGGGGCTGCTCGTGCATTTATCATGTAATAACCAGTGGCTAAGATCCCAAAGCAGCATTAGAGCCCAGGGTAGGTACTAGGTCTGCACACCTGTGCTTGCTCTCTGCCAGACAAGTATTTGAGCCTAATTATTTAATCTGTTGGTTATAAAATAATTTTGTCCTTTAAAAATAATTCAGAAAAACACTTTCAGAACAAAGGATAAATAAAGGAAACATAAAATATTCTAATGCATTTGCAGTGTTTAGAATAAGGGCACTTGTTTTGATTCTAAGGCATATTGAATTTTAATTAATTTCCTAGTCTCACTATCCTACCGAAGAGATATAAAGGAAGATGAATATGGAGATCAGCTCCGTTTCCTTTTATGTCAAAATATGAAGTACAAGTACTCTGAGACACGTTCAGGAAGATTATTTTTTTTTTTAACAATTTACTTACCAAGATTTTAGTACTCTAGTTAAGTAACTGAAAAGTATAGTGCGAAAAGGTGTATATACAGCTTGAACATATACCTTGCTGAATTATTAAAGCAGAAGAAAGTTATGAAATAACAGAATTAGATAGCTATAAGAATCTTAATAAAACATAATGCTCTTTCATCTTTATGTTTTCTCTATAGGAATTCTGATAACATATGTAATTCTGACAATAATATTATTATTCCTTCCCTTCTTCCACATAATTGTTAAACCTTATACCACAATTATTTTATGCATTGAAAAGACAATTTTCTGCTAACGGAATAAAGTATGGCACAGTTTGGACAAAAAAGTCGCTTTTAGTTTCAGAAAAAAAAAGGTAAATTATACAGTTAACTAGGCAGACTGTTTTTTCAAGGACAGTTTATGCCAGACAGCACCACATTTTGGAAGACTTAAATGAGATCCATTTGAACGTAGAGGTAGGGGTATCACTTTGGTTATCTTTGCATTTTGCATTAACCAGCAATTATGTGTGTGGAAGCAGTGAAGATTAAGTAACTTGCTTTTAAAATTTGCAGTCAGCTAATGAAGCTTGTAAGGAGTTTAATTCTGTAGGAAGGTGCCCCCAATGGATTCTATATCTCCCTCAATGAAAAGGGCTTTAAAAGAGGTAGAATTACTCAAACCTTCTCAGAGCTTTGATGGTTTCAGTTCATCTCATGACCCTTGGAGATGCATTAAGGGAAGGCCTTGAACCATTAGTGCAGCCAGGACTCAAAAAGGGAAAATTCTATTTTCTACAGTGCAGGATAAAATTTGGTCACTCCATGGAAGGAAGCATGGTCTGCTGTTCTGCAGTCACATGGACTTAACTTTCTCTGCCCTATCTTTCTATTTACCCAGCTAGAAGAGGAAGTAGTGCATTAACCCTTGTGTGCTGAAACCAACTAATACAGAAAACTGAAAGATAAGTTGAAGAAGATCGTAGAGATACTGTCCCTGGTCCAAGTTGGAATAAATAGAGAAAATGGTTTCAGCTAATAAATAAGTTCAAATATGTCACACTATGCCTGCTTCATGATCAGAAACAACAACTGCACTTTTTGAATGAGTTTGCTTCCAGAGACTTTCCCTTAAATTTTGCAAAAATCTGAGTTTTGTGAATATACTTACTCTAAAATACATAACTTCAAGTTGAGTGAATTCTTGTATTTCTACAATGCAGAATTTTCTCATATGGATGTCTTCGTATCAAAAGCTGCAGTTTATATTTAGAAATCTTTGGATCGCAGGCTTGTTTTCTGTATGATCTTTTGGTCCTGATAATACTCCTGAGTTTAAGTTATGATTAATGTTAAGTAATGATGAGCATCTGGAATTACTTTGGTATCTATTCCTAATTGTTCTGATAAATCATTAGCAGATCAGACTATGGAAAATAATCTCACTAAAAAATACAGTTATAAAATCAATATTTTTTTGTACATACTAAAAGTTCGCTGATCTGAAGATGGAGTTCAGGATCTCTCTTTGAGAGAGGGTAAATCTGACAGTGAAATAGCATTCAACAAGCACGAGCTCACAACTCAGTCATCAGTAGCACTGTCTGTACCCCTTATGCACATTCCTGTTTCTATAGCAACAAAACCAATATAGCATTTCCCATTCTTTAAGGGCTTTTTTAAACTTTGGATGGTAACATAGGCTTGTTTTATATGACAATAAGATGAATATTCATGGTTTGCAACAAATGACCTAATTAAGGTCAAGTTCTCTCAGAAATAGTAATGAATCTTTGGCTGGATTACCACTTCTATACTCAGTAGAAACTTTTCATTATTATTAATGCATTTTTATTTATAGGTTCTTCTTTTATCTGATGACCTTGATCTTCCAAAGAGGTCCACCAGGGTGGATCCTTTCAAAGGGATGAAAACTTTATTGTTTATTTGGATGAAAGGGCTTTATGTAGTGTATTCTATAATGGAATACGAAAGCTTGAGCCTTGTCTCTTTTGACATTCTTTCTGTTTTCTAGAAATTAGGGAATGTACCATGACATTGCATAGTGGTGTAACTGACCGATCCATTATTTTAGTGTTTATGCATCGTTTTCATTACTAGAAAATGATAGAAGAATTATAAAGGAATTTCTGATGTTGGCTTCTGAGAGTCCTGTTCTGGTGTTCAGTTTACCATAATTTAAAAAAAAAAAAAATAACATTAGAATAGACAGTATTGCTTTGAATCCACTCTGTAGTAATATGTCATCAGCCAGCCATCACTAACCTTAAATCTCCATGTGTAGGTTGATAGCTTTTTTAGCATTCCATTATTTTCAGTTTCTCCACATCAACTGCATCTTATTCACCAAGTATCAGTGTAGTTTATTCCATGTAAAAATCCACCAGTTAAAAGTATTAAATTTTCAGTTACACTTTTCTTTTAAGCATTCTGTGCTGTGTTCTGTTCAGTGTCAGTGTCTTTAGTTCTGATTTTTCAATTTTGTCCCTCTCCTTTTCCTTGACTTGTTAGTCTGATCCAACCTCTTCTACCTCATCTGATGATTATCAATATGTTATGGAAGCTAAACTACAAGAAATGATCTCCATACGTAGGAAGGTAGTCCTACTGGACTTTACTTTCTATTGCTAAATAGAATCCATCTGAGTTATTTTCATTTTCTTTAACTTTTCTTTTTTAATTGATAATCAACCATCGTGCAGTTCAGTGCTTCAGGAGCTTACAATTTTACGATGGCAGGTTTGTGTTCAAACCATGCACAGTCTGCATGTTACATTTGGCTGATTTCATTGCTCATAAATAACTCCAATGTTTTGCTGATGCTTGGATGTAACAGGCCTTCGTAGCTGACACATTTCAAGCAATGCTGTTCAGCTGCCTGTTTAAATAAAGTTTATTTTTGGAAAACTAAGTTTGCAGTTAGTAGTAGCTTGCTTTATGTTTTGTTTAAACTTTACTGAGGTAAAAACTTCCAAAGCCACTTAAATTACAGAAACAGTATTTCTATTTTTTTACAGGCAGAAGAAAGGCATGGAAACATTGAGGAACGTATGAGACACTTAGAAGCTCAACTCGAAGAGAAGAATCAGGAACTTCAAAGAGTATGTGTATTGCAGACAGCTTCTGTGCACTTTTCATTTAATTTGTCAGTATAGTGCTACAATATGCACTCCAGCACCCAAATCTACCCACTGATAAATGTTTTACGTATAACAGTGATGGCAGCATCTTCCCACTTAACCATCTTCATATACTAGTTTACATCTAATTGCAGAGCTGAAAGTATTCTGCTATTAAAATGAATGTGTGTTAATCAATAACTGTAATTACATTTCCAGTGGAATTCTTTTAGATGGTTATAGCTACCATTTTTTTTATTATTTTTGAATTATGCAAGTCTGTACTGGTTAATTTTGGGCCCTGCCAATCTGTCTCTTCTACATTAAAGGCAAGGCAAAGAGAAAAAATGAATGAGGAGCACAACAAAAGATTATCGGATACCGTAGACAGACTTTTGACAGAATCCAATGAGCGTCTGCAACTGCACTTGAAAGAGAGAATGGCAGCACTTGAAGAAAAGGTACAGTGCAAAGACCAGTATAGTTTATCTTAATAAACATTTCTATGTATGTTCTACTTTTACCAGAATGGAGGCATCATGCTGATTTTGTATTACCAAATATTACCACAAATATAGTCTAACCTACACATTCAACTCTTAATTCAAGAGTACGCTCAAGTGTCTTTCCAGAAGTACTGCAAATATGCTGAATATTCTGAGTCCTGGTTTTATCATCCAAAAGTCTGTTGAAGAGCTTGTAAAGGACCAGTGCAGGACAGAGTATGAGGCAATGAGAAAAGGTGGACAAGGAACCAAGGAATGATCACATTTCAGATGTGTTGTCATTTCGTTTTCAAGCAGCTGACTTTACCTCCCTTCCTCTGAGAAGAGTAAAATGCTGTCACCACAGAAGAAGGAGCATCTACCCTTGGAGAGGAAAGGTTATTTGCAGGTTTTCCATGATGGGAGACAAAGTGGTCTTGCAAAATTCAAAGCCCTTGAGCTTTATTTTTACCCTCTTTAATTCCTCCCTCTTCTACTTATTCACCTTCAGTCTGATCTGAGGGGAATCTTTCAGTGTTTTTCGGAAGGATATTTCAGATGATATACCTCTCAGATGATATACTTCAGGTTTGCATCCGTGAAACAAAATGTTGTACAGAACTTGCCAAAATAATAGACTTGCCAAAAAAAAGATGATGGGAGAAGTAGTTGTCTAAGAGTGAGACAGTTGCTCAGCTGAACAAAGATGCAAAGTTTTTGCTGTTCTAGGAAACACCTGGTTCTACACAGTTGAATTCTTTCTAGCATTTAAAATTTCATATATACTAAAACCGAAGCATTAAAGAATTTTAAAGTGGAGTGTATATGAACTTTACAAACTTGTACATGAAGACTACGTGTATATAGTGATATCTGCTATATTAGCATATCTCTAATGTCTTGCTTGGGTTTTTTTTCCTTTTTTATTTCTAGAATGTTTTGATTCAAGAATCTGAAAGTTTCAGAAAAAATCTGGAAGAGTCCTTACATGACAAGGTACTACAGAACGTTGTGATTTTATCTGTATTTATCAAAATACATATATTATTTGAAAATATATATATGGTATATTATCTAAATGTCATGTAAAATCTTCCTGACATCAATGATAATTCCTTTAATTACCCAGTTGCCATAAGTAGCCTTAGAAGGTCTGTAACAATTGTTCTGAGCTAAGTTCATGGTTGATATCATAGCCTGAGGAAGTCAATACCAAAATTCATATTGATTTCACTGGCCCCAGAGTTTTGGTTCTATCAGTTTAAATTCTGAAAAAGTCTTGTTTAACACAAATGTAAGCACAGCTGGTTGCACTTTCATAGTGAAGAATGTAATTTCTTGATTCGATGCAATTCTTCTTAACAGGTGCAGTGGCATTATGCCAAGTATAGCTGAAAGTGGCCTTTCTTCATTCACTGTAAATTAGCCCCTAATACTGTGTGGTGAATCAGTCAAATTGATTATAAATATTTGTTTCAATACTGCATACTGGGATTTTGTTTTAAACTTATTTTTGCCCTGAGCACAGTAGGATACAGAAGTGTATCTGTACTCAGTTTCACAGAAGTGTTTTTGCAATGTATCAAATCCATTTAAAACCAATTGGTAGTAATATAAATATATCATATGGCATCCAAAATCAAGACCTTCAAGGCATTCAAAAACATTGTTATTTTCATTTACATAATCTGTATAAAGGCAGCAAGATTCAAGTCCCCAAAAAGATGACTTGCTTCAGTTCCTCACCACTCTCACAGTAAAGAATTTCTTCCTAATAAATAAAACCTACCCTCCTTCAGTTTAAAGCCATTAACTTTTGTCCTATTATTGCATACTCTGACCTAAGAGCTTCTAAGTTTCCCACTTTGAAGAGTTTATTTGTTCCACTTTGATGAAGAAACTGATGAAGTAATTTCACAGATATAACAGGAGATAATAATCTCTAAATAAATGGCAAATGTTATGAGTACTAGTCATCTTGGTAATTCTGTTCAATCAAGAAATAGTGTAAAAACAATATAATATTTCATTAATAATAACAATTCAGTATTAATAATTACCAAATCTGATATTACTTAAGTGAAGATCGCTATCCTTCCTAGGATTTTGTAATACCGAACACTTTAAACTGTAGGAACAGCAGTGTTACGTCTTCATACCATGTTCTTTCTTAATTTCTTTTCAAATTCTTTTATTTACTTTTATTAGTAGATGGTAATTATTTGTACTATTTGAGAACAGTGATTTCTTTCCCTAATAGTAGCTGTAACTAGTAATTTTTTTAGTAAGTTCCAAAAATCCAGTTTTTGTAGTACACTCTGATTTTTCACCAGCAACTCATACTAGAGTTCCATCAACTCAACAGCAGAGAGATGTATAGCTGCAGTTCAACAAATTACCTAAAATGTCCCTAAGTCTGAGTCTCTGTCAGTAAATATTAAGGCCAGTATGCAATCTCATAGTCTCACAGAATCACTTAGGCTGGAAAAGATGATCTTGGAGATCATTAAATCCAACTGCTAATCTCTGTCTTTAAAGGGCAAATGGCATGTCAGAGGCTGAACTATGCCTGGCACAGTGCACAAATCAGTGCTGCTTCTTCTTTTCCTGACTTTATAAGAGGTAAAAAAGAAATTCCAAGGACATATTTGTCCTACCAACACTTCCAGCTAGTGGTAGTGCTATATAACCTCCTCTTGACACGTACATCTTATTGGCAGTAACGAGACTCAGTGTTATGTTCTGTGTATCTTTTCTTACTTGTTTAGCTTTATGAGAGCAATGTCTCATAAAGGAAATGTATTTTGTATCACATGTAAATCTTACTGTTCTTGTTTCCAGGAAAGACTTGCTGAAGAAATTGAGAAACTAAGATCTGAACTGGATCAAATGAAATTGAGGGCTGGTTCTTTAATTGAACCCACCTTGTCAAGGTAATATTTCATGACAAAAGTTTCCTCACTTTGAGTTGAAATAGAACATAAGTGTCAAACCTTTACAACAGGGATGTGTTCAAACCGCACATGTAGTCATGCATTTCTTTAAAAATGTAAAAATCTGTGCAATTTTTATTACTGTTGCTTTCACTTTTTTCATAGGCAAACAGGGCCTTATATCAGTGAGTATACACTGAAATATTGCTGAGATTAAAGAAAGACTTTTAAATTATGACGTATTTTGAAAAAGATATCCAAATACCCAGCATTTTCACCAGACCTAAAAAATAAACTTTGAACTATCATCTTTAATGCTGAAATTGATAAGAATATTTATGGTCATATTTATTCTTTCAATTATATCTTTTTTTCTTTTTTTATTAGCAGAACATAGCTCTGCTGTGCTTAGGGTGTAGCAAAAGGCCACAGAACTTCAGCTAAAGATGCAGGCAGTATTCAGAGAGATCTGAAAATATCGTAATAGGATATTAAACATTATGCCTCTTTTTGGCATAAAATCAATATGGAAACAACAAATGCCATAAAATTTTTACTTTATTGATAATTGTATGCCACGTGCTGTTTGCATAATAAGCAACATGTTCCCTTTTAAAACCTGCCAGCACACCTGCCAAAGCTCATGGACTAAGGCTAAATTGGAAGCACTTTAATCATCTGAAGTTATTCTTGTTCCATAGATTTTTTTCTTCCATCAGCTATTGCCTGCCAGTTGTTGTCCTCAGACATCTTGTTCAGTACCTGGATATGGTTTCTGCTTCAACCTTTTACTCTCTCTTGGAATCATATTTTTCTATACACAGAGCAGTGTAAATCCGTGAAATTCACAATGTGACGCTTGTAATGGTCCGATATTTTTGTTCCTTTGGGAGTGTGACTGCAGACACACACAACACTTTTTTGAGAGTGCTTGCCAGGACACAGGCCATTGAACTCCTGCAGCAAACAGCAGATTTGGTTTTGGAGCAGCCATCCTTGGTGAACAACAGCCCTCCTTGCTGGGTAGATGAGTATCATTAGCTTGTGCTCTGTAAATACGAGCTGATTTGCCCTTGTCAAGGAGCTGTTTGAACTTGATAAGCTATCTAAATGTCTTGGGAATTCAGCAGGTTCTGCTAAACAATATACTTTCCCTTCTGTACCTTGCCCCATAAATCTACTCAGCCCTCTCAGGCATAGGAAGCTATCAGCATTAAATACTTCTTGTTCTCAGCTCAATTTCAGTTCTGCATTGCCAGGAGTTTGTGCTTTCAGCAAAATAATGAAGCTGATCAGCAGATAAATATCTGCAGCCAGAGACTGGAACCTGGACTGTTTCTTTTGTTTTGCCAATTTTCTCCACAAGTGCCAAATATTATCAATTACCAGAACAACGTTCTATTGAGGCAATTACTGTACACAGAAGATAAAACCAGACACTGCCTTATGGGGGGGGGGGGGTGTTACTTTTTTTTTTTTTTAACTGTGATCATGCCGTTCATATATTTTTATGTGGAGATTGCTGGTATGTTAAGAAACAGAAATTGTTCAGGTCTCTGCTCCTGTGGTTGAATGCTCAAATGGTGCATGGAGCCTTTGCTCTTCTGACTTGGCTACATGGCCCGTGGTTAGGATGTTTCTATTTCACCATGCAGGGAATTTTTGCTGCTGCTATTTGAAAAAGGACAGAAAAGCCAGGGACCATTGTTTGCAGTCAACAAAAGATATGCTGAAGTCATCCAATATATGCCTCACCAAAATATCACAAGGTCTACAAGGACTATAGGAAAAACTCTGAAAAGTGTCATCGAATAAAGATTCATAATTCCTAACTGATGTTAAATATCGTGGGGCAGTTCACTCATACTTTCATAATGTAGAGCATAGAGTTATGTCAGGAAAGCATTATTGATATGCTCACTCATGTACACGTAATATGCTTACACTAACCTCAGGCATATTTACTCAGGAGAATAATGGAAGGAAAATACACAGGACATTCAGCCATCAGTTCTAATCATCCTGAAATCTTTTTTCTTGTTAAAGTTTTGGATGATGAGTTTTTCTATGCATATCTTTCGTTTTAGAAAACATCAAAGAGTTTTTCTTCCTTAGTTTTCTCATAATATGATTTCAAGTTTTCATTTTTAAATCATATTTTGTGATGTGGTTTTCTCATTTATTATGTGATATGTAATAATTTGTTTAAACCAAGAAATCTGTATTCCTAGAGTGAAGGTCATTGCATTGTTTCTGTTTTTACTCCTATTACTTTCTCAGCCCCCTTATTTGATTTTGTTTCTAGGCCTCACCTTGACACATCAGCAGAGCTGAGGTACTCGGTGGGCTCACTAGCTGATAGCCAGTCTGACTATCGGTCAACTAAAGTGATAAGGCGACCCAGAAGAGGCCGGATGGGAGTACGCAGAGATGAACCAAAGGTTAATCCCCAATTTCTTTTCATGTGTTCCCTGATAATAGAATGTATTTCAGCCTGTTAAGCTTACAGTTTGGGACGGGGGGGTTTCCAGAACAAAACAACAGGAGAAAAAACAACCCACCATACTTGACTGTTTTATGGGTGTCTTTTTCTGTAAATTTTCCTGATGATAATTGTATACACCATTTGCAGTTATGTGAAAATACTTTATGTCATTTGCAGTAATATTGCAGGCATTAATGGAGAGTTAATCACTGAATAAGTATTTTTAAATGCTAATTACTTTCCTTTCCCGTTTTTCAGAAGTTTGACTTTGCAGTTCTTTTCCATAACATAAGCCATATACATACTAAATCCTTCTTAGGTAAAATCACTTGGAGATCACGAGTGGAATAGGACCCAGCAGATTGGTGTTTTGAGCAGCCATCCATTTGAAAGTGACACTGAGATGTCTGACATCGATGATGATGATAGAGAAACACTTTTCAGCTCCATGGACCTACTGTCACCAAGTGGCCATTCTGATGCCCAGACTCTGGCCATGATGCTTCAGGAGCAGCTAGATGCAATCAATAAGGAAATCAGGTATGTAGCCTGAACAAGCTGGGATACACTTCTGATTACAGCTTCAAGCTTTCTTTAGTGCTTGGAACAGTTAGGAAACTACTTGTACATTTAAAGGTTCAGTCATGCGTCCGCTTTCCAGAGCGGAGAATATTGATCGCGTGAAGACAACAATGGCATCTTTCTTTCCTAACCAAAGAAATTTCTTTCAAAAAATGTTCCAAGTGGAGAACTGTTGGCTAATTGAATATAAATAAGTTAGAGAAGGTTAACACATAGCAGATTTGACAGGCTGCTGTTCACAGTCCTCTTTTCAAGGTCTTTTTCACTGTTATGCATGACTCTACTTACTTAGTAACAACCTCCTATCGGAAATATTTGATATCAGTGCTCTTCTTGCTTTCTTCTGGTAACTATCCATATTTTACATTTGATATAAGCCATGTTTTCTAATACATGGTTTTGACTTTCTCTGTAGACACAGAATATGATTTTTCATGCTCCAAGTTGGATTGGAATGCTTGGAAATAGGTAGTAAATAGAAGGTATCATAATAATTTCTGTGCAAATTTAGTGAAGTTATAGAGGAACAAATTACATATTTTAATTAAGTGATTTTTATGATTGAAACATATTTTAGACTTAAAGCAGTCCTACATGTTTTTCAGGAAGGGCAACTTTAAAAAAGCTTGGTGTATGAAAAACATCCTCTCATTCGTGATTGTTTTTCTAGAAATGTTTCTAAATTTATTAGGGACTTTCTGGTAGTATTATTAACAGAAATACTGTGGTTTAAAATATAATCAAACCCAAATTGATTATCTTTTTCCAAATCTGTCTTTCTCTGATCATGGTTAATTTCAAGGGAGAACTCTTGCGGTATATTGAATTTGAATAACTTTTCTTTTCAGGGGAAACTTTTTGTTATAAATCTACAGCTTTGCATTTTCACTAGTCCCAGAATGCCTTCATTCAAATAGGGTTACACTGCTATTTTCTCAAACCTCTTATTACACCTGTCAAGACAGAGAGTCAAAGAGATATAGTGTTGCTATTGCTGTTGGGGAGGTAAATTCCTTAAAGCAGTGTATATAAAAATGAGAAACTTATCCATATTTTCTGTTGTTACAAAGAAGTCAGCATTGTGACCAATTCAGGGAGCTGTAGATGCCTTATTTCAATAATAATTATAGACATTTTATGCAAATTCTGAAATGGATGTTAGGGAAGAAAATTTATCACAGCACAGAAATTCTTAGGTTTCTGTTTTTAATGTAACATGGTTTTATTTATTGTACTTAATTCATTTTGCTCCGAAAAGCCTGGCTCACCCTTTCAGCCTCCCCAAACTTTGTATTCTCTCATTTAACCTAGCTCCTTTGTACTTTTTCCTCCTCACAGCAGAAATGGACTACTCCTAATATGGGTTTATGGGCAGAGGACTTACAAACAAATGTTTGATTTTAAAGACATTTTTCCATTCTAGGTGCAATCAGAATTAAAAACAAAAACTAAAGAACCCAATGAAAGCATCCTATTGAGGTGATAGATGTTTAAGAAGTTTACAGTGCTTAATAACAAGCAAGATATTTTAATGAAATTCACTTAAAACCACTAAAGTGCTTTAGAAAGAGCTATCATTTTTTCATCAAATTGTAGGAATGAAACAATTTGGTTTGCATGTTCTTTTGTTCTATTAATATGGATTATTACAGCAATTCCCTTCTTAAAGGCCCAATTTGTTTTGACTCTCAGTTTGTGTTTGTGCTTTAGCAAAAGAAAATCAGATGAAGCCAACATAAAATTGGCAATAGTTATCTATAGTAAATGGGGCTGTTAAGCTCCCTGCCCTACACTGTCTCCTTTGCAAAGGAAGCAATCTTCCTGAAATGTCACACCTCAAATCTTGCTCTTGGGCACATTCTTCAAACTGATTCTGAGGCTGGAGAAGTTAAGAAAAATAATTTTATAACTCTCGTGATTAAAAAAATACCCTTCCCAATATTATTCTTAGTTGATCTATGATATTCATCTTTGTTTTCTCTTGCTTTCAAATCTCATTTGAAAGGAGACAGTTTTTAGTTTTACTTTGGGGATATGAAGAGAGAAATACAGCCACATTCTTCTTTTACTTAATAAGGTTAATTCAAGAAGAGAAAGAGTCGACAGAACTGCGTGCTGAAGAGATAGAGAACCGAGTGGCCAGCGTGAGTCTGGAAGGCTTAAATCTAGCCAGAGTGCACCAAGGTACCTCTATTACTGGCTCAGTGACAGCATCATCACTTGCAAGCTCATCTCCTCCCAGCGGGCACTCAACTCCTAAACTCACCCCTCGCAGCCCAGCCAGGGAGATGGACAGAATGGGGGTTATGACGCTGGTAAGAAACTGTGAGGACAATTTTGTTGGTTGCTGGACAAACAATTTTGTTTGGTGTGATATTTCTCATTTTAAGTAGTTAATCTCTTCACTATATGACTGGCTCATCTCTGATTCTTTATTCACCTCTTCATCATATACATTCACAGATAGCAAATTCCTAAGCACATGGACATCTGGGTGGTTTGGGGCTTTGTTATAGTGCGTTTGAGCATTGCATAATTCACCAGGGACATAATGATATGAGGATCAAGGGCCACTGATCGCTGCAATTAATGTAATCAATCTATACGTATAAAAGGTTTACTAATGGAAAGCTCTGAAGTGATACCGTTATGACACAGTAGTCTGTGGGACTATTGCTGAGTTTAAACCTTCAGAAACTATCTGGAAGATATTAAGAGCTTCCACTGTTTTGTATATATGATCATTTGTATATACATTTTATTTGGTATACTCATTTATACTTGCAGCATTTTGTATGTATTCTTCATGACAGTATATCATGCACTTGAAATATGTACTTCATAACTACTAATAATTCATTTAACTGATATATTTCAACATTATAAGGAGCACACACATAGATATCAAGCCATGAAATTACCATGCAAAGCATTTCTAACATTATCTTGGAGGACACACTCAAACATGCCTGGTTTGATTTGAAAAGGGATTTGCAAAAAAATTAATTTTGATCCTAGACAAAAAGAAGCAGTGGAAGTATTTAAAGGAAATGTGTCAACATATTCAAGATGCACAACTGATACTGATCAGAGTACAGACAGAGAGTTTAGTGTTCAGTATGAGCTACAAATCAGTTTGGAGCCTTGGTGAATTAATCACTTTAAGCACTAAGAAAGAATCAAAGCAGCCTTGGAGCTATATGGAGACTCTGCTAATCTCCATATATAGGGAGTAGAACAGGGTATGTGAAAGCCCATTTTTATTTGATTTCTCTCTGATAATTGTAATGCCCCCAGTGTCCCCTTGTGGTCCCTTCCTGGGAAGAAGCAGCACTGGTTCCCTGTGGAGCCTCTCATCAGAGGGAAAAATAACTTTGTTCTTAACCAGAATGCAGAAATTAACTCCCTTAGCAGAGAAGGTTGCTAAGAGCAGCTGGGAATGGAACCTGGCTGTTCATTCTCAGCTGGGAGTAGGGACTTTTGTCAATGATCATCTAGCCAAGTATTCCCTTTTCCTCGGAAATGACAACTACTCATATCCAGTTTAACTATCTCCCAGTTTAGTATGTTGTTTGCTGTCTTCTTGGGAACTAAGGACAGCAGACAGGAGGTTGGGGCAGGCAGTTGTGATTGATTCCTTGCTGCCCCCAATTCCCACTGCTGAACAGCAGAAAGGAAAATATTGATTGCACACATCGTTCTGGAGGAGGACCTTCACAAATATGCAGTTTGGCTCCATTTCCCCAGACGTTTAAACTAAACAATCTGGCTATGGATGAATGGCAATGGTTAGACTGGTCCTCCGGCAGACACCTGCACTGCCTGGCTGCTTTGATTTGGACACTGTAGCTTTGGGTCAGTAGGTTCATCAGATTCAAACACAAAATGACAGCACAGCCTCTGCACTTCAGGTTGCCATGGTCTCACTGGCATCCAGCTCTAACCATGCTAGAACTCAGATGGATGTGTCTGTATGAGCTGCAGTTGAACTCTTGACATACCAGAAGCAGTAAAAGCAGCAGCCCATGGTGTCCTCATCTGCACAGCCTGCAGCTTTGCTCACCTTCATCAACCCTTTCAGGATACTTCTGCCCTGCACTGTTTAAGTGGGAGTTCAGTGTTGAGTATGTCCTTCCTACAAGCTGGGGACAGACACAAGCCTTTCAGACATTCTCCCAGTGGAAACTTTGAATTGAGAACAGTTTTGTAGAGTCCTGGTCTCTAGAGCCCTGTACTGGTTTTCTGGAGAAGTAATACGTGAATTTCCACAGCCCAGATCCACACAGTAAATAAATTCTGCACGGTATTTGCAGTATTTGGTGATGATATTTTGTGATTTTACTTGGTGCAACACCAATATATTTGTAATATTAGATAAAACTTTTTAAAAAAATCTCTGCTGGGGATAACAAATATTTATATGAAAACTCAAAAAATAGAAAGTGTTGCTGTAAGCTTATAATATCCAATTATTTGGTGAGTTTATGAAATTGTAGGAGAGTCTAATTTTTAGGAGAAAAAAATTACTACTTTCCCAGAATGACCTATTTTTTAGAGATTATGTTATTACTCCAAGTATATAGTATAATTAATATATATTATGGATAGTATTAAATTAAAGAAATCTCTATTTCTCACTTCTGAATGTGAGACCAACAAATGTATGGCATTTTATTATGCTTCAGTGTGATTTATTAATCATTCTTTTTTTGTTGTTGCTGCTTGTGTTACCAATCTAAGCCAAGCGACCTAAGGAAGCATCGGAGAAAGGTACGATAGTGGGGCTCTTTTTAATTTTGGGAAAGCACATTTGTCATATTCCTCTGCTATATAGATAACTCAGTCTCTTGCCAACAACTGCATCCCCTTCTCTCCTTTTCATCCACTATCTGAACTATCAGTCTAATCCTACTTGAAAAGGCCTGTAGGGGTCACAGCTAAGCCACAGAATCAAGTCCCACCAGCGATACATTGGAGTAGTAGCCTCTACAGCACAAACCTAAAAGAATACTTATTTAAAAAAATTCTGGACACAAAAGAATTAACTTCAAATGTATTTCGACCAGTCTTCTTACTGGAGGAACCAAAGTCAGATTCCTTGAAATTTTCTGGAGCAATATAAAATTATTTATACATTTGGCACTGATTATGAGATCTATCTTTATATGACAGAAGACAGGATGTAACATAAATACTTAAATGCTATGAAAAAATTCCTTTTTGTCCATGCTTATCTTCAAGCATACTGACTAGTCTGTTAACACACTGTGGAAAGAGTGGTCATGTTTATGCCTGTATTTACCTTGTCTACCTTCTCTCTTACATCCCTGAGAAACTTCATTGACTTGAATAATCCTGATTAATTCAAGAGACCCATTTTACACCTAAGGTTATCTTCATGTTTAGACCTTCACTGTATCAACCTTTTTGGCATAAAAGGAATGAACTTCTACAAGCATGTTCTCCTTTCTTCCAAATATATACTTTAAATTGCCATATTTAGGCAATTGTTCCTTCCCAGCAGCATCTTTCAAAAATAAGAACCTTTACAATTTGCTCAAAAAATTGCACTTGAAACCATACATGCCTCAGTTCGTTTGATAAATTCATGCATCTTATGTTGAAACATTCTTGAAAAGCTAATCTGTTCTCAATGGAGTCTCCCTCCCCCAGATTGCAGTTGTTGAAGAAGATGGGCGTGAAGATAAAGCCACAATCAAATGTGAAACTTCTCCTCCTCCAACACCTAGAGCTATCAGAATGACTCATACCCTTCCTTCTTCATACCACAATGATGCCAGAAGGTAAGATGTTTGTAATATGAATTGGAACTTCACAATTTTACCACATAATATTGTTTTCAAATCATGTTGTTTAACTATTCCAAAATGAGCTCATTTCTTCCCTGGTTCCCCTGCCATGGGCTAGAAAGCCTTACCCTTTTACTCCTGCATGACCTTGAAAACGTCTGCCAGTGCTAAAGTACATGCTGGGCATTTCTGTTTTGAGGTACAGTTTTGATGACTACTAGAAGTAGTAATACTGCAAATCCTAGAAAGAAAAGCAGCAGGCTGATTACTGTATTTTTTCATCAGTTGTTCTTAGCAAATATTTTCAGCTTTGCCTGATGGAGAGAATCTGATCTTGTTGCTCTTTATGTTGCCGGGTAATTTAAAGATGTGATTGTTTCATTTTTTAGGAGATCATCACTAAATTATAACCATTTAATTTGTTTGCAGAGATGCTAAAAACGAAGTAAAAAATTACCTGAAAATGCTGACACATTATCAATTCCATTTCTTTACTATCATTTTGTAGTAGTTTGCCTGCTTCATTGGAGCCAGAAAGCATTGGTCTTGGCAGTGTCAGCAGCAGTCAGGACTCCTTGCACAAAGCTCCCAAGAAGAAAGGAATCAAGTCTTCAATAGGACGTTTGTTCGGTAAAAAAGAGAAGGCTCGACTTGGACAGCTCAGTAAGGAATTAGTGGTAACAAGCTAAGGTCGCCATTTCACAGTTATTTTTCCACCTTTAATTTTGCCTCTTTTTTTGGTCAGTTTCCAATTTGCTCATTTTTCTGTTTTGTCTGGCACAAATTTGCCATTACATTTCATTGTTATCAGCAATTATATTTGTCAAGAGTTTGCTATGAGTTTAATGCAAATGAAAGGAGAGTTCTGGCACAAACTACTAGTCTTCACTGGCTCTGCTGCTTCAACAGTCTGTTGAATTAGGGTAAAATTGCTGACAATGGATTCGTGAACAACCAAATAAAGAGGACGTAAGAAACCTCTCGAACAGGTAATAAACCACTCTAACAGTGGTACCTGTGTGATATGGAAGGTCCTTGGAAGTGGAGCTGCTTTTCAGATTTCAGTGTGTCAATAGATGCCCTCTGGTGCCTATTGCTGAATGTCCTCACTATACTCTTTGAGTTAGTTATGGTGCTCACAGTCATCACTACTTCTGCCCTTTTCCCTTGCCAAGACCTTAGTCTGTTTCATTCCTGGCAAAACTTTTCCTCTGCCTATTTCTACAGGATATTTTGATATGTACAGATGCCAACATTACTATCAAGTCGGAATAGATGTGTCAGTAAAACTGAAGTACTACCTCTTTCCTAGTCATGAAGATGTCACATAGTATGAATTTGTGAGGCACTAAATTTTTACTGCCATCATGACCACATAACACATGTAAAAGAATTTTAAGGCTGTGCATTACTTGTAAACACTTAAGCAATAGGTAAGCCTGAAATGAAATACCTACATTCATATTAAAACATGTCCTTATCATAACTAACAAGCTCATCACTAAAAAGTATGGAATAGAAAAAGATAATATTAAGGTCAAAGTATCAGAGTAAAATCAAGTAACTGAGCATTCTTCATTTATACTCCAACCTTTTTCCTCTCTGCCTGTGAAAACTTTGTGTTCCTGAAAAAAACCCAACCTAATTTCTAATTGCAATTTGAAATCCCTTTTTTTTTCTTTTCTCACTATGGGATGAATAAAAGTGATTTATTCAGTCTTTTAATTGAGAATCTATTAAACAGGTCTCTCAAATACACCTGCATGTCACTGTCTGCATTGATGGAGAGTTTTATAACTTGAGACTGCATCTAAAGTTAGACATTATTAATTCACATTTACATTCCATAAAACCCTTTTTATTGATCCTGATGGTTTATGCATAATAATCTATGCTGTCACAGTATCTCAGGAACATAGAGGACAAAGATGTAATAAATGTGTTCATGTTCCCTGCAGTTCCTTGCAATGTGGAACAAAAATGAAATAACTTTAAAGTTTATCTCAGGAACAATGTAATCTGGCAGTAGATCAATTTCTTAATACTCACCATAATTAATAACACATAAATAGAACTGGATAAATCTATTTGTAATTCCCAAGATGAGGTCATGAAATCGCTAAAAGATATTAGTGATTTGCAATTATATTACCTTTTTTTGGCTTCCATCCTTTAGCTCAACTGCAAAGATTTCAGAATAATGCACATTTAATTAAGCAAACTAGAATTACGAGCATGTATAAAATTAATTGTAGGACTGTTAACTAACTAAAAAGTAGGAGCAAAATATTTTTAGAAATTGATAAGACATTGAGTAGCTGAATTATAAAGCAGTTTTTCTCATCTTAATTTTTAACATACCATAAGAAAACGATTTATTGAGTGGCCACTTCCATTCAGTATCACAGAATCACAGAATATAGTGAGTTGGAAGGGACAATGAAATTTAAAAAATGGCAATCATGGTAGTACTTGACTCCATTGTGTGACAGGTTTGCTATCTGTGCAGCTATATAATTAGTAATTCTATTTATAGTAAGATACTATGTCACAGAAATTTATATAGCAAGTCCTATCACTACTGCATTGTAGAATATTTGTGTGATTTTCATAAGATAAATTTGTAATGCAAAATCAATAAAGAATGTAACTTACTTCCTTACTTAAATTAAACACTTTAATTTGATATAGACACATGCTTCTTATATTTTTCTAATATGGAAAATACCTTTTCTTGAATTGCTCATATTTATATAGTGTTATTTAAGAAAAAATATTGGAACCTCCAGAGTTGTATCACTAACTCCAAAAGAGCCAGACTGTGTCACAAAATACTTTCTTGCTCTGCATTCCTTGCAAAACTGAAATTATTAGTTTTCAACTACTAAATTTGCCAGAATTTTGCTATTTTATTATTTGCTGCTTTTACCATCTTTGCTAAACCATTAGGATTATTGTTCAAAGGCAAATTCATGCCCTAGGAAATCCTTTTTAGAGTTAAGATCCGAGATTTCTAGATTTTTCAAGTTTTCTTTAAATTATTGAAGAAGGGGAAAGGAATACTATGGGGAGCACAGGTGTCTTTTCTTTCTTTCTTTATTAATTTAATTTTAAACTTACCCAGTCTTCTCCCATGTGGCAAACACCACACTAGACACTTATGTATTCTTCCGATGTTACATTTTAAATATTCTAGACCTAAACCAAACAATACATTCCAGGCATTTTTAGACCTGCTCAGGCAAGCTGATCTGCATGGCATATGAAAGGTCAGCTTGTTAGGAAACCTTTACTGTGGCCACATCCAATATGAGGTACCCTTAGTTTTTCAAAGGGCCAGATGCCTTTGTCTTATGGAGAAGTGCATTATGCCAAAAATACTCTCTGACTTGTAATAAACCCTCATTGCATGCACTCATACCATCTCTACTCAACATGGTGAGACTGCTCTCTCAAAAAAGGTGTGATATATTGTTAGAGTAGTTTGCTGAATCAAAAACTTACTCCAGAGTCAGCAAGAAGCCTTGCATGAGTTTCTGTAAAACTTGGAAAGGCAGATGAAGTAAAGAAAAACATATATTCATGTTCTCTGCATTTGTGAGATGCATTTGCATCATTTTCATTGTGAGACTTGCAAAAGTAGTGTCCTCTTTTAATAAAAAAATTAAAAATCCATGTAGACAAACAGGAGTGCTAAAACAACACCTGCTTTAAAAGAAGAGCTTTAAACCAAGTTTTTCCAAGTTAATGTCATAAACATGATGGGGTTTGTTCTCACTCAGCTGAGGTGAATGTAAATTTGACTTGTAAAAGTCTGATGCTATTTCTCTGCATAACAGTTGTGCATTATTTTATGGTTAAAATCAACAAATCAGTGGATCAGGATAGAATATTTGAATTTATTTTGTGCATTCTTATTATGCCAGTGTCTGCTCTACACTTGTTTGCTATCCATTAGCTGAGAAATAAGAAATTGCCATTTTCAAATGGAGTGAATCATCCATATTTTACAATACTGTTGTCTTCCTCCTTGTGCCAGTTACACACCTCCTGAACAGGAGCACAGGAGGAATGCAGCCTTCAAAGAAGTGCAGCAGCACGTCTGTCTGTACATATGCATGTGGGAATGAGCGGACAGTCTGAAGCCAGAGCCAGAAGATTGTACTGGCACATCCCTGCTTCCTTGAATCCAGGCAGCAGAAGAGTCAGAACATCTTCTGCACTAGGAAAGTCATGTTAGTGGACAAACTGTATGATCAGCATGGATCACAAGTTATGGCCTTAGTTTATAATACAATTTTACTTTGATCCACGTGTCCTTGCTTACCGCAAGCTCCCCTTCTCACTCTATGTAACTTATTCAAGTTCCCATGACTTTGACAGGCTTTAGGTGCCTACAAGACACCTCCAGGGAGACGTAGGAGGCTTTTTACTTCTCTGATAGATACTTTGTGTCATCTCTGTGAGTTGGCAGGGATAACATCAAAGACTGTAAAAGACTCTCTATGAAAGCAAAATGGAGACTTTAGCACTACTACATTCAGTGATGCTGTATTATGGCACTAGTAATGAGACAGCTCTTGAGAATGCACTTTCATTTGTACTTTTCTCAACTAAGATTAAAAAGCGGTGAGAGCATTGCTTACTTAGCACCATGAGACTGAGCCTTAGGAGGCAAAGAAAAAACAGGCAAAGGAGATCAGGGTGCTTTTCTCATACATTTCTGTTAAAGGTAAGGAGGAGGAAACTACTTTTTAACTCCACTTCTACTCTTTTCCATGTAGTAAACACCTGTCAGAATTTACTTCTGTAGGTGATAGATGTTTTCCACAAACACCAGATGTCATGGCTGAGGAAGCAAACATAGGTGATGGTTGTGGGTGGGAGGGGCACTGAAGGGTTGAAGAGGGGAACAACTGGGAAAGAGCATGGGAATATACCATGGGGGTTTGGTTTTTTCATTTTCCAGGAGGTTACATGGAAACAGAGGCAGCAGCTCAGGAATCTCTGGGATTAGGCAAACTTGGAACCCAAGCAGAAAAGGACAGAAGACTAAAGAAAAAGTGAGTATCTTTTTTATGTGACTTTGTTTGGCTCAAACTTGATTAAAATGTCAGGATTTGTGTTGGTTTTATGCAGACATGTAACGAGAAGCGAGACCGTCTACTATGGCATTTTAGCATGAAGAGTGGTTTTTTTTCCCCAGTGTAAAAGTTTTTAAAGCTGCACATAAAATATAGGGGAAAATATTCAGTCTGTCAATTTCAATATTGTTTCATTCGTGAAAAAGCATAGGTTTGTGAGAAAGAGATATTTTTGTATTTTACAAGTCATTAATTCTGTGCCTTTTGTCTACCATGCAAAATTCGTCCATAACCATTAACTTTACTGCTATTACTTGGATTCTGAAAGCCTCATTTTTAAAATCTCCCAATTTTTCATGTTTCTTTCAGTCTTTTAATGTTCCTTGACAGAGTTTCAAGAAAATTTGCAAGTCTAACCCAAAGCATCTAGGGATAATGTTTGAACTTTTCCTTAAACTTTTATGTAAAATGTTTTTAATCACTACTTTCATATCAAGACCTTACTGAAATATAACTTTAAATGTATGCATCCATGTAATGTGCAAATGTAAGCATTCTATTTCAATCAGCCTCAATTTAGCAATTAGAAAATTGGTCATTGTGCTAGCTGAGAGAGAAGAAACCTTTTTAATTCAATTAAGAAACTCACAATAATATTCACAAGGATATTACAGTTGATGAGTCTTGTCCCTGTATTTCTTATCTATAGATTTTTATTGCTAATTAGTAATTTAGACATGTATGGATGTAGAGGATGTTACTATGCTTTTTTTTCACTAAATCTAGAAGGTATCTTTGAGCCATCATTAGCATTCATAAAGAATATAATTGAATTTTCAGCGGCCTTTTTTTTAAGTCCCTGTGTATCTTCCAGCTTTGAGGATTGGATGTACCACAGTATTGAAATCACTTTGAAGGGATAAATATCTTTGTTCACTTTCTTATGTGTTAGTCCTTTAAAGTGGGTAAAATAACATATGACTTGACACATACAACTGCATACACAACACAACTACTTCATATATGAGATTGCGTACCAAGTTTCGGGTATAGAAATAATAAGTGTACAGGTAATCTGTTATTAATGTTCTGTCTAATCTCACACAATCAGACTTCCCCATGCTTTCTGCTTTTCAAGTCTTTCCTTTTTTTTCTCCTGTGTCTGTCTGTCCTTGTTCTTTATGGATTAGATATAATCAAAATGTTCTCTGTTAGAAGGAAAGGAACCTTTCCTTTGTGACTGTGACTATTCACTTAGTCTGAACTGTGTAGTATTTATTCTATGTTCTATAAATATGTCATGAAGATACTTAATTTTTCCCCCTGTTCCTTTTAGATTTGCCTATCTTCATAGTTTCTCACTTTAGAATCCTCAAAACTTCTTTTAAGATTCTTCTTAATTTACTATCAGAGAAAGGTTAACATACATTGCTAGTTTATATATATATATATATATGTTTATATACGTTATATAGTTGTAGAGGTACCATAATATGAGAAAAAATGTAACATATTGTGTTAGAGAAATACATGAGATTCTACAGAATTAGAGTAGTCATTAGAGTGCCAAGCTATCAATAGAGTGTAAGAACTAACACCTCCTTGGAAGAAATGTAGTCACAGAATCACAGAATGGGTAAGGCTGGAAGGGCCCACAGTGCATCAACTGGTCCAACCTCCCTGCTCAAACAGGGTCATCCTAGAGCACATGGCACAGATTGTGTCCAGCTCTTGAGTATCAGTCATATATTTGCATGTCTTACCTTAGAAAGTATGAAGTTGAAACAGTTCAGAAGTCATTTAAATGAAAAGTTTGTCTAAGTAGGTCAGATTCCTTTCCGCCAACACTTAACAAAGCACAATTCCCTGTGGGAGTAGCCTTCCCGTACATACAGTAGCTGCAAGATTGCTATCTGTGTAGTGCAACTGAGAATACTATGCTGTGTAATGTTAATGCTGCTGGAGATGTGTATGAGGTCTTTATAAGAGGTAATTAGAGAAGTATGAGAATCGTTTTCCATATCATGATGTAGCAGTAAGATTTAAGTCCAAGCAGTTGATTCCTTTTTACTGCTAAACAAAACCACTCTACAAATGCTGCAGAGACAGTAAGCACAGTCACTGGAACGCGGAAAAGAACGATTCACTTTGTAAGGATTTCTGTGGCTAATTTAGATTAGGACATAAAACTCCAAAAGAGTCAGACTTGCCAATAGGATAGTTAAAGGACAGGTTAAAGCAGGGAAACACTACTTTATATTACATTATATATCTGAGAGCTTTACTTATGCTGCCTTTGTTACTTCCTTTAAAAAAATAAAAAACAAACCCAAGACTACTACTAAAAAAGACCCCCAAAATACCAAACAACAACACAAAGAACACCCCCCCAAAAAAGAAAAAAAGGCAAAACAAGAAAACAAACCAAAAACCAACAGCAAATGCCTCAAAATTGTGGTGCCAGAGCCAATTCTTTTTTCCATAAAACAGGTAAAATACCACATACTGTAGTTGTGTTTCTCTTCTATATGTGCAAGTTAAGTGAAATGGCTTTCAACCCTGTTAACAGCTCAGCAAACATCCCTTTCAGTTCAGTAGTAGTTCTGGTGCAGGAAAGCAAGGATTCTCCCCTTCATGTGAAACAAAGGTCTAATTCGTCACTGTGATCGACACAGGAGGACTGTGATAGTACTGATGAGCTTCACCAGGCTTTGCTATTAGCTTTAATTTAGTTTGGATAGGAGTTATTATGAAAGGATGGATTCCTGTTAAAATTATATGCATAGTATTTCTTTCAGTTTAATTAATCTCTTAAGAGAGAAATACTTAAAATTCTGCATTCCAATTCTGCATTCTTGAATGTATTGAACTTCATCAGTAATTCTACAAGAATGCCTCTACCACAGGGATGAAGATGCATGGTGTTTCAAATTGCCAGCTCCTGCAGCCAGTAGGTACTAATGTTCCATCAGGTGTCCTGCCCACCTGCAACCACAGTAGCAAGCGTGTGCGTTGATTCTGCTCTGACCTCATGGAGTTACAAACACACTGCAGTGTGTTGTAGTATTTTAGCACAATTTCCATGCATAGAATGGAATAATAAATGAATAATACATTTCACTCTGAAAAGTTTAATGAGAGAATATGGTAATTCTGGAGACCAATTCTCTCTCTGATAATTATAATGTCATTAACCAAAATTCAGTTTCCCTGCTTCTTGCATAGAAGATGCTATTTAGATGTAAAATTTCTTTCAGTTTCAATTGACTATTTAGACATCATTAAAATGTAATAAACAGTTTGTCTCAATGATATGCCAGACATTTATAAACCTCAAACAAGAGACAATTCATCCAACATTTGGTTATTACAGCAGATTTATTAGGAATAAGTTTTATTCCTAAGGCATCAAAGAGAAATTAAGGAAGCTGTGTAGAATTTTAAAATTATACCCAACATTTCTTAAAATAATCTGAAAAAATGAATTTAAGAGTTGCCTGACTTATCCATAGGTGTTTATTCTCAGACATTAAATATATGACAGCTCTAATTAACATTGAAATATTTTAGGTCTTACTATTTGCAAATTGAGCATGCAAAACTAGGAGCCAAAAGATGAAGGTATTCAAAGTGTTTAGAGTATTATTCCATTATTTGGTGAAAATAAGTGATGTTGGGTTGTGGCAAAGAGTAATGCATTACATTTTTTTTATTTAAATTAGCCTTTATATTCTACTTCCCTTGTTCTATATAAAAGCTGTTAATATTTTATATATATTATCTTCTGCCTTTTGCCTGACTCGTAGTGCTTGTTTGTCTAATGAGTAACTTCTTCAAGAAAAGTCACAGTTTAGGACTAGAAGTATTAATGGCACAGATACCTGTGTTATGATCTGATTAGTGAGAGATACTTGTGCCCAAATTAAGGTGCAAACAAGACCATATGCCTTAGTCAATAATATGGATTTTATTTAACAGAAAATGTGAGGTAGAGAGATAGAAAGAAATAGGAAAGCAGGGTTGAGGGAGGGGAGGGCAGGAAGGAGAGAGAGAGAGATCATGCAGGAGGCAGTCACCACCCATGGATCTGGCAGCATCCTGTTAGTCCTTCTTTGCCTTGGCCTTCTCAGTGGTGGGGGTCCCAGAGTCATTCTTCTGGGGGTACCACCTTTATAGAGTCCAAGTTCCAGATATCCACACAGATGTTCCCATAACTTGGGGTGGCATGTGTATCAGCAGTTGCTTCCTTTGCCACAGTGGGGAACTTTTGTCTGGATGCATTAATCAGGATGTGCTAAACAGATCTCACTTCTGCAAAGCTGGAATTACCACCTTCCTGTTGCAAATTTCTCCCGTCTGTGCTTATCTCAAGTTCCTACTGTGGCAGCTTATCTTATGACCAGTTCCTTCTGTGGCCTTGGCAGTGTCTTGTGACTGGCAACTGTGATCTTTAAGGCTTTACAGCCCTCTGTCACCATTGCATTTATCTGAATACACGAAGGATTCAAATAATTTGCACTCACCTAGGCCATACATTTTGATTAAGATATGCTCTCTAGAAGGCACCCATCACAAGCTGAAGACCTAAACTTTTCTCTTAGTATTTTCTTTCCTAGTGATTAACCCATCTCTCTGTAGAAAACAGTTACTTAATTTTCAATTCTGAAATTTGTAGCTGACTCCAGCTACCAGTTCTCTGGGACTGTGTGTACAGATGTTCATAACATCATCATTTGTGGGTGCTGTGTGAATTGTGCACAAGTACATGGCCTTGCCATTCACTCAGAGTTGTCATGATAATCCAAGGCAGGACCCAGCACAGGAAGTTCAGGTCAGTCCCATTTCCATGGCAACTCATAAAGGTTTGCAAAAGGTTCAGGTAGAGGCACAGGGTCCTCTGGAACAGCAGTTGATCAATGCGTGTCCCACAAGACAATCCATACCTCAGAAAATGAGTAGGTAACACTCTGCCTAAAATAAACTGTAGTCCCCTTAAAAATGCCTATCTCCACTGACCTTATCTCAGATAACAAATTAAGACACTTAACAGAAGCTGTATTAATGTTTTACTGTCCTTTTCACTTAAATACCATACATTGGACCCTTTTATGAAAATAATCTTTAACAATGAACTTAGCCAAACTTGAAATAATATCAACACATAGAGTTGTGTTCACTATAACTGTCCTAATGAACATCAGTTGTTTTCTCCTTGTCCACAGTTTTGCTTAGGCGTGATGTCAAATTGCCCTTACCCAAAAGCCTCACTTGGTGGTAAATACAGCTCTAAAGAGTTTTATTTTGTCTTTGCATACTGTGGTATAGCTCTGAGTGCCAGGACTATATATCCCTTTCAGCTGTAATGTTCAATTTGATCTGTGACAATACGCAAAGTAGCAGCAAATAAGTATCTGTCTGAAGAAGGGAGAAAGCTGAAGAAAGACCAGATGTATATATATTGTATGTTGCATAAATTGTGTAATAATTGTCATAATCTCTGACGTTTCATGGGATGTGTTTATTTTGTCCTGTGCAAGGCACCAACATAAGGCAAGGTTGGAGAGACATTTAAGTGCTGTGTAGTCCTAGATTGCCACACAGAGGCGGTTTTGACCTTGTGCATGCTGATAGTACAGTGGGAGTATCCCAAATACAAAATTATCTCCATGAAAAAGAATTTACAAGCAAGTCAGCTCTTCTGGATCATGCTGACAGGATTCCAGTCCAGAAGATGATAAATCACTCAGTTTATTAATATGAGTCAAGAGCAGAGCTTTAGCTTCACTCTTTTCTTCAGTTTTGTTTGATTTGACTATGGACAAGAATCTATTAATGCTGTATAACCAAAACAAGCTTAAAATGTGAGGTTTGTATTTGCCAAGGAAAAGTAAACCATTTATTACCATGTACCTGTTTTCGTGGAGTTTTACTCCACAGCTACACGTTTTTGTTTGCCAGATAGATCCTCCTGCCTTCAATTCATTGCAGAATAGCCTGGATGTGCCAGGATGCATACATGTGCTTGCATACATGAATAAAGACTTGCAAAATCAAGACCTAAGTAATTCTCCTATGTAAAAATATGTTGTAAAAAGAAATACTTAGTATCCATAGCCTTATAATTAACCTTGCAGAGAGAATTGTAGTGCTGTGAAGTCTCAACTGACTACAGTGATGTACATATCAAACAGCAGGAACATCCATATGAACAGAAGAGCATATTGGATTAATTGTCTTTTCTTCCTTTCTACTTAGAGGAAAAAAAAATATAAATGTTGATAAGTTCATTTGATAAACAGAACTTTGATTTTTTTTTTTATTTTTTTTTTTTTTAACGGGCAAATCCAAGTTTTAGATCCCTGTCAGCAGCAACTTGAAAAAATGTCTAGGTAGACCATTTTGTGGAATAAGAGTTTGAAACACCATAGTTCTCATTTAGTTGCTTTTGAACCCACATGATGCCCCTTTAATTATGTTAATTAGTTAGGTTTTATGTGTGCGATAGCAATTAGAATTTGATGTAGTGTATTTGTGACTGCAAATAATTTCTGTCCTCTGCAGTATGCAAATAAGTCTTTCTATGATTTTCTTAATTGCACACATTTTGGAAAATTTAATCCAGTTGGATTAATTAAGGTCTTTTTTCTGTGGCATCTGTCTAATGTTCCTGTATACTTAATGCTTATTAAACACCCTTATATCCTGAACATACGGTACTTTTTTTAACAGTAGCTCTTAAGAATCTTAAGCCTTTTTCACCATCAAGTTCTGAATCGGGAAAATTCAAGTTTTTTCATTTAATTTCTTTCCTTCCTTCAACTATGAGAAACTCCCTGATGTTGTTAGTAGCTTTCAAACTGATCATCAGCTCTTCCTCCCTTTCTAGCAAACAATACAATGTTCAGTAGCTATTTTCCCTATTTTCTCGTTTCAGTGGAGGAAGGAGAGGTCTGCAGTGTTCTGTTATGCAGTTTAAAATTGTCTGCTGTGTGAAATGTGGTTTTCTCTTGTCTGGATCAGTGTCTAGTCTTTGAGACATACATAAAAATTAGTTTTCTTTTTAACCTTAATTCCTTTAGCAAACATTTTAACACTTACTAGAATGCTGGAACACTTACTTTCAAATTGTTAGTCAAAGCTTTTGCAATGTTAAAAATGTATTTTGCTCTTACATTCATACTCAGAGCCTTTTTAGCATTAAAAATTTAAAGATCAAAGGGTATTTATTTTGCAGAGATTATTAAACCTTACTTGGATGGTTCTGATAATGAGAAAAAGATATATTTTTTAAATCTTGTATTTTTTAGAAATAATATTTTTATCCTTTGCCAATTTTTTTTAATTCTTTTCATCATAAAAAAAATAAGAGTATTTGTAGTAGAACATTGCAAGTTTCATCTACACATATAAGCCTATCTATTGCAATTTGGAATTTCTGGATAAATTTCTGCATATACCCTAATGCATGCAGCTGGCTTTCTAACAAACGATGCCCAGCAGATGCAAATATCCCATCCAATTAACTGTAGAACTAGGATTTAAAGGAAGAATGGATAAAACAGCAGAGGAAAAAAATTCTACACAACCTTTAGATTAATACACGTCTAAGGAAAATGGTGTTCCTTTAATAAAGTAGTGATAAATTTGTTGTCTTATAAAAAGGCAAAACCCAGAGTTAAATATCCATTTTTCTCTGCTGTATTTTATTATTCTGACACAAGAGGGTCAGGAAGTGATGGAATGTCCCTTCATCCTCTGCTCCTATAATGGCCTTCAGGTCCAGTAAGTTATCCTCAAGTGACTGCAAACTGCCAATTCATTAAAGCTCTGAGAAAATTACTTACAAGCCAATTAATCCCCCCTGTTTACTTCTCTCTACACATACCTAAAGGACTCGCAAGAAGATGTAACAAGTAGTTCTGGTTCAATATACTCCCGCAGGTTAAAAATTAAAAGGTTTTTCAGCAATGGTGTTTGAGTCAGTCTTTAAAGTTAACTCATTAGAAAATGAGCATGAATCATGAATGCATATTCAGTTCTAGTGCTACTTCCATCACATTTGTTAATTTTTTGAACAGTTCTCTAGCTCTTTACTTATTGAATACCTTTGTTGTCCCTCCCTTCCTTAATTTTTTCCTTTCTTAAACTTTCTGAGTATATTTGTCATCTGCTTCCCTTTACCTTGCTGTATGGTACTTTCTCTCCTGTCTCCCAACTGTTCTGCTGAGCTTCACACACATGAAAACAAAATTTAAGTTCTCTTAAACCTCTCTCAGGTGCCTTTCTGAACTGCCTGTAAACTGCAGCCTCTTAGTTAATCAGAGTACAGGCCTTTTTTCACCTCAAGTTTTCTACAGCTATTTCTACCAAGTGTTTTTATGTCTCTGTAAATCAGTTGTTAATAGAAATACAATATTTTGAGATATCTGGGTTTCATTCAGGTGTATAATTTCCTTTTTATGATGGCAATTAAAGGATGCTGGAGAAATTTTATTATCAACAATAGCATCCTAGTTTCTCCTACATATCCTATACCCATTCTATTGGCAATAATAGGTTACCTAGAGGGCAAATTATTCATACCAGTGTTGCTACTGATCTAGTGTTAGTATGATTGCCAAAATTAAAATGCTGCCTGGCATAAATAGCCATTGCAAACGTTAGTCACTGATGTACATGAAATCTGCATATTAAAAAAACAGGCTAACTAACCAACCAAAAACCAACCAAATCTAGGTCATCTATGATTTATGAAATATTTTGCTGAAATATTATGAAGGTGCACATAGAAAAGTAAACCTTGGTTTGTAGTCCATTCAGTTTTGCTGTGTCTCTGTAATTTGCTTAAATCCACAGGTTTGTGATTTTCAAGATTTTTGAGGTTATACAAAAACCCCTATGAAATTATTCAAATCAAAGCAAAAAGCTTTGATTTGAAAATCTACTCCACATTCACTGGTTTTGCAGACCTTTGGCATGAATATGTATTGTAGATGGAAGATGTGCTGTGCTAATAAATAGCCAACATGAGTTTAATGAAAATCTCATTTTGACAGATACATCTCTTCTTCACAAGAAGTTCTTCAAAGCATTTAAAGACCAGTTAGAAAGATTTTTTCTAATTATAATGGTGGTATTATTTTATCTATCATATATTTTTTTTATGAACTACTATATGTTCATTAACATTTATGTGCTTTTTTTTTTCCATTCATCTCTCTTCATCTCATGAAAAGCATATCTGGGTAAGTTAAAACAGCATGGCTGCTGAACATGTCAATCTTCAGCACCATGTTTATTTTCTGTGTTTTGTTCTTGTTTCTTTTTGTTTTTCCGTGAACCTTATGTAACAAATCCATGTAGAAAACTGACCTAAATGAAAACTTTCAAAGTATTCAAAATAATGTTAAAGCTTGAAAGCATACACAAATTTAGGTCAGGACTTGGTCCTGAATAGCTTAACAGAATGAACTAAATACTTGGAAATAACTTCTGTCATTTTTGGTGTTTTATAAATGCATCCTGGAAGCTCTATTTTTTCCAAAATAAACACATATTGGGAGGTCTAAAGCTCAGAATCACAAAAACATTTGATATTTTAAGTCAGTGGAAAAACAGTGAGAGTAAAGGCCTAGTTTAGCAAATGCTGTTAAGGCATAAATTCTGGTTAATTAAATCACAGAAGATTCACAGAGTACACAATTTCTTTTTTTTTTTTTTTTTCTGTTTGAGCCCTCATGCTGTTTCAATATAAACATATGCAAAATGTTTTATTTGCGCATATAATTTTACTATTTTCTTTTTCACCAGTTCATTTTTTTTGTTTGTTTTGTTTTTTAGAATTGTTAATACCTGATATCAAGTTTAAAAATCTTCATCTCCTTTGTTCTCTTGTACAAATGCCATTTCTTCTTGAACAAAAATTTGGAACTTAGGGAGGAAATTTCATCTGTTTAAAGCTATAACTTTCTAAAGGTGTAAGGGTACAAAACCTGAAGAGAAGAGAGGTTACCAGGTTCATTTAGAATATGAAATTTTGAAATGGCTTTATAAAAATAGATTTGATAACATTTGATCAACTTGGGGACACCGAGGGTCTCTAATGTAGTACAATACATACAACATTGCAAGACTATTTATTATGCAAGTCTATTTTACAGGTGGGTTTTGAGTTTTTTTAATAGTATCTCTCTGCAGCACAAAATTTTTAGGGCCTGTCTTAAGCATTCATTTAGTTTAAGATATATATATTCAGGGGAAAAAAATGCTGCCCTTCAGCTTGCATACAGTTCAAATGTACATCTATAATTACAGCGCTGTTAATCCATGTAATCTGAAACACTGTGAAAGTTATACTTCCTTATTTTATAGATTTAAAACCTTCTGTTTATTAGCTGCATCTTGATTACTGTATTTCAGTATTTTTTTCCAAAAACTCCTTAAAGTTGAATACAAAGGTTTTTGTGAAAAATGGGAATTGAATTTTGGCCATTTTGGCCATTCACAATCTGAATATTATATCAGGTGTCAAAAAGGAAAAGAATGAGGATTTCAAATTATTTAAAAAACAGATCACTTAAGTGTCAAAGTTGAAACGAGCTCTGACACAAGTTTTAATTAGTGCAGTCTTTAAATCAGTTCAGTCATTTCAGATTAAATTAAATCAGCATTATGTGGCAATATGAAGTCTTCAGACTCTCCCCACTCCCCCACCCCCACTTCCTACTTAAATCCACTTACAGTCTTGCAGCAAATACATAGATGAAATGTAACTTGTTATTTTTGTTAGATATTTAATATCGTTATTAATTCATACAAATTCGACTACCTAATTTTTTTCATACAGTGTCCTAAACTACAGGATTCTAGCTTGTCTTAAATATTTAGCAAATGACAACAGAAAGGATAAAATCCAAATCCAGCTTAATGCATTAGAAATCTTCTCTCCTGATTTTTGCAATCTTTGAATGTATGCTAGATTTTATGCAGCAGATGTGTTTAATCTTAACTTGAAATCGGGATTACTCAAACAAATAGAGCTTATGTGATCTATCATCTCTGTCTTTTTCTCTTTTAGAAACCAATGCTGTATAAAATTTTGTTCTAAACTATACATTTTAGTATCAATGATAATAATGATCATAATAATGTCAGTTAATAATCATAATCAGAGGACCTGCTAGGTAAAAACTTCAATCTCTTTTCTTTTTAAACAAATGTCTATGAGTAAAGGCCATTTCACAATCTAAATTGCCCATTAACTAAATTCTTAAATTAATTCTGCTTGTGTTTTACAAACATGATTTGACTCTTGACTTCACCGTGCCTCCTTTTCAATTTATCTCACATTTATTATTACATTTTAACTGAGACATTATATAGTATGTGCTGTACAATATCCTTGAGGACTTCTCTCATGGACCCTTATAGAAATATCTGAGTAAATCCTGTTATTTGCAGGAATATGAAGATCGGTGTTGAAGCATTGTTCAAGTTTTATCAAGACAGCGTGTGGACTTTGTGTATTGCACAGAGTGCATTATGTGTATTAGAAATCATAAGCTGTCTTTTCCTGTTTGCTTGATGGGGTGAGCCTCATCTTCATGAAGAAAATTGAGTCACTGAATGACATGCTCTAAGTCAAGATATCAACTTCCTACACAAATTCTATTTAAAGATTAATAATATTTTGAATAAAGTTCATTGAGTTTATGCAATGAATTGATAGCAACTGCTACAGAGCTAGACTTTTCCTGGTGCAAGAAAAGAATATATATGAAATAGCAGATTTGCAGGATAATAACACTGCTTCATTCTAATAATCTCCCATTTTCTATTGCTCCCCTGTACCTCTCCTGTCCAAAGGTATTCATAAGTTCATTTATGAGACAGTTTTGCTCTCAGATTTGCAGATTTGATCTAGAGTATTGTACCTGGCTTGCAGATGAATGGTGCTAAAGAAAATGGCCCAGTGTGGCAGTGTCTTTAGGAAGTAATTTTGGGGAGGATTAAATATTAGGAGTCGATGCTAGGGAGGCAACCCTGTTTCTCCAACACACAACTCCACAACACAACTTGATATTATGTGATTCTATTCTTTGCTGTCTTTGATAAAAGTGTGAAATCAGCCCACTTTATGAGGCGCTCTCTAAAACACCCAAATACAAGCATTTCTCAGATTTTCGATCAATGTCAAACAGTTGATATTCATGAAATTTCCTGACTTTGCAAAACTAGGATCAGGGTAATGGTATATTTTAAATAGCAAATTCCAATTGCTCCTATCATATCTCCAGAAAGGGGATTTTTTTTCTTGATCAGTAATAATGTTATCTTTAAAAATACAGCTTTAATTTGGAATTCATTCCAGTGGTAATAAGTGGTTTAAAGCCCTATATTCAAAATAATAGCATTTCTAGTAATGCCTAATTAATGTCAATTTTTCCTTATCAGCTTGTTTTCATGTGTTGCCAAAAAAAACTTAATGAGCATGGAAATAATTGCATTTTAATTCCCAATTCCTTATCAATGCAATGTGGACACATTATAACATGTAGTGCTCTTCTGACAAAGCATGAGGAGGAGATAATCCCCATGTTCCCCTGCAAAGCATCTTCTAAATTAGACAAACTATAATGCTTTCCATGATCCCCAGACCCTGTCTTTGTAATGAAGGAGAGAGGGAGTGACGAGATTTAGGGTATTCATCTGCCCCCTGTGATCAGTTGTATGTTTTTGTATGGAAAATTGAAGTGCAGTCTCCAATATTTTGCTTTGGAGTCCTTCTGTTTTCAGGAAGCCAGTGGCTATCCCATAATGACAACAGTAGACAACATTCTGTCCATTCTGAAATACTTGGTTTATATTCCAAAATAGGCAGATCATCAGAGTCATTTCGCTGGTGATTTGCACTACTGATCAAAAAAAGATATGTTTTTTCCTACATGATAGTTTTAACTTACTGAAACAAGTTTTTTCTTATAGTGCTAGTTCATATTAAAAATAACCCAAAAAAACAACCAAACAAAAAAACCCCAAACCAAACAAAGCAAAAAACCCCAAACAAACCTCATTACTAGTTTTCATTGACTTCCAGTTAAAGAATGTCTCTCTTGTCACAGCCTAGAAATTGTGTGTTTATTGTTTGGCTTATAAATTGAAGGTTTGGGTTCTACAGATCTCCTAGTCTGTATTAAGAAGTAGTCAAAGACTAATGTTCAAAAAGTAAAATATAATTTAAATAGACTTTTATATTAGAATGGTGTTTAATAGAAACATCCGAGGAAGAAAGTATAAATTTTGAAGCATAAAATAATTTTTAAGGGAACAAAATATTATAAAAATCCTTTTAGGATTCTTCCACATCGACAAGTGAAGCACAAGCCTTATGATGACTGTATTTCTTGTGCATGTCTGAGTACAGGATTTTTAACTTTTCACTAAAAGTATTTTCAGCCCAAAACAATTTCCTTCCACATGCCAAGACCATTTGGATTACGTTTACCAAACAGTAGGGTTTAGCTATAGCATATATATAGGGCATCTCATTTCTGGCCTGGCCCCATTTTCTTCAGCCAAATCAGTAACCAAGACTATATTTTCTTTTAGCTCCATGAGCCAGACTGCCTCACAAGTAACAGAGGTGTTTTCCTGCTCTTAGGAGAGTGTATTGGTTTGCGGATCACTAGAATAATTCTAAGCCTCCACACCAAGCCTCAGTCTGCTTCAAATGCTGCAAAATCACTGAGGACTCCCTGGAAATATGTACTTTGTAATTTCAGTATAAAGGAATCAAGTTTTTCATGGAAGTGAGACCTTAAAGTGCCAAAGCCTCCGCAGGAATCTCAGTTCCCAAGGCCATGCAAAGGTTTAATGCTAAATCAAAGAAAGAAGCCAAAACCTCCTCCCCATCTCCTTGTAGACCGGGTGCCGCTCTCCTACTTCAAACAGGAGACAGCACAGGCCAGGAAGTCCAGTGAACTTCAAAGCCATTATCTCCTTTTTTTACTTAGCATGTTAGCCAGCCTTGCTCTTTCAGCTGGCATCATTGAAGAGAATTACCCATACAAAGAAAAATCTGGGATCCGGTTCCTCCTAGAATGGTGTCTCCACGGAATTCCTGGCTGCAGCAGAGGCTGTTCCTCAGGCTTGGGCTGGCTCTGGGGAAGGAGTACATTGCACAGGGTTTTGTGAAGTCCATGCTCTGCCATGGGATACTGAAAGTGACCAGGTGAGGAAGGGGCACTCCTGAAAGCTTGTCCCTCCCTAAGGATGGCCATGCGTGCTCACAGGATTGGTGTCAGCCGGAGCTGTGCAGCCTTGGGGTGGCATCTGAGGGAGGGACAGCACTGCTGTAGCACCCTGCAGATCCAGCTTTGAAGGAAGGCTGCAACCCAAATACTTCATCCACAGTTAGTTGGGTTATGGCCAAGTCTGGCCATGCCTTAATTCTGCTCCCCTAAGCAAGCAGGTGAATATATTTCTATTGGCCTTCACTACTTGTCTCCTTGGGAATATGGGGTTCCTGAACCTCCATCAGCTGCTGAAGGTAACTCGGAGTTTGTGTACCCAGAGAGCAACTTCTCATTTTACAGTATCTTGGGGCATCTGAGTAACAAACGATAAGGTATACTGCAAAGATGTGTGGGAGGAGAAGCTGGATCAACTTCAGTAATGCTGTCAAGTATTTGTAATGTTACGTATTACTAAAGCGTAAACACAGAAAGTAAAGTAGCTTTCTTGCTATTAATATTCGGAGCCAGGGATTTAAACCTGTATGCAAAATTACTTACTTGAGTTCCATTTTCTACTAAAGCCAAATTTTCTCAAGCTTGCCCCTTGGCAGTGCAAA
The DNA here is from genome assembly GCA_035047865.1 of Dendrocincla tyrannina. NCBI lineage: Eukaryota > Metazoa > Chordata > Aves > Passeriformes > Dendrocolaptidae > Dendrocincla > Dendrocincla tyrannina. The sequence continues at coordinate 39,213,767 of JAWWMP010000041.1, read as the reverse complement.
AATCCCCAAAGGACTACTTCTTGCAAGTAACATCACCCCATTGCTTTTATCTGCTGTGATTTTGTAGTACATGTATTTGAAAGGTTGCTATGGCAGAGAAGAATTGTCATGGGATAACTGAATCACAAACGCCATAGTAATAAAGGAGAACAGAGCAAAATTGAAACTATAATTCCAAGATTTTCTTGTTACGTGGGAATGTAAGCAAATTTTAATACTACATTAGCATAGTCACTGCCTAATTTGTCTTTCACTATAGCTTGTTGCTGAGAGCATTCTTTTGTGTTTCACTCAGTAGGAGGTAGCTGAAAACATGTATTAAATACCAGAAGAAAAAAAAAGGACATTTGAAAGAGTGCTTTTTCTATGCCATCACCACAGTGGATTCTCTATTCCTTTTCCAGGACTAAAAATGTCTTTTAATATAGAGGATAAAATGTTTTCAATATAGAGCATTTTCCTGATAGTCTACCTGACTAGTCTATACATAACTATACCAAATATTTAATACTGCCATATTAAAAGTATATTTTAAGCTTTGAGAATGATGTTTTACATACGGACTGATTGTAGTCCAGAAAAACTGCAGATGTGGGCGTTGGATTGGTAGCTGATCAACTCTATAGAAATATATCTATGTATATATATATAAAATCGACAAACCTCATCAATTCTATAATAATGTATACATCAGTAAACTATGTAGGTTTCTTTTACATATAATCAATAATTAGAAAATACAAACATGGAACTATTAAAGATACAAACAACTCTTAAGTAGCTACAGATGGCATATTTAAGGTGCAGAATACCTGTACTCCAGAGACCCTAGCATTGTGCATAGCTGGTCTAGCTGGGTTAATGTTTCAAACACAGACACCTCTCAGATCCAGCTGCCTCACTTAGTTCAAGTCTAGAAGTTGCCAGTTCTGGGCCTTTCTGTGTCATTAACAGAACAGAACTAAGTTAGGCTCAGGAGGAATGCCTCAGTTTTCTCTTCATCGATGTCCTTTTGATATGTGTGATTCTTTAATAGAGGGTATACCAATTCTTTATTGCTTTGGCTAAGAAGAGACAGAAATCTCACCTTTTGCATGTCAGGTGTTTAAAAGGATGTTGGGAGGGGAAAAAAAAAAGAAGGAAGAATTGGGAATGGATTAAGGAGTACATTCAACAGGGGAAGGAGCTGTGTTGTTCATTGGTGTGTTCTCTTCTTTTTCTATGCCTGTCATTGTGTTTCACTGTTGTTACCCCTAACAAAAAGGTACGATTGCATATGTATGTCCCTGCACATACCTCCACATATTTAACGTTTCTTGATCTATTTTTAGACATGAACTTTTGGAAGAAGCTCGGAGAAAAGGTTTGCCTTTTGCACAGTGGGATGGGCCGACAGTGGTTGCCTGGCTGGAGGTAAGTGTTGGCCATAACATGGAAATGTGAGTCACGTTTGTAGACTGCTTCTGTATGCTCATCCTTACAAATTTTAAAAGAGACTGTTACAGTCTCATTGTCTCCCCCTGTGCACTGTGATATCAGCACCACATAGATTTTGACACTGGATGGTGTAAATCAGAGACTAGAGCTGAAAAAATGTAGGACAGGAATACACAGTAGGATGAGGACATAAAATGCACTTGAATCTTAAATGTTTTAAATATTTTAATTTTTCAGTCTCTAAATATCTAGGAACTCCACAGACAGAGTTTAAGTAGAATGATGCGCTAATTTTTAATAAATTCAATGAATTTGTAACTTTCTGCATTTTAAAAACATAATGGGAAAAGAAAAAGAAGTGTTCTTCTCAACATTTTCACCTGCAATGTGGGAGATCCAGGTTGAAATCTCTCTGATTTGACAGGCAGTGCCTTCATTCTGAAATCCAGTCTGCAGAGAGCTGCCCTTTTTATTTTTTTGGAGGGCCTAAATGGATGGGTTTTTTAACTCATCCAGAAAAAAAATTCAGCAGAGCTGTCATCAATTCTGAAAAAATCAATTCATGTTTTAGATGAAGGGACTATTCAAAAAATACTTACACAGATGCTGAGGGGAGGAGAAGGCAGAAAGTAAGAATGTTCTTATATAAATATACAGTCACTTTTACATGGCAAGGCTGTAACACTTCAGTGGCAATACAAGCTCTTTGTTGGCTCAAGGAACAAGTGTTTATTCCTTGCTATACCAAGCGTCTCTACATATTCCCACCTTTCTTCTGTCTGCTGTAGGTATCATCCATTGATCATCAGATAGACTTTGTAGAGTTTTTCCCTTCAACTGAAAAAAAAAGATTCCTTTCCAAAGCTTTAACAGGAACATGCTAGTGAATAAATGAAAGATGTGAAATGAAAGCAGGTAATGTCTACAAAATTTCTGCTTCATGTGGGAATTGCTGAAGGTACCTAGTGAAAAAGATGCAATGAAAACTGCAGAAAGTCAGTTCAAGCATTTGCATAGATTTGGAAAATGGGACGATATCTTCCTTCCCCCCAAAAAGTATCTCTGTTAATATGGAACAATTCTTAATCTGGCCGCTACTTCACTTTTTCATAGGACTTTGGGAGTTCAGTAAGCAGATTTGTATCAGAAATACTCAGTATTGCAGTAAAAGCTGATTTGCTGGAAAAGTGTCTATATATTTCTGAAAATGAAGAAAGATCTGCCTTTGATGTTGTTCAGGGCAATCCAAAATTTGAAGTAGTTTTTGACAAGTTAAACCCTAATAATTTTTTCCCTTGATTCATAGCTGAAACATAAGATATGCTTTCCACTGTCTCAGAGAGGAACTGTAAAGAGAAATCAAGCGGAACTTCTTGGGGAATGCAATGACAGTAGCACAGGAGAGCTCATGAGAAGTTTATGCTGTAGTATTCAATCTCCATTGAATATTGATGATAAAAAGATAGGGGGACAGAAGCACGGTGTTCATTCAGTGTGCATTAGAGCATTCAGTCAGCAGATGGACACTGTGCATTTCATACTCTCCTGAGGAAAAATGTAATATGTGACACTTTGACTAAAGAATGAAATAAATATTAAAGGAGACAAAGGCTCGAATTTAAGAAGTATATGTGATAACAGCTGTGAAATTTTCAAACTTCAGGGCTTAACTTTTCAGCCTTAGCAGTTTTTCTGATCGCTTGTAATGTAGAACAAACATAGTTTAGATATATTTTAACGATTTGGGTATTTCTTAATTCAGGAGAAGTATATCAGCCTTGATTTCTGGGTTCTCTGTCTAGAACAATTGCTGTCCTCTTTTTAGAGACTGTTCATCTAGAAGATGAAGATTGAAGAATTTACTTATTTTGTTAAAGAATTTATTTACCTGATGAGCAGCAAACATTTGAATCTGTTTCTGCAGCAGGAATAATTCCCAGTGCTTACGGTTTTCTGCTTTTCAAGGGCATATGTGGAAAAAAAGTCATACCAAAATAAATGAGGTTATGAAACACATTTTAAAGCTATGCATAGTTTTCTCATGGCCCTTTGTTTAAGTGCAGATGGGTGTTATCTACATATTTTTTTCTTTTCTTTTTTTTTTTAACTTTCATGGAACTTAGTATTTTATTACATGTTTGTTTTTCTTTTTTAAATTAGGTCATGTTTTTAAGGTTCAGACTATCATTGGATAGAGGGTCATGGCTAATCCCATCAGTGGGAAGGACTTTTTGGAACACAATGCATTTGTTTCTGTGATATATCAGGGCTCACAGGAAAGCCTGACTGAGCTCTTTTGGAATATGACAGTCAAATCTGTTTTCTATGTGACATAAAATGATCTAACAGCTGTCTTTTAAGGAAGTGTTTCCCATATGAGGTATAGACTTCTTAATAACCACACAGTGATTCCCTGTGCTGTGTCAAATGAAATGAAAATCCTTTCAATTTGTTACTGCTTTCCAGATTTGTCAGTGAATTTGCTGATGGCATATTTTGACTCATCAGCTTGACCTCATGTACTCTTTTTGTAAGCCATATTAAGATAAAAAAATAAAACAGTGAAATCAGCTAATTCTGATGGCTTATTCAAGATGCACCTAGCTAGGTCTTTGTTTTCCATTGTATTATCCTTAAAATCTCAGTGATTATGGCATTCACTGCTTATGTTTTTCTCACACGCTTTGCTAAACATAATGTACTTCATACTGTGATAAAAACTTCTCACATGTATGCATCCCTGATATGGAATTATCTCCTTTGGGAAAAAAGAGCTGTAGGCACTGACAGTCTTAATGAGAAAGCTGAGAAAATCAAGAATAATTCATACTTAGTAGGTCCCAGAAAGACTGCTAAGAGCGGAGTGTACCTCTTACAAGGAAAGTCTTCAGTGGTGATGCAAGGCACTGGTGCTGACCTGGGTCCCACGAATTCACTATAGGGACTTACGTGGAAAAAGAAAGTAATTTTTGTACAAAAGTGAAAAAAATATTTAATTCCTCCTAGATGATTTTCTGTATATAATAAGATTATCAAATGAGCAGTAACACTGACTTGTGCCATTGGTTTCTCATTAAAAGCCTGGGAAAGGAGTAGCCCAGGGGACAGAGGCACACAGCTCTAAAACTACTTCAAAGCATGCCTTGTTTTAATGTTCTGGTTACAGTAAAGCAACTAAATGAGTTCACATGAAGCCTTGATAACTTCAAAGGTTCTGAAACAACCAGATTTTATTAAAGACTATAATGTTCATGCTCATTTGTGTGTGTTACCATGCTTATTCAGATTGATAGGTGTCCTGATGATTAATTTAACTATTAATTGGTCATTAATTAACTGATTAATAGTGTCACAACACTAAGCCTGACAGTTTAAGAAGTGTTTGGACAATGCTCCCAGGCACATGGTGTGATTTTGGGGCTGTTCTGTGCAGAGCCACAAGCTGGACTCAATGATTCTAGTCAGTCCCTTCCAACTCGGGATATTCTATGACTTTAATGTCATTTCAGAATTGAAGCAGTGCTTTGGATGAAATATGTCCTTTCTCTCGACAGCTGTGGCTAGGTATGCCAGCCTGGTATGTCGCTGCCTGCCGTGCCAACGTGAAGAGTGGAGCTATTATGTCTGCTTTGTCCGATACTGAGATTCAAAGAGAAATTGGAATCAGCAATCCTCTTCATCGCTTAAAACTCCGATTAGCAATCCAGGAGATGGTATCACTGACAAGTCCATCAGCACCTCCAACATCCAGAACAGTGAGTCCTATTCAGCTAACTTTTTCTTCCCCATTTCACCCTGCAGGAGTCTGTAGGAGAACTTTTGTAATAACAGAGTGGCTCTGTGGTAACACACACTTCACAATCAATGGAAACTGTCTAACAAACACTCAGAACAACCTGTTCATCACTTGCTTGATTGTTGATTGCTGATGTTTTTCCTTTATCAGATATTCTTACTTTTTTAAGCTGTGCTTTTGATTATCCCTGTTATTTAAATGATCAGTATTGAGCATCTTATTTGTAATTTTGCCTGTATTTTTGCCTTTCTCTTCCTTCAAGTCATCTGTAACAGCCTAGTCAGTTTGTGTTTCTCTTTTTTGTGTGTTTGTTTCTCTTTTATTATGTCTTTTTTTGGGGGTGGATGGGAGGCAGGAGTTGGGAGAACAGATGTAGAAACATGGCTCTTTTAAATCTTGTTCCTATTCCCCTTTTTTGCAATCTTTGCAATGTTATGTAGTCTGAGTCAGCTGACTTTGGGCTCTTCATGTTTTTAAGAGAAATGGTGATTGGAGGTCTGAAGGGAACATCTGGAAGGTAGAAGTGGAGTGTGTGCATTCAGTGAGGAAGGGAGAGAGAGTGGCAGCATGTGGGAGGGAAGCAAATAAAGAAAAAGCACAGAGATACAAGTTGGAAAGACAAAGGGAATAAATATATCAAAAAGAGCAAGGAAATAGATTAGGAGAGAGCAAGAATGAATATGCTATAGATAAAAAGCATCTTTTAAAGGAAAATGAAGAAAAACAGCCCAAGAGGATGAGGAGAAAAAGAAACAAAAGACGAGTTTCATGCTAGGATATGCTCATGGTGATAGCTATGAAAGAAGCAATGGAGATGGAAAAAAAAAAGAAAAAGAGGTTTGATCGGATGGAAAACAGCAAAGAAGTGCAGACACAGGCTACTACTCATGTAGTGTAGCTCTGATTTCTACTAGTAGGATAATAATGTTAGTAATATTTGTTTTTTGTAATATCTTGCCATCATGAAATTAATAGAGAATCATTTGTTGGAACTTAGAACTCAGATACCTTAGAGAGGTACCAGCCCCACTGAGCTACATAAACAACTGGGCAACAGGACTGTAATGTTGCTGTTGATTGGCCTTTTATCTTCACATTGCTAGTGTTCTTTACATATTGTAATTCCTCGTCTGATACTTTCTCCCCTGAGAACAGTTTTATGTGTCATATCCATGGTAATACTATGAATAATAATGGATTTTACTGAAGTATAGACTCAACATGATGTTGAATTGAATTATTACACAAAATTAATTTCTATTTTAGAAGGATAGGTGCATATTTCAAAGCGTAAAAGCATTTACCCTTATGAAGTGAGAGAACCTTACATTAAAGCTAAAAACATTAGGAATACTTTTGCCTTCTTTTTTAAATTCTCCCTGAGTAACTGTGAGCACAAAGCTGCCCTGGCCCGGAATGAGTGTTTCTGAGTCACAAATCTTTCTGCCTCCCCTCTTTCTCAGCAAAGGAGTTAATTTACCTCAGCTCTCCAGAAAACACAGCAGACATCCATGCCCCCTCCCTGCCTCATCTCGTTGTTCTCATAATAATCTGATTGAATACAACAGGATGAGGAAAAATAGTTTTACAAGTGAATTCTCTTGATATTTTTGATTTACAGAAACGTGGCAGAAGTAACAATTATTTAGATTACAATATGAGCATGTGATGTGTGCAGAATATTTAGGCTGGAAAATCTTTGAGAGCTGAAGTTTACCTCCAGACAGAGCTGTGAGCTAAAGGTTGTATTTTCAAGTTGTTTATGAAATGCAGCTTTAATTATCATTCTTTCCTTTGTGGCGATGCTCTGCCGGATTTCATCCATCAGTTCTAGTTGAAATACTTCATCACATCTGTTCAGAATCTGCTAATGAAAGATACAAAACAAGTTGTCTAAAGTTGTCTCTAGTTGCAGCTTGGTAAGAGGCAAGAACGTGGTTGTGCTGATGGTGATGCTATGCGCTGTTAACTTACAGTGGTGCTGCCTTTCTTCTTTACCACTGCTTACCTAATGTGGATCCCACCTGCCTTCCTGCGGGCCTTGTCCGTAGCCCTCAGGCAATGTTTGGGTGACCCATGAAGAAATGGAAAATCTTGCTGCTCCAGCTAAAACGGTTAGTCTTTCCATTTCCAGTTAAAATGGTTTCGGTGCTCAAAAAAGAATCTGGCTGTATCTGCTTTAACACAAATGCTGTATCTTCTGTAGGATGCTTCCCAAGCATGCTATTAGAAAATTGCAGGGAGTAATGAAATTGAATTTAAAGAACAGTTACATAATCTTTCAGCAAAAGAATTTATAAGCTCTATTGCCATCACAAAAATTGTGTTACCCTAAAACCAGTATTGGAGTTTTAGAGTATATAATAGTGTCAGTACCAGTGTGAAACCCCATTTACTGAAATGAAATGGTCATGGTTACATGTGCAACAATTCCACTACACTCTACTCCCTAATACCTCTTCTAAATACAGTTTTATATTTGCTGACATAGAAACAAATAAGAAAAGGCTTGAGAATGGTGCATTACACAACTTTCATGTTTTCATTAATGCTGTGTCTTGCTTTTTGTTTTTGGGTGCTACAGTAAGATCTCTGAAAAACTGATCTTCAGTTTGGCAAATTTATGTAGTCAGACCAATCCATAAATGGTGGGAGAGGTACTGGAGCTAAATTTTGATGCAATAAAGACTTATCTCCTAGAAGTTTAAGCTTGTTATAGTACTTACAATTTTTTCATCAACATTAATGGAGCCAATTATCATCAATGTATTTTTTTTTACAACTGAGCTCATTCCCAATTTTATTATTGTTGGTAAAGATAAATGCAAATATAACAACACCAAACTGAGCAGAAGTACAGTTGATCCTGTTTAACTGGCCAGCCAGAAACATAGTTTTACCATAAAGAGTTTTATGTAAAAAGCTCCTTTACAGTACATTTTCAAAAAGACAGCTTTTTATTGTGAATATTTTAAAAACTAGAAACAAAAAATGCCCCATTTTATAAGTAAATGGTTGTGTTTTGATTGTGAAACCATGAAAAGTGTTTAAATAATGCTGTAAAATTTCACCAAGATCTAATATTGTGAAAATTCAGCTACATTTACCTTACTAAGATTTTATGGGTTTGGTCTTGTAATTTTTCAGGTAGTTTAGCCCAGGACGTTGCCAATGTCTAAAGTTATTTTATCAATGCATTTTATGTGTATTTTTTCATTTTTATTAACATACATATGAAAACCACATCCTTTTGTAACTAATTTTTACTGTCTTTTTACCTGCTTGACTAATTGTTCCCTGCTGATAATACAGAAGGAGTCTGAAGAAGGCAGCTGGGCTCAGGTATGACCTTTCACATGATTTTTTTAAACGGAAAGTTAATAATAATGTAATTGAGTACATCAATATGCATATAGTATTGTGACAGTAACTCGGTGATTGAATTATGACATATATTTTAGAGTTTTTCTAATACAAAGAATGTATTCTCTGGGTAGGTTTGTTAGGTAAAGCAGAAAGAGGTACATATGCTGTGAATATTGTTCATTAAAAAAAGTACTACATTCCAGAGACATATTCTACCTCCCACTTAAAACTACTACAAGTATTTTCCTCATTTTTGAGAACAGAATAATAAAGTATGCCAAGAGTTTGAGAGCCAGCTTTTCTAAAATTACTCTGGATCTTTTGTAGAATAATTGTATGAACCACACCCAAGTATCAGTCTACAAATAGTCTTGTATAATTTAGTTAGACTACCAGTGAACTACATTTTTAAAACTTCATTCTAATATATGCACACTCTTACACAATCTTGGTATCTTTACTGATGGCGTTCCTTTTCTCTTCAAAATCTTACAAGAATGAGAGATAAGAGGACTATATTTCTCCCCACAGAAAATATATCTGGCTTGCACTGTTATTCATTTGTGTATAATGACATTAAAAACAAAACCAAAAAAGTTAGGCTTGGAAGTGATACTCAAAGCTGAGTATGATCCTGTTGAGAAAGTGTCAATCCTGCAATTTATGAGTTCTCTGTTAACATTAATAATACAAAATAATTGACGACAAGATGTAAAAATCTATTTTGCATCTCAATAGTGCAACTCATGTAAAAATAGCTCAATATATATGGTTTTTTTCACAACTCTCTTCCTCACCATATTGAACTTTCAGCTGAACAATGAAGCCTGAATACTAGCTTCTAGGAGGAATCTGGTTTCTTCCTATCTTGATTTATTGAGCTCTAAATATGAGGCCCTTAGCTTGCAGTTGTTCACAGCTGAAAGTATCTCACTAAAATGTAAGCTTGAGTGCCAAACAACTGAAATTAACCTTTAGTCTTAAAAAGACTACAAGTGTGTAACCATAAAGTGTCACTAGATCCTACTTAGAAAATCCTGCTCCCCACTAAACAGTGACACAAACCTCAGTTGATTCCCTGGAGCCTGGTTTGTATTACCAGGTTCACTGTAGGATTTGTCCAGAATAAATATTCTAGGTCAGTTGAAAGCAAGTAAGATTGTGAAACACATGTTCTGATTGTGTAAAAAGTCTGCTTGCATTTAAAACTCAAAAAAAAGTCTTAAAATTTACAAAGTTAGAAAACAAAACACAATGGGCAAAACTGCTACCAGTAACAAATATCTCACACTGGCTCCCTCTTTCATTGTTAAATGCTAAAACAGAATTCTTTTTATTTTTTAGTCTCACAAGAAATGAGCAGAGCACGCATATTCTGTCTTAAATCTGTGGTGCAACCTTGAACAAACTCCTCCTCTCCATTTTGTTTTCTCTGTAGACCCTGGCTTATGGTGATATGAACCACGAGTGGATAGGTAACGAATGGCTGCCCAGTCTGGGTTTACCTCAGTACCGGAGTTACTTTATGGAATGCCTGGTAGATGCAAGGATGTTAGATCACCTGACAAAGAAAGATCTGCGTGTGCACCTAAAAATGGTGGATAGTTTTCATCGGTATGTTGGCATAAAGACTACACCTATAAAAATGCTTATGCGTCTGCTGTTGTGCTCAGGGATGCATGGAACAAAAGCACTGACTTTCTGTTGTTCTGGTGTGGAAAACCACACAGAAAAATGAGGGCTGACTGTCAGAAATCTGAATTGAGAGGGATTTGTTTAGTAATAGTAACCACATTGCAATTATGTCTCTGAAAATGAAGATACCGGTACAGATAAATTTCATAATGAGCAGGGAACCATTAATATATCAATAAACCTTTGACAATACAGAAACAGTACCATTTAAGTGGTTTGAAGTATCAGAAAGTGTTAGACTAAGATTCAAAGCCCTGAGATCTCATAATATTGAAAAGCTATTGTGTGTAGCACATAAAGGCTGTTAACAGTACAAGCAAATTGACAGTTACCTAGGGATACAGCCAGGAAGCAAAATTGGGAATATGGAAATAAAGGCATTTAGACTTTAGAGAGAATGATGTTTATGTGAAGTGGATTTCTTTTTACTATACTGTCTGTCATTTTTCTTAGGCCTGATGTGACAAAACATTTCATGGCTCTCAAGGGCTGACCTTTTCTGAATATGATTTTTAGTGCTTTGGGTTTCTTACACTAGAACATTTATTCAAATGTGCTCATTTTGGTTTTGTCCATTTCATTCCTAAGTCTGCTTTTTTTAATGGTTTTGCCTCTATTGGTTTTCCCTCTATTCTCAAGATTTGCTACATTAGCACCATGAAACACCTCATTTGAAATGCAAGAAATATATCCTACATATGTTCCCATCTTCAAAATGATCTTTTTTAACTCTGTAAATGTTTCTCTTTAAATAACAGAACAAGCTTGCAATATGGAATCATGTGTTTAAAGAGGTTGAATTATGATAGAAAAGAACTGGAAAAGCGAAGAGAAATGAGTCAGCATGAAATAAAAGGTGATAGTTTTTGGGAATGAATGCTGGGAATGTTTCTGCTTTTGAAGCTTGACACTGTTAACCCTGTCGTGCCATTTTAGCAAAGTATTTAAGCATGTGCTTTAAGCAACACTAATGTAAGTCCATCTGTCTTTAGAACACATCCTAGCTCTTTAAATTAGGCACAGTTAAGTACTTTGATAAATTGGGGCTGCAGTTCCTAATGGCGGTTTGATACATACATTTTTGCTAAATTGGATTTTGGGGACAGATTTTGTCTGAGCCTCTTTCAGAGTGAGAAGCAAAAGGCCAAACAGCCTGCAGCTCAGTGGGATGTGCCGGGGACAATGCTGGAAAATGGGAGCACTCAGGACCCTAACACTGTGCTCCGGCTTTTGAAAACCTTTGCCTTTGATTTCTTACATCAGAATGTATCATAGCAAATGTTGCTTGGAGGGGTGACCCCTGAGGCAGTTGATTGGTATAGAAGAACAGTTCCCAACAAACCTAGCCTTATTAGAAGATTTAGCAGCTGAGTCTAAATAATTTTTCCACATAAAGCTCTCTGGAGCAATTGCAGGATCACTTCATGGTTCCTTTAATATATAACAATTAAGGTGGTTGGGTTTTTTTCAACTATCAGAAATGAATCCTTTGATTTCTTTGAGTATTTCTAGTTCTGGTGACTACAGCAGTTAGCACTTCTCAACCACAATGCCGATTAGAAGAGCTAAAAAAATATGGAATTAGAAGGGGGAATGGCTACAGTGACAGCATGCATATGCTCAAGATAGATGATGGCACACAGTAATGCAATGAGTTTGCCTTAAATGTGCAGGAATCAGTGCCAGCCAGTGTGAGTGCATCTGGCTGGAGACTGACAGAGGGGAATTGTGTATTGGTCTCAAGATTCTGGTGTGACTTCAGTGCTAGTCACTGCTAGGACAATGATAGCCTCCTTCACCCTGTCATTCAGCAGTCAGTTATTCACAGTCCCAGGAGAAATTTGGTCTCTGTCTGCCACCGTATTTCAGCCAATCCTGATCCCAAACTCCAGGATGCTTTGGGCCAAGTGATGGAGAATGCTGGCTTCTACAACAGCTCCATTAGCTGGACTTATAAGGGCTCAGGAAAAAGCCCCATCACTTACTAACAGAAAACTCAATATTTCTGTTTCCCAGTCACAACTATAAAGTATAAGTAACTTTTTTTTAATCTTAAAGGCAGGGTAGGCTATTTTTTAGAATAGCCAAATCCTCGAAAATGGTTTTCTAGCTCACTTTTTTTGTTTCAGCTTTATAATTGACATGGACCTTAACAACTCTACCAGCTTTTAGAACTAAACATGGTTTTAGTCTTTAATTTGTGAAGTCATCATTTGCTTTATAGCATATTATAAAATGGTAGGTGTTGACATGACTCTCAGAATGTTTAATACAAAACTCTCCAGTGAAGCCTTGAGGAATGAATGTAAAATCTTGCCTAAGAATTGAAAAGGGTGGAAGTGGAATATATAGGAAGTGGAAGGAATTGCATACTGGAGATGCCTTCTGGAAGCATATTTCTCCATTGGAAACATTATTTAGAATAAACATTGAACCTGAAGATAGCTAAAATCACACAGTTTTTGAACAGGAGATATTAAAGCTGTATGAATAGTCTGCTGGCATTCCTTATTTAAGGAATAAAGCAATATGACACCCACAGTTCATGCATAGCTACATGCATGCACCTGTACAATTTGGAAGTTATCAGGTATCAGGAGACTGACCCGATGTTGTGTCCTTACAGATGTGCTGGTATGGAGCAATGATCGAGTCATACGCTGGATACAAGCCATTGGCCTCCGAGAATATGCAAATAATATTCTAGAAAGTGGTGTACATGGTTCACTTATAGCACTGGATGAAAATTTTGACTACAGCAGTTTAGCTTTATTATTACAGATTCCAACACAAAACACCCAGGCAAGTTTGCTTATGCTACTCATGGTTAATCTGTACCCATTATTGCCTTTTATTCACCTTCAAACATTTTAATTGTTTACTTTGGTATCTCTAGGCACGGCAGATCCTTGAGAGAGAATACAACAACCTTTTAGCACTAGGAACTGAAAGACGGCTTGAGGAAGTAATTAATTTTATTTTCAGTATTTATAAAATATTACAATGAAACATTAAAATTAAATTGAATGCATGAAGACAACTGAATTCACACATTGTTAAAAGTTAGTTACAGCTTTAAGAAAAAATTAGGAATACCCATCAAGGTTTCTAAAGTAACCTCAGTGTGGCTACATATTTGTATCACCTTGGATGCTAAAGTTGGCACTGCACTCTTACCTTAAGATGAACATTTTCCAGAGAGATAACATGCAGAAGAGAGTAGAAGTTTTACTGGCCAGGGCAAGTGGTGGGGGGATGTGTGTAGGTGGGATGCCTCTGCAATTTATTCTTTAGGACACTTACACCCTTTAAAAATAAAGAAGAAAGAAGAAAAGTAGATCTTCTGTTTGTTTCTTTGTTGTTCTTCAAAGTTAATATTAATAGAGTGTTCTTTGGGGCAGTTATCTGGGATCAGGAATCTCAAATCCAATGATGGAAATTATTCTCATTAATGTAAGAGTCCAGTGCAAAAGTATTCAAGTCTTGGACTTTCGCACATGAGAAGAAATAAAACTTTTAAGGACTTGCTGAAAATGTGAGATGCCTATGAATTCTGTGCATGCACGAATGTTTAATCCTTCATTTGCACTTTATGTAAGCCTCCTCATGCAGAAACAAACCAGTGCACTTCCTGTCACTATATAAGAAAGTTCTACTTTAGCTGATACTAAACCCCTCACTATACTGAGCCAGAGATTTAAGAGGTTCCCATTCTAGCATTTAATATTCTAAAGCAGTTACTTTTGCAAGTGTGTCTCAATCATATTACAGTAACTGGATGCAGTGCAACAGAGCAGGGTAGTTGTTCTGGAATACATTTGACAGTGGGAGAAGTAAAACACAGTAGGATAACTAATCAAAAAGTTTCATTTTGCTTTATCAAATACAACTCTGTGTTGACAGAGCGATGACAAGAACTTCAGACGTGGCCCCTCGTGGCGACGACAGTTTCCTCCGCGCGAGGTTCACGGGATCAGCATGATGCCGGGCGCGTCGGAAACGCTGCCAGCTGGGTTCAGACTAACCACCACATCAGGGCAGTCACGGAAGATGCCAACTGACGGTATGCAGTCATTTCTGCACTTCCTCTTGAAAAGCAAGAGGCTTATCCTAGCGCGCTAAATTGACTTTTAATGCATGTCTGTCTTGCACCACAACAACTGTGTTCATTTAACTAGAATGAACAGAGTCTGGGAGAGTCGAATTAGGGAATAGAAATGCACTGACTTGACATAGTATTGATTTTTTAAGGTTTGCTTCACTCAGTGTTTATGGCCATCTCACCATCCTACATCTGCAAGGGAAACAATCAGAAAGACAGGAATTTATTCACTAACTTTCAACTAAGACTGCGTATAATATTTAAGCAAATTTTTCATCTTATTAGCCTCTCTAGCAGGTGGAGTGTATTTTAGAGAATGAACTTAGAAAGGGCTATCACCCTTATTTTCCTGTCTTTCAAATTAAGTGGCTTAGCCTTGACCATCAAATAACTGAAGTTGCTAACAGACAATTACCATCAGATGGGTAGTTAGCACATATCGGATTTCAGGCACTAATTGAGTTACTGTATATCACTCATAATTTTCTCCAGAAATCTTTCAATTTCCAAAAGATACACTAACTCAGCAATGATTGGGAAAGCAATGAGCATACATAATGCAACAAACAAACATAATTAAAAAATAAGTAAAATTTAAAAATCATTGTAAAAGAGCAAGGAAAAGGGACAAATCCCTATTCCTTCAGATATATGGAAGATAAAGCCAAGTCTGCCTGTCTGAAGTTCAGAGAAGTATCAGTATACAGACTGTCCCATTTAAAATACATTTATTTTATCATGAGAGGATTTAGGTCTATGGATAGACTTGTCTGAAAGCAATTTAATACACTGCTTGTAGTGATTACATTCTGTAACTCTTGAATGAATTTGGTATGACAGTATTAACACCTGAATTGCATTAAAGCCATCTAAATTCCATTAAAGTTTCTCACCTTTAAAAAAATACTTCATAGTTGCAGTTACAGATGGAATAATTTACTGATTGCATTACTGAATTCCATTGAATGCTAGCTCTTGTGGCGTTTCCATGGCCCACATTCCTGTAGCAGCTAAGAACCTTACAAATATTCATAAATTTCATCTTCTAGCCATGGTATGATGTAGAAGACAATATTCCCATTTTACAGAAGGGGAACTAAGGCACAAAGGAGGTCTAGTGATTTACTTGAGGTCTTCCAGACAGTTTACTCTTGAGCTGGGTACTGAACTTACTAGACTTAAAGGTAAGTAGTTCTGAAGACCTACATCTTCATGCCAGATTTGGCTTCCTATCTCAAAGCACTAAGAATGCAACAGTATTTAAGCAGCATGATAGGAAAAAGCATTAGCCACCCTTCCAGTGGGAAACAGATTGACTTATTTTCCTTAGGATTTTAAAGAGGTTCTGGTTTCTTTCTTTTTCTTTTTTTTTTTTTTTGCAATTTCCAGTTGCTTCATCACGACTACAGAGGTTAGACAGCTCAACAGTTCGTACATACTCATGCTGACAAGACCTAGCAAAGAAGCCAGCACTGAATTGTGAGTATTCATAAGGGGCCATCGTGAAAGCTCTTTGTAACTGTACACTACAGCCCACATTATCCAAGCAAGAGCCAGCATGGAGCAGAGGACATAACTAAAGACTGGGGTGGTCATTTCATCATGACAGCAGTCTTAAGCTCAGTCCAGGTGACACTACCAACCAAACCATTTTGGTCAGATGGCAGTGGCCACACCACTTGACTTTATGAGAACTCAAAAAAGTTCTACCATGAGCTGGGGTGGGGGGCAAAACTAGTAGAGCAGAACATATTTACTTCTTTTAATTAAAGCTATGGCTCAATTTAGAAGATCAGGTAGCTGCATAAAGCTAAAACAAAATTTCCCCATACAGAAAATCTTTTGCAGAGATTCTTGCACCTTTCAAATCATTCAGAATTGACAAAGAAAGGATATTCTGAGCTAGATACAACTCTGAATCAAACTTAGGAATGGAATTCATGTTGCATTATTCACCATTTATCTTTTGAATATGGCTATAAATATCACAGATTATCTGTCCCAGAAATACAGTTTTCTACGTAAGTTTTGCAAAAAGTACTAACATGATGAGCATTTTTATCAATATGGCACCATTTCATGCTAGTATTTTCTCAGTAAAACAATTTTCCGTTTAGTTACTTTGGGAATTGTAAGGGAGCTGGAAAGAATATTTGGATAGCACCAAAACCTCACTAGGCATCAAATGTGCTTCAACAGCTGTTGCATATTGTAGGAAAGACATGCCAGGATCTGCAAGGAATTCTTTTATTTTTTAAAGATTGTCAAGACTGGGACATGCTTGAGGCCAGCAAGATCTTACTGACTCTGCATAAATTCAAAAAGTGCTGAGGAATAGCAAATGTTAATAGTGGGAACAGTAGATTGCTCCGCATCCTACTGATGACATGAGCCTTTGTTCACACATCTTCAGGAGACTGCAAAAGTATAAAACCTTTATCTTAGTAGAAAAGGGAACTTTCCATGCCACCACTGAAAAAATAAGCACTGGGTGGGTGGGATGGATGTTGTTTTTTGTTTTGTTATTTATAAAAAAGCTAAGTATAGCAGCTGGTCCTAAGCAGATGATGATGAAGCATATAAACTACAGAAATCTTTTTCTGTATATGTATGTATAGATTAGAGCATGATGTTACGTAGTAAAGTCAATGACAGGACTTCCACTGGGTTCAGTGGTGACAGAAACTGACAGCAGAGGTGGGTACTTTCCTCCTATGTACTTCGGAGTTACATGCTGAAAGCAATAAAATATGATCAAGAAATTAAGTTCAAACACCAAGCTATCTATTAGACCAACACTAATGGGCCAGGCACACGAGGTGAAGTTTGAAAAGTGCAACAAAGGCAGAAACTGAAAATTGATAGGCTAACAAAAATCAAGATTATCCTAAATGTTTATTTCCACTATATTAAAAATTATCTAAAAAGTAGTAAACCAAAACTAGAAGTAAAGTAACAGACTTTTCTGGCACTATTATCTCAAACTTCAAAATTTAAACAAATTGCCTGCATCTCAAAAATTAATGCATAAACAAAAACTGCTCAAACGGGGGATGTGAGGTTAAAGAGCAGCAGAGGAGTTCTCAGAATTTTGTGATCACAGTTCCTGAGTAATAGTTTCTTCATGGAAAGAACTGGTTGATTCTTGGAAAACAGGGAAGCTTATGCATGCCTCCTGAAATTTTCCAGATCCAGCTTAGACTGAGACCCGGGTTTGTAACAACTTGCCTAGACTACATCAACAGCTGTGTTACTCTAGTATCTGCATGCACAGAACCAAGGACTGACTTAAC
The DNA here is from genome assembly GCA_035047865.1 of Dendrocincla tyrannina. Classification (NCBI taxonomy): domain Eukaryota; kingdom Metazoa; phylum Chordata; class Aves; order Passeriformes; family Dendrocolaptidae; genus Dendrocincla; species Dendrocincla tyrannina. The sequence continues at coordinate 39,196,078 of JAWWMP010000041.1, read as the reverse complement.
CAAGCAGCAGAGGGGTGGGATAGCTGGATGATCTGTCATACAATAGTGATAGATGAGAATTTTTAATATAATAAAGGGAACAATGCATACAAAGGGAAGTCCGAAAAGAGAGCTGCAAACAGATTGCATGTGGAACAAATGCAGATGGCCTGTGATCACAACAGGCTATAGATTCTTGCATTCTGCTACTCTTACAGAGATACTCCCTTACAGAATTGTCAAAGCCTTGTATTTCCAAATAGTTTATGCCAATACTATCAGTGGGATACAACCTTACAGCATCTTAGAGTATTTCTTCACAGCAGCTGTGTCCCACACATATGCTTTCAAATTGCATTTCAGATGGGTTTTTTAAACATTTGTTGAAACTGTGATGAGCTGCTAGAAACCGTGAACAGACATGAGCACACTCTGTGCAGCCCTGTTTCAGTGCACTCTCAGAAGTAGAAATTTAAGAACTATTAAGACTGCTGGTGCTGGCCATTTAATGTTGCAAAGACGTTTACCATGGAGCCCATGGGACCAGCCAAGTTTTCTGCTGTGGTGGCTGTATGTTGCCCAGTTAAGCATCTGCAATGCCTTTACACAGACAGTGGATTTGGCACTCACACTGTCCAGTGTTTCCCACCACTTTTCTCTTATAAAACACTTGCCATCACCAAGTCAGAAGGCACAGTCAGGACAGTTTTGTTGCCACAGGCTGGAGCAATAGAACATACTAGTTTCACTTTTATCCTAATATTAAAGAGGATTTGTCAAAATCAATTATGTACTTTACCAACGAAGGGTTCCAAACAGGATTTGTAAAGACAGATAAAAAAGCAGCATTCCAAAAAGATGTGAATGATAATCTGGAAGCAGCTGGTCCATAGCAAAGAAATCATCAGAGTGAAAAAAGTAAATGCTGTTGAGCTGCAGCGAACTAGGAAGGAGAACCACAAAGCACATCAGCAAGGTCTGTACACTGAAAATGTCTCTTTAACCTTGTGCCAAACATGCAAAGGTCTCCAGATGCAGGAAACTAACCCCAGTGCTGAATCAAAACAGCAAGAAAACAACTATAAAATGAACATAAGCAGCAGTCTGTTTTGATCTAGGACAAAAATCAGTATACATCAGTAAAAGATTAAAATGCATTATTCATGAGTTTATGTTGCAGATCTAAAATTAAACAAATGATTGCCTCCCACAGATACTCAAGGCCCATGTTTTAGTAAAACATGCAATAGCTTAGTTAGTGATATATTTTCTGTTGTCATTGCTTCCTAGACCAAATTAGAATCAAAGAATCGCGCTAATTACTGTTTATTTTTTTCCCCTTAGATGTCATCTCTTTCTTCTACCTTACCTGAAGTGCACTACCACTACTTAGGAAAAGAACAATAAAACTCTTTGCAAGAACAGGGTAATAGGGAAGAGAACACATAAGGTTTATCAGACAAATAGATATGATGTTCCTTTCATATATTGGTTAGCTTAAAACAAGAATAAAAAAATACCTAATTGCTACAAAAAAGGAAAGAAAAGGAAAACAAAACAACCTCCCTCTTTTCTCTCAGCATCTCTGTCATCAAAAATTTGGCAGTAGTGCACATCCAAAGCTTTTATCAAATGAAGCCACGCATCTTTACATTGTTCCATCTGTTTTATTGTAATATACTAGACATCTACGTATTTACTGTGTATGTATTTCTTTTAAAATGTGTAAGTCTTATGTAAATGGATATAAATATGATTTTTTAAAAATAAAATCTATGGTACATGGGGTCTCAGTGCAAACATTTGACAATACAGTGTCAATAATACTGTTTGTATCTTTCCATTCCACCATTTTTACAGTTTTTGGATTGTAACAGTCAAATGAATATGTTTAGCACAGTTAGAAGCTTCAACATGTTCCTACTGAGAAAAATCTGTCAATATTTAAAGCTGAACATCTGCCTCTGATGATGTATAATAGAATGACATAACCTAGAAACTGGAGCCAAAATGGACTTCTAAAGACAAAATGGAAATGTCAGATATCCATAGAGAAGCACCATGATGGCTCACCTCTTAAAAACAAATAAACCCACAAGAACTGTTTATAAAATAAAAAAAAGGCAGTTTAATAAAACAGGATTTATACAAAAAAACCAAAAACTTTCTTCTATGTTACCTGCGGACCAAGAAGAATCTTGCTTTGCCAAGACCCACCTTTTTGTTCCAGGATCTTGAAACACCAGCCAGCATTGGAAAAGTAAATCTAATATTTGTATAGAATCAGATTTTCACGTCCAGATATATTCAACAAAGAAAACAAAAGAAAAGAGAAGCCAACCCCACCATTTCTTCATTCTAACAGGGCATTAGGCTCCTGTCTACTGTTATGCTTTTAGCCAAAATGGCCTTGCTGAGACTTCACAGAAGTCAGTTTTATCAGAGGAAATAACTGAAAGACAGAGTGATTAATATATAGTGTATAAAAGTTTAGAAGAGCAACTATTACCTGCTGTGGCTTTATTTGGTGGTGTTATCGTTGTTTATTCTTTGTTTAAATGGGAAGTTTCAAAGTAAGACCTACTTAATAGTCATTTACCTCTTTGCTATTTTTCTGCTGCTTGATCTTAGCTCAAGACCTGTCTTTTAGTTATTTCTTTTAGCAGTTTGATCTGCAACGTTTGCACGTACATAAACATTTGTTTTGTCTATTTTCATTTGGCAAACTTCGGTCAATCAGATGGTGAAAGATTTTTCTCCCCCAATGTCAATAAAAAAAGAATTCAGTGCTATCTGTGTTTATAAGTCTATTAAGCTTGGTACATAGGAGCATTAAGCTTGGGAACAAGATGCTTCTCATAGTTAAGCCTAAGCATATTTTGGCACTAACAGGCATGAGTTACGATGGGTTTACTGGTCAGAATCCGCCACGAGAGGGAGCACTGCACTTGCTGATAGGTGTGACACGATGGCAGGGTTATAACTATAAAGTCGGGGCTTTTGTACATACAGTTCCTCAGGCTTAACCGACGTCGTTGCTGATGTTCTTTCTCCCTTTTCTCCCTCCACCTTCTTCTGGATTATTTTAATGTAGAATATCACAAAGTAAAACAATGCAAACACCATTAGGAGTAGTTGCAGTATCATATGAATGCACATTCCCTGCTCACATTTTACAGAATTTGTTTTGCAGCCCACATTGTCACAGCCCACACTAAAATTCAGGGGATGGGGTGGAATGAAATGTGTTGGAGAAAAAAATGAGCCAGATCTTGTGACCAAAGCTGAAGTTATCCTGCCCTAGGAGTTCAGTACCCTTGCCAAAGCACTCCACTGATTCTTGGAGCCTTTAGCATTAACAGTTCAGTCCTTCACAACGTTTTACTCTCTGTTAAAATTGTGATTTTCAGCTACAGTGGGGAGGGGGGGGGAACAACGAAGAGGTCATTAAGGGATCATATGGCAAAAAACAAGTACAGCGCAGACGCAAACTAGGCTGTTTTATTCTATGACTGTATGACCTGTTTCAACACGACTGGCTCTGCTGTATGCAGTCCCCAGTGAAAAAACACATGGACATTTTATTTAGTTCTTATGCAACTGGTAGAGCTTACCAGCTCTACACAAGGTCACAGGCACAAGGCACCATTAAGGTATAGCTCATGGTAAGTAGCACCTATCTATCACAATTTCTCTCCTATATCAATCTGTTGGTTTATTTCATCATTTTACAGGGATATCATTTCTAACTCCACCCACCAGCACATAAGAGTGTTTCTGGACCGTTTTGAGGACCTCTCTTACATACCAACGTCATCTGAATTTATATATTGCTTACTGTTTCTTCCTCTGGAAAGGACTGCTCAGTCTGAGTAACTTCTCTGCTTTTAAACTTTCCTGTGAGCGTATATTTTTTAAAGCAATTTTACATTTATTGTTCAATTAAAAACCTGTAGTTTGAGAAGTAATGTATGTAGATATTGCATCTTCCATCCCCTGGCTTGTTAAGAACCCTGTAACTAATTCTGAAATGGCCTATAAAGGATGAGCTGCTTAGTATCTCCATTTGCTAAATTTCTTGCTTATATATACCTCAGCAAAAGCACATTCCGGTTATTCTTATCATAAGGGATACAAACCACAACAAAAAAATTACCAGAAAATGTAACGGGTAAATGCCTATCTTTATTGAAAATACATATGTTTTATTGACTATTATATTTTCACAGACAAAAGCCAGGAATTATTTATCATTCTACAAAAATGACACTTCAGAAAGTTATTGAGTAAAAAAATGATAGGAATCTAATTTATAGCAGAAAAGAGTTAGAAAAAAAAGAAATTAGTGGAATCAAGAAAACTAATTTTAAAATTCTTAATTTTAGAAAAATTTAAAAGACATAAAGGTTTCTAATTTACAAATGAGAACAATTTATGTCTGCAACAATTTTCACAACAAAGCTCCTATTTATTCCTGTCCTCAGTTCATGATTACCTTCTGTAAGCTGTTGTAGCCAAACTCAAGTTACTGGTCACGTTATACAAAAACGGATTGAAATGAAATGTTACATGACATCATGTAAAATAGATAATCCAGTGACTCCTTCCCTTTAAGACTATAGAAATGTATGAGTTCTATTTGAAAATCTTAGCCATCTTAACAACAAGCATATATTGACAACATGCAAAGACTTTACCATGTGTCACTGGCTGTGATAAGATGGTAAAGAACAGAAATGTTTCTGCAGTAAAAACATTTCGTCCCAAATCATGACTAGTTTTTAAAATGTGGTAATCTTAACAGAAAGTCTCTTTGCATACTTCAGTACCTAAAATGTTTCTTATTGATGTATTACCCCATTTAATTTTTCTTTAGCAGTTCTTCAATGTGTTTAAACACGCTAGCATCTTCAATGGTTGGTGTTATCTGAAAAGGAAGAATATATAGAATCATGTGATAGTAGATAGAATTTCATTCAGAGATTCTTCTACATCTAGCCTTCAAAAGCAATCAATAAAAAAGTACCTGGAAAGCTCTGAAACATGAAAACCTTTAGGGTAAGCCACATTAGAAATAAAATATACTACCTTAAATTGTGGGACACCTAGAGAACAGTCAAACGAATCAAAACCATAGTGCTCTGCCTTCAGGTGTGCATGTGTGCCTTAGCAAAGCATACATCTCCAATTTACCTTGTAGGGCTTTCCACTGACAAGTGCAGAAAGAGCCGAACGTGGTATCTTGCCAGAGCGTGTTTTTGGTAGCTGTTTCACAAACACCCCCTTCTGGAAAGCTGCGACAGGGCCAATGCTGGTTCGAACCCGCTCAACTATCTCTTTCAAAATCTCATTCTCTTCTGTCTTTATACCTAGTAAAGAAAATCATATCCTTTACCTTTTCTGAGACTTTTGCAAGACTTAGTGACAGCAGTATCAGTGAGTTCTCACCTTGTCTCAGTACACAGAGTGCAAATGGAACATGTCCTTTTAAAGGATCCTCCTGGCCCACAACAGCACAGTCTGCCACAGCAGGATGGAAGAGAATACACTGAGGGATAGAAGACAAAACTAAACTGAATGAATAATAGATGGACATTTCAGTGAAAAAAAAAATCCATAGTCATGGACATAGAACATAGAGTTACCTCTTACATTTTGAGAGCAAAAGGTATTTCATCAGTATACCTCAGGATTCCAATTACATGTGTTTGCAGAGGTATATGTGTGTATACTTTTGTACACACAGTTACATGTATTTCTCAAACAAACGCAAGAAGTAAGAACTATGGAAGCACAAGACAGACATATAGAACAAATCAAACGTAATTTCTTTGGGAGAGTATCACATCTGTGGTTTTGTTAGTGAGATCTTTGCTGGAACAAATAACATTAGTCTAATATGATTAACAAGGAGTTAAATGAACGGAGTAAGGACCAAGACCACAGAAGCACTCCTACTACAGAGCTATAAAGTCATGTAGGTTTATTTTCTTTGCCTCTTATCTTTTTCATTCTTTGCTGCTGTAAAGGCATAGCTTGAATCCAGGCCAAATCCAGGCCCAGCCTCAGCTAGCAGCTCAGCTCACTCTCTTGGAAGCATTAGGTCTCAGCCTCTTGAGAAAAAAAAGGCAATTAAACCAGAGTGCCCCTCCTTCCTACTGCACATTACACAGTATCACTTTGACAAAAATATCTCAAATTCTCCCTTAGTTAAAAAAAAGTAAGACATTCTGTCTTCATTCCAGTTAGCCAGCTGAGGTTCTCACTTCCTAGAAAACAGTCACCAAGATGTCTCAATACATACTGAGATGTGTATCACTAAATCCGGGACAAAGCTGGACTTGAGATGCCAAGAGGTGTCAATCGTCTTCCAAAGCAACTGGCTATTTTCACATAGCTATCAGTGTGCTTTGGGGCATCTTGCCAACAGTGCTTTCAGCACTTTTCAGTCCTCTGGACTCAACTACAAAGAGAACCTAAACATGACCATACACAGAGGCCACATCATGTGACTGTGCATACAAGAGTTATGCTCTTGCTAATAACTGAACTTCACACACTGTGTTGTCAAACTCAAAGGCAATGGGATGACTGTTTTAAGAATAAAGGCACTTTTTTGGGTTTTTTTATGAAGTAGGAATACCACATTTCCATTGGCTACTCATACAATGACATGAAAATGAGAAAGAGAGGAAAAGTTACAACGAGAGTAACTATTGTTTTCCACAGGAACACAGGGAAGCAATCTGCAGTAAACGGACACTACCATCAAATACCATGATTACCTCCCAGGGCTCCTAAGTGGAGATTTAAGTGTTGCCAGCATTTTTTGTAGTACCTTGTTTTGGCCATTTCAGTCTGTCACTTATTCATAAGAATTTGACCATGAGCTGGAATATTGCAGTTACTGTAGTATTTTTCCATCAACATGCTATCAACGTGCTTTTGACTTTTCAAATGCTCACTTCAAATGACTGAAATTAGTAAATTCTAAAAAAATCAATAAATACTAATTTGAAAATTATCCAACCTTGTAAAACAACTGAAAAGAACAGAATCAGCACTAGACATTTAAAAATTATTTAAAAGTAATAAAAACCTTAAAGTCAAATGGCTTTTCTGGAATGATCACTGGGCACAAGGATGGATGCAAATGCTGCAGCGGACAGAAACACCATGATCAGGAAAGAGATTTCTCATGCTAAATTCCTCAATTTCAAGTCTGTTGCCTCAGATAGTCAAGATTTGATTTGGATGTTTTTCAGAAAGGGGCAGGGAGAGACACCACAGATACATAGACGAGTCAGATGGACCAAGACAAGCTGAGGTTACCATATTGGCTCCCATTCACTGACTGGTGAGGTAAACATAACACCTACTGCATGGAGCTCCAGTGGTATTAATAGACACCTTAGACAAAGAAACTAATTGCTTAAACACTTAGGCAAAGCACTAAGGAAAATCTTGCTATGCTTGTAATGCAGCTATAATGTAAATGCAGACAATATACTTACAAGGTGACTGTCACTTAATTAGACTGTGATTCAATGAACCTCTAATTCTGTATTTACTGATCTTACTGAGGACCTAATTGTGGTCTAGTTAATGCTTTCCCATTTAACTAGCAATTTGCTGTGCATACATTAACACCACTCTTGGTTTTTAGCTTTGTTCAGAAGGTGAATAGAAAAGCTTCTAGAATGTAATTTCTTTTGTTTCGAGGGTAAAGATCTAACTAGCAGGGAGAAATACAGACAGTTAGCTGGGTACGATGGATACAAAGGTAATACAGCAAAGGAGGTGGTTCAATTCATCATTTGTTACAGCCGTTTCAGATTCAGGCTGAAGCAAAAAACAATGCCCAGCTCAGCCCCTGAGCAGGAGAGAAATAAGGGGTGGGGATGAGATTTCCTGCTGTGCTTTAGTAGGGCAACACAAAAACCCGACTTCTAAGGGAAAGGGGTTTAAGCAGACTGAGAGCCACCTTTACATCTCCATAGACCCAAGTCAAGGCAGCAGCTCCCTGGCTGACAGATTCTCAGTGGATTGACTCTGTTTATCTGAATTTGTTCACTTCTGTATAATGAGAATTTCTTCTATTCTCTTCTAAGTTTCCTAGCCTTTAAAAAGAATACTCACTAGCCTAATAGACATTACAAAGCAAAAAATGATTAGTTTGTGATTCAGTGAACAGTTAAATTCAGAGTTCTTATAAATGTATTTTTATCTTGTACATGCCCAGCACACCTTTTCCTACGCTCCCTGAATAAGCAATTGATATGTCATCAGGGAAATTTGGAGCTAGGCAATCAATCTCAGCAGTTCCAGAGAGGTGAGTGAACAATGATGTGAAATTCAGACACTATTATCAACTGTATTATTTTCAACTTTTTTGAGTTGCATGGGTATTACATTAATGACTTCCAATTTAACAGCAGGGTTTTTTTTACAGAAATTTTCATTGTTCATTTAGCACTGCTCATACAATAAGAGACAAAACAGCTGTCAAGAAACTCTGAAGGAAAGTCTTCAAATCAAGAAATGTGAGTCTATATGAAAAGAATTCATCCAACACTGAGCGCTGTATTTTAGGAATAAAAGTTTCTACTCCTAAGTAACTACAGTAGCTGGTGAAACTACTTGGCACACTGACCCTACATTCTCTTAACGTATTCCCAAATAAATATGCTATCAGAGCTAACAGCTGTGCTTCCCATATGACTGTTTTATCCCATGGTACAAACTGATTACTATTGACTAAATTTATTATGTTCCGGAAAGCATCTTAATAGGAAGAATGTGAAATAAGAAATGTTTTGGTTAAAAGTACCAATGGAAATGCAAACAAAAAGAGCAGAAAGCAAATGAGTGATTTTGTGAGCTTTTCAGTCTCAGCTCATTCTATTCATCTTTCACTCTTCTATTTTGCTGTCAGGCAATGCTAACCTCTTCAATTGCACCTGCTGAAATTCTGTGTCCAGCCACATTGATCACATCATCAGCTCGAGACAGGACATATAAATAACCATCTTCATCCATATAACCAGCATCCATAGTATCATAATATCCCTAAACACAACACAATGAAGAATAAATTCAGAAAGAGTACTAGGAATATTCATTAATTTACCATGAAACCAACAAAAAAAAAATCAACTTTTTTTTCAAATTAAATATGCTTCTGGTGCTTGAAAGATTTAATTCTGTAATATTTTTCACTATTTTTATGTCATAATATGCCATGCAGCTCCCTTTTCAGAAAGGTTTTGTAGTCTTTGTTAATACAGAATAAAAGACAATGGATAAACTTGGATTTTTTTCCACCTCTGCTTACTTTGATCCCTGACAGCTTGGAGGAGGATGTTGCCTGGATCTACACAAGGAGAATGGAACTGTTACAATATAATGACAGTTGTCAAATTGCTCCTAAAGATATATCTGTTTGCTGTATCCAAATATACATTGTCATCATGATGCAAGTGCACACACGAAGCAATTCACCTGACCAATTCACTTATTTACTTTTATTGAACATTTATTTAATATATATTCCATTTTGAACATTTGTATAGGGCCAATCTATTTCTACAAGGAAAGGAGGAAGCCAATCCTTGGATAGTTCGTCTGAGAAGGAAACATAAACTAATGCAGTAAGGAGCCTCCAATGTATTTAGGTGCATAGTGGACAAGTGTGTATTTTGGACTGATAGCAAGTTAATGTGAAAATGTCAACAGGAGTAGTATATTTGAAGCTATTCTAGTCTAAGGTTGCAGCCTTATATCTTTTATTAGATTAAATGACATAAAATTACTTTTGGCTCAGAAGCCTGAGATTTGCTTCTTAAAAAAACTCAGAGTATGCCCAGGAGCTTAAATTATAGATGAAAAAAGTTTTACCTTGAAATTATTTGAATTGTATTCACAAATATCAAAGATCTCCAATTAAATTAAGATACAACAATTTATGATAAACTGTTATCCATGTCAAATCTATTATCATTCAGTTCTGCAGGACTACCTGAAGTTTATATAAGTGATTTCATAATTCTTACTGGAAACTTTTGAAAATATAACTTCTGGAATGTTTCTTCATTTTCCCAAAGACCTGAGAATGCACCAGGAGGCAAAGGCAACCTTAAATTGAAAAGAGCAGAGGGAAGTAGTAAGAAATACAGATATAACAAGTACAACTCATGCTCTCCATTCTTCATATTCAGATAATCACTGTTTATACAATCAGAAAACAGTTCAGTTTAATAATATGTGGATAACAGATAAAAGAGACCATATATTATTGTGAACGTACACATACAGCTCTGCACTGTATTCAGACCTTACCTTTTATATAACACAAGCACCTCAGTAAAATTATATAAATAATATTTGGTCTAGTAAACAACACATACTGTACTCTAAGTATGTTAACAACATTCAGCTTTCAACATTTCTAAGGATTAAGAATCTGTCAGAAATTTGTGCGTATATGCTATGATACAGCCAACTTCATTATCTCTTTCTCTAACACCCATACACACTCACACCTGCATAGACAGATGAATTATCAGACACACAGTCTTCAGTTTCTATAAAAAGATGCAACTCTATGGACTTCAATTATGAGAAAATGAGTAAAAATGCTTTTCTTTTATATTTATATTGCACACAAAATTATTGGAAATACTGGAGAAGTTCTTTGAAAGCATATTGATAAAAGTCACTAGTAGAACTTTCTAAAATAATTGGACTTTTTCTTTTTAGGAAGTGAAGCTACAAATTTCTGGATTGCTTTCTTTGCTAAGTTTTGAATGCATACTATACATCCCTTAGTCAGTCAACTATATGGGCATGAGAAAAAATGGGACACTTCACATACGTATCTGTCAAAAGAAAAGTTACAGAAGCCTCAGCTAACAAAGAAGTGGTTGTTTCTTCCTTCAAATCTCTGACAGGGTTAAACACAGATTTCTTCAACTGCCTAAAATATATATATTCAGGCATATCAACACAAGTTTTTTGAGGTTTACCCCTAATGACAAAGAGAGAATGACTATGCAAGCAAACAAATTTATTTAGATAAAATCATAAACACTCCATACAGATTTTACAGGCATATGCCTGCAGTCCTAACTAGCAAATATTTAGCCAGAGGTAGTTTATTTTCTCCTGACAGTGTCCCTGTGACACCTGAAGGCAACATCTCCAGCAGTGAAACACTTCTGTAACATAGCAACACTGGTATCATTACAAGTCTCCTATGATGTTCAGGCCACAAGAACAGGTGCCACCAGCTCTGTAACATGTACATTTCTAACATTACATTTACAAAAAGAGGAGTCTGTCTGTCTATCTATCTATCCTAAGTATGGATAAATATAAATATTGTATAAATAGTACAAATTACATTGAAAAGACAATGTCATCCAGTAATGTTTCAAATACCTGGGTTTTTTTACAATCCTGTTTTTTTCAGCTTAATTCAGCTCAGTTAGCATAATAGAATATACTACTATAAACATTACTACTTTCGCTGGGGGCTCTGGCTCAACACACCCCATAAATCACATTCCTTGAAAGTACAGTTAGGAAAGTACGACCAGAAATGCCAAGACAATTCCCAGATAGATATGCAGGGTTCAGGAGGGCAGTTTGGCTTCTGCCCATCTGGAAGGAATTCACTGCCCTATTTTAAGCCTTTCAAGCTTAGTAAGCATCTCTCTGATAAACAAATATGACCTATAGAGTGTTTGCCTTGAAAAAAAAAGATTAAAAAAAACAATATATTGATCCTGGTGTTTGTGTATATATGAGTTTAAAAGAAAAAAAAAATCTCTTGTTTAGATTCAAGAAAAACCACAAGAGAATGGCAGTTACTAGGGTTGTTGCCTGGTTGCTAATAGCATAGCAATTCATAACAGCCTCAGTCATTGCAAATTTTGCACTTTAAATTTATTTAATAATCTGAAACATCCTTGTGATAGGAGAGGGAGGACAATTCATATTGATAAAGTCCTTAATTTCCCCATAGCTCTTTTAAGTACTTTGCAGCTAGTCATTAAATAGAAAAAAACAATTTTAGTGCTGAAATCAGAAAAGCATTTTCCTTTCTGTAACTGTTTAGAAATCTAAACACAGAAGTGTATAACGTATCACCAAAAATATAGTCTTTGCTCCCACCATCTGTTTGGGTTTTTATCGGGGGGAGGGGGGGCGGGGCGAGGGAGAGGGTGGTGTCTCATGTTTGATTGGGGGTTTTGAGGAAAATTGCATCGATAAGTAGATGCACAGAGCATATTTCCTGAGTCTGTGGAAAGCAGATTGCTAAACTAGTGGCTACCACAGGTATCTCTATAGTGCATATCATAGTCATACCACAGTACAGACAACATCTGAAAATGTGCTTCCATGGCTTTCTGAGAAAGATTACTTGCAGTTAAAACCCCATTCATCCACTATGCAGAAAGTGAACACCATCTTCCATGTGCCCATCTTTCAGGCAAAATTATTCCAGAGCAGTGGGCACATAAAATTCTTTCATGAGAGTAAAGTTCTTAGCATCATGACTGACTAGAATTTCTACTTTCTGTACAAACACAAATAATGAAACTAATAAAGGCAGAATTCAGTTTGCCAGAACATATTACACATACTGGAATCTGTCAGGACATCAGAACTCAAATGCCCAGAGCCAAAAATACTTCCAACCCACTGCTGTCAGGGAGAAGGCTGCCATAAATTCCAAAGGGAGCAGAACTGGATCATAATTACATGCAAGGAGCAAGGAGCCAGAAGAGATAAAATGAGACAGTCAGAAAATAACAGCAACCTGAAAGCGAACATCCCTTGCTTTTCGCAACCTCTCCATACAAAAAAAGGAACATTTGGGGATGTTTGGTTTCAGAGAACCACAGAATCAATTAGGTTGGAAAAGGCCTCTGAGGTCATCGAGTCCAACCTATGATGGAACACCCTGATATCAACTAGACCATGGCACTAAGTGCCACATCAGTGTTTCATGAAACACTTCCAGGGACACTGACTCCACTACCTCCCTGAGCAGTCCATTCCAATGCCCATCGCCCATTCTGTGAGGCACCTTCTTCCTAATGTGCAACCTAAACCTCCCCTTGGGCATCTTAAGACTGTGTCCTCTTGTCCTGTTGCTGGCTGCCTGGGAGAAGAGACTGACCCCCCACCTGACTACAACCCCCTTTCTGGTAGTTGTAGAGAGTGATAAGGTCTCCCCTGAGCCTCCTCCAGGCTAAACAACTCCAACCAGCTCCCTCAGCCTTTCCTCACAGGACTTGTGCTCGACCCTTTACCAGACTCACTGCCCTTCTCTGGACTCACTCCAGCAAGTTTGTGTCTGTTCTCCCTATAACACACGATTATGAGCATACAATATTTAAAAACTACTGCCTCTTTGTCCAAACACTGAGTTGATACTCAAGACATTTTGGGGTTATTCTTACCAAGAGGGTATATTGATCAAAAAATTCCAGGTATGCATAAGTAAGCATGATTGCCCCCACAGGTGTTCCTGCTTTCCTTTCACAAGGGAGAGGACCACAGAAGACCAAACCAGGAGGAAATATATAATTTCCACAATATACAAAGAAGTTGCTTTGCTTGGTTTCCTTTGGGACACATTCACTGTATTTCTCTAGCTATCTGTTAACTCTCCCCCTGCATGCCAAAGCACAAAGCAGCCACTTGTTGAGCCTCTGCATCTGCTGTCAGTTTGAAGATGAGCCCTCCCTTATACTAGTCTTGCTTTGATTTTTCACACGGTCATAACTCTGGTAGCATCTTCTATTTTAACATTGCTTCTTCCTTCTGCAGAAGACAGTCACAAGCTTCAACAAATACAAATTCAAGAGAAGCTTCCCAGCTTTTTCTAAAATATGAATGTGTTAGCAGCTATATTGGATCAGGCTAACTAGTGTCAACTCATCCCATTTAATTAGCAAAGAAGAGGCACAGTTTCAAATCCAAGTGGAGGTTCAAGCCTGAATTCTACAATGAGATAAATAAAAACAGGTGATTTTTGAAAAAGTTTACCTTTGGATTTCAAATCTCAAAAAGAGATGTATAGGTCTGAATTTTGATCACTTATGCCAGTTTTTCACCAGCACACTAACAGCAGTACAATGATGCTATTCTCCATTTACTCTAGTGAAATCAAGTGAAATCAAGATCAAAATTGTAGAACTACAAGAATACAGATCCAGGCCCATTTCTCATTTCAAGGTTGAATACATTTAGAACAGCATCAGGAAAACCAGGTAAATTGTGTAAATTAATGATGTAAATTATATGGGTTCATTTAACAAAGATTCACTCTGGTTACATTTTAAAGAGATAAGAAGGCAATTTCATTATAAATTGGAGAAAGTGAGACAGATAAGTGAACTCAACAGCATCACAAAGAACACTCGAAGTACTTTAACAGTAACTGCTTTTCTGTTAGAGAATTTTAAATGACAGTCATTATTTGTTTTTTTAAGCATTGTTTCAAAATTCATTTATTTTTCATACAATGGTGGCTGACCTTTCACAGAACAGTCCACCCTTTAGGTTAGCCCAAAGAAAATCTGATTCCCATGTATCACACCCTTTCAAACTGCCACTCGTCAAAATGCCATAAGATTCCCTGTTAACAGAACTAAGCAATTACAGACAGAGCACTCAAAATATAATCTACACAGAAAATCAGATTTTCAGAAGTACAAATGAAAGTCAGAAACTATTGGAAGTGCTACCTTGCTGAAATTCAGAAAGGACATCCTTTTATTTTACAGTAGACAATGTCACTCACAGCATGTTCATAACAGCCAGTCAAAGCAAGTATAAGTCACTGTAAAATGAGTTTGGGCTTGTGAATGGAACTAAATCATCTTGACTGGCAGCTATAATTATTACACAGCTTTTATGTAGTGCTGTGCATAAACATCACTCTTATAGAAATTTTTGATTGCAAGTTTGAAAGGCATCTGGAAGCTTTTTCAGACACTAGGAACAACAGCACATGAAAGAGGGTGGAGAAGAGTTGAGGATCTCAGATGTTCATCAGTCTGTATGAAACACTACTTCAGTTATCTGAAGGGGGTCACAAAAGTAGTTGGTCTCTGTGCATTTTGCAGAAAAAAATACAGTTAAGTGGGGAAGAGAGAAAGCCATCAAAAACTAGTGAAAGTAGTTGGAAAATGTTCAAAGTTCAAATGCTATTTACACGTACTCAGCCAGAGATCTGCTAGAAACCTCATTTTGGCACAAACTGCTCTCACATTGGAGTCCCCATTGTTTTATTTGTAAAGACAAAAGACAAAGCTGATAAACATGTAGAAGGCTGTCAGGAATATAAATCTTTTGCACCAATTTTTTTATCGAACTGAGCATCCATATAACAGGCTAAAAGATGCCATCTACTAAATCCTGCCTGGACTCCACAATTTTTGGTTGAAATAGATATCTAGACTTGACTTACAAAAGTAAACCACCATACTCCCAAGAATTTGTTCCAGTGGTTTAATACCTTCACTGTTAATGTTTTATTTCTCATCTGAATACATCCAGCTTCAGCTTCTCATCTCTTTATGCTAGATTAAACAGTCAACTGTCAGAAATGTTTTTGTCCTCTGGATACTTCCTGGCCTTGATAAAGTTACTATTCTACTGATCTTGGATGAACTACATATCACAGGTTTTCATAGCACAAGCATTCCACCACTAAAGTCATTATCATTCATATTTTCCCTAAAATACAGTTATTTTCTCAATAACCTTTTGAAATATGGCCACAAGAACTGAACACAATGCATTAATAGATTTATTAACAACATATCCACAGATAATAATGTTGGCTCCTTTTCAGTTTCCCTACTGAATAACAAGGAATGACATTACCTGCTTAGTTACACTAGCAGCTACATTTCATTCAAAGTTCTCATGTATTCAGAGGTTTATCCACTGTAACATATAAAGCTCCTTTGAAAGTCACTACTTTCTCAGGTCCCTCATCTTATAAATCTAGCAAATTTTCACATTACTTAGCTGTATAGCCCTTACTTACAGGAACATATTACCATTGACTCCTGGTGTCCTTTTCTTTCTGGGCAGCAGGAGAGCATGTTGCCATAGGGTTTTCATGAATTTGTAGATTTTTATACTTCTAGGTAGTTTCTCACATATAGCATAGCTTGTAA